>OY728119.1:1972992821-1974242821 GCA_963277665.1 Viscum album | reverse complement strand
GATCCTATATTTAAGAGCTCTCCTTCTTTAAATGCCTAGGTAAATAGATTGAAACCAATTATACTCTTCCTTTAATCTCCAAATTCATGTCCCAACCCTTACAAATGATAAAAATTCATATTTATAGAGTGGAGGGTAGGCTAGGTTAGAAGTGGTTTCAAGTATTAATGGGGAAATTCATCCAAATATTTTAAGCCAAATTGAACCACCTTATTTACCACCAAAATTTTTTAATAATCTATCCTTACAAATATTATTTTTGAGAAGTTTTTCTATGGAGATCATATCCAAATTTGGGCCTAATCCAAGAATATATGAAGAAGTTATGGCCCAAATACTGAAGTGGTGTCCAATCTGGAGAGTCCAGCCCATCTTTGAATTAATGGCCCATTTAGTCCAATAAAATGCATGATTTAGCTCATATGTATAGAATGAAAGTTGTATCCCATTAATTCAAAAACACGTTTACAAAATTTTAATATCAAATAATTCAAATAATAATATTTATGTTTGAAATACTACAATGAATTTTAAAGGGTAAAACTAGAATTTTCATAAAATTTTCAAATGAATGATATAATTCCAAATATTCAATAAATAAACATATTTAGCACAATGTGAGGAAATTATATCATTTATTATCAATAAAATATTCAATAAAAATAAGTTTTATCAATCCTATTGCTGTATGAATTTTACATAATAATTAAGGATACAAAAGGGACTGAGAGCATCATTGCTAATCACCTATCCAGACTCACACTTCACAGCATTAAGGACAATGATAATTTAGATATTTAGGAGTAATTTATTTATGAAATGATGTTTAATATAAATACACAATACCAAACACAGTTTTCTAATATTGAAAACTATCTTTCTATGGTAACACTCCCCCCCCCCTTCTCCTATCAAAAGAAGAAGAAATTCTAGGTCGAGGCCTCATACTATTATCAGGATGAGATTATACTATTTAAGAATTGTAATGATGGATTAAATTAATGTTTCATCCCAAAATATGAAGTTAAAATAATACTCAATATGTTTCACATGTCACCGACTGGAGTAAATTATGGCCCTAAACGTACTATGGATAAAATCCTACAAAGAGGAATATTATAGACCACACTCCAGCAATATGTAATAAGTTTTGTTCATATTTGTGATCAGTTACAGTAAACATGAACCATTAGAAAAAGAAAAAAATCCCCATAATCACATTCTCAAAGTCAAAATCTTCATCATATGTGGAATCAATTTTATAAGTCCATTCCCAAATTCTAATGGGAAATTTTACATCCTAGTCAGAATGGATTATGTTTCAAATTGGGTGTAATTCAAGGCCATCAACCATGAAATATCCATGATGGACATGAAATTCTTGAGTAAAAACATTTTCTTGAGATTTGGATTTCCTTGATTTCTCATTAGTGATCAGGGAACACACTTTTAAAATAATTTTGTGAAAGGATTGATTGGAAAGTATGGAATTCATTTTAACATTGGAACTCCCTACCACCCATAGAAAAGAAGGAAAGTTAAATTTTCTAATAGGGATATTAAGAAAATTCTTGAAAAGATAGTGACTAAAAGTATAAAGGACTATATACTAAAGTTTTATGATGCACTTTGGGTGTATCACACAGTATATAAAACACCCATAGGAACTACTCTATTTCATCTTGTTTATGGGAATCCATATCAATTTCTATCTGAATTATAGCACCACTCTTATTGGCTAGTTAAAAAAATAAATTTGGATGATCAAAAATCCATGGAAGTTATAATTATACCAATTAATGACCTGAAATAGATCAGAATGGATGCTTATGACAATGATCGTATTTATAAATAAAAAATAAAGAAATGGAATGTCTAACGCATTGTAATATGAACCATCACAGTAGGATATAAAGTTATAATTTTTAATTCCCAATTGAAACTATTACCTAGGAATATGAAATCCAAATTTTTGGGTCCCTTTATAGTTTTCAAAGTGTTCCCCTATGGGGAAATATAAAGTCAACAAGGCGAGGGACCACCCTTCAAGGTTAATGGAAAGAGACTAAAAATTTATCAAGAACCATTTCACTAAGGGTGTGATCTTTATTTAGAGTTCATATGATTCTTTTTTTCATATTTCTAGATTAAAACATTATAGTTAGCACTTTACAGGTGTCAAACCATACTTTTTGTTTTCTATATTTTCATTGTGTGCATAGGACCTTTGTTTTTCCTTTTCTATCACTTTTTGTTCATTGGTAATCCAAAACTTCATTTTAGACACTTTATGCATCTGTCTAAGCTGTTTTCTCATACTATTGATTATGTGAACCTAATAATATTTCTACTTATATATTGATTAACCCCTATGTATTAATGGTTTGTCTAGTGTGGGTATTTTGTTTCTAACAAAATTTGGCAGGTAACACAATTTCCCATCACCATCCAAAAAGTTTCCCCATGGAATGACTTTCATTATATGGATCTCTCAATTACCTATTTTCAATTCATAATTGTCATTTCATTTATTTCTATTCTATACTTTATATATCTCCCACATTTATTTCCAGAACAATGTGGAAACTGTATCATTTTAAGTGTGGGGGAGTCTTTATTGAGATTTATTATCTATAAACTTGTATTTTTTCTTATTTTAACTATTCTAGGGAAAAAATTATTAAATGGATACTTTAACTTGAAATATCATTGAACTAATTTAAATAAAAGACAAATTTTTATTAGATATTATTGAAATACATTTTTATTCCTATTTAGATTTTTAGCATGATTACTGAGTTGAGAGATTTAATTTTAATTCTAAATTCTTATAATTTTTTTTGATTGACTTATTACTGGATATTATGCCCTAGGTGATTGTGAGTTATTTTATACTCTTATTTCCAAGAGGATTCTAGACCTACATTTTCATGTTATTTTTTTATCATATTTCTTGAGAGATACTTGCGACATGTAAACCTATCAGAACTTTCATTGGAATCTTATTGAGGCAATGATTGAACAAATACACTATTAAAATGATTGAGGAGATATTTATTGAGCTAGTTGTCCTAATACCCACCTGTATATCCATACCTATTTATCCCAAAGTATTCATCAATAACCTTATTATGATGGAGAAATTTCAAGCTTATTATCCCTTCCTACCCTACTCTTGGTACTATACTTGATTTTCTTTTGAATAGGTATGGGGGATTTTTCATCCCTACTATACATGAGATGATTTTTTCTAAGGATACATATGGTATCATTTTCATCATATTTTCATGTCATGGTTTATGATTACTTTTTGAATTTTCTACACTGAACCTATTCCTTTGAAAAAATAAATATATAATAAAATATGGGTTGTGTATAAAGAAGGTCAAAAATCACAATTACTAGACCAATGAATCTTATGATGGATCATACATTATTAGGTGATGGATTTGAGATGTATCCAAGGAATTATTTTCAAAAAATAAATTAAATTATAATGTAAAAGGAATAGGGAACATTATTTACAATTTCTTGACATATTCATGGGCCTAATTTGAGCTATTAGGATCATGGAGATATTTTTTCCCAGGGGGGAGTTTCTATATTGCACTGTTCACTATTATCATTCATTATACTTGAGAGTTTACACTTATTTTGATCTTTATTTTTATCATTTATCCACCTTCCCTTAGCCTCAAATACATTTGAACCTTATTGTTGAATCCCTCATAATTAATTTATTATTTTATTTATGAAGTGAAGATGATAGAACAAATGAAAGCCTATGGTTAGGAACATGTATTTAGGGTACAAGCATAACTCTGGATTTATTTTACCTTAAGTGGTGAGAGAAAATTCATTGTGAGGTAAATTGAAAAATTGGTATAATTTTTAAGGAATAGTTGAAAATTTTTAATTAAAGGAAGAAAGAATCAAAATAAAGAACTTAACTATGTGACATGATTTACTTTCTCTATAGGATTGATTCTTGATGACTTAATTTTTCCACTTGCACTTAGTTTTATTTGTCTCGTTGTGATGCATGTTTCCTATTTAATTTTTTTTTTGATTTGGAATCCTTATTGAGATATTTTTTTCTTGAGGAAGAGTAATTATTCAATTGTGGGTGAATTTTATAAGTTGGATTTATATATATATATATATAATGATTTTATTTATTGTATAATCATTATTTATTTGATAATACACTGGGTTTTGATATGTTTTTGTGGGAATTAGGAATTCAGGACTCAAAGGAAGACATGATGTAAATTAAAGAAAAACAACATCACACATTGTGAATCTTAAGTACACAATGTGTACTCTTTGAGCAGACCACCTTCCAGTTGAATAACAAGGCATGAATCCAAAGTACAATACATGAACCAAGTACACAATGTGAATCTAGATTACACATTGTGAAAGACTCAAATTTCAAATATAATGAGATACATAATGTAAACTTACTACACGATGTGAGAGTTTAAAACTTAATTGCTACTGAATATACAATCCATAAAATCTAAAGATCCAAGATCTTAGGAGAAAATTGGGAATCTAAAGTACACGGTGTGAAAAAAAATTACACACTATAAAAGCCATGTTAAAGAAGTCACTTAAATCATTTTCATGACATGAATCATTTACACATCGTTAATCTCTTGGGCTCTCTATATATGCAGTGACCCCGATGCATAAAAAGGATTTGTATTCCCAAAATTTTTTCCACAATTTTTCTTTATTTATTTCTCATTTTCTTTCTATTTTTTTTCTATTTCTTTATTTTATTATTTTATTCATTACATTTTTTACACTTTCAATTCCAAGACTCATTCTTTTCATATTTTTTTCCAATGCTTGAATACAATTCTATTTGTCATTAAATACCAATATACCATTGTTTTCTTCATTTTTTCTTCATTAAAGTTAGTATTTAATTGATTTTTCATTATTTAAATTGTGGATCACTTTTATTTAAGTTGTTTATTTTTTATGTTGATAATTTTTCCATATTTTTTCCTACTTTCATCTAATACCATCATGCATAGTTAATACTCTTAGGTTTAGAGTTCAAGAGTAGGGGTATGTTCTAATATAACTAATCTATGAATCAAAACTTACCATACGGCTAGTAATTAGGTTAAAAACAACTGTTATTCTAATTATTTTGAAACTACCCTAACCATCGAAGGTGAAATCAAAGGAACCTAACCTAATTGGAGTTGATAAGGTTAGTACCAATAGCTTATGATTATTTCTACCTAGAAACTAAGCTTCATGAACTTAGGTTATTGACTATCTTTGAACCAAGGAGTAATTCCTAGCTTTGGTAGGTACAATTGGTTGAACCAAGATCAATTGGTGACATTTTCACCTCTTTATAGCCTAAGTGATAAGTCTATCCCATGCTAGATTTAGGATTATCTTCTACATAAACCCTAAAATTAACCCTAAACTCTTCTTTTAATATGATTAAATCCCAAGATCTGTAGTTTTAGAAAACCCAAACACCTAATAATTATCGTGATGAATCTTACCAAAAGGTTTTTACCACCAAATTTCTTGCCTACAAGCTATCCATGTGGGTTAGACCCCGCACTGCCACTATGCTATGCCTTTGTATCCAAGTGTAGTTTGGGAAATATACATTATAATTTGATCAAAACCCATGTGTAATCAATGATTCCATGTAGTTTGGTCACCGACGTGGAGGTCCTCCCCATGCCAAAGATTTCCTATATCCCAAATATCTATCATGGTGCGGGAGGACAGATAACTGTCATGGGGGATGGACCTACAGCACCGGTCATACCATGCATAAAAGAAATCCCCATGACCTATAGGGGATTGTGCTCTAGAAAATCCTATGAAATTAGAGAAAAGTTCATGGGAAATGTCATATTATCATTGATCTATTAGATTTCAATACAAAATAAGACTTGATGGATATTCCACCACCTCCACCACCAGAGCTAGGGGAAGGATCCCATCAGTTGCTACTAAAAATCCTCGAGACCAAGATCCATAAGGTCCTAGGGTCCCTACACAAATAATTTCATGTGGAGTTTATCTTGTATATATTCAAGGGAATCACTGTGTAATAATCTATGCCTCTATCACCCTCCCTCCTCTCTATATCTACTATAGAAGTGGGGGAGATGTCTAGATCTGGATTGGTTTCCTCAGAAAAATGTGATCACTTTGTTGAGCTGTAGGGGCATGGATACTTACCCAATCAATATGATACCACTAATAACACATCCTACATGGATATTATTATAAATCTAGATCTATCCCCAGAAGACACTCCATCATTTTAAGGATGATTAACCCATGTGACGCCACCTCTGTCTGAGAATCACTAGCAAAATAGTTCAATGTCACTACCAAATCTAATTTTAAAACCATCATCAATTAGATATTGGGGTGATTAAGAGTATTATTATACACTAGAAATGGGTAGGTGGAAGAAATATTATGGTAAATCTTGTCCACTTACTAGTTACCAATCATGTTTTGGCTACTCGTAAACCTACACTTCATCATCCCATAGTCTCTCGCTTAGAACCATGTGGCGTACCACCACCATAATATATGGAAGATGTTAAATAATCTCTAGGATTGACATATCATCTATCTTGATATCCAAAAACACCTCGAGGATATCCATAATTATTGATGGAAGGTCGATATCACAATACTTCATGTGGCTCGGTGCCCTGATTTGTATGGGTATTATATACTTTCTATTGGACCTAATTTAGGATCCTTTCCATGATACAAATAATCATGTAGGAGGAATATACCCACATGAAAATTAGGGGTTGGGGGTAAATATGTTTCCCTTAAGTTTAGTCCTCTTTCATGGTGACAAAAAAAACGTAAGGCTAACCCACCCTAAGATGGTGAGAGTTCATATCCAACCACCGCCACTATGAATGTCGTCACAATCAATCCTCTTGATGATAAGAGTAATTATTATGATGACATAGGGAAAGATTGGGAGAATCCATACTGATCTATAACAAAACATCAAGAATACCCTCTGATAGGTTCTATCACTCATTCGTAGAGACACATATTGGATCTAGGAAGTCCCACTGAGGATCCACTATTAGTTTCACATTGATATCTCAACAAGGGAAAAATAATTGATAACCCCATTTTCCCATATGAGGTCACACTAGGAACTAAGATAGATGACACATTGGATACTCTACTCCAAGAACTCAAGGGCTATAAGAGTCTCACCATTGAACTCCTTACAGAGAAAATCTTGGAGCATGGAAACATCCAAGTGGACCTTGTCCCTCCTATTTATAAGAATCCAGTCCTCCTTGTCTAGGAACCTAGAGTCAAAGTTGGTGGTCTCGCATATCCGATCAGGGTAGATATTGGTTTCCATAAAAAAGACTAAGATATGACCTTCCTACCCCACCTGAGTTGCACAACTTTCCACCTCTAGGTCGTGATTTTTTTACCTTATGAACCAAATGTCTAGTCAAAGCTCTATTGTCCACAAATCATCACCAAGATGATGTGATAGCCACTATCATTACCCATCTCAAGGTGTTGGAGATTTATAAAGTTGTAATCCTACTAAATGTAAATTCATATCTAACATGGGAAGACCAGATGTTCTCACCTCCAAAATTCAGAAATATAATCTTTATTCTATTTAATGGTATTAGAGATCCACTAAAAATGTATCCCACTTTACCTCACAGTGTGTATCATGACAAGACCAAAGTTGGGGATCAAGCCATAACAACCCCAAGCCCATCTCTATAGGCCATGGGTGGCGACAAGTGTTGAAGGCATAACTAGCTTAGGGAGGCCTTTCCTGAGTACCTGTACTCACACACACATCCATCTCAATGAAAAAGTGAAAAGGGAAAGAGTAAAATATGAAACACATCTATAAAGTAAATTAGTCATGAATAATCTCTAGGTTGTATAAGAGTACGATGGTACAAACTAAAAAGTAAAGGGGAAAAATACACACCCAACCAGAAATATTTCCCAACCTGACAAAGCTGGAAAAGTAAAAATTTTGAAAGATCCCAACTCCTTATCCCCAAGATAAAACCATCGTGCATAGTCTAAATCACCCAGTATCCCTAAGATCTTATAAATTCATGGTCAACCTGTCCATCATCTACATAATACACGACATGTGTGGGAAAATCCCATACAGTGATGAGTATATACATACCAAATAAGACACCTTGAAAGTTAAATGGGGAGTAGTAAGAGATATAATAGGAAATAAAGATAGTATATGCAAGATACAGTCAAAGAGAACATCTCAACCCTAACCAAGAGTGAAAGTAACCTCTTCCAAGAATAAGGGGATCAACACAGTGAGTAGATAAACTATATGTTGAGTCTTCACCACCTATATTAGGATAGTAGACTCATCCAACCATAAGAAGCTAAACACATAAATCACATGAATAACCTGTGCATATTCTCCTCTCTTGGAAGGATAGTAACCAAATCTAATTTTTGGATACAAAAGAAGTATATATATATGCCCAGTCAAAGAAGCCCAAATGAGAGAGTAAGGGGATCTTCATCTAAAAACTCATCCCAATAAGAAGAGTAGACAACAGTTCAAAAAGTCCATCAAAGAGGCCCAACGTCTCACACATCTACCAAAAAGTAATCGTACAAGTCCAACCATGCCTCATCATTGTGTCGCATAGTCGAGGGGATGAAAACTCTAGGTAGGGATCTTATACCCCAATACAATAAAAGGGACCCACTCTAATAGTCTCTGAGGAACTCCACTACCCAACCCTGCTAAAGGGTACCCTCATAAAAGTTCATCGAGGAACACCACTTCCCATCCATGTTGTAGGGTACCCTTGGAAAATGTAATCAAGTAAATCCACTATCTATCCCTGCTAAAGGGTACCCTCAAAAATGTTTCTGGTGATCATGCGCGATCACTATCATCGTCAAGTGTCGCCTATCTAGTCGTCTTTCCCAGAACATTTAACATCATATCTTGAAATCCATAATGGAGGTAACCATTGTGTTCTACATGGAAAAACACTTAGGATATGATAAATGCGGTCCAAAATATGATTTCAAATGAAAGATATATGGAGGGTTGAAGTTTCTTAAAAAGGACGCACATGGTGTGTTGGGGACCCACATGGTGGGAAGTCCCGCTCTGTTATCTGGTCATGTCCTCTCCAGAACACGGCTTATTGTCCATGTATCACTACATAGTGTATAAGGGTACTACACGACGTGCCTCGACCAAAATCATGAAGAACGCACAAGGCTCATCATCGGTTTGAGGGAAAAAACATAATTTCACTGATATTCCTCTTCAAATATCCCTAGATAACCAAAAGGATCACATCGTTATGATCCTCACGTAAAAATTCTTAGGATAGACTATTCACTTTCCTTAATCAAACAACTGGTGAAAAGGTCACATTTCATCACATCACACATGAATAATTATTTGTGGTCCTGAGACATGAGTCTAAATTAAATACACTAAAGTGGTCTTAAAACTTTTGTCTCAATTTTAGGGTCTCGACATCGTATACGGTTCATCATTTTGACAATGCATGAGGGAGACATGTTAGATACAAGATTCCATAATAATAATAATTTTATTATTATTTATAATTTCATGGACCTACGCCATGATTCAGAAAAAGGTATCCAACATTGGCCTTAAAAGGACTATCTTAATTTAAAGGTTTTGTTTCTGCTGATGGTTCATCAATCTGATGTTCCGGTAAAAAGATATAACAGATACAAGGTTTAACAACCAAATTAAATAATTTTAAAATTTTATATTATTATTAATTATTAATTATTATCAAAAAAATAATAAGAGGGATGATCCTCCCTCCCCCATTTCCAAAATGCATATAGCCCCCCCCCCCCATTTTTTACATTTCATCATTTATTATTTCAACTTAAATTAATTATCATCATTTATTATTAAATTGAGATGAAAACTTGCACAAATGGAGATGATTCTCCCCAAGATTCACACCCCAACCTTGGGCAATCCAACATTTAATCCCCTCAAATTTTATTAATTTAATTCTCAAAATTAAATTAAATTAATTTTCATAACTCCCCACACCAAAATGTGCAACAATTCCTACTTTAAAATCCTTATTTTAAAAAAAGGTTTATTAATTTTTATTTCAAATAAAAATGATATTAATTAAAACCATTTAATTAAAATGATTTTTATTTATTAAATTAAAATAATTTAATTAACCAAACATTTTATTCCACCATTATTATTATCATTCAATATAATAATAATAACAAATACTCCTTTAATTTTATTAACTTTCCACGATTATTATTATTATTATTATTTAATGCTCACCTGCATTAACCATGTCCGACCACCTCATCGGAGATTCGAGTCTAGCCAATGCCACATCCTCACCAAGAAACCTCCACCATGGGACTCTATGCATAGTCTCCACTCGAAACTGATCTCGTTGCACCGCACATCATCGTCGCACATTAGCCGGGAAAATGGGGATCCCTGATCCAACTCGAACCACCTCCGATAACTAACCCACACCCATGGTACTAAACTGATCCATTTACTAAACACAATCCCACTTGTTTATCAATCCACCCAAAAATTGTTGATTTACTTGTCATTTATGATACCACCACGAATCTGGGGGTTCGACCCTGCTCGAACCCTCCCCAACAAAGTCAAATCATGAACCTGTGGTCTAATGATGAAGAAAGAGAATAACAGTGGGAGAAAATCACCAATAACAAAGGTGATAAATTCCATTGGAAAAGTGTTCTTGGACAATTATTTCATATCGAGGAAACCAAGGTGAGAAACATGGAATAAAGAAGGGATAAAATGAATTAAATAAATTTAATTCATCTACGGGGATCATGCGAAGAACATGCAATCATATAATCAAAAGTAGATAGTAATTTGTGCTTCAAAATTTTAATCAAAGGGGAGGAAACTACAATTTACAATTCATACCTCAATTATGGATCAATCGTTGGTGAATAACACATCTTCTACTGATGAAGATGATCTTCTTCATCTGCTGCCTATCAATACACATTGATCCAATCACTAGTCGTTGTCTAGTCTCGATCCTCCAACAAAGGACTCTCTCCTTCTCCTCTTAGGTCTAGCAAGGGTTATGTGGAAAACCCTTGACAATTTTTCATAATAGGGAATTTATATATGGTTTAATTAGGTATTTTAATAAAAAAATAAAAAAATTATTTATTTATTTTAATTAAATGTACCCACCAATGGTTGTCTCATCCGAATATCCCACGCCAACTAACATTAGGTTGTACTTAGGATAAAAACTGCATTATAAACTTAATGGTGGTCTCTTATTTCCCATAAAATTCTTGGTCTATGAGTTATTTGGTTTAGGGTTATTAAATAAATTTAATTTATTTATTTATTTATCTAATACACTCACCAACAGCTGACCCATCTGAACATCTCACACTGACCAACTTTAGGTCATGTCTTGGGTAAACTCTACTTTCCATATTCAATCATGGAATTAAATTTATTCTCTAAGATTCTGTTTATGATATATTCTACTTTTTTCAAGAAAATTGTGTACGTGTAATAAAGATATATTTAATGTTTTTATAAAATTAATTCTGGAGTCATCAGGCCTTGGAATCATGCGCCTAGATCCAGAAATATTACTAGGAATATTCTAAAGTCATTTGAAGAAAAACTAGAGTCTCTACATTATTCCCTTCTTCAAAAAATGTCATCCTAGAAAAGAAAAAACTAAGGGAAAAGGTAGGGACACTAAGCTAGTTTATGGATCTTCCATAAATCTTCCCTACACCGGGATGTATAGCCAAAGGAGGCATGTGAAACTCTCTCATAATCTCCTATCATAACATGTCCATAATTTCTATCCGCCCTAAAAAAGGATGATGTTATTCTCTTCTTCAAAAAATCCATCTGGTGTATCTCATAAAGATATATGGTCACGAAAGTTCTCTCAGTTGATATCCCCAAGTTGTTCCTTCCTAACTCACTAAGGAAGTATATGGGTAACAACTATCGACTGGAGGTATTTTGCATCATCCTCACCCACAAGGGTCAACTTCAAAGAGTTCAATTGATTTGTCAACCTACCAGACAACAGTGGATGGAAAACCTCATTGTGATCATTTTCTGTCATGGCCAAACCCTTAGTGGCCCTAAATCTCATATTGCTTCAACCTTTGAATCTAGAAATGGTACCATGAGATTTACCATATGACTAGGACTCCTGGAGCATGTCTATCATCATCCTCCTATGTCTCACGTTCTCCAACTCTAATGTTGAGGACACAAGGGTACCATTGCAAAATACTACTATGAACCAACCCAAGAAAGATTAATGATTCGATTCATAAGTCTTGAAAACTTTGATGGGGTGTTTAACATGCCAAAGGGTATCACCAAGAACTCATATAAACCCAACGGATCTAGGAATAAATGCTCAGTACATCCACCTCTTGAACCAGGAGCTGGTGATAACTCATCCTAAGGTCAACCTCTGAGATCCAATTTTCCCCAAACAACTGGTTGAAGAACTCAATGATTCTTTGGGGTGGATACTCTTCCAAACATCACCTGGCTTAGGATATTCCAACCCACTTCTAAACTCAAGTTCTTATCTATCTCTTAGGAAAACAACACATATTTTCCCTAGTGAACACACTAGGTCTTATGAATCCCCCACTCTATAAACTCCTCCAACCGCACCACTAGATCTTGTAGTCCTACGGGGTCACCTGATGCGACAATGAAAACTTCATTCCATCCCTAATGTAATTATAAACAGAGTTCCATCTCATGGTGGGGAGGTAAACCTAGAACGTCCTCAGGAAATATGTCATCAACCCCCACTATCATTGCAGAAAGATGATAGCTCACAACATCCACTACTCCAAGGGTAATAATAGACATCTGTTAAGGAAGTAGTTGTAACCACCTGCAAATGATCTCATCCTTCCCTAATCAGGGATAACTCCTTATCCAAGGATGAAAACTTTATCCCATAAAACTGTAAGCACTACTACTCTCACTGGTAGAAAACATCTAAGAATGGATGGTTGATGACCAGTCCATGTCAAGGAAAACATTGTAGGGTCCCAATACTATTACAAAAAGATTTAATGTGAGGTTCCCTCTCTCCTTGAAGATTCAAGACACACCATCAGCAAAAAAAATGTGATCATTTATCCTCTCTACATGATCCTCCATCACAAGGGTCAAGAAAAAATTCCACCACTAGCATCACTAGGTCTCAAACAAGGGTTGTGTCTTGGGAAATGTGGATTTTGACTCTGTTCTAACAACTAAAACTGAAGTAGTAGTGACATAGATCATACCCCAAACCACACTTGAACCTCCTAGATATAAAATCAATCTACCAAGAGCTCATCCTTTCCCTTGGACACCTACTCTCCTCAACCAGGGTCTTATTTTACACTTCATCAATTATGAACATCCCGACCATGCAAGTCAAAGGAAATCCTCCACCACACCTTGATACTATCCACTCTAGGATGGCACTGACTCACCTGCATGATTTTTAATTGTGTCACAATGATGCGTCTCTATGGGTTAAGTGTCCCTCTTCCTTGAATGTATGATTCCACACTAAAACATCTACATCACTGGACCCTACCGATGCCCGATGTCATCTTGGAGAGGTCTCACCACAACGATCACCATCCAAAGAGATCCTAACCGAGTGGGATACCCAAACCAATAGATCGTTCCTAACCTCAGCCACTAAAGAATGGATTCTATCACAACATGAAACCTGGGTGATCCCTGTTTTTCGAACCTTCTATTCCCACTCAGCATAGGTGCATCATCTGTTGGTACTAATGGAACCAACTAATACTCTATGAAGACCACTAGTTGCAAGATAAATAATCTGATCGGTCGGGATCTACACAAGTTAAAAAACTCATATCACCGACTCAAGCCAATCTTCTACATCCTAGGTATTCATATCATCATTGAACTGTAGAAGTCTCTAGTGATAGAACGCATGGAGTGTTCTAAGCCTATATGCATCCTCAACCTGCTCTTCTGGTACTAACTGCTCCTCGGTAGGTGGGGGTGCTGCTACCTACCCATCTGGAGGAAAAGATCTTACAGAATATACCCTAAACTATGGCCTCATCGCTCATCAAATTATCGTCGTGATCCAGAAGTTGATAGCATGGCTGGTTGTCTTCGAGGAGGCATCTCAAAAGTGATCAATATGTACAAATATCAAATGAGCATATATATATATAACAATAATGGGTATCTAACTCAATAAGGATATTCAAATACTCAATCCTATATGATGCATGTACCATTGATTCCTACAACAAATGTATCGGTATACCGAGTAGACAAGCTGGTAGACAATGTTCTGGTGAATGGATACATCAGTTCCCCATACCATTACTGGATTCCCTGGCCTAAGATCCGCACTCGATACACTTTGACATTTTTTCCCTAAAACCCAACCAAATCCTCATAAGGGGACTAGTTCGAACACTGTCCCAAGGAATGAACTTGTTATGATACCACTCTGTCACAACCCAACCCAATCCAAATCTTGGTTTGTAACTACCCCAAGCCTACCTCCATAGGTCAGGGGGTGGCAATGAGCATCGAAGGCATAACTAACTTTGGGATTCCTTTTCCTAAGTATCTATATTCACACACACAGCTATCTCGGTGAAAAAGTTTAGAGGGAAAGAGTAAAATGTGAAACATAGCTATAAAGTAAACCAAACAAGTATAACCTCTAGGGTGTACAAGAGTATGATAGTAAAAACTGAATAGTAAAGGATAAAAATACATGCCCAACCATAAATATGTCCCAACCTAACAAAAATGGAAAAGTAAAACTACTCAAAGAGCCTACCTCTTGAATTATAAGATACAACCACCATACATGGTCCAAAGCACCAAGTATACTTAAGCTCCTCTAAAGTCATGGCCAACATATCCATTGTATTTATAATGCATGACATGTGTGGGAAAATCTCATACAGAGGTGAGTATATACATACCCAGTAAGACACCCCAAAATCTGAAGGGGAAGCATTAAGAGATACAATAGGAAAGAAAGATAGTAGATGCAAGATACATCCAAAGAGAATAGTTCAACCCAAACCAAGATTAAAAGTATCCTCATACAAGCACACGAGGCTCGACACAGTGAGTAGATTAACTACATGTTGAGTCTTAGCCACCTATATAAGGAGAGTAGACTCATCCAACCACAATAAGCTAAATACAGAAAGAACGTGGCATACCTCATGCGTCTTCGCCTCTCCTAGAAGGAGAGTAAACAAATCCAATGTGTGGATACAAAATAAGTATATATATATTATCAATCAATGAATATAAAATGAGAGAGTAATGGGATCTCCATATCATAACTCAGCCCAAGAATAAGAGTATCCAAGAGTTCCAAAAGTCTATCAATGATTCCCATCATCTCACATGTCTACCCAAAAGTAACCATACAAATCCAATCATGCCTATTCACTATGAATCATAGTCGAGTAACATCACTGGTAGATGGTACCCTCAAAAAGGTCATCAAAGAACTCAACAGCCCAGCCCTGTTGGAGGGTACCCTCAGAAAAGGTCATCAGGGAACTCCAATACCTAGCCCTACTAGAGGGTACACTCGATAAGGTATCTAGTGATTTTGTGTGATCACTACCATCGCTAGGCACCGCATAGCCAAGAATCACACTCGAAAAAATTAACATCATATCTCAAAATCCAAAACATAGGGTTCCATCACATTCTACGTGGAAATACATTTAGGATATGCTACTCATATGCTAAAATCCAATTTCAAATAAAGGAGATACAGAGGGTAGAATTTTCCTAAAAATAAGATAAATGATGTGTCAGGGACTCTTACGGTGTGTGGTCCCACTCTACTGTTCATCCATGTCCTCACTAGAACACGACTTGCTATCCATGTAGCACTATATGGTGTGTAAGGGTACTAAATGATGTGCCTCTGCCAAAATCATGATGAACGCACAAGGCTCATTATATATCTGAGGGAAAAAATGTAATTTCACTGATATTCCTCTTCAAATGGCCCTAGATGGCCAAAAAACTCATACTGTTGAGATCCTCATGGAAAATGCCTAGGATAGACTATTCAATTTCCTCAATTGGATACCTAGTGAAAAGGTCACATTTCACCTCATCATGCATGAATAGTGCTTCATAGTCCTGAGACATGAGTCCAAATTAAATACCCAAAATTGGTCTTGAAATTTCCACCTCAATTTTAGGTTTGCAACGTCACAGACAGTTTTTTATTCCGACACCACATGAGGGAGATATATCAGATACAAGATTCCATAATAATAATAATTTTATTATTATTGGGCATTTTTTGGATGTATGTCATGAGTCAGAAAAATGTATTCAACATTGGTCTTAAAATGATCATCTCAATTTTAGGGTTACGCTGCCACTAATGGTTTGTCAATCTGACATCCCAATTAAAAGATATAACTAATACAAGATTTGACGACCAAAATAAATAATAATAATATTTTATATTAATATTAATTATTTATTATTATCAATAAACTAATAAGTAGAGTGAGCCTCACTCCCCCTTTTCCAAAAATGTGTATACCCCCCCCCCCCCCCCCCGACATTTCATCATTTATTATTTCAACTTAAATTAATTTTCATCATTTATTATTAAATTTAGATGAAAACTTATAAAGGGAGATGATGCTCACCAATATTCACGCCCCAACCTTGGGCAACCCAACATTTAATCCCCTCAAATTTTATTAATTTAATTCTCAAAATTTAATTAAATTAAATTTCATAACTCCCCACACCAAAATATGCAACGGCTCCCACTTTAAAAAACTCATTTAAAATAAGGTTTATTAATTTTTATTTAAAATAAAAATGATATTAATTAAAAACATTTAATTAAAATGACTTTTTTTATTAAATTAAAATAATTTAATTTAATTAAACAAAAATTTTATTCTATCATTATTATTATTATTATTCAATATAATAATAATAACAAATCCTCCTTTAATTTTATTAACTCAACGCCATTATTATTATTATTATTATTATTATTATTATTATTATTTAATGATCATCTGTGTTAACCATATTCGACCACCTCATCAGAGATCCCAGTCCAGCCACTTCCATGTCCTCATTGATCAATCTCCTTCATTAGACTTCATGCATGGTCTCCACTTAGAACCGATTTTGTTTCATCGCATGGCATCGTCATGCATCAACTAGGAAAATGGGGATCCTTAATCCGACCCAAACCACCTCTGATCACTAACCCTAACTAATAGTAATGAACCTATCTATTCAATAAATATCATCTTGTTCATTTAAAAATCCTCCCACAAACCATTGATTTGTGTGTTTTTCATGTTACCTCCATGAATCTGAGGTTTCGAGCATGCTCGGACCTACCTCGGAAAAGTTGAATCATGACCTCGTGGTCTAATGATGAAGAACATGAAGAACAGTTAGAGAAAAACACTAATAACAAAGGTGATAAACACCATTTATCAAGTGTTCTTAGCCAATGATCTCATAGAAGATAAACTGGGGTGAGAAACATGGCATAGAGAAGGGATAAAACGAATTAATTAAATTTAATTCTTCTATGGGGCTCATGCGAAGAACAGGAAATCACATAATCAAAATTAGATAGTAATTCATGCTTTAATATTTTAATAAAAAGGGAATAAACCACAATTGATGAGTCCTACATCGATTATGGATCGATCATTGGTGAAGAACACATCTGATAGCAATAAGGATGATTTTTTGCGTCCGCCACCTATCGATTCGCCTCAATCCAATCACTAGTCATTTTCTGATCTTGATATATTAATAAAGGATTCTCTTCTTTTACTATTAGGTACAATAAAGGTTATATGGGAAACCCTTGGAAAATTGTCATAATAGAGAATTTATAGAGAGTTTAATTAGTTCATTTAATAAAACAAATAAATAAATTATTTGTTTATTTTAATTAAACGTACCTGCCAACAGATGCCTCATCTAAACATCCCGTATCGACCAAAATTAGATCATGTTAAGGATAAAAACTGCATTCCAAAATTAACTTTGGTCTCATGTTTCTCATTTGAGTCTTTGTATGTGAGTTATTTGAATTAGGGTTATTAAATAAATTAATTAATTTAATTAATTTATCCAATACACCCACTGACAGTTTCTCCATTTGAACGTCTCACGTCAACCAACTTTAGGTTGCACCTGGGGTAAACTCCACATTCTGGATTCAACCGTTATCTTAGATTTCTAATCCAAAACTCCTTTTATGAAATATTCAACTTTTTCGGGAAAATTGTGTGTGGGAAATAAAAATATATTTAATATTTTTATAAAATTAATTCAAGATTCACTAATCCATGGAATACCATGTCGTCTCAGCACCTGACTCCAAAAATATTACTATGAATATTTTAAAGTCTTTCATGTAAAACTAGAGTCTCTATAATATTCCCAAATGTAGGGGAATCCAAAGCAATAGAAAGGTGCCAAGATTTTATACTTTTTCCAAACCTTGGAAGGACCTTATTTTGGTTGGTACAGTCAACTATCCCTAGGATCTATTGTTAGCTAGGAAGATATCCATAGGTAGTTCATCTACCTGTTCAGATCCATCGTGCACAATACTAGAATTGCTAACCTCCCTAAGTGCATACAAAGGCTTGATGAGAAAGTTTCAAGATTCATTTCCTAATGAAATATAATCATGTACTCTCTTGATGTGTATCTTTCCTAGGAACATCTATTGATGATGTACATAGATAATTTCTAAGATGATCTAGTCTCCACCCTCATATCTTAGAGATGCACAAGTAGATTTTGGAAATTTTCCAAAATGGTTCAATGTCTAAAAGAATCCTTTCATAAGATCAAGAAGTGTTTATTCCCATTACCTCTTCCAGCTCTCATGAAAAAAACTTTGAAGGAATAAATAGCCACTATTGTACAGACTCAGTCCTTGGAGCCAGACTTCCTTCAAGAACCTACACAAAATAGGTCTCACCAAATTGAACCTCACTATGAAAATAATGATCAATCCCTCTATCAGGGCTATGAGCCCAGGGTTCCTTTTTTGGAATTAAATAACAAGGTCTACTACTTCAAATATACTCAAATCATATGATTATTTATTTTTTCCCTAGAGAATAATATCTTGAATTTGTCAAAATTTAGGAGGCCTCAAGAGGCTAATCTGACAAATTGTGTCAACTACTACCCATACCACAAGGTCCTCAGTCATCCCATAAAGGAGTATTTTATCTTCAAATATTTTCTCTAATACCATGTAGACCATGTATTGGTTGAATTAGGTGATGTCCCAGCATAGGCAACACACATCTCTTCCAACCCTGAGTGGCGATGAGGAATTTGTTGAATGAAAGCTAGTTCTTGGACAAGGTACATATAAGTACAATGACTAAATGTATTGTAAAACAATTTATCATTCTCGTGGAATTAACTATTCTCACTTGAAAAAACTAGTTCCCCCTATAGTCTCCATGCCTCCTCCGACCACTACATCTATGTTATAACCTTATACATCTCAAAAGAATGGGCGTCAGTGATTCTAGGGTAATCAGAGTCCCCCACCAATTCCAAAACCATTTTTTACTCTCGATGAATTTATTCCCTTGAGTTGTAAGAATTCCCAAGGATATAGATCATCCTTGAGTTTTCCACTGAAAAAGAACATGAATGTTCCTCGGTTAATGAAGTCTGAATGGTGGATCATTGTGTGATAGTCAATGATGAGGAATGTTTTATAGTCCCTTCAGTTACCTCTGGCTGACACCGATGAGGTATGGGTAGATTTCATACTACCAGGAAGATTTTCTAGGTCAATTATTTAGAGAATACTATTTATTACAATGAAACTAGACTTGCAAGCCTTGTATAGGGCACAACAGGCACAATCCTCACCGTCAATGTCATCAGATGTGCCCCTACAACCAACCATATTTTTTGATCATACAGCCCAACCACAATCTCCTGAAGCTCATTCATATCCATCTAAGGTCTGAACTCATCTATCTAGTGCTCAACCTAATCCATCTAACCAATAGTGGAACATGGTGAGCACTATAAAAGACCTAGTGACTCAGCTAACTGTGCCCATGACACTCCCAACCAAGGAGTATCCCTTGGTGAGCATAAATTTTCCCTTGAATCAAAAGTATGATGTGTTAAATCATCTCATCAACATACAATAATGATTATATATCCTTGATTATATCTTCCTTTCAAGGTAATTACATGAGGCACTCATTGATTCCATAAAGAGACCCCTATAATTCAATATCGATATAGCTGCTATTGAGGATTTTTGTATAGACAAGGATGAATAGAAAGAGTGATAAGTCATCATCTCTTTCTCAAAAGAGGATTAGGGTCCCACTATCTAGGGGAACATATGCCCGCTATATCTTGTAGACTAGTTCAATGGCATAGAAATACATCGCTTCCTAGTAGGCACTAGCTCCAAGATCAACCTCATCTCGATATGCATGATCTACAATATGTGGCTCAAAGAAGTATATCGGACCCCCTAAAACATAAAAATTTAGGGATATAATAAGAGAAATCAGAAAACATGTGGAAATATCCAGCTAGAGAGCTAGTTCGGTGGCCTAGTGGTGAACATTGAGTTCATAATTGTCTTATAGGACACTGCCTAAAATGCTTTTTTGGGAGGCCCTGGATCTATCTACACATAGTAGTCCCCTCCTCATACCATTAGTGCCTCAAGTAATCCCTCAAAAGTTGATAATGGGTACTTCAGGGCGATGTTGATCCCTTCAATGCATGTGAGGTCTGATACCTGGATGATGGGTACTATAAAATGTGGGGAAAGAAGCTGCAAACCAATTGGGTTGATCACATCAATATTTACAATGATCTGATATCCTCTTTAGTATATCCTTAGGAGGACTTGAAATAAAAAAATTACTATCGATACACCAATTGGAATCGACCACCTTGAATCTTGAGAACCATTTCATAGTCCCTAGGAATAATGAATTCTTATAGATCACCTTGTATTCCTATATAGGATAGGAAAGGTTAAATCCATAAAATCCTATTCCTATTGTGTACTGAGAGGTCCAACCCTTGGCCAATGAACCATGAAAACATTGTATGTTCTAAAGAGCAGGGTTGACCTGATGGAATACCACTCATAATCACTATTTTAACATCAATGTCAAACCCTATTATTAGAAACCATATAGAATTATCTCCTAAACTTTTTCCACAATAGTCTCTATAGAGTAGGATTCCCCATTGAGGATCCCATGCCTTTCGAAGAAGATAGTAGCATTACCCAATGATCTTCAACTCTATATAATTCACCCCTTCCCTTAATACTCATGTTTCAGATGATGAGGATTTGGAAGACGCCCCTCCTTCCTTTGAGGAAGGAATTATCACCATAGGAAATGATCTTAACCAGATTAATATCAGTACATAGGAGGACTTATGGCCAATGCTCATTAGCATAGTCATGTCCCTAGAAGATAAACAGTAGTATGTGACTTTCTTAAAAAAACACCATGATGTATTCTCCTGGAGATTTAATAAATTCCAAGGCTTGAACCATAGAATGTGGTTTACTAAATTGGACTCCTAGTGGTCTATCATGGGTTCAAACAACCTCCCAAGAAGATTCACCCCTCCCATGGTGCCATATTCAAGGCCAAAGTTGACAAGATTATCAAGTAAAACTTTTTTAGGGAAGTCTAGTACATGAAGTGTATGGGCAACATTATCTCGGTCAGTAAGAAGAATAGATAGATCAGAGTCTGTATCAAATTCTGATACCTTAACTACCACTACTCGAAGGATAACTTTTCCCTCCCAATGATAGAGTTATTGATTAATTAAACTACTATATTTTAGGCCTTTTACTTCATGGATGGGTTCTATGGGTATAAACAAATCTGGATGGCCCCTAAGGATGAGGAAGCCACTACCTTTAGGAAACCTAAGGTAAAATTTTACTACCAAGTGATTCCCTTGGGTTTGAATATTACCAAGGATACCTACCAATGTTTCATACACCATATCTTCAATCCACTCCTCAAGAAACTAGTGAAGTACTATATGGATGATCTGGTGGTCAAATCCCACCAATGTCGGGACCATATAAGGGATCTTGAGAAAGTGTTCGAATTACTCTAATACCACCACCTAAAGATGAAACCCTTGAAGTGTGTGTTTGATTTACCCAATAGAATGTTCCTTGGATTCATTATTAGTTATAGAGGTATCAAAATAGATCCATAGAATATCAAATCCATTAGTCAGATGCCTCCCCCATGCAACCTATGGGAGTTGCGAGGCCTCTAAATCCACCTAACCTACATTCGGTGATTTATCTCCAATTTGGTTGGAAATTGTATGCCCTTATCAAGGTTCATAAAGAAGGGAACCACCTATCAGTGTAATGAAGATCACTAGACCACATTTAAGGACATAAAGTGATATTTTATACATCCCCTGGTCTTCATTCCACTCATCCTAGGAAAGCCTATTTTCTTTTATATTAATGCACTAGAATGATCTATTAGTGATCTCCTTTCCTAGAAGAACAAAAAGGTAGGTAAAATAGAATGTATTACCTTAGGAATATACTCCTCAACATAGAGACCAGATATTCTCCCATCCAGAAGAGCTACCTCGCTTTGGTCTTCACAGTCCAAAAATTGTGGCACCGACCACAGCATCATGAGATAAAGCTTATATCCCATGTCGAACTTCTAAAGTACATCCTTAGTTTACCCATGATAATGGGGGTTATTGGAACATTGGTAAGTGATTATTCAGTAGTTTGATATCAATTTTGTTCTCCATAAATCCATCAAGGGATAAGTACTAGAATATTTCATGGTTGTACATCCAACCTATGAGGAACTTCCCATTGATGTCAAATTCCCAGATAAGGCCATCCACTCCATTGATTATGCCATGTTTTGTTAGAAAATTCACTTTGATAGTGCCTCATATAACCCGACTAGGAGAAGTCTCAAAAATCCCATACTTAGTAGTGTGGGCCTAGGGATTTTCTTTATCACTCCTTTGAAGGATATATTTTGCAATCATTCCTATTATTGGAAGGTTGTGCCAATAACGAGGCTGATTATTAGGATCTTATTACCAACATCAAGTTGGTTCTAAATATTGAGTTCCCCCAACTACATGCAAAGGGAGACTCAGAACTAGTCATCAAGAATATCAATGGTGACTACATTGTTAGGAAGTAGGAAATCATCCCTTTCATAGAGAAATCATATGAGTTGATGACCTAGTTTCCCTCCTAGCCAAATGTTCCCAATGTTCCTTGATCACCGAATGACTGAGTTGATTCCTTGGAAGTGCTAGTTGTGTCCCTTATAGATCTCGGCCAAGAGGGTCTGGTCATTCATGTCGTATAGTAGAGATTCATCACCCCCATCACTTATGATGAAGATCACCAATATGTGAACTAATTAACCACTAACACTTCCACAAAGGGGCCCTAAAATTCCCCCATAGTCAAATATTCACCGGATTGGATGACTCCTTTCATTAAGTATCTTCATCATGGGACCCTCCTGTTAGACCGATCCAAGAATGACGGAATCCATCAGTGTGCAGTAAAATATACCATCTAGGATGTCCCCAACCTAGAGTAGATTCTCTACAGGTGTGGTTTTTATGGAATCCTTCTTTATTTCATCCAAGGGAAAGAGGTTCCTTGGGTTCTATAATAATTCCATGTCAGTTCATGTGGGGGCCAACAAGCAGGATTGAAGCTCTCCTACTAGATTTAAAGATTATGTTACTTTTAGACTACCATGGTTTGTGACTGCATTGAATTATCCAAGAAGTTTCATGCATGTTAGATATATTCAAACTTCCTGCATCACCCACCAGATCTTCTCTATTCCACCAAGTACTCATGTCCCTTCATAGTGTGGGGGTTTGATGTTGTGGACCCCTACCCGCTAGTGACAGCTCGACAAGGAGGTTTATTAAGAATTCCATCAACTTATTCTCAAAGTGAGTGGAAGAAATCCCCCACAAATAATTAAATACTATATATTTGATAGAGTTTTGAAGTCACACATCATCCACCAATTCAGGATTCCTCATGCCATCATCATAGATAATGGCACCAACTTTTGAGCTGTAGACCTGAATAAGTTGTATGCCAAGTATAACATCTATTCTAACTACAACTCTCACTATCACACATAGGATAATGTAAAGATCAAGACATTTAAAAAAACCCTCTCAAAAATATTGTAGAAGATGGTGGGTTGGAACAAGAATAGTTATCTTGATAAGATCTCCATTGTCCTTTGGGCCTACTGAACTATGACTCAAAATTCCACCCAAGTGACCCCATACTCCTAGGTGTATGGGATAGAGATATTTTTACCTAAAAGGGATCATCTTCCATCATTTAGTATGGTTTTTTATTATAAGATTCTATATAATAGGGATGAAGTCTGATTGGATGATTTGTATGCCCTTAAAGAAAATAGGTTCCAAGCACTGCATGACCTAGAAAAATACCAGAATTTCATGGTGTGAACATTCAATAATTTTTTTTCCTAAGATCCTTTATTAAAGGTGTCATTATACTATTTCTCTAGACACTGATGATACCTGTGATGAATCCACCAAAACTAGAATTCAAATATGAAGAAGCTTATATCATTCATAATGTATACTTCAATAGTGCATATTCATTGTTCACCATGGATGTGAAGCATATCACACCTCCCAAAAACACTAGGTTGATCAAGTAGTAATTTTCATGAACTCACTATAGTCCAATATATATGAATTTAAAATAAAAAGAAAAACATCATAGTCATATGATATAAAACTACACAACAGCATCTCGGTCACATTACTTTAAACTGTATGACATCCTATTTAAAGCTATGCGACCTTAAACTACAACAACCTCAAACTACAATAACAGCATACTTACCATAATATGTTAAAATAAATTTTCATTATACTAACCACAATATGTTAAACTATATAGTTCATGTTCCCATTACACGATGTAAAAATGTGTAATACCATTATCCCTCACCTGAGAGGGTTCTCCCCTTCTGATGTCAGTCTCCTACCATGCCACATCCTATAACTATGTAAGGCTTGATTCTCATTCCTAATGGGATACGTAGGTATTCCTAGACATCATGAACCAGTATTATCCCAACCAATAGTCCATTTCAAGGCTATTCCCCTTATGATCATGTCCAAATCCCACTCACTAATGCACCCAATTTAGCTCATTAAAGATCATGGTGGAATAGCTCTTAGAGTGTTTAACTCTCTCCCTAACATCCCTTATCTCCATCTTCTCACTTCAAGTCTTCCTCATCTTTCACCATCATAATCCTCTAAATATAAATATCCCCCATAATGATGATAGTGCCTAGAAAAAATGGATCACCTCTCATACTGGGTATAGGCCTCATAGGATATCTTGTGAAAAATAGTAGGTTATGTGTTTTGAACATGGTAAATGGTTGATTCATAATTTTCTTGCTTCATCCTTGACTGATACAGTTATGGGACCTATTTTTTAAACATGTTCAACAGAAATTACCTACCTATCAATCACCCCCTTTGTGGTCCATATCTAGGAAGTCGCGTTTTACTTTTTCTCCACCTTTATTTTTTTTTTTTTTGAATCTTGACACCCTCGGTATTATTCCCCCATGTACTCATACATGTCGAACAAGAAAGTCAGAATCATTGGAACCCTCCCAAGATAACTTATTTCACACTTTTCATGTGATCCTATGAGAAAATAGAGATCCCTCACCATTACTCATTTCCCATTTCGAGCATGGCTCATGTGGAATTAGGAATTATGGTAGGATCTACACCCTTCTTGGTCCAAGAATCATGAACTTAAACTATGTGCAACCCATTCCATCACATTTCATTTGGTGGAGGGTATTTATTGGCCATGCTCACATTAGGTCACTACCCTATCATGTCACTCTATCCAATACAGGACACATTCCCTCCCAGTCCATACGTTGTGTCATGCTAACCACTCAAGAACACATTCCCTCCCAGTACAAGCATTGTGACCCTAAACTGTGCACAATTTTCCCCTTATGTTTGTGTGGTACAAGGAATCCTTTTTTATACTTTCATGTTAGGTTACCATAATTTTGTTACATGCAAATATATCCTTTGGTATGAGTAGTATGAACTTAAACTACATGTGGAGTTGCATGGTAGTGGGCCCTCCATGCCATCTTTTCACATCGGGTGTATGGTGACATGCGAGTTCAACCCCCTAGGTTTGAGATCCACAACCTTGAACTGATAGAAACCCTTAGTCCAAGTTCCATGACCCAAAACTATATGTAATTTTCCCTTTTTTGTATGGTTCAAGGAATTATTAAATCCCTTTTTATTTCGAGTTACCACCCTTTTGTGCCACACAAATATTCCATTTGGTATGGAAATTATGACCTTAAACTACATGATAAGTTACATTTTAGTGGGGCCTTCATGCCCAATTTTCACATCATGTTTATAATACCATGAAATTTCAAACCCCTTGGTTTGATCTTCATGACCTTAAATTGGTATAAGTCCATGGTCCAAGAGTCTTGACCTTAAACCATGCACAACTTGTATCAGAGATGTTCTATATGGTGCAGGGCCTCTATGACCCCCCCCCCCCCCTCCCCATTCATGTCAGGATATTACTATTTAATGCTACACAAAAATCCCTAAGAAACAAATCCCCAGAGTCTAACATTCATGAATTTAAACTAATAGAAACCTTTGGGTCCTGACAGAATGACCTTAAACTGTGTAGCTTACGTATCCTTGTATGTCATTATAAACTATAGAATCAGCTTGTTTTCCTCGCCTAAGAGGATATCCTCATACTTTCAACATTGGTATCCTAACACACTATTCTATAAAAATATGTGTGGCTTGATTACCAATCACATGGGATACATAATGACACCTAGACCCCCTATATTAAGGCCTAGTTGTAAATTCTCCCCTATAGTGGAATCATATTCACAAGAATTAGGACCTCATGGACTCTTTTCATGTTGGGTCCATTATTTATGGTTTTAAAATTCACCTCACCCTCACCATAGGTCCTAGTTTCACAACCTTAAAAGGTTCACTCCATGTTCTGGGAACATTATGTTAAACTGTATGACACTCTGTTCAAATCTATACAACCTTAAATTGTAGTGACCCCATCCTTACCATAAGATGTTAAAATATATATCCAACATCCTTTCCGTAAGATGTTAAACTACATGGTTCAGGTCCCATTTTCATGATGTAAAACTATGTATGTAACAGCCCGAGATTTTATGAAAAATATTCTTTTTTATTTCACTAATGTCTTGTGTTGTACGCTACACCAAAAGGAGCTTGCACAACATGCATCCTTGACTTGCCTTGCATTACACGCAATCGCAACCTTCCTCGATAGCGTGTGTGGTACGTAATACTGAGTTTCACGAAACAATGATATGCTATTAAAATATTATTGAAACTAGCCGTTATGAATAGTAATAACTACTTTTTAAATTTTAGAAATTTTAACTCTCAAAATGGACTTCATTTTTGGATTCGGAGTATCGAATTTAGCCTAAGGTGAAATTTTGGTACTTTTTGGATAACTTTCATATTCTGATGAATAGTGAAAATTACTAAATTATAATTAAAAACAACTTTTTTTAATCGAAATAATTAATAGTGATAAATCATTAATTTGAGTGGTTTTAAAGTATATTTAGAATATATTTTTACAATTTAATACAATGTTGGTCATTGGATGTAATTTCACATTTAAACTAGACATAAACAAGTGTCAATCTTTTGATAGATTTTGTTTCTTAAAAACACGCTATTTGTTTTAACAGTGGGATTTAATTATAAAATTAATTAATGCAAATTATATGTTGGGAATTTTGTAAAATAGAAATCATTTTTGAATTCGGAATATCAATTATAGCTTAGGGTGAAATTTTGGCATTTTTCTGAAAAACTTCAATTTTTGATGAATAGTGAAACCACTAAGTGGTAGGTTAAAAACTGAATTTTGCATAAAACTTAATTTTACCGCTTCTGTGAATGGAATTTCGAAAATCCGAGAGACACGGTTAATATCAAGGACTAAAATGTGGTTCAATGAGATGAAAATAATTTTTGGTGAATAGTAACTTTTTACCTTTTTTTACCGCGGTTAATAGTAAATAGGGTAACTAAGGGTAAATATGATATTAATATTACCCTAACACATGTCCTAATTCTATTGGACAAGTGTAATTCGACCAAAAACAAACTTAGGAATAAACTATGACCATTTAGGCCCACTTGGATTAGATTAGGACATTTATTATTAATTTATTTAAAGAAGGGTTAAAATAGTTAAAATCAAAGTTTAATAAGTAAATCATTTTTAATATGGGGTTATACATAAGATAAATTCAATTGTAAATATTCATTAGAAAGCTAAAAAGATTTACTACATGATGGTATTTTATTTGTAATTTTTAGACATCAAATAAATTAATTTATTTATGACACAAATATGATGCAGTAATTATCTTGTTAATGAAATATTGACATAATTGATGTTATAAACACCAAAATAAATGTAATTTGAGACTTTTTATGAATTAAACTAATTTTCTAGGTTACTATGATATATTAGTGTTGATTTAACCAACTTGGTTCGAACATATAATTTTGTTATGACTTTCACAAAAATCATGTATCAAATAGTGTCAAAATTGACACAAAATAGTTTTTAAATCAAATATTATATTATTAATTGTTATTTTATTCCTAAAAATCTAAGGTTCGGCCAAATGACTTAGATAAGGATATATGTATTAATAATATACAATTTGGGGTTCGTTTGGCATGTTATAGTAAGTGTATTTACCATATAGTGAAAGAAAACAAAAAGACACGGTAAAAGTTAAATTATTTAACTTAGAGTTAAATCTAATTGATAAGGTTAACATAATACCCTAAACTTGTCTAAATCTTATTGGTTGATAGGATTTCGACCCATCCCCACTTTATCTTAGAAATAAGACCCTTTGGAACCATTATAAACCGATTTTGACTTTAATATAAAATAATATTTTGAGGTATTCCTAAGGTGCCCCTCTCCTCCCTTATAAAAGGACACCTCCTCCCCCTCCTCCTCACACCAATTTGAGCACTCAAGATCGGCCAACCCCTGCCAAAATCTCTTCTCCACTTCCCTAGCAACATCCTAGAGGTTCTGGTCTTACTCAAAGACCAATTTTAGTTCCCTAAGAGGAGGTCTCCAAAAGGCGCTTCAAAGAAGAGGTAATTACCGTTACCAATTCTTTCATCTTTATTTCTTCTTACACTTCTTCTTCTTAGGTTGTTTAATTGTGAAGTAATAACATCAGTATCAATCATATACTGATATGTTATTATAAGTATGAAACAACCCTATTTCACCATCTATCCATCCTACGGAAAAAGAAATCACTGCGCGTGCGTACGTACGGAATACCGTCTCCACGCCGTGGTGTAATCTATTTTCCACCACCACCTTACATGGATGGGTATAATGGTGTAAAGAATAACTATACATAGTTATTAAAACATCATATTGATTCTGATATATTGTATAATCCAATTCAATTCAATTCAATATTTATAGAAATGATATCATCGCTCGTGCGTACGTACGGACTACCGTCTCCACGACGCGATGAGATTCATTCTCCATGTTAACCATTTAAGAATGATTATAATGTATATATAAGAAATAATAATGAAATATATGACATTATAAAGCTACTGGATTTATGTATATATATACATATGTATGTCATCTACTTACTTCCATTTCAAGACAATAAGGAAAGGAAAACAGCGTTCATGCGTACGTACGGACTACCGTCTCCATGAACGGTGTTTTTCATTTTATTTATCTACCTATTATATATATATATATATACTGAATATATATGATATATAAATCATATTTTATATTCTGGAAGTGAGTAAATCATGATATAAGTAATAATGATGTCAAGAACAACAAGTCAAAACACCTACGATAAATGGAACGATTTTACCCAAAACGCTTCTTTAACATGGAATTTACAAAAGAACGGGTAATATAATGTCATAAGTGAACCATATATGATATCATAACAATGAATATGATTCTGTAATAAGTCAATAACATGATTTAAATCATTATACAGGAGGTTCGGACACGTACAAGCAAGTCGGACCTAAGGTAAGGGAAATATCACAATCTCATTTTTATCCGAGATTGTTTATTCGTAAGTATTTACTAGGGTGTATTTTATCATCCACATCCATGTTCCCTCAATATGTAATATTATTTCCATCCACCTACAATTGTTTAAATCCAATTTTACCCTTCTATGAGTTTTTAGTAAAGGATATGAAAGGAATCTTTTTTCGTTTTTCGTACGAGGTACTTTTTGACTTTTCCGACAAAAGTACGAAGAATGTTTTTTTTTAACTTATACGGCACGAACGGATTTATACTGTTTTATAAAGCCTTATTTTCATGAAGATTCCTCTAAAATATTTCATGACTATTTTCAATAAAATCTCTTTCTTTTAAAATTGCATGTTGTTTTGTGAAAAGAAATTGATTTTGAAGAAGAAAGGGTATTTTCCTCAAGAATTCAATTCAAGTGTTTTATCAAAATTATTTTCCATATAAGATAATAAAGGGTTCTGTTTCTATCCATATTTTTACATTGATTTGACTATGTTGTGATGGAATTATGTTTATGAATTCCTTTATCTTATATTAATGGTTTTATGATGTCATGTTGTTTAAGAATCCCATTTTTATTACATGGGTTATGCAATGATGTATGATTTATGATTTTGTGGCACACATAAGAAAGGATTCATTAAGAGATGGGTGGGACCTATATCTCCCTCCAATGCATTGGGTAAAGATTTTATATCTCATGAGATAGACATGGCTGGAATGGTAGGTTATACCGGTTCAGTGAAACAGGACTGAAACGAGGGTTACTTGATTCAGAAAGGGACTTTGTCCACTAAGATAGTCTTGGCAATGAGTCTTGACTAACAAGAAATGATTCTCTATGATTATGTGTGTATGCCACAAAGTTTCATGTTTTAAGTTATGATTATTGGGATTTCATTTCACTACTATGATTTATCCCATGTTATGAAATTATGCTCTCTTTTGCAGGTTAAGATTTCCAAAAGTTATGTTCTTATGAATATGATGTGATTGATTTTTCTTTTGTATACCCTTACTGAGCATTTGAGATCACCCTTTTATGTTTTCTTTTCCCCAGGATATAAAGAAAGGTTTTTAGGTAAAAAAAAGGGAAGATATTTATGGGAGATGTTGAAGATCTTTCCCCACGATTAGAAGATTTTATTCCGAGTTTCCAAAGACACTAAACTATTACGATCCTTGTGTGTGTGTTTTTGTTATATACTAAGTATTCCGCAAAAGGAATGTAATGTCAATGTACGATAAGCTTTGGGTCTCTACAATGTAATACCTTTGGCCCTCACCCAATAGGGAACCCCCTCCCCCCCTTCTGGTATCAGTCTCTTACTACACCACGATGAAGAAATATATAAGGATTGATTCTCATTCCTAATGGAATATATATATACTCCCTTATCCTATATCCTAGGCCTAGCCCATTCATTGGAATACCATTATACCTCCATCCCCTAGAACCAGTTTGGCTCTTGCTCACTGATGGACCCCCTCAGTGTTCTCAAATGTGTAGTGGCATAAAACTAAGAGTGTTGAACTTATAATAAAACACTTCACCAAGTCATCTACACACTTTGAGCCTCCCTCTATTTGGACCCCAATTAACTTTCAAATTTGAATGGGATCCCCTAATGGAAATGGTTTCTAGACAAAATGGCTCACCTACCATCTTGGGGTCCACACTCTAAAGTATTCCCTGGAATAAACAAAGGATCTTGTGTTTCAAAAATGGTGAAATATAGACCCTGCATTTTTTCGCCACATCCTTGACTGGTGTTATTATAAAATCTATGTTTTTAATATAGTCATTATTCATACCTCACTCATTGGTCAACCCCTTTTTTAGTTCAAGTCCCAAAATTCCTAGTTTACTTACTTTCCTTATCCCCTTATTTTAGTAGTGTTTTGACACCCCCAGTGTTACCCCTATTTTCATTCACTCACAAGTTGTCAAAGTAAGTCAACATCATTGGGGATCTCTCAACTCAGCCTTTCTTTATCCTTGTGGTTCACTCCCATGTGACTAGGAGGGTTCCTATCCATTAATTATTTCCCATGCTAATCATGGATCACATGAGATTAGGAATCTTAGTAGGACTCCCTCACATGGTCATGATACAAAGCTCCTTGGTCCATGAATCATGACCTTAAACTATGTGAAACTAGTCTAGGGGATGTTTGTGTGGTTTGGGGCCTCCTTGATCCTCCTTTCAAATTAGGTTTTTACTCTCTTTTTTACTAAAAAAATTGACTGTAATAGCCAACCTCAGTTTAAGATCTTTGAATTTAAACTAGGATTCTCTATCAGAGCTCTGTGACTTTAAACAATGATTCTTAATCTAATCATTATAACTTCAAAATATCAGTCTTGATCTGAACCCTATGACCTTAAACTAGGAGTCTTGGTCAAATCATCATGACCTAAAACTATGTGCAACCTATCCCAGGATTTTTTGTTTGGTGAAGGTCCTCTTTATCCTCAATTCATGTCAGGTTTTGAACCCTATGGTGCCACAAAAACCCTCTTGGAGTACCGTCATATGGTCTGATATCTATGACCTTTAAATAATTTATTTAGTCCAAAATTTATGGCCTTAAACTGGTATAAACCTTTGTTCCAATATCCATAACCTTAAATTGATAGAAAACTTTGGTCTAAGCTCTATGACCTCAAACTGGTAGCAAAATTTTGGGTCTGACTAGCATGTCCATAAACTACCCAAGGAAAGAGGAAAAAATAGCCATGAGGATGAAAATACAAAAAGTGGAACCTGAGAAAAGGTAATTATTTTTTCCACCAATTCACCCCTGACTTAAGTAAAAATTGAAGGCTCAAATGGAGAAGGTAAAAACCTAGCAGGACTTGCTACCAGGTCCCAGAAAAAACCTAGTTATGCTCATTAGGAGCACTAGTTCAGAAAAAAAAATTAGAGTCATCCTTTTCCCCTCTCATTCCTACCTCAAAATTACTCCATGAGGAATCACCCTCTATACTCTCCTTTTGTGATCTCTGAGTACATTGAAAGGGTGAATCACCAGGGCCCAAGCTCTAACTAAGAGTCTTGGTCCTTATCATGTGACCTTAAAAGGCATGACTCTTATTCTTGGATTTATGACCTTAAAAGCCAAAATTATTGTTCAAATCTATATTTCCTTAAGATATGGATCTTGAGAAAACATTTTCCTTTACCCTAGAGCTTTATTAAGCCCTGATCTCGTTTTTTCTACCTAAATGATGTTCATGTTTTCCACACTAGATTATACACTTACATTGTTTTGTAAAGTCCCCATCGATATGAATGGTGCACAACGGTGTAGACTCAAGAGTGTTTTAAATCTCCCTGAGCACCCCACTCCTCCATAAACACACTTTTTCCCCCTTAATCTATATCAATTACCAATTCACGTGTCTAATTGATCCTTCTACCATGATGGCGCATGGCTAAAATAGTCTTATCTCTCACCTAGTTATATGAACTAGAGGATTTGACTCTACCATATCTGAAAGGACCCCCTATGGTGATGGTGTATATCCAAAATAGTCCTACCTACTACCTTGGAACACATCTTGGAGGCGACACATGTAGAAAAACTATTATGGAACCTATGTTTTGAGCATGGTAAATGGTTTTACTCAACCCACCCACCTCCACCCTTTGATCCAGACCATTGAGGTCATGATTTACATCTCTACACTTTTACCTTTCTCAATTGGAACTCTAGCACCCCTATTGTTTCATCATCATGCTCTCTATACACTAATGAGACATATCAAATCCCCAGGGTCACACCGCTTGGGTTTCCAAAACCATGGGTCTTATAGGGGATCAATGCAACATTATGACCCTGAACCTTCATTCCCCAACTAGAACTCTCATAAAAATTATCAGTATTCTATTTCCCTCTTGTTTCTCACACTAATCATGAATCGCATGGGCTTAAAGACTTATATTATATTTTCTTTTTAATACGATTGAGATGCATATAAAAATAATAAGAAAGGAAATTTGTATTGCCTAAATATGGGTAATAATGAGGTTAATCAATGGAATGGAGGCTATCCTTTATTATAACATGAGAAAAGAAAATTATATGTAAGGCTTGGCCTTAGAAATAAAGTTACCCAGCTCAACCAGACTCTTTCGGGAAGCTTCTAGGGTTTGTCGATGCCTAGTGAGCTCCGCTACCTCCTCCTAAACCATAGGAAAAAACCTCATTGAAATGGATCTACACCTAAACCTATTCATCCTTGAACTTTGAGACCTAGGATACTACCTCTGATGTTTCATCCTTAGTCACCACCAGTTGTTCCCTCAAGTGGCTAATCATCTCTCCCCTTACATCAATGATGGACTCAAACTATTGTTCCTGACCTTCCAACCGAGTGATATTCTATTAGGTCATATGGAACACTTTAGTTCCTTAAAATTTATCAGCATACCTAGTGGTATAGAACTCCTACAACTCTAAACATGCCCTCTTAGTGAAGAATTCCTGAGAAAGAGCATGGAGACCATGGGATTCCACCCCGCCAGTCCCAATCTTACCAGCTAGTGATGAAGGGGTCCCACCTGGCTTGGAAGATCATCCAATGGGGTGTGGGTAATGAAGATATACACACTTCTCCATGAATTATTAAAAATTATTTGATTCTCCTTATATAGGTTCAAGTTGGATCCCTCAAGATCTTTAGGCATTATAGGCTCATTTTCTAGGAAGGGAGCTAGCATGTCATTAGTAGGTTCATCCTCTGGAAACCTCTCGAATGGGTTAGGTTCCATGTACAGAGGAAATTCATCCTCATATATGGTTGTGATATACACATATTCCTTAGGATGTGCCTTATTAATGGAAGACTCATCTTTGGAATTGGTCTCAGTAGCTTCCCTAGGATCAGTCATAGTGGGGAGAGGCTCATCTTTTATAACCTCCTCAGTTACCCCTATTGAGGATGCATCTTCGATCATCACCACTTATGGATGAGTATCCAACATGGGAAGAACCTTTTTTATATTAAAGGTCAGTAGAGTCCAACTAATAGTTGAAAATAAGAGTACACCTGAGTATGAGACTTAAAAACAGTATAAAGGCCATCCAACTGATTTTATATGCTCGACCTAGGTTTCAACATCTCCATAGCATCCAACATCTCAGTTTTTTATCCCATAACCAGGTGTGTTTTATCTATAAAAAACTATAGTAAATTTAGAATAAGGAATAAAAATATGAAAATATAAGGATAAAAATGGAATAAAATCAATAGTTATCATTTAGAACTTGGGGTATCTAATCTGGCACTTCATCCACAGACAACACATCAGTGACTATAGGCTAACTACCTGCGAATGTAGCATTAGAAGGAGGTGTTGTGCCTACCCCTTCAAGGTTCAGGGCCTACTCATCCCCATCTTAATATTCATAATGGATATACCCCTATTTAATATAAGTTTATCTCTATACAGTCTAAGGAAAATGTGTCTGCAAACTCAAAGGAATGAAAACTTGTGAGAATCAGTAGGAAGGTCATAAATTTACCTAATTAGCACTATGATCTCCTTCCAGTAATGATTCCTAAAAATCATCACTTTCCCAATAATCCTAATCATATAAATCCTCCTTCTCATCAATTCTTATAGTTTATCGAACTCCTATGAGGTTTTCAGGGGAAGGCATATCCAACAACATCCTCACCTGGTCGGTTAGGGGACGAGCCAGGCCACAAGAATGGATCATGTCTTTTGGATCCTTCAATTATTATACTACCTCAAATGGGAACCTTGTAAGTCATATTTGGAATGGACCAGTCTAGGAATATAAATCCCATCATCTTGGAGATGCATCCACATCATAGTAATAGAGTTGAACTATTGGAAAATTTCTGGATCCCTCTAGGAATCGAGGAAGACGAAATCATTAGAAACATCTTCACAGTGTAGTCACTTCCCTAGAGCCAAAGAAAATTTTTAGGGAATCACCCTGGAGGGTTCACCTTCCTCCTGATATTATTTTTATAGGATCCTCAAGCCATGCATTACACCTCCCTCTAGAGATGTACCCTATACATTACTAGTAACTGATGGATCTACAGCTGTTAATCTCATGGATACTTCACCTATGCCTCCTCTAGAAACTCCCCCTATAATGGTACACCCCTAGTCCTATGGATATAGATCCACTTCCTCAAAATCCACCTAAATAACCAGGCACCTTAGTGAGTCACTAGGGTATGCACTCTCCCAATTCTATGTGGACTCATAAAAGAGGTCATACAGATTATCGGTCGGTGGCAGCACATTCCTCCCACTTTAATCCTATCACATTAATATGTTTTATTTTTTTGAAGGACCAATGGTGGAGATCAATGTGTACTTCATTCTACACCATCAGGGTGATCCATTGGAGGCATTGAAATTTCATGGAGAACTATTATAGTTCATACGGTTCATAGATCACCCAACTATCGACCCTTTCCACTAGTACCCCACCTTGAAAGGCTAGGAGGTACAACTGCTACTCCACCATACCTATGATTTCATTCATAATAATCCCCATTAGGAGGTGGAATGGTTATAACATGAAATGATTTATCATCCCAATCCTCATAATCATACCAACTTACTCTAGCTATAGTGGGTGGATCCTGATGATATTCATCATAGATGACTAGAATTTAATCCATGAGGACTGATGGAGTTTGGTTACTCATTACCTCCAATGTTTGAATTTACCCATCCATACAGAAAATAGAACTGTCCACACACACTTATGGGGGTCTACCTCTTACTAATGTGTCATGAAACCTTGTACAACTTCGCCAACACTGATACCACAAAATTAATGTGTTTCCCCATTTCCATCATTGTTTTCATGATATATGTTCTTGACCACACTCCCAGATTTTCATTGTGAATTTGGAGCATTCACATGCAGATGAGCGCCACGATGAATCCCACCAATCTGACCAGGGGGCAAGGGGCTTCACATTGTATCCCCATAGGCGCCATTGGTTCTCTTCCAAGATCACCCAATATGATTTATCCTTCCCATGTTATGATGAATTTAGGAATTGTCAAGGAATATTATAAGCTTCTCTATGGATTCATTCAAAAAATATATGAACCAATGCTTGAAGTGGACGTCCTTCATCCTTGGATTATGACACTTATCCCCTTGCACAAAGTGCAATAGATCCATTACTATCATCAAAATATACTCCTAGTATTCTCAAACATCCTCTACAGGGATGAATTAATCATAAATTTCTCCTTTTATAGGGATCTCCTTGATCTAGTTGAGGTCCCACAAGCTAACATTGGCCTCCTCATGGTGCAGATAAAAGGTATGAATCATCGATGACCACTTTCTCAGAAATTCAGGTATGATTTTTTGGTGTCTATAGACATGGAACTAAGAGGTCCATACCACTTCATATAGTCCAATATCCTTCATCTAACATTCTAAATCATCATATTACTAGCATAACTAGTATGTATATGCCTATCCATCCATTAAATTACCACCCTGGTGCAGGTCTGTCTCCTCCATCCATCTCTAGAGGCGGTTCTTCAGGACCTCCTTTAAGATAATCTTATATTGAGGAGGGGGTGTCAATGCAACAATATCCTTCCCATTTTTTTCTTCATAGTATTCCATAGAAAGTGACTAGTGATCTATGCATGATCCTTGACATAGTGACCCGTGGAAGTCATGTTCCACCTGTATAGCTCTGAGGAACTTCCGAACCAGTGGATGGGGGAATCTTAGTAAGCATAAGGGATTAAGGAATCATCCCTAAGTCTAAATATATATAAATTAAGCCTATGGAATAGAAAATAGTCTTGATTTTCCTTTTACATTAGATTGGAGAGAGTTTCATGGTCTGAAAGCTCTCCCCAATCATAATATTCTCAGTTATATCCCTCTTTTTTTCATCAGCAGCTTCATCACCTTCAAAGTCCATCCGAAATACTTTGAAATATTTCTGAATAATTTTTCACAGAGTTTTATTCATGAAGTTTTTTCATTCATGAAATATTTTCCTCATGAAATATTGGTATTCTAACAATTCTCGTAGAAGCTTTTTTCTAAAGGGTGAAATTTTTTGTGAGTTCCAAGGATTTAATTCATAGAAAAATCATGAAGGTGGAAAAATTAAAAAAAATATAGGAATATAAAATATTATTTGAGAATTTATTGGTACCCCCTATGGAAACTAAACCTATTTATAATAATGGTTTTATCCATGTTTTGTGAACAAACCACCCAGGTTACCGGTTTTCAGTGATTTCACATCAGAATATGTCTCTCCTCTCCTACATCAACTACCATTATGAGGGGGGTAATTTATTAATATAAAAAATTCATGTTATGGGAGATTTTGAGGAATTAATGGATATTTATGGTGAATATGGTCCTAAATGGTCTCAAAATACACTATAGGCCCTAGATTCACGAAGGTTGAATCCTTCACAAAAAGTAAGTGGTTAGTGGAAGTTGTTGGAGCATCATGATATTTTATCTTATGTGAATATGGTAATATATTTTGAAACATATTCCTCTATATCCATGATTCTAATAAATACCCCCCTTCACTCGATATTTAAGGGTACGCAACCTTTGGACTTCCACTAAAAGATTTTAATTCATGAAACTTCATCCTTTGTGAACCAAAGAATAGATGGATTACTATATATAGCCATCTTTCATGAACAGACTCTCAAGAGTACTTAAGAATCTAAGAGAATAGTGGAGATTAATTTCATAAAGTATAACACCCTTCTCACTAGTGGAAAACCCCTCATGCTTCTTAAGGTTTCATGAGATATTTATCCTTCGCAAAACCTTCCCCATAGGAACCAAGACTTTACCCCAAGGAAAGGAAACCCTTTTTCATGAAGGTATAACCTTTGAAATCTCCATAAATTTATTAAAACTCCCATCCTTCATGAAACAAACCTCATAGGAATTCACATGATTCCTTATTTTAGCATACCTACTTTCATGAAAGATTAGTTCCCAAGGACCTTATGCCTACCCAAATTGGGATTTTTTTTACCTCAGTCCTCTACATAATCAGTATCATCAACCTCCATGACTAGGCCCTTTCTCCAAGCATGGTTTGTAAAACACATTATCCTCCTACTCTTAATCATAGGAATCCTAATTTTGGGACCCCCATATGCCACCAAAATATGGAAGTGTTCACGTATTGTGCTATCCAAAAGCACTTGTGTAGTGGACGAATAATCCTCAAGGGTGGCATAATTGTGGGAAACTACATACCTTTCTCTATAAAGAGGGATAGTTATTTAACCTTATATCCTACTTGGGAATGGTCTCGCTGGGTGTGAGTCCCAACCACATCCAAGCTATAAGATTTTAAATATAATAGCCCAGCATCCTAGCATCATTATGTTAAACTGCATAATAACATCCTCAGTGCATGACATTAAATTGTAGCCTTACCATGTGTGTTGAACATAGGATGCCCCATGTATGACTCGCATGGGATGATACCCCACTATTCAGGCAGCTTCCATGTGTAAATCTCACTCATACCATCACTTCTCCTTAGTAGAATCTGGATAGATCATATAAATAATCCCCACACCATCCCTTGTTACTGCTCCTTCCATGATGAAAGAGTCCTTACTGCATGATGTTGAACTGTATAGACCAATCTTGTCACATGATCTTAAATTATGCACTCAAACTACATGGGTTTTGATCCCTTTATCATAACATGGTACATAGGATGCCTCCTTGAGGTTCAATCATGACATACATGGGACTCCTCCCTATGGTTCAATCCTAACATCTAATATAACTTACCATAAAATACCACAACCCCAGGGAGTAACCATTCACCCCGAAAATACACTCACCCTTTACCACCCAAATTTTAGGTCCCCACTAGACTTTGATGTTTCTATGTGATTCAAAGCTATATCAGGCCTAGTACATGATGAGAATACATGGTAAACATCCCCACAAGACTTTAAATTTATAACCAATGTCCCCACAAGATGTTAAACATGTGAACAAATTATCCTCAAAAGATGTTAAACTTGTGACCAACCTGTTACCACAAGATGTTAAAATTGTAACCAGTCTGTCCTCACAATATTTTAAACCTATGACTAACCCCTCTTGATACATAATAACACCTAAATTTTTTAGTGTACATGGTATTCCCTAGGCATCAATCCTTGTATTACTTATGCCCTAGTCCTAAGTTTCCCCATAGAGGATATGGGATGCCTTGGGATCCACACCCAAGATGTTTCACATATGATATTCCCTTAAATTCAAATGTGGAATACTTTTATATATTATTAACATTCCCAAGATTCCCAACATCCTCATCAACTCCAAACTGAATTTAGATTCTATTTCATGGTATAAAGAATCATAATTAATCAGTGTATTCCATAATGTGGTTTTCAAAATAAGATCCATGAACATCTCTTAGATCTATGATGGAGACCCGAACTAGGAAACAGACTCCAAGGAGGAATCCATTGAAGGAATATATGACATTCAATCATCTAATTATGGGGTATAAATCATCGATATTGGTGGTAGAGGTCTCCTACCATTAGAAAGTGATAATTTAAGGTAGAATACGTTGGAGGATTCATGACAAGTACTAGGAGAAGAACCACTTCATAAGAGAAATAGAAATTGCATTACAATCCCAATGTGTAGCCCCGACAGAAATCTTAGTAAAATAGGACGAATATTCATTTATTATCACTCTGAGAAGTAAAATTATTTTACTTTAAGAATAGTGTAAGTTTAGTATATTTCATCATCACAGGGAACAACTAAAATGATGTGGATGCAGTCAATACTACAAGATATAAGGGTTGAAGTCACAAGTCTTTTGATGATTAGGTGTGATAACCAAAGAGTAGTCAATTTGTTAAAGAATATAGTGCAATAGTCAAGGTTGGTTCATATTGATATCAAGAACCATTTCATCAATGAGAAGGTGGAATATGGTGAGCTTAACTTAGATTATATTTCAAAAAAGAATCGAGTAACATATATATTGATAAATCACTTAATGATGGTTATCTTCTAGTGTTTGATAGTATATTTATAGGAAATTCACTACCAAAATCATTATAAGTTCATTGATTTATTTTACCTCTTTAATTCATTTTCATTTGTCTAAAAGTGGGAGAATATATTAGGGTTTTCCTTGAAAAGGGAGATGATTCCTGATTATTTTAGGTGAATACAAAGGGGATGATTTTGTTCAAGGGGTTTTCATGTAGGGGGAGGCATGAGGTTTTGTTATTATCTAAAGTTATACAAGGAGCGAAATGCATTTTACTAGCATGTTGTCAATAAATAAAAAGAAGTAGATTATACAGCTCTAGGATATTGAAGATAACTCATGAAGTGAATTGATAAAGGTGGATTTGTTAAGACCTCAATTGATACTTCTTCAATATATCATTGATCTTTATACTGAAGTTTGGATAACTCCCAAAAATACTATTATATCCAATGGTGTGGTATTTAGATAAATATTATGTTGTGATCTTACTATTACTTGTTTCTTGAGAATATCATTCATAATTTTTAGAAAGTGTTTTCATGTTTTACTTATTTTAAACAAGATCATAGATTGATATAAGAACATTTAGAGATAAAGAGGTTTCAAATGAATGAATAATTTCAAAGGAATCACAAATATCACTATGGTGTTCATTAAATCACATCATAGTTATGTCATGGGAAAATTACTTATAAATATTTTAAATAAAATGGTTATTTAATTGACCATGGTTCTTGAATAATTTATGTAGGGATTTCTGATGACTATGAGTAAGGAAGCCACATCATGGTTTAGATTTTTATGTTGTGGTTTATGGTGAATAAATTTATAGAATAAAGGTCATGGTTCCTAGAGATTAAAGGATTTTACCATGAGGAGAAGAAAAAATTATAGTTTTTAACACCATAATATAGTTAATTAAAAATGGAAATTTCATCCATCATGGTTTTATTTAAAATAATGGTTTACATGCTCAAGGAAAAGTGACATGGTTCAAGAGAAACTATGACATGTTTAGAATATAAATCACTCATGTAAATATGATCATGAAGATGGAGCTGAGGAACCATGTATTGGTTTATATAGATCATGCCATGGTTAAGTTCAAAGATATATTTTTATAAATAAAAAAATATTTTAAATTTTAGGAATTAAAATATTTTTAGTTATGTTTTTCAGATCTAGATATTACCAAACAAACCATGTCATAGTCAACTGAAACCCATTGTGGTTTTTTCAACCCTTAAATATAAGTTGTGATTTATTTTACAATTTTTGTTGAAACAAAGATATATTCACTTGAATTATCTTAGGAGTAATCTATTGATTATTTGGTTCATGTTTGAGATAATAAGAAGGTTCACACATTGTCCATTTGTTGGAGTCATATAAGGAAAGTGAACAAAGTTCATTTAATCTTTTTGATTATCGTTATTGATTATACTCCCTTTTATTAGATCTTGCATAATTTTATAATTCTGATAAAATATTTTTCTCCATAAACCAAGTTATTTAATGATAAAAAAAATATGAATGTGTGAAGTGGGATATCAACCACTAAGAACCAAGGATTATCCAATTGATAAAAAGTGTTAGTGAAACTTATAAAAAACTCTTATGTTTGTGTGATTCTCAATATATAATTATATCTTATCATCATCAATAATTTTCTTTATTATTTAAATATTTTATGCACTAACTAACATATTGAAATGGCACATTTCAAGGTAATGATTTTTGTGGAACTGATTTAGTCCCCCAGTGTTTCCCTCTTTCTTCCTAGGAAACTTAAAAGGCCACTTGAACTTATACATTCAGATATATGCATCCCACTGAGTCAAAAATAAAATAATGAAGATAATTATTTCATTACTTTTATTGATGATTTTACTTATATGACATAATTTTCATTAATAGAGAGTAATTCATAAGCTCTTATGAAGTTCAAGACTTATCAATGAGAATTTGAAAAGAAAATATGGTATGTTTTCAACATATTTGGATCTAGAAATAGATTCTAATACACCAATATAGATTTTGAACCATAAAATTAGATGCAAGTAATAGTTCATTAATATAGTACTTCATGCATGACTTAATAAAATGGAGTATTATAGAGGGTGAATAAAAGTTTGGTTGAGATTAGAACAACCATATTGTTAGTGAATATTTCCTAAAAATATTTTTGGAGACAAGCTACTACAATGACTATATATATTATAAAGTAGTGTTTTATTTGAACTAATTTAGTAAACAATCCTTATGAGTTTTTTTTTAAATGAATCAAATTTAAAGATATTGAAGGTGTTTATAAACCCATGTTTTATCAAAATAAAAATAATATATTTGATAGAATTTGATGAATGGGTTGGAAAATGTATATTTCTTGGTTATACACCATGTAGAAGTAGTTATAAGTGTTATAAAAAGAATATAAAAAATATCATTTATAGCATTGATGATATCATCATAGAGGATTATGGTACTATATGATCATCATTATCATTTTATGGTGAGATTAAAGCAGGTCAAGGAGGAAGATATGATCAGAAAGGTACAACGTCAATTGGTACAGTAGGTTTACAAGATATAAAATATGATTCAAAAGTTTCAAGTGATGAGAAAAATGTAAAACATGGTGGATTTAAATTCTAAAGTTATATAAAACGTGTGGAGTTTGAAAATATCATTAGAGATAGTATCAAGGAGTCTAAACATGAAGGATTTTAAGATTTTCCAATCATAAAAACTTTTTTTCACAATTGAGTTGAAAAGTGTTTAAGAACCACTAAAACATGAAGATTGGATTACTATTATGGAGGAATAATAAAATCATATTGAGAAGAACAAAACATGGGAATTAGTGTCACATCCAAAGGATAAGAATTTTATTAGGATGAAATGAGTTTTTTTTAATATTCTAAGTGAGAAATGAGATTTGACATGAAACAAATATAATCTACATTTTAAAGGATATTCTTAAATTTAGGGTACATATTTAGATAATACTTTGGATTCAATTGAAATGATAAAACTCTAAAAAAATATAGTAATATTTACTCAAAGAACTACAAGGTTTTACAAATGGATTTCAAATCGACATTCATGAATGGATATGTTTATAAAGAAGTGTACATTGAATAACCAAAGGGATTTATTCTTGATATTGATGATTCATGAGCGTGTAAGTTGAATAAATAACTCTATGGTATTAAATAAGAAATTAAAAGATGGAACTCAAAGTTTGAGGGAAACTTTAATAGAATGAAGTTCAAAATAGGCAAGGTGTATTACAACCACTAAACACCAAGGATGTGTCCAATTTATAAAAAGATTTGATAAAACTTGTAAAAAACTATTGTGATTATGTGAAGTTCCACATATCTCACTATATCTCATCATAATTAATTGATTTCTTTATTGAATATTTTATGTACCAACCAAAAAAGTAGTATTGTGTATATTTATGGGAAAATTTTGTAGTCTCATTGATTCACCCCTCTCTTAGTGCTTCACATTTTCTTTATTGGGAACATCGGAATAGATAAATGGGATTGTTTATAAAGTATCATTGGAAATTAAACTTTGATTATTTTTTCAAGAGGTTCTTTAAGGATGTATTTATTGAAATATGTAAAAATAAATTTAACCTTGTGGTACCTCTACTTTAATGGTGGATAATTTAGAAGAACTCCATGGATTAAGATGTGTATAAAGGGAATCAAGTTTGTCTACATCAATGAACACAAGTGAAAATAAATCCGGTAAATATTTAAATATGATATGTAAAGAAGAAAAAATTTTATCTTAAAAGATATAAAGAAGAAGTATAGAAAGAAAAATCTCAAGAAGGACTCCACATAAGTTCTTTATAGATAAAAACTGAGTGATGATGTTTTTATTAAATCTAAATTTTATAAATCTATGAAAAAATCCTAGAGATATCAAATCACATATTCACACTCATTTATAATTATAGAGGAAAACAATGAAGAGGAGATGAAAAACTCAGAGTTTCAATATTGATATTTTACTTTAAATGTATAGGATGAGTTTTAAATTTAGATAAAATAAATCCAATATTGGATATTTAAAAGGGATAGAGATTCTATATACATGATAAAATTGATTCAGAAGAATAAAAGACTAAAAGTAAAGGAGCTAACCACAAAGGCCATAGAATTTGACTTCATAAAAGTGTTAGTTTACTTGATGAATAAGGTTTCTCATGAATTCTAATTAAATATGGATAGAGAAAATACTATTTAATATGACATTATTTCTCTTAAGAAAAAACTTTAAGTGAAGTTAATTTTTGATATAGAAGATCATTCCAAATTAGAGTTGATGGTGCCTCAAGAAGGGGGGAAAGACTTGAAGATCTTAGAACTTGAGAAGAATATGTATAAATAAAAATAAGAGGTAAATGATATAAATTATGATAATGATTATTTAGATAATTCTTTTAATACTCACTATAATAAATCTATAAAAAATCCTCTAGAATAAGATCAAATGAGGAAGTATGGATAATATTTAAGAAATATTGATGAGTGTATCATGAAACAAAGACCCCATAACATGTCAAATAAAGGAATTAGATATAATAGAGTCTCTTTCATTTAAAATTTAACAATTTTAAAATGAAAAAAAAAATTGAAATTGTGGTGATGATAAAGAGTTTTCTTGTCAAAATAAGATGAATTTCCATTTAAAAATAATTGAGAAGAAGTGATTATTTTGTTGAGTAATAGGAACACCAGGGATTTGTTCATAGAAGAAATGGAATTATAAAATGAAAGAAAATTTAATAGAGTATCTCATTATATAAAATATCATGATAGGTATAAGTTATATGGTATATGTTTTAGATGCTATAATCATGGTCATATAGAATGATATTGTAGTGGTATTAAAGGAGATAAAAAGGATGGATCAACTCCTATAAAAAAGGTGGAATAAATTTTTCATGTAAAAGAATGTTGTTTCACTAAAAAAAGATTTATGGCATTGGATGAAAAATATTTTTAAAGGAAAAGAGCGTAAAATAAGCACCAAAGAAAAATTTTATACAATAACCTTTATGGAAAATGAAGAAAGAAATATGTAAGATTAGTAAATTGAAAATTACTTTTATGGTTATAAAAGAATATGAGGATAAAATTTCATTATATTTAAAAATGAAAAGGGAGAAATAAAAAGAGACTTATGGTGGGAATTTTTCTTATCTAAAAAAATGTAGTTATATAAGTGGGATTAATTAAACATTTAACAGGATAAAAAATTGATAATGGGTCATGGATAAATTTTCAATAAAATAAAAGAGTTTTTTACAATCAGTTTTTATTAAATAAAAACCACTATAAAGGAGGTCCAAAAAATTATGGAATAGATATAACGGGGTTGGATTGTGAATTTCAACTATATTACTCAACTTAAGGATGGTTATATGGTACCCCTCTCTCCATTTATTTTGTTTTTTTATTTTAACAAGTAGTCAAACCTATGTATAGATTAAGGGGGAGATAAAATCCATGGGTTGTTTTTTTAAGGGATATATGGAGATGATGAATAATTCCTAGTAGGGATTTGAGAATAATTTAGTGATGAAATTTTGGCCAGTTTAAAATTGGTTTTTATCTTATTTCACACACAAAGAATTAACTTAAGTGATATTATAGAAGGTGATAAGAATACTTTTTCATTGGAAAGATACCTCTAAAAAAGATCTTGATATTGATAATTAGGATGTGTGTGTAAAAGGATAAAAATATTTGGAAAAGGAATCTGAGAAAGGTGAGTTTGGAGAAGATTTAGATAAAAAGGAGGAAATTAAAAGGAATTCAAAAGGATATAGAACTACGAAATTAAAAAAGTTATAATTAGAAAGATATAGTTGTATATTTATAATAAGAGGAATAAAACTATCATCTAGTGAAATTTATTTTAGTAAAAAAAATTATTATAGTGAACATGGGAATTGAGCATAATTGAAAATTTAGATTCTCTTATTATCATTGAAGGAGGTGAAAGTAGAGTAAGTATGTAAACAAAGGGAAATGTTACAGAGCTCAAAAATTATTTATAATAAGTTTTATACTAGATATTTAAAAATTATAAACAATAATTTATGTCATATATTTTTACAATATATTAATTTGTTATATTGGTATTGAACTCAGGAGGTAAAAAGTCGTTATTTATTGTATGTATGAGGGTGCTAAAATTAAGAGAGGTTTTATCCTTAAGATAATTAGATTCTGTAAGAAGTTTATTCAAGTAAAATTTAAAATTTGAGTCATATATTTTTAATTATATCAAGTGGTATTAAACTTTCACATATGCAGCATAAATAATGGATTGGTAAGTTATCATTGGTTTTGTTTCCTTTATCTTCTATTATTAGGGAATATGAGGTTGAGCATTGAAATTGGGACATGAATAAAATATTTGATTTCAAGAATGTTAACCTTTATTTCCACATTATGAATGACTCTAGTAGTCTTGGAGTTGATTATTTTCATTATAATTTCTTATTTTATATATTCATTATTGTGTCATTTCCCATAGATTCAGAAGAAACCCTCTATAACTTCAAATGTGGAGAAAAGTATGGAATTCCCAAAAAATAATGACACATAATGTTGATGTATCTAGAACTGATAATTATTGTACCTTATACATGCATAAAATCACAACCATGAGTTATAAAATATCTTTTGAAGCATAAAAAACTAGAATAAAAAAACTCAACACAAAATGTAAGGAATGCTGAGAATTTACATGGTTTGGGAATTACCCTACTCCACGGGAGGAACACTACAACTTTGATTGAGAAGAAATGGAAGAAGTAAAAAATATTACCATGACAAATACCTTCTATATATGCTTCCATTTTTATGACCAAAAATGAAAAAAATAGAATAGTACACAGTTAAAACTATAAAACAAGTCATCCCACCTATATATTTATAGATGAGCTCTAAAACATTCATTCAGTTCTGTCGATTCAACTGCCATCCAATCTTTAAGAATGACCACCACTCGATCAAGGAAACTACTAGCATCCCACTAATCCACTGACTTCACCCACAAATTTTAGTGAATGGTCCAACATCTGGAACTCATCTGTCTACCCTTATACACTTCTAGAATGTTGTTGTTGTTACTTCTATTTCAAGACTCCCTGATTTTTCTATGCCTACCTCAATCTAGTTTGGAAACCTTTATTCTGGATTCAAATCTTCTAAAAATCTATAAATAAGATAGAAAATAGTTTCTTAATAGTTAATAATAATAATATCACATTTTAAGACTATTTTCAAGGCTTCACCAAGTCCTTAGGTCACCCCCACATCTCTATTTTCTTTATTTATTTCATAGTGGCCCCATGGTCCTCCAATCAATATTCTAATCATACAAACCCCACTAAAGTGAAACATAGCCACGAAATTTATCAAACTATAACATTAATCAATATATATTTTGAATTCCAACATATATAAACCTTTCATAGCTACAACACTTCATCCTTTAAAAACTTCTAGATGAAGTGATACTTCAACTGAATATTCTTTATCCTAGAGTTGAACATTATATTCTTCACAACATGGATCACACTATAAATATAACATAATAATGTCCCTGTACCTTGGATTCTTCTGGGATCCTCCAATATACCCTTGAACTATATCAACTACTTCCCATATTTTGTGATTTCCACATACTCTACTTCTTTTCTTGATAGTGAAACTACTAGTTGAAGTCTGGACATCCAACTCATTGTCATTCCTCTAAAAGTGAATGCATAGATATTGGTACTCCTCCATGTGATTGTATCTCATTTGAAGTATGAATCTACAAACCCATGTAATATATCATATACTCTAAAATAAAGAGGAATTTATGTCAAACCTTTGAGATACTAGAGTATCCACTTCACTGATTCCTAGGGAACCCTTTATGGATTCTATGTGAACTTGTCAATGACTCCCACTAAATACATAATTCTTGGCCTCATATGAACCAAGGAATACATAAAGATTCCAACCACTAATTAATATGGAACACTTTCCATTTACTCATATTCATCATTCATTCTCAGTTCCTTCTTTATGGATAACTTGAAATTTCTATCCAAGGGGTCCAAATAGGATTATATCCAGACATTATGAATCTTTCCAAGACCTTATGGAAATACTATAATTGAGAGATAAATAAATTCATATTCCCCAATCCCCTTCTTATTTAAATTCCCAACATCCAATTTACTTCCTCAAGATCTTTTATCTTAAATTTTCTATACAAAATAACATTCAACTCCTCAGTCTGATCTCTCCTCAAACCAGAAATAAGTTCATCATCCACATATAGAAGAATAATAATGAAACTCCCATCATAAAATACCTTTTAGTGATACAAATGATCATAATTTATCTATAAGAATTCATTCTCCTCTATAAAGGCATCAAAATTTTAGTTCCATTTTATGGGTTCTTGTTTCAGTCCATACAAACCATGTTTGATCTAATATACTAGTCATTTTATTCCATTTTCCATGAAATAATTTGGTTTCTATATGTATATTTCATCCTCCAAATTACCATGAAGGAATGAAATATTCGCATCTAATTAATCAAGATGTAAACTCTCTATAGAAACCATTCCAAGCACTATTTGAATTATTAAATGTTTTACAAAAGTAAAAAAAATTAAAAACTACATACCTTCCATTTATTAAAATACCTTCACAATAGGCCTTGACTTGTACAATTTCTTACAATTCTCATCTTCTTTCATCCAATATAATCATTTTTTCTGCAATTATTTTTTTATAGTAGGAAGTGAAATTATCTCCCATGTTTTGAAAGCATACAAGTATTTTATCAACTCCTTCATTGTTAACTCCCAATATCTCAATTTACTAATACTTTCCTCTTATTCCATGTTCATTGGTTCTCCACCATACATAATTAGGAATAAGTTCACATCACTTCTAAACCTCTACATTGGGAACTTAGACCTAGAATAATTCCTTAATTATATTAGATTCTCTACTCTTTCTAAAACCAAAACTTCCAAAACTCCATCACTTAGAGATTTTCTCAGGTCTTACATAGTCCTTAAGTATTCTGGTATATCTAGACTTAGAGAAACCAATGGAATCTAAATTTCATTCAAAACTCTGCCTTTAGAATAGTTTGGTATCCTTAAAACTACATACTCCATAAGATAATTGAAACTTCTAGAATTCTATCTAAATAAAACTTATCATGCATAGATTCTTTGTTCTCTACAATATCTTCCACCAAGTTCCAATCCTTCCATATAATATACTCATTAAATGTGACAGTTTATATTCTGATGACCTTTCATAAGTCATCATCCAAGAGTTTAAATCCTATGTTTTCATCACCACAACCTATAATGAAACACACCTAATACATTGTCTCCAACTGCCCCTTTCCCTATAATCTACATGGATATAAGAGGCGCATCTAAAAAATAGAAGTGATATATTGACTATTATTCAAATCTAGATTTCTTCTAGAATATATTTACCTAATAGGGTTTAAGGACTCTGGTTCACAAGATAAACCCTACAGTTCACTACCTCTTCCAAAAACTCCTTGGGGAAATTGAAAGGAAGCCTCATGCTTCTAGACCTATTATTATGTTTTCAATTAATATGTTTTACGAAACCATTCTATTCTAGTTTTTTGGGTATTATCTTATCAAATAATATGTCTTTACTCCAATAATATCTTCATAAATCTATTGTCATACTCTCCACCATTATCATACATCAAGTATTTCAGATTTATTCTAGTATCCTTTTCCACCATGTCTCTCTATATGATGAAAGTTATAAAAATATAGAACATGTGCTTTATAAATAACACCCACAATTTTTGTGCCACATATTCAATAAAGGTATGAAAGTATAATGATCCCCCTTGAGAATGAACTAGATTTATCCCCCATACATTAGTATAAACTAGATCTAACTTTTATTTGTTTGGTGAATTTCCTTCCATATTAATAGACACCTCTGACTGCATCCCAAGTATGCACTCTTCACATGTTTCATACTCTATGCATTCAAGTTTCAGTATGCCTTTCACAACTAATAATTTTATCCCTTTCTCACCCATGTGACTGATATGTTCATACCCCAACCTCATGGATCTAAAATTTGATTGTCTATGATGCATTACTCCTTCTAAATTCCCAATAATACACAATTTCCTATCCTTAACACATTTGGACACTACCATAGAATCCCATGTTATCCTCCACACACCATCCAAAAATGTTTTACAGAATCCCAAATCATCTTGTTATCCTACCAAGATCAGGTTCTTCCATAACCTCTGGTATGTGTCACGCATTGTGAAACTTCAAAAATAATTTGTTTAATGTTCAAATGGAAACATCACCCTTTCCCAAAATCATAAAATCTTTACCATCTAAAAGATGAACCCTATTAAATCTTCTATAAAAATAGTTGGTCATGAATTCTCTCTTATATGTGGAGTGAAAATAAACCCTAAAGTTAATAATCCATGACTCAAGTGAACTGTAGATACTCATCACTAAAATACTGTTATATTCCATAGGAATTACTTCCATAATTGACCCTTAGGTCCCTAAAATCCTTCTCTATATTCCATTTCTTCCTATAATGTTTAAATATGAGTATGAGACCAGTCGAATCACCTCACCTCCTTTATATTCTATCTTTCCCATTCTTATGACTTTTCTATTAAGAAAAGTGTCCTCTTTACTCTACACTAAATTCATTTTTTATATCACCTTATACCTCCTTATGAATAATATCTTTATTTATAATCAAATTGTTGACATCCCCAAACACCAATTTGATCTTACCACTAGAATTTATTACCATTATAACCATTGCATCCCATTATTTCAGAAGATATGATAGAAGGATTAGTACCCACACTCCCCCTATGATCATTACATTCACATCCTCCAAATGAATCCAAATCACATTGAAGTCATTGACATGATATTCCACTGGAATTCTTTCCAATATATTCATTCCAAAAATTCATCGCAACATAAAATCTTTGTTCATGGCGATTATATTATTATACATGTTAACAGTTTTTTTCATCAATTTAATAATGGTATTCACTTACTAGATTTTAGAGGCCATGTTCTAGGCCCACATCATACAAAAAAATCTTAATTAATTTCGATTGATATTTTCACATTCTTATTTTTATATCGCTTCTAGTTTTATTCCCTTAAATGGAATATCTGGATCTCTTTGGAATAAATAATATTCAATATGCATCATCAAGAATCTGAAATTTGGCCTATCAAACTTTTCAATCTAGACCTTTCCTTCTTCCAACATCATACCTCTAAAGTAGGATTCCCACTAAAATGGAAAAGAGTAAATGAATAAAATGGATACCATAAGTCTCCTACAAGGAAAAGCATAGAAAATTGCTCAAGTATAAACTATGAACACCTAACCAAGTTATAATTATACTGAAATCTATTACTAAACTCTAATATCACTTATTGTGACATATCCCATAGAGTTAAAATTAACCCTCTAGAACATTAATTGCAGTACAAAGTATGGATCTCCCCAAAAAAATGACACATAATGTTGATGTATTTAGAACTAAGAAGTAGTGTAACCCATCCATGCATTGAATCACAACCATGATTTATATTAGGAATTTTGGAAGTATAATGAATTAGAAGAAACAAACGCAACACAAGATGGAAGGAACTCTTATAATCTATTTCATTTTGTACTTGTCCTACTCTATATGAGGAAAATTGCAACTTTGATTAAGAAGAGCATAATAAGTAAAAATACGATCATGAAAAATATTACTCACTTGTGATGCCATTGTGATGACCACAAATGAAAAAAATGGGACATTTCATAGTTACAAATACAGTAAAAGTGACCTCATCCATCTATTTATAGATGATACCCACAACAATTAGCCTATTTTATCAATTTTGTCGCCAATTGATTTTTTTGGATGATTTTTTCTCAATAAAGGAAACTTCCAATTTCCCATTGATGCCCTGAATTCACCCATAGCTTCCAGTGAATAGTACAGAATTTGAAACTCATCCTTCTACCCTTCCACACTTGTGGGATGTCATTACTATTTATTCCGCTTATAGACTCCTTGATTATTTTGTTCTTACCTCTATCTAGTTCCAAAACCTTCATTCCAAATTCTCACCTTTCAAGAATCCAATACTAAGCCAAAAAATAGTTTTTATAGCCATTCCTAACATTCACAACATGTGAAGTGTTTCATCAAGTGGTATGTAAAAATTTTATTTAATATGTGGAGCTTGGAATCTACTGAGATATTTAAATATTTTCTGTGGAATATGAATTAAAGAGGGATTCATGTTTCCCTATTTTGTAAAATTATAGAGGTTTTTTCAAAGGATGATAAATTCCATCGAGAACTTATAGTAAATAGTGTTAAAATTGAGAGATGATTTATATATTCATATTAGCTTCTAAAAAAATATAGCTACATAAAAATAGGGAGTTAAATTTCATCATAAGGATAGAAATTGGTCCTTTGAATTATAAGTCTAGGGGGTTTAATTAGGCCATATTTAGTTACTTATGTGAACTAGTTAAGTACAAATTTTATTAAAAGGGACTTTGGACTTTTATTATCAATACGGGAGAACAATCCATAAATTGAAATTCGTAGGAGTTGGGAGAAGATGATATTAGATTGGGATAATTCATATCTAGATATATCTAAAAGGGATGAGTTATAAAAAATTATTTAGTTTATAGAGTTGGATTTATGTAATTGTTGAAAAAAAATCCAAAGATGGGGAATATTATAAACAAATGTTTTATATTGGTTTTGTTGAAAATCTATGGAAAGGTTGTATATTGGATGCATTATCGGTCATAGTGAATAAAGAAGTGAGTATGGATTAGATTTATTATAGTAGTGTGAATTTTTAATTCTAAGAGGAAGTTAGAGAGGATTATGTTCTATACTGGAAGAGCATGATTTATGTATAATTATATCAGTTCAAGACTTAATATAATGTTGATTGATAAATTATGAATTTAAGGACATATTTATATCTTTTTTTAAGCTAGTATTGCATGAAGAAGTATGAAGAAGTTATATAGCTGTAGAAAGAAGGAAAATATTCAGTATGACTTGTTAGATATTGTTTTAAGTGAAGAAAATTTTCTTGGAGAAGTTTGAATATTTTTTAATAATTATGAATACTTTTGGTGTTTTATAGTGTAAACTGAAGATCACATTGATTTCATAAAAGTAAAGGTGTGGAAGAAAAGTGGTGTTTGTGAGATTATAATTGTGAATTGGATATATAATAGTGAAGATGTATAAGTGTGGTTACTTATGTCAGAATCATATATTGTTCTTGTTGTATAAGTGTTGGTGATGTGAATATGATGATGCGTAAGAGTAAACTAGGTTTTTCAAAGATTATGTAAGTATGTTATTAGACTATGATATAATTTAATTATTTTTTGTAAGTGTTGATTGATTAAAATTTTGAGAATTTAAAAAAGTTGTTTAAATCAATTTTTATAGAGAAATTTATGGAGAAAATCATAAGAGATTCAATAAGAACTTTGAACAATATTTATAGAAGTTTAAATAAGAATATTTTTTCTAAAATCTAGAAATCAAGGATGTGATGTCTATATGGTTTTTCAGATAGAAGATATAGTAAATTTTTTATGAAGATTTAATTTACATATTTTTAGGAATATTGAATGAAGAAAAAGGCAGTTTTTCTAAAAGAGAGAGAAGATACCGAGTTTATATAACAAGAGAGAGTGAAAATAATGACAAGGAGGTATTGGATGTCATCAACATATTTGGAGAAGATATACTCCACATAGGAAGAGTTTTTGTGTATGACTATATATTCATATATCTAGAGCTATTAAAGTTTTGGTTTCTATCAACATGTGATTTTGGATTTATCGGCACTAAAAAACACTAATGCTGTTAAATCTAATAAAATTTGGGAGCTTGTTTCATCTCTAAAGAAAGCACCAATAAAAACACTTTTATAAGTGCTAGAGTTAGCGCTAATAAAAGTTATATTTTATCAACTCTAGTTATAGTGATGATAAAAGTCATCAACAAATGTGGTGTGTTACTACATGAACAACACACTACAACAACCAAATAAATAAAATATAAATAAATTTATATTATAATAAATTGAAATTATAAATAAATTTACATTATTAACATTTCAATACATTATAATTACATTGATATGTACAATTTATTGCAAACATTTACAATTTATGACAAACTAAAAAACAACCCAACTCATAAGAGATCGGTTGGACCTATATTACACTAACCTTAGGACCCCCTTCAAATAGGGCCTAATCATGCTACCAAATGTTGAACGCATCACCCCATGATCGAAAAAAATGAAGCATATACTTGAAATAAAAAACAATTTTTATTTTAATAATACTATAAGTAAATAAATAAAACATAAATATGATGAAATTATACATGAATAAAAAAAGGAAAAAATGAATGAAAAAATAATATATAGATAAAAATTATGATATAATAAATAAATAAATAAAACATATTACAAAGTAATACAACACTCCCAACACGTTTACTCTAATTTGAGTATGTTGTGTACTTTCAGTCATACCGACCACACCATGTATCGAATTGACATTCAGTTGATTCTTACATCTCAAAAAATAATCATAGATTGTTTTCTTGATGTATCAAGGAAATCTAAGTGTGTTTTCTCAGTCGTGAGTATATGACACATGCTTTTAACTAAAGTGTAACTTTTAAACTGAAAACATGCACCTTCAGTCATACCATCCACGTCATGTGTTAGATTGATGTGATATTAATTCCTTCACATCACAAATGAATTACAAATATTTTTACTAAAATACCAATATAATTTGAGCATGTTTTCATAGTTTTGAGTATGTGACATGTGTTATGAACTAAAATATCACTTTAAAATGAAAGCATGCACTTTCAATCATATCAACCACACTATGGTTTAGATTGATGTGTAGTTAATTCCTACATATCACAAATGGATCATGGATATTTTCATAAGGTATCTAGACAATCCAAGTGTTTTTTCTCAATTTTGAGTATGTGGCACTCGTTTTTAACAAAAAAGTCACTTTTAAAATGAAAATATGAACTTTCAATCATATCATCCACAACATGTGTTGGATTGACGTGAGATTAATTCCTACATGTAAAAAATGAATTATCAATATTTTTCCTATAGTATAAATACAACCTAATAACATTTTCTTAGTTTTCAGTATGTGATTCATGTTGTGAGATAAAATGTTTCTTTTAAATGAAAACATGCACTTTCAGTCATACTGGTCACATTGTGTGTTGTACTAACATGTAGTTGATTTCTACACATAAAAAATGAATCATGGATATATTTACTAAATTATCAAGACAATATGAGTTTTGTTTATTAGTTTTGAGTATGTGACTAATGTTTTTAACTAAAATGCATCTTTTAAACAAAAAACATACACTTTTTGTCACACTGGACACACCATCTATTGGATTAACGTGAGATTAATTCCTAAACATAAAAAAAATTAATTATTAATATTTGACATAAATTTATCAAGACAATGTGATTTCATTTTATTAGTTTTGAGTATGTGATGCACATTATAAACTAAAATGTAACTTTTAAATGAAAATACACACTTTTAGTCATACTAGTCATACCATGTTCCAAATTTATATGAGATTGAATGAATCATATATCATTTTCTTAAATTTTCAAGATAATCCATGTGTATTTTCTTATTTTTGAGTATGTTATGTTCATTTTGAACTAAAATGTCACTTTTTAATGAAAAAAAATGCACTTTCAGTCATACCAACCACATCGTGCATCATATTGACATGTAGTTGATTCGTACATAGCAAAAATAAACTATGAATAATTTTCATAAAGTATCAAGATAATATATGTGTGTTTTATCAGTTTTGAGTATGTGACATGTGTTCTGAACTAAAATGTCACTTTTAAACTGAAAACATGCACTTTTAATCACATTATTCACATCATGTGTCAAATTAAAGTGAGATTAATTCATACATGTAAAAAATAGATTATTTATATTTTTTAAAATCATAAATAAAATCTGAGCATGTTTTCTCATTTTTGAGTATGTGATGAACATTGTGAGCTAAAATTTCACTTTTAAATGAAAACACAAACTTTTAGTCATAATGGTTAAATAGTGTGTTAAATTAAAGTGTGATTTATTACTAAATTTCATAAATGAATCACATATAATTTTCCTAAAGTATTAATACAATCTAAGTGTGTTTTATTTCTTTTTAGTTTGTGATGTGCATTTGGAAATAAAATGTCATGTTTAAACTGAAAACATGTACTTTTAGTCATACCAGCCACATTATGTATCATATTGATGTGAGATTGATTCCTAAACATAAAAAATAAATTGTCTATATTTTTTATAAATCATTAATATAATTAAATCACATTTTAATAGTTTTGACTATGTGACATGTGTCATGAACTAAAATATTACTTTTAAATGAAAACATGCACTTTCAATCATATCATCCACACCATGTATCAGATTGACATGAGGTTTATTCCTACCCCTAAAAATAAATCAATAATCATTATACTAAATTATTAAGACAATAGAAGCGTTATTTCTCAATTTTAAGTATATGGTGCATGTTTTTAACTAAAATGTCTTTTTAAACTTAAAGCATGAACTTTAAGTCCTACCGGCCACACGGTGTGTCAGATTGATGTGATATTAATTTATATATATATAAAATTAACAAAAATATGTTTACTTAAGTATCAAGAAAATTTTATCATGTTTACTCGGTTTTGGGTATGTGATGTGTGTTGTGAACTAAAATGTCACTTTTAAATGAAAATGCATACTTTTAGTTATATCAGTCACATCAAGTTTCAAATTAACATGAATTTGATACTATATTTCATAAATAAATCATGTATCATTTTCTTAAAGTATTATGACAATTCAAATTCATTTTATTAATTTTGAGAATGTGACTCTCATTTTGAACTAAAATGTCACTTTTAAACTAAAAACATATACTTTTAATCATATTGTCCACACCATGTATCAAATTGACATGATATTAATTCATACACATCACAAATAAAATATTGATCTTTTACTAAATTATTAAGGAAATCTAATCATTTTTTCCAATTTTGAGTATGTGATGCACGTTGTGAACTAAAATGTCACTTTTAAATGAAAACATGCACTTTTAGTAATAATGACTATTTATTCTATTGGATTGATGTGAGGATGATTTCTACATGTTAAAAATGAATCAAGGATCATTATCCTAAAGTATAGAAACAATTTGAGTAAATTTTCATGGTTTTGAGTGTGTGAATCGAGTTTCAAACTAAAATGTCTCTTTTAAACTGAAAACATGCACTTTTAGTCGTACCGAAAACATCGTGTGTTAGATTGATCTGATATCAATTCCTACACATAAAAAATTAATTATTAATATGTTTTATGAAGTATTAATAAAATATTATTGTGTTTAATCATTTTGAGTATGTGATGCATGTTATGAACTAAAATATGACTTTTAAATGAAAACATGCACTTTCAAACATACCGAACACACTGTGTATCATATTGATGTATGTTTTATTCTTAAATATCATGAATGAGTAACAGATCAATTTCCTAAAGTATTAAGAAAATTGGAGTGAGTTTTCTTAGTTTTGAGTATGCAATGTGTGTTTTGAACTGAAATGTCCTTTTAGGTCTACCTCTAATTCTTTTAATAATGGAATTTATCATTAATATTACCCTATTAATAGGTATATCCCTATTTCTCATATAACATGACCAAACCATCTTAATCTAGTCTCAGTAATCTTTTCATTAATCTAAGCCACTCCAATTTTCTCTTAAACACAATCATTTCTAATCTTATCCATCTTAGTATTATCACATGTCCATCTTAATATTTTCATTTCTACTACCCTTATTTTGGTTCAAGATGTACCATAAAAGGACAAAAATCACTACCATATAGAATATATAAACTAATAACATTCTTATAAAATTCACCCTTTAATTTCAAAGAAATTTTACATTCATAAAGAATCCTAGAATCTTTTCTCCACTTTATCCATCTAGTTTGAATCCTATGAGATACATATATATTAATATCTCCATTAAATTAAATAAATAGTCCTAAATATCAAAAATTATTAAATTTTGAAATAATATGGGCTCCCAATCTTGCATCCATAAAATTACTATACAATACTTTTTTAAAACTACACTCCATATATTCTTTCTTATCCCTAGTATGATGTAAAACTTTTTATTCTAAATTCTTTGTCTATAACTCTAACTTAAAATGAAAAAAAAAGTAACTAAATAAGTAGTATATAAACCACTTCTTCATGATCTTTATGGAATGAAAAAAATAAAAATTTGAAAGTAAACCACCTCTTCATGATGTCTTTCTGACATAGTGTAAGGTAGCCACTCATTATAAAACAAATATATTTCCTTATTTTAATGTGTGGATCATCAATAGTCTTGGTGGTGCTAAAAAATCATAGACAAACAAATAGTTAATAAATATTTTAAATGAAATTGTAATTAAATTTGGAAATACCTCTTTAGAGATTCTAGTTCGTGGATAGAGTGTGATATTTTTATAAATTTATAAATGTAATAGCTATAATAAATGTGATTAATTTGTTTTAAAAACTATAAAATCATTAATAAAAATAACTAATTTGTTTTGATATATATTTTGATTGTGAAATATTATTATATATACCCTAATAATTATTTGTTTATAGAAATCCATAGGTTTCCCATGTGCATTGGTCATCCACATACCATGGTTTTTATGATAAATAAACATCACCTTATCTTAAAAAATGGTTGTTAAAACATAATATAAAAAATATAATTTAAATTTTATTTTTAAAATTTTTAATGTAGTATATTACATATTCATAAGGGACATCATGTGTGGTATATGTTTTTGGATATCCATGTTTTGGACCTAAAAATATATATCTTTATAGTATCCAAATTGATCACAATGAGCATCCATTAGTTCCTAAAAAAATTAATAAGTAATATAAGTAAATGAAAATATATTTTATACTATTAGAGTATAGAATTTTACCTCAAAATTGTGGGTATTAAGAAGAAACTGACATCTATTATTATTTTTTAAACATTGTGGCTACTTGGTGTGCTCGTACTAAAATTTCATCTTCATCAATTGATATTTTTTGTGTAGAAGTGGCATGAGGACTAATGAATCCAAATATGTCTTCATAGGTTCATCCCATTACATTTGTGTGATATAAAATCCTATAGAAAATATTAATAGTATTAAATGATAATTAACGTAATATATCCATTATTGAAAAAATAGGTTATAAAAATTTACCTCATGTATACATTAAAAATTGAGGCTCTCATCCATTAATTCTTGAGAATTACATTTACATTCTCAAGACCAATCATGTCATTAATGGACTCTCCATACATTTTTTCTTTATATTTAATAAAGGAAATAATTTTATCTTGGAACATTTTATCTGTATAAACTCGTAATGTTAATAAATTTAATAGTGCAATTAGTGGGGTAAAGGTACTCTTGGAAGGTCCTTTCGATCTATTAGTTTATTATTTTGATTATATTGACTCGATGTTTTGTTTCCCATTTTTTTCTCCTTCTATAATATCATACCTCAGTTTCTACCTTTTTTAATTAATTTCAAAAGTATTTTAATATAAAATAAATTTTAAAATACATACCTCATTATCACCATATATCTTTATAAGATTAAACGAGCATGATACGAATATTCCAATAGAAATTTTTATCTTGAGAACATCAAGATCATCAAGGGGAACATGTAGTTCAGTGATCAAATCCCAATCTAAGTGAATCTTTACTCTCACATTCTCTTTTGGAAGTTGTATATTATGTAGAATATCACCATGGATATTATGTACTATACCTCCTGTAACAAGGATATGAGTGGGTAATAATATATGTAAATCACAATCAATTTCACCTTATATAATTTTAGTATAACAAATTTATCAATAGTTTCTTGATTCACATTTAGTATAAACTATTATGAAAAATTTTATTAGATTGAGTAAGTTAGGCCATTTAGGGGAATGGATAGAGTCAAAACTGGGGGGTGGATCTTCATGTTGTGGTTTCTACTATGTTGATTCTTCTCATTTATCCCTTCAAAGAAAATATTTTATCACATCATCCTACCAGATAACTTTTTTTGTTTGATCATATATTAGTGCCTATATTTTTTCATTTTTTCATCATTATCCCCCTGTGTATTTTCTTTCTCAAAGTATTATTGGGTTGACACTCTAAATCCCTTAACTGTAATGTGACCATACTGTTCTGGATTATTTAAATCCACTAAAATAAGTTTTTCATCAGGTATAGTAGATGATGATTCTTGTATCTAAACCAAATAAAAAATATAGGAAAATAAGTAGTCATTATTATGTAATACTATTTTAATGTATAAAAAATTGCTAGTATTTCAAACTTACACATTATTCTCATAATTTTCTTATATCTTCATCAATTATTTTTCTCTTTCAATTTACATAAGCCTCCTTCCATATCACATGACATGGGATAGAAGTTTCTTGAGATTTTGATTCATCAATATAAAAATAAATAAAGGAATATATCTATGTTTTTGTATCATATTTTTGGGAAGAAAACCTTTATATAACTTCTAAATGGTAGAATGTAAGATCATCAGAAGTAAGTATTGATTGGTGTTCTACATAGTGGAATCAAACCACTATAACTTCCTTACATATTAGAGCATTAGAATTAAGAATTATGATACCCACTAATCACTTCTACTAATGTGTACCTTTAATACACTATTATAGATAACTCAAAAACAAACATGCTAGGAAATAATAAGGAAATAAAGAGGATTCATAAATATTTAAGTGGATTGAAATTTCATTCTATGTCCATGGGAGAACACTGCCAAATATTTATTTCACTAGAAATACATGTATGGGAATCATTGTAGCTAAAGAGCTAGTTATTATAATTAATAGTAAGTATAAGTTACAAGTAATTTGATCAATACAGAGATACACATCACCAACTATTCCAACCTCTATTTTATATAGGTACTCATTTGGTCAAACAGGTTGCACCATCAACTAAGAAACATGGTTAGTCATCTATTGACTTCACCATCCTTCAATAATTTCCATCACCTCAACCAGTGTAGTTGGTGGAATATTCATAAAACCCATATAGTGAACTTACCAATTTTCCAAATCCCATCATAAATTCACTAACTTCTGAAAAACATACCTTCATGTTGAAGATGTTGTTGTTGATGACTTTATAGGCTTAGAGTGAACTTCCTAAATCCCTCCTTCAGGTAAGTTGAATCGGGTACCTTGAAGAAGATTCATGTTCCCAATAATCTCTCCCATGAAGTTTTCTTTAAGGAACCCCTTGAAATTCTCCAACACTTAAGAAAAACTCATCATCTTCCTATATTCACCTGAGTCTTACTAAGGCATAGTGTTTCCTCATAATTTCAAGGACTCAAACATTTATGAACATATCGAACATATTTTTCTTCAATTATATTTTCCACAACTCTAATAATTTATCTTCTATGATATTCTAGGTGATTTTGAATTTCAAGTTAATGTGTTTCGTTCCTGCGTGAAACACTAGATTCCAAGTAAGGTTAATTTCACTTGGACTATATTAGAATAACACTCCTCCTTATGGTGACCATTAAAGATCCTTAATTAATTGCATTAACTAGATTAAATCATTATTGGATTATATAGCTATTATATATTATACTTTCATTATAGACAAAGTAACCACAAGTTGTAGCCAAGGTATCCATCTGGACATTGTTTTACCAAACGTAAACACACATTTTGTCGTTCTATTCTAGGTATCTGAATCCCCACAAAAATATCTATTAATGGATCTTTACAAATGATAATATTAACTAAACTATAGGATTTTATCTTCTTATCCATTCATGTATTAGATGGTCCAATTTATGGCTTCCCAATAATCCCTTCTGAGGTTTGACATAAACTAACTTACCACTCCCGCTATAAAGAAAATATCTGGTCGAATTCATATCATCACATACATAAATATTTTGATATTTGATTAATATGAAACTTTCTCCAAGTACCAATATTTATCTCTTGATGCTAGTTCTTATTCCTTAGATAACTTGAAGTGTTTAAAAAGGGGACTAGAGATTGATTTTTATCCTATCAACCCAAATTTTTCGATGATCTTCTAGATGTGATCTTTCTGGGATATCATGAGAATACTATAATTTTGATCACTTTATATACTCATACCCAATATTTTCTTAGCCTGACCAATATCTTTCATTTAAAAAATTCCAAATAACTTACTCTTCATCTTCTGAATCCATGAATTCTCTGAACCCACAAGCAATATTTCGTCCATGTAGATTAGGTAATGCATAAGTATCATCATCCCATAACATATTATAATATAAATGATCAAAGTTTCATCATCTGAAACCTTACTCATTCATGAAAGTTTCAAAATTATAGTTCCACTAAGGGGGTTCTTGATTTAATCCATAAAATCTTTTCTTTAACTTATAAAAAAATTATTCCATTTTATGGTCTTAAAATCCCTTATGATGATTCATGTAGATAAAATCCTCTAAATCACCATGAATAAAAATAGTCTTAACATCCATCATCTCCAAGTGTAAACTATATAAAGGAATAAGAATTAGTATTTTCCTGATGGTAGTATGCTTAACTATCGAGGAAAATATTTCTGAGAAATTGATTCCTTCCTTCTGTTGGAATCCTTTCACCACCAAACAAGCATTTATTCTTTAACTTTTTTTATATTCTTCCTTCAAATGAAAAACACATTTTTTATCCAGTTATCTCTTTGTTCTATTAGTTAATATAACTTCCAAGTTCTATTTAACTTAAGGGAATTAATTTATTACTCCATAGTTGAATCCCACTAATTATAGTTACTTAATTTTGTTACCCCTTCTACAAATCTAGGTTCCCCATCATATATTATAAGTAAGAAATTCTAACTAATATCATACCTATGGACTGGTCATATAACTCTAGAAGACCTTCTAAAATATTCTTGAGGCTATGCTCTCTTCGATGCTTTGACTATTGAATGTTCAACTTCCAAATCTTTTCCATGAGATTCAAAAGACCTTAACCATTATAGTGCATTTTCCATTGGTTGAATTTATAATAAACCTTTTTTGATATCTAGAGTCACTAGATCTTTTGATCTTCTTATACTTCTATATAGATCAACTTATGCCTTATTATTTGGCTGATTACCCTTTAATTCTAATTCATCCAAGTTTTAATCCTTCCAAAGTATCTTCTCATTGAATAAAACATTTTTACTTCTGGTTATTTTTTGATTGTCATCATCCCATAGTCTGAAACCAAAAGCTTCATTCCCATGTCCAATCAAAAAATAATATTTGGACTTTCCCTATATATTATCTCTATCTTTTTCATTTATGAGTTCATAGCATAAACTTATAAAGATATTTAGGTTCCCAACATCTGGTTCCTTATCATACCATAGAACTTTTGATAGACTTTGTCCCACTATAGCTAATGAACTTTTATTGGCCAATTATACTTTTGTATTAATTGCTTCTGCACAGATGGATTTTGGAATTATATAGTGATCATGCAAAAATATTTCCTTATCCATCAAATTCTGGTTCATTCTCTCTACCAATCTATTCTTTTGGAGAGTTTTAGGAACTATCCTCTTAAGCCTCGTTCCTTTATTTTAATATAAATTCTAGAATTTACTTCCATTGTACTCACCATCATTGTCTAACCTGGGTCCATTTAACTTATTAACACTATATATTTCATCCAAATCATTCCACTAAACAAAATCACTGAAAAATGGACTTTTTCTTAAGTAAATACATACATACCTTCCTTCTCTCATCATATATTAATGTAATGAAGTAACGGGTTCCTCCATGATACTAGACTAGGCTAAGTCCCTATAGTGACTCAATATTTTCATACATAGATATTAAATCTTTCTAGATAAATATTCAATACATTACACAAAAACAATCCTAAGGATCATAAAGTTATAGTGCCTTTGGAAACTTAGAAACACAAAAAAAAACTGGTTTATAGGTAAACTACATCATCTTCCACTATGTTATTTATAACTAGAATCCTTCTTAGACATATCATATGTAATAAATTTATTCATAATCTGTGGGAAATAAACATAAGAAAGGTTGAGCATAAGATAATAATAAGTGTATGAGAGCATGATCATAACATTTGAAAACCATACCCAGCATATCAATGATAATAATATTGAGTCGTGTCATAAATATTGGCAGTTCATAATACATGAATCATAATGAAATCAAAGAACATGATGCATGAGAGCATAACATTGGAATAATACATGGAATTGAGTCATACATATCATATTATAACATTGTGAATATGTGTAAATAGATATATATTCACTCATTAAGTTAAGGACATGAATTCAGGACCTCACATAAACTTATGTACATGCAACTAGGTCCACGCATAATATTATGGACATGAAAGATATGTCCACACATAATAATGTGAACATGTAATTAGTTTAATTCATATCATTTTCAACATGTAACTAGGTTCATGCATAAAATTTTGAACATGTAATTAGGTTCATGCATAACATATTTACTCATGATTTATCTATCTTTAACCAATGCATTGGAGGGTGATATAGGTCCCACCTATCACATAATGAAAATAATACGTATGTACACCACAAGATCATAAAACATTCGTCATATCATAACCCATGAAATTAAATAGGTGTCATAAAAATTTCATAATAGCATAACCTATGTAAAATAGATATATTTAAAAACCATTTCATCATTTCATCATAGCATAACCCATGGAAAAAAGAAGTGGGTTTCATAAGAATTTTATCATGGTATAACCCATAGAAGATAAACTGGTTTCATAAAAATATTATCATAATAAAATATTCAATGAAATAATAATAATGGTATCCTTGGTTCATATCCCCATCAACACATAAGTTACATCTAAGGATATCATCTTAGATGGAGAATTATTTTGAAATATTGTGTGGAACATTTCTTGAGGAAAATAACTTTTCTTTGAAAATAACTTCTTAAAACGAAAAATTCATAAAAAATTTTGAAAATAATTTTCTTTGAAAATAACATTGAAAACTTATAAAGGAATATTAAAATAAAATAATGTTCATGATGGTGTAAATGTGTGTTTATTTCATACACATTAAAATAAAAATTCCTTTTACATTTCTAACAAAATTAAAATGGGAATTGTTTAGAAAATGACATTAAGATTCCTTTAAAAACATTTTATAAAAAGAAAAACATGGGTAAAATTTTATTTAATAAATAATTTGAATAATGTTAAAAAAATTGAAAACATTTTTAGAAAACATAGTTTTGGAATAAAAAAGGGTTTCCAACCGAAGAGAGAGATAAAGACATTTGTTCTTAAAAACATTTTTTGAACTCTTGAGTAAATGAAGAGAGTAAAATGTATAGAAAATATGTATTCTAATAAAATAACCATAGTATAATAAAATTCATGTGTTTCTTGAGAGATATTTTATAATATTTCATCATTGGAAGTATAATCATAAACAATCTCAATAAACGATGAGATTGTATCATAAAACAATTACCACTTTGGTAACATTGAATATAAGCCCCATGAAAGAATAAAATTAAATAAAACATATATTATCATGATAATAAATGAATTAATGATATTATATGTCAAAGGTTTTTCATTTACACCTCATAAAATAATAAATGTGCATACTATAATATATGTCTCAAAGAAGGAAAACTAAGACAAAAATCCATTACCGCTTTGGTAACTTTTGAACCGTAAACCTATGGAAAGAAAGGCCCTAACATGGATATTTAAATCACAATAATTTTTAATATAATAATCATAAAATATATTCATGGACATTATATATTCTAAATAAAATAAATAGGTACTAAAAATGGAATGTGTCTCACAGAAGTAAAAAGGTGAGACGAAAATCTCTTACAGCTTTAGTAATATTTTGAATCATACGACCCAATAAAGAATAACATAAAATGAAAAATTAAATATAATTTAAAGAATTATATTAATTATATAAAATATAAAATGTTTTTATATAAACCACACAAAATAAATTACTGGTGAATTTCATATGTCTCCCAGAAATAAAAGAGAGACTAGAAATCCCTTACCATGAGTATTGAATTCCTTCATACACATTAGAACCTCCCATATAATAAATATAAGTTTATTATACATATATTATAGAACCATAATTATATATATTATACTATAGGGGATTTACTTATGGAAATTAATTATCCTTTTATTACCAATTCCTTATTATATCACATTTTGGGTAATAACTACTTTGTTTTCGTATATATTTTTATTTTTTATTTTCGGTCCTCTTACAATGATCATGGTTACATAATATATATAATAATAATAATGAAATAACTATCATATTTATACATAAATTATACATTTTAATACCAATCATGAAATATGGTTTTGAAAAATAAATTACATTACAATCATAGAGACGGTGGGTCATACGTACGCATGAGTAATGTTTCCATTTTTCAACAATAATTATGTAAAAGAGGTAAGTAATATTTTATATTTAAATAATGATATTAATATAATAAATAAAATATTATTTCTTTAAATACACTTAGACATATCATCCATGGTTTTTGGTGATGAAAAGAGAGAGTCACATCACTTCGCGAAGGTGGTAGTCCACACATACATGAACAAAATTTTCATCCTTCAATGACTAAAAAGGTAAGAAATAAAATGATGTATTATATTTTAATAATGATAAATATGTCATTAATATCATAATTATTTAATTTATATCACATATATTTATTAATTTTATCCTTATTATCTTCCATATAAATCATTAATGAAAATGAATCACATCGCTTTGTGAGGCGGTAGTCTGTCATACACGCGAACGACGTTATCATATCCCCTACAAAATGGAAAGTAAAAAATGTATATATGATATAACAAATAAAAAGGTATAATTATAGTATAAATATAATATATATATATATATATAATTTATATCCATCATAATATCCAACTGTGAGAGGTGGTAATGGAAAAATGAATGACATTGGTTCGCAAGGCAGTAGTTTGTCGTACACACGAATGATGATTTTGTAACCCATTTGATGGAAGTGGATATGGTTTTAGGTCATGAACTCAACATAAAAAATATATTATATTTAATATACTTATTTTATTATTTCATCATGGTTTAATAATAATTTAAGGTGGTGGAGGAAGGAATAAAATAAAAACACTCATTGAATAATGTTGTCTCTTCTTTGGGTAACCTCCTTAGGTTTTCATAAAAATCCTTTCAAGGTTGGATTTATACCAAAACTAGGGATTAAATGATGATATAAGGTAAGTTTTGAAGTTATTTTATCATGGATTTTCTAAACCAAAATGTTTTGAATGTGTGAATAAGAGAGGATAGAGAGTGTCCTTTTATGAGTGAGGTGAGTGGCACACTTATAATTTTCTGAAAAAAGGAGAAACCATGTTTTATCATATAAAAATGAAAACAAAAATGGATTATTATTTATAATTAGACATTATAGGGTCTAAATATTTCTATAAAATATATTTTATACAAGTTTTTAGGTCATTTTAACACTTATATTTTTAGTTTAACCCCCTAGTAAATCCATTTTTACCTTAACCGTGATAATTAATTTTCACTTTTTTCGCTATTAATTTTGGTCAAAAATTAAGTTTAACTTATTATATAATATAAATTATTATTATTAAAATATTAAATCCAATTTTTAAAATTAAATTCACATAAGTGACAAATTTTAATTTAAAATTAATCCCATAGACGCGATGAGAAAACTGGTTTTCAATGAGAAAAAGTTCAAAAGTTTATAAGGTTTTTATATCAAAATTAAATATGAAAATGATTAAAATGAAATAAATTGGTTTAATAGATATATAATTGAAATAATTTTAATTTAAAACAAAATTAAAATATAATTTATCTTTATAAATAATTTAAACAAAAAGGCAGTTTTCTGTTAAAATTCGGAATTTTTTACTATTCATTAAAAAATTGATCTTTTCAAAAAATTATCAAAAATTAACCCTGAGATAATTTTTAAATTATGATTAAAAAAATGGTATTTATTTTTTAAAATAAATTTTCTAGAATTTTCAAAAAAATATTTTAAAAAAATAAGTGCGCAAAAGGCGACAAAACTACTTTTTAGAAAAATATAGTTTTTAAGCATAAAATTCGATTTATTATTATCTATTGTATAAAAACACATAAATTAATATTAAAACTTTTATTGAATATATAATATATAAATTTTATTAAAATCATTCAACATAAGAGGGTTGTTTAATTTATTAAGGTAAAACATGTTTTTTAATAAAAATAGTTTTTCTAAAAAATGTTTTTTTTACTTTCAAATATTTTTTTATTTAACTTTATAGTTAATTGGTCATAAAAGAAATAATTTTATATACATATTTAAATAATAATTTTTTATTAATTTAGTTGATCTTTTTCATACTCTCAATTTCAATGGCTAGGTGATAACTATCATATTAAATAATAATATTTTAATAGTATGTCATGTTTTGTTTAAACTCGATGTTGCATGTAACACAAACTAAAATTAGTGTTGCATGTGATGTAAGCTAATATCAGTGTTATGTGTAATTCAAAATATCTAAAAGATTAAATTTATTTGAAAAAAAAAATATTTCACAAATCTTGGGGTGTTACATTCTACCCCTTTAAAATAAATTTTTCCCTCAAAATTATTCTTAGTCATCAAAGGTTTAACATTTGAAAATTCCTTCATAGAAACCCATATCATAAAAAGGGTTAATAAAACATCCCCTTGAAAAAGATAAAGGTATTTTAAAAAACTATTTGGAATAACATGTATTAGGTTTATAAATAGGAAAATATGGGGAGAAGTGAAAATATGGACATAGAAGATAAAACTAACACACAAATACTGATGGAGAGTGATAGAGAACATGGTTGGGAGAATGTTAACAACCAAAAATTCATAAAAAAAGAGGTGTGAAAAAGTTCATTGATATCATCAAAAATGATGATAATAGGATAATATTTTATTTCAAGATCCCTTTCCAAATTTTGGGGAATTATTTTTACATCTTCAATGAGAACATATTAAAATGTACTTACTTGATATCTTTTTATTTATTAGGCACAATTTCATCTTTTATTTTTGACTTGATCAATTTATACTTTATATCTTACTCTAATAGGTGTATTTTTCATGTTTGAATCACAAAGTAAGATCCATAAAATAATGATAAGTCATTCCTTCTATATCTAGTTAAAAAATGGTTAACACTGGTTATCCAATATTGATAAATATTCATATGGTGAACTAATATGTTAATCTATAAAACCTCATCCAAAATTCAACTTAAATAATTATATAAATGGATAACCTTATAACCCTTCCAAAATTTAAATTTTTTAAATAATGTTACTAAATTTCTCAAAATCAATCTAACATTAATCCCCCACATATCATAAAGTGGATCTTGATTATCACATAATAAATATTTGAATACCTTCATCATGTATTCTCTTGAAACATGGAAATAACCTAAATTACCATAAAACCCTATTGAAAACATACATACTTACTCAACCCTTACATAAAACACATATTATTAGATATGTTCCTTAAATCCAAAAATTTTGTAAACTCCATCAATTATGGAATAAACCAATTTTTCAATAAATCATTAATCAGTTCCAAAGACATCAATACTATCCAATTTACTTTATCCATATCAATCATCACTTTATCCAAATATCATTTTATCAACATCAAAAACATATTAAGGGTTATCTTTACCTTAATCATGTGTTTTCTATGAATATCACCTTGTCGTTAAATAAATTTTCTAGGTTATCAGTACCATTCAAAATATTCTTGAAAATCACTAATGAAAAACTTATAAAAACAATCCTTATATATATTATGATTCATATAACATATTTTTATAATTCTAATACACAAGCACTTCAATTATTCCACCTAAACCTTAATCCATTAACTAGGTTTCATTATCTTATTACTTAATACCTCTTTCCTTTCATATTTCATCCATAGTCTCTTCCTCATTGATAATATAATCATTACTCATACCTCCTTAAAGATTCTCTTCATGAGATTTCCCCTTAGGAAATCAATTTTCATAATTCCAATACTTTCTAAATTTAAAAGCATTCATCCTTTGATAATACATTTGTGAGACCAATATTTTCATCCATTATGTTAACCAAAATTTTCATTTTTCCTTTATAGTTACTTGTTTTTTATCCTTTTCCACACCCAAAACATCATATCCTTCCTCTGACACATTCCTTGAGTTCTTATTCACATATTCTCTGAGTATAGAAAATTGAATCTTCTTTCCTCTATGGTCTCCACTACTCTAAATCTCAATGAACTATATCCTTCTCTTATTCGGTGAGTCTAAGAGTTGGTTAATGTGCATTTTTCTAATCATGCTATTTAATAACTGATTAGTAATAATCAAAATATAATTTACCCTAGTCATCATCCCATTTGGTTTCTTATCACAAAATCATCTGTCTCGTTCAATGTTAACTCAGTTCCTTCCAGTTCCCACCATTGACTAAAACCAAAAAGCATAGTGTGAGAAACACTAATCGTAGAGGAAAACCATATAATCAAGAAAAATTTCTTAAAGGATTTCTAAATCATGACACATTCTTTTAAATGTATGACACCTTAGGATTTACCTAGGTTATCTAGGATCATTGTATATTTAAATACTTCATTATGGTTAGTTAATATTTTGTAGATTTACAAAGCATATACTCGAAGAGTGTCAAACCAGGTGTGAAGAAATGCCCATTTTCATGCACTAGGTGATGATTGAGTCCAGATCAATGTTTCCTTTTTAGAGTTACTACCCCTAGGTACCTCTATGATAGAGACACATCCACTTGTAGTGTCCATAAAGGGATATAATTTCTTAGAAACCACTTTCTCTATGCTTTACCAAAATTATAGGACATTTTTCTATACTTTGACTCATCCTTAGACTTTTCCTTAGAGGTATCCCTAAATATTTCCTTAAAAATATCCCTAGGTATCACACTCATGTTTTCAAATCCATGTTTCTAAAGGTTAATTAAATATTTCCTTTGATACCAAATATAGAAACATAGTATTTTCATAAATAGATATTGCATCTTTTTAGATAAATATTCAAAACATTACACAAACACATGCTTAAGGATCATAACAGTATAGTGCCTTTGGAAAATTATAAATACAAAAAACGAGTTCATAGGTAAACTAAATTATTACCCACTACATTCTTCATAACTATAACCCTTCTTAGACATGTTATACATAATACATTTCTTCATAACCTGGGGAAAGAAAACAAGAAAGGGTGAGTTTAGATGCTCAGTAAGGATAAAAAAGGGAGATATGTAAGGATGGAATGAGCATAAGGGTATAATAACATGATCATAACATTTAAAAACCATACCCTATATATCAAAGATCATAATATTGAGTCATGGAATAAATATTGGTAGTTCATAAGACATGAATCATAAGGAAATAAAAGAACATGATCCATGAGAGCATAAAATTATAATAGGACATGGAATTGAGGCATACACATAAGATTATAAATTTTGAACATGTATAAATAGAGACAGGTTCAATCATTAAGTCAAGGACATTAAATCAGGCCCTTATATAAACTTATAGACATGAAACAAGTTCCATGCATAACATTATGGACATGAAATAAAGGTCTTCACATAACACTATGAACATGTAATTAGTTTCACACATAACATTATGAACATGTAATTAAGTTCATTCACAACATTGTGAACATGTAATTAGGTTCACATATAACATATTTACTCAGGAGTTATCCATCTTTACCTAATGTATTGGATGGAGATATGGATCCCACCCATCACATAATGAAAATCATAGGTATGTGTGTCACAAGATCATAAAAAATTCATCATATCATAACATGTGTAAAATATATAGGTTTCATAATCATTTCATTATTTCATCATAGCATAACCAATGGAAAAAGAAGCAGGTTTCGTAAGAATTTTGTCATGGTATAACCCTATAAGATAAATGGGTTTCATAAACATCTTTTTATGATAAATAATTAAGAGAAATAATAATAATGGTATCCTTGGTTCATATCCCAAAAAAATAATATGTTGCATTAAAGTATATCAACTCAGATGGAGAATGATTTTGAAATATCACTTGGAAAATTTCTTGAGGAAAATAACTTTTATTTGAAAATCACTTTTTAAAACTAAAAAATCATAAAAAAATTTGAAAATAATTTTCTTTGAAAATAAACTTGAAAATTTATAAATTATATTCCAATTAAATAATTGTCATGATGGTGGAAAATTCCATTTATTTTTTTTAAATTTTGGGGTTGAATCCTCGTTTTATTATTAAAGCAAAGACCTCTTTTTTTTTCTGGGTAGAGGGAGACCCATTACATAGCCCGAAGTCCCAAGGCCAATTAGCCTGAATACAAGGCTTGAAAGCCCATTTTTTTCCCAAAGGGCCCTTTGGTGAATAGTACTGCTACAGTACCCAAGCTGTTATAGTACCTGCTATAGTACCACCACCACTACAGCTTCTGCTACAGTACCACCACTACTATAGTGTCACCACTGCTATAGTATCTCCGCTGCTACAGTACTGTTAAAGTAACATGAGAATTCCTCCCTTTCCTGGATTTGATCCTGGTTTTTTTAGATGCCAAGAAGGATCCTCTACAACTTGGTTATAGGCTCATTGGTAGGAAAATTCCATTCATGTTATACATGTTAAAACAAGTATTCCTTTTACATTTTCAGTAAAACCCAAACATGCATTATTTGAAAAAATACATGGATATTCCTCTGAATTTTTTTTTAAAAATTAAAACATGGATAAAAAATTATTTAATAAATCATTTGAATAATATTAAAAACATTTTTGAAAATATTTTTAGAAAACATGGTTTTGGAAGAAAAATGGTTTTTGACTAAATATAGAAATAAAGATGTTTTTTCTTGAAAACATTATTTTGAAATATTGAGTACATAAAGAGGGGAAAATGAATCAAAAACATGTATTTTAATGACATAACTAGAGAAGAATAAAATTCATCAGTTTATTGAGAGATATATCATAATATTTCATCATTGTAATAATAATCGTAAACAATCCTAATAAAATATGAGATTGTATTATAAAACCATTACCACTTTGGTAACATTGAATCATAAGCCCCATGAAATAATAACATTAAATTAAATATATAATATTATGAGAATAAATAAATTCATAATATTACATGTTAAATGGGATTTATATACACCTCATAAAAGAATACAGGTTCATAACATAACATACGTCTCAAAGAAAGAAAATTGATACAAAAATCCATTGCCGCTTTGGTAACTTTTGAACCATAAAAATCTTGAAAGAAATTCCATAAAAGGTGTATTTAAATCATAATAATTTTCATGAGAATAATCATAAAATACATTCACAATCATTATATTCACTATATAAAATAAATCGTTGGTGAATATGGAATGTGTTTCACGAAATTAAAAAGTGAGATGGAAATCCCTTATAAATTTAGTAATATTTTGAATCATAAGACCCAATAAATAATAACATCAAATGAAACTTTAAATATCATGAAAATAATTATATTTTTGATATAAAATTTCAAATGGGTGGTATATACAGCGTAAAAAATAAATGAGGGGTGAATTTTCATATGTCTCCCAAAAATAAAAGAGAGACTTCAAATCTCTTACCTTAAGTCATGACTTCCTTAATACATGTTCAAAACTCCTGAATAATAAATATAATTTTATTATACATATTTTATATAACCATAATTATATATATTATACCATATATTATTTAATTATGACCATTCATTACCCTTTTATTACCAATTCTTCTTTAAAATCACATTTTAGGTAATAACTGCTTTGTTTTCCGTACATGTTTTTATTTTTATTTTTGGTCCTCTTACTTTGAACATGGTTCAATTATATAAATAATTATCATATATATACATAATTTATACTTTTTAATACTAATCATTAAATATGGTTTTGATAAATGAAGTACGTTATAATCATGGAGATGATAGTTCGTACGTACGCATGAGTAATGTTTCCATTTTCCAACGATCATTATAAAAAATAGGTAAGTGATATTTTATATTTACATAATGATAATAATATCATAAATAATATATTATTTATTTAAATATACTTATACATATCATCCATGTGGTGTGGTGATAAAAATATAGAGTCACATCGCTTCATGAAGGTGGTAGTCCACACATACCTGAATGACGTTATCATCCTTCAGTGAGTGAAAAGGTAAGAAATTAAATGATAGATTATCTTTAAATAATGATTAATATGTCATAAATATCATAATTATTTCATTTATATAACATAAATTCATTAATTTTATCCTTATTGTATTCCATGTAGAGCGTTAGTGAAAACGAATCATATTGTCTCATGAGGCGGTAGTCCGCCATACACATGAATGACATTATCGTATCCCCTAAGGAATAGAGGTTAGAAAGGTATATATGATATAATTACTATATATGTATAATTATTTTATAAATTTCATATATATACTTTATATTCATCATCATATCTAACCTTGAGAGGTGGTAATGGAAAAACGAATGACATTGGTTTGTGAGGCGGTAGTCTGTCGTACACACGAATTATCATTTCGTAAAACATTTGATGGAAGTGGAGATGGTTTTAAGTCATTAAATTAACAAAAAAAATATAATTATATGTAATATACTGAGTTTATTATTTCATCATTATTTAATAATAATTGAAGGTGTTGGAGGAAGTAATAAAATAAAAATGCTCATTGAAGAACGTTACCTCTTCTTCGGGTAAGCTCCTTAGGTTTGCACCAAAAGACTTAAAATGTTATATCTATTCACAAAATAAAGATCATAGGATGAGAGTATAGATTTTTTAAATTTATTTAAGCAGTTCATGTCCATAAAAAGGGTTTTAAGGTGTGAATAAGAGAGGAGAGGTGGTGGCCTTCTATGAGTGAGGTGAGTGGCACACTAGTAATTTTTTGAAAAGAAAAATGGGTACCCACATTTATATCATTTAAAAAAGGTTCAAAAATTGAGTAATATAGAGACTTAGACATTTTAGGGTCTTAATATTTCTATAAAATACATTTTAGATAAGTTTTTAGGTCATTTTAACCCTTATCTTTTTATTTTAAGCCCTGGTAAATCCATTTTTACCTTAACCGAGGTAATTAATTTTTACTATTTTCACTATTCATTTTGGTAAAAAAATAATTTGAAATTATTATATAATATAAATTAAACTTATTAAAAATATTAAATCAATTTTTACAAATTCAATCCACTTAAGTGGAAATTTTTAATTTAAAATTAATCTCGTAGACACGATGAGAAATTGGGTTTTCAAATAGAAAAAGTTCAAAAGTTTACAATGTTTTTACATAAAAAATCAATATGAAAATGATTAAAATAAACTAAATTGGATTTATAGATATATAATTGAACTAATTTTAATTTAAAACTAATTTAAAATATAATTTAACTTTATAAATACTTTAAACAAAAAGGTAATTTTCAAATAAAATTCAGTATTTTTTACTATTCATCAAAATTTTAATCTTTTCAAAAAATTATCAAAAATTCACCCAAAGATAATTTTGAAATAATAATTAAAAAAATAAATTTTATTTTTTAAAATAAATTTTCTCAAAGATTCAAAAATTATGTTTAAAAAAATAAGTGCGTAAAAGGCTATAAAAATGTTTTTTAGAAAAATACAGTTTTTAAGCATAAACTTGTATTTATTCTTATATATTTCTAGAAAACACATAAGAATAATGTTAAACAATTGATTGAATATATAATATATAAATTTAATTAAAATAATTCAAAAAAAGTGGTTTTTTTAATTTATTGATGTAAAACATGTTTGTTAGCATAGAAATAGTTTTTTAGAAAAAGATATCCTTTATTTTCAAATAGTTTTTTTTCATTTATAATTAATTGGTCTTTAAAGAAATAATTTTATATACATGTGTAAACCATATATTTTCACAATTTAGTTAATCTTATTCATACCTGGTATTCCAATGGCTAGTTTATAACTATCATATTAAATAATAATATTTTAATAGTATGTCATGTTTCGTTTAAACTCGGTGTTACGTGTAACACAAACTAAACTCTGTGTTGCATGTAATGCAAGCTAAACTCAGTTTTACATGTAACAAAAAATATTAAAAATATTAAATTAATTTGAAAAAATATATTTTACAAAATATCAGGGGGTTTCAATCCCCATACGTATGAGCGAAATAACTCTAGCTTTTGGGCTCTGGGCATCTGATGATTCAAGTTGAATGAAACCCTCTTTTGATTTCCCAACACACAACTCTCACTACTTCTAATTCTTGTATAATCAAGATTTATAATTCCCTTCCTAGATTTAACCTCCATGTTCTCCCATGGGCTTCTGATGATATACTCAATAAACAAATAATTTTTCTACCCATATTTTACCATTCTTATTTATCCATAGTATCAGGATTATCTCTTCTTAATAAAATTTATATATCCTTTTAGATGTGATAATCCTTGATTTGTATCCTTGAGGAGTTATAATCGGTTCTGTCAAGCTAACTGATTCAAACCTTGCCTTCTTCTATTATCATGTCTTTTGATGATAATAAAACCAACTAAAATCAATATAATTCTAAGGAAAATGAAAATTTAGCTGAGTTTTTTGGCATGTCCAGCCAATATTTGATACCATTTATTGGTAATATAATCTTCATACAACTTTCAGATGGTATAATATGAGTTCATTAGAAGTAAGTACTCATTGATGGTTCTGTATAGTGAAATCAAACCACCAGAACTTACCTACATCTTATATCACAATAATTAGGAAATATTTATCACCCTTATCACTACTATTAAGTTGTAACTTTAATACACTCTTCTGACCAACTCATAAATAAAAAAAACAAGGAAATAAAAGGGGAATAAATATGATGCATGAATATTTATATGGTTTGAACTTTCATCCTACATACATGTGAGAACACTACCGAATATTTATTTCACGGGAAATACAGGTATGGAAATCACTATACCTAAAGATCCAATTATTGCACTTAATTTCAAGTACAATTTATAAGTACTTTATTGATATAGTGATACACATCATCAACTAGTACCGCCTCTATTTTATAGAGGTACTCAACCGGTCAAACTGGTTACACCACCAATCGAGAAATGTAGTCATCCATCCATTGAATTCACTATCCTTTAGTATCTTATAACACCTCAACCACTACATTTGGTGGATGGTTCACAAACCCTACCCAGTGAATGGTCCTGTTTTCCAAATCCCATTAGAAGTTTACCAAATTTTGAAAACCATATATACATGTTTAAGACATTGTTTTTGTTTCCTTCATAAGGTTGGGATTAAATTTTGGAATTCCTTCTTTTGATAATTTGAATCTGGTACCTTGAAGAATCTTCAAATTCACAACACATAACACATAAAAATTTTATTATATATTTAAAATAAATACCATTTTTTGTTCAAGTGAAGTGTACCCCATCCTTGCTTTATGGTTGGGGTACGATGGTTTCAATGCATATTGTTTATTTTATGAACTCATTTTTTGTTTCATAAAGTAAAAAATTATTAATCAAAGTAATTAATTCACATAATGTCAAATAAAAAATTACTAATCACAATGTACCATAAATGATTCATCCTCCTTAAAACCAATAAAATCATTCAAGGTTGTTTGGTTTATGATGTGTGTGTGTAGCTAGTGGGTGGGGTTTTATTTTCCCCTCAGCATCACTAAGATGATGTTTCATAAAAAATGTCTAAAATTATCTATGAATCATTCTAGTGACCTTTAATATGAATCTCATTAGACAATATTTTGATATAAATATACTTTGTAAGGGATAATGAAGAGTAAATCAAAGTTTCATTATTTTATTTTTTGATAAAATAGAGAAATTATAACATAGTGTTACTTGTTCCCAAATTATATCTTTCAATGCAGGAAAAACATTTTGTCATGTATCTATATCAATCATCATGTGTCTTTGAGTATTAACCCCAATGTAACTAATGAAAATAGACTTATCGGGGTCAATATGTTGACCATATGGATTCCATCCAATCTCAAAGTTTAGACCTTTATTTTTCCCCTTAATAATTTTTACTAACATCTTCATGCTACGCCACTCCAATATTTTTTCAACCATATGTTTCTTACTTTCTAACATTTTCTCAATTTCAACATCACTGATATGTTGTTCCTCTAGATTGGTAGCATAGGTAGTTGTAGAATTCATTATCTTCACAAGCAGTTAAACATTTAATTTAGATTACATAAATATAATAGTGAACACATAAAATTATAAGGGACCAAATTATATATAAAAAAACAATCAAAGGAATTTTAATTGTTCATTGAGCCCTTTTTTTAAAGGTTTAAGGGGATTTGGTCCCTCTATCAAGTATCTAAATCCACTCTTTTTGATGCCCTATGACATAAAAGACAATGTCTATATTAGTACCATCATGATATGATTATGACATCCCAATGAAAATTTCATCCTCAATGAAATTTTCATTTGAATCTGTAGTTGTTTTAGTCAACAATAAAATAATTGAACAATTTGTGTTTACATGATATGGGGTATAAAATATTTTCATCGCATGTGATTCCATTATAAATAGTTCATCCTTGTACCCTTACTAAAATTCACTTTTATGCATCCTAATTCATTGATTTTAATTTCAATCTTGTTATAGACCCATTTAATTCAAAAAATATCACTTGGAATGTTGTATATTCTAACTCACATATTTTTTTTAATGATTCTAAATATAAAATATTCATGTAAATTGGATTTCGGTTCTTAGTACCAAATACATGCATCGCTTCTTCCAAAAGATAACTTTACCATTTTTTATCCTACCACATTCATCATGTTTCTTTGTATAGAATGTATAAATACGATTAAATAACCATTATAAAATAATATATGTACACTTATTCCTTTTTTAGACATTAAAGTTACTCTGAAATTAAATTTAGATTTGCATATAACTTCTTAAAAACACATTCTCAAAATTATTTTATAAACTATTTATTATGTGTATTTGATATCTATATTTCAGACCTTGATGGATTCAAATACCTAATAATTAATTTATGAGTTTAAATATATGGTAAAAATTCTATATTGTTATATAAAACATAAAGGTGATATTTCTCCTGCTCTGTAATGGTAATTTTTACAATATCTCTTCTAGAAATTCTTTCACCCACAAGACGCTTATTGTGACCAGATTTTGGGAGACCGGTTTTATCCACATCAGAAAAGTGGATGGTAAAAAATTCAATGGATTCTTAAAGAATATATCACAATATTATATACAAACTTAATTTTTTATGTACCCTTTCAAAATATTTATATACAGTGAAAGGGGTATATTTAAATATAATGTATAGGACCACATAGTCGGATCTCTCCAACCATGTGAAACATCATATGAACCATTATATCAATGAATGAAAGTGGGAATAACATATTTAATTCACATAATTTGAAAAAAAAATCCATAGTTGGAAACTTTTTTGGGCCTATAACTTTATTGTATATAGCTTTGAAAAGGAATAAATTCCTAATTAATGTGTGTCAAATACCTAATTAATGTGTGTCACATAATTCCCTTATTCATGTGATTTTAATACCTTTAACCTCAAATTATTCATCGACATTATATTCTTGATATTTGATAAATACCCCAACCTTTACACCATTAAGAAAGTTGTAAAACTAAAATATCTCTTGTCTAGAAAGAGTGCAAGCCATTTGAGGAAGAAAATTCCATCTTTAAGCCTCCACTAGAACCAAATATTCCCTTATATCTATATCAATCATGTCCAACCTAGACCTAATGTCATATTTTGTTTTATTGGGTGTATTTAGTAACATGTCAATGATACCATCACATATTATTTTTCTATGTGTATGACATCAATAAAAGTTTTGGCGTACAAACAATTCCAATATGGTAATTCAAAAAAAACTGATCTCTTTTTCCAAATTGTTCACATAAAGTTTTTTAAAAAGGGTTTACCAAAAATGGTGACAATATCATTCAGTTTATCAAACAATTCATCATTTATTAATAGAGATGATGTTGTACCATCTTCTGAATTATCATTTAATGATGTTGTCCAAGATAGGTATTTATGTTGTTGGGGTGAAAATTTATGATGTCCTAGGAACACTCACCCATATTTGTTGAGTCCATATATTAGATGCTAAAAAATAGGCATAAACTTTAGGGATGTGTTTACGTACCACCTACCTTATATGGAGTTATTCCCTTTAAGAAAGATCATTAATCACTGACCAAGCATATATAATACTAATCCAAGATCCTACCTCGAACCATAACATCCAAATCAATTAATTATAATAATCTATAATTTATTTTTCATTTTATTTTAAATAGACATAACTTCCTAAAACTCATTGAAAGGATTCCACTCACTAAAACCTTGACCAATGACACCCAGAAGGTCCATGTCATACCTCGGCCAATTACTACATCAATTCAATTTTAATTTGATGGAAACCCCAAAATAAACTAGGGTTGTGTCTTAATTCAAATCAATCAGTGATCAATAGGTTGTGATCATCCTCTTGGGGAATCCTCTAGCCAAGACACATAAAACCCACAACATTATGACATTATTCCACTATTCTCTAGTGAAATCGTCAATGAAATCATATTCTAAATCATCCCAAAATCAAAGGAAATAAATATATATAAGAACAGAGGGATAAGAAGGAATAAACTCACCTCAAATGATCATGGAACTCCCAAGTAACCACATCTAACCAAGGGTAATAAAAGGTTGAAAGATGGGAGGGATGATATCCATGGATAGGAGGATATGGGTTATGAAATAGGGTATTAAATAGGTATTTTAACACTTGAAATTTAGGGGGGATATCCATTTTACTATTTTTTAAGAAATATGGGTAGACAAAAAGTTTTCCATACTGTACTCCAACTAGGAAGCTCACACTATCCCTAGCTGTGTTCCCTCACATAGTTTTTCCACACAATTTTCTAAATCATTTTCTAGTAATGCATCCTCCCCTAAACCCATTATTCACCCCTATATAGTTTGGATGAACTGTCTTCCAAACAGTGCACCAACCGTGCAACTCCCTCTGAGAAATCGTAACAATTTAAATGGTTCTACTTGTAAAATTTTCTAAACCATGCTCAACCTATGCACAAATCACCCCCAATGTAAAATAATTATCATAGTTTTTTTTAAACTCTTCATAGTTTTCATTAACTATGTGATAACCATGCGATAGTGGAAAAACTATCTAAAAATCCAAATTTTAACTTGAAACTCCTAATATTCACCTGAGCACTCAAACCTCAATCTATATCTAAAAACACATCCTTTATATTCTTCAATTCATGGAATTCTGATATGAATCCCCATTCTAAAAAATTACCCTAATCTAGGACCAAAAATTAATATTCCCTTTGAATTTCATAACTCATAATGACACGATTCATTATATTGGGAATTTCCAATGTGAGGTCAAATAGACCAAAAGAATCTAAACCAAGACCTTTCGGATTTCCCTTAAAAAAGTCAAATTTATCATTAAAAAACTAAAAACTAATGATGGAATAACCAACTACAAACATCATCAAATTAATAAATAAAACATTTAAAACTAAAAACCCATGATGGAATAACCAACTCCAAACTCATTGGGTGGATTCAGCATCGAAAACACAAGAAACGGGGTGAAGTCTAGTCCTGACATTCCCCCATACCTATGACACATAAAAGCCCCAATTTATTCACCAAAATAAACAAATATTCAAATCTAATTTTTCCAAAAAAAAACTACATAAATCAGTGAGGCATAATACCTCAATTAAAACAATGAATGATGGCACGAACACCTCCCCCTAGAACCTCCTCTATAGACTGCACACCAAAGCCCTATGAAGAGGGATGATTCCACCATGATCTAGAAAAATAATCTCCCCAAAACCCTAACTAAGAAAACTAAAATGAAATGAAAACAAGGGAGAAGAACAAAGATAATAAGGAGAGATATCCTACATTGAATTTGTGTGATAAGACCCTCCCAAACAACATGGATTGAACGAAGGAAAGGGAGGGGATGGGAGAGCCAAATATGGATCTCCTTGTTCTTCCATTCTATCTAACCAAGAGAGCCCAAGGGGGTTCTAAATAGTACCATTTATGAATTACCAAAATTACCATTTAAAAAAAACTACCCAATAGTTGAGTCATGGTGTAACCATCATGGTCACACGATGATATATCCATGGAATTTCCATGTTGCAACATGCTCCCTCTAGGTCATGGCATGACTGCCCCAGGTAGAGGGCCTAATCCTCTAGATAGACACCATCATGATATTACTAGGGTGGTAATTCCATGATGACCCATACTCCAAAGTCCTTATAACATGACTCCCCACCACCAAGCTATGAGCCTTACCAGCTCCAAGACATCACATTGTAGCTCCCTTCTATCACGTTGTGATCATACGTAATAGTAAACCCACGGTGACCCTTATATGTGGGACTTATAAATTTCAACACTTTAAAATGTCACATTGTAATTCTCATATTCCACATCATGACCTCATACCCTCACTTAGCCTATACATTATGGAAACACCCACCATGCCAAAAATACTTGTTGGTCACACCATGATCGTGGATCAAACATTCTCTATGCCATGAATCCCTTGTGTCATAGTGTGAAATTATTAATGTTTTGTAATTTCATTTACCAACATCCAAGAAATCACTCAATGCATTATTCCACCAAAATACCACTCTCAAAACATCCCATAAATCATCTAAAACATGATCAAAAGTCCCAATCCCTAATATGAATCCAAAAATTCAAATTTACCATGATTTTCACCAACCAGTGATGAAGTGGGTCATTATAAACTCCCCACCATAATGATTCTCATACTCAAGAAGTTATAGAGGTTCCACAACTATAAATCCCAATTTTAATTATTGTTTAATTCGGTGCTAACACATAACGTCCTATCTATGAACTTTGAACACGCTAACATTATGAAACTCCAACCACTAATGCATACTATTAATAGGAAGTTAATATACTCACTCACTGAGCATTTTTTTGCTTTATCTACAACCATCATGACATATCTATCATCTCTCTATTCTGATATATCCATAAATTCTTCTAACACTAGTACTGAAATGGGTTTTTATATTGGTTTTTTATGTTTTTAGAATTAGTTTTTGAGGTATAATCTTTGAAAGAAATGTAGTAAATATATTTTTAACATTTTTAATTAAAACTAATGTTAAAAATATATATTTTTATGATTTTTCATGTTGGTTTTTTAAAAACTGATATGAAGAATGTTTTAAAAAAATATTTGAGACCATAGAACCTCACGTCGTTGTTTTGGATAATCAACAAGAACAACAATAGTTTCACATGATAAAATAAGTAGTTTGTAATTATAAATCTAAAAAAATAATGATCACTCAAATATATAATGATAATAATCAATAAATATTTATTCTAAGATCATAAAAAATTGAATGATAATAAATGAAATCATTCTAGGTATTTTACCTCTATGAAATGTTCCTTGATAAATCACAATGTTGAAAAAAAAATCTTCATCATTTATCTCTCTAATTCTATAGAATCCATCTCCAAAATGGATATACAGTCTTGATTTAAAATATATAGATGAATAATTAAGGGAGAATTAAATTTTTAAGAGTAATAAAAAAAGTCTGAGGGGGAGAGGTGAAATTTATAAAGTGAAGTGGAAGAAAGATTGTTCAAATTGATATATTTGTAGACAAGAATTAAAATTTTAGAATGATGTGAAAATTAAAATTTCCATGTGTGATGGGGTAAATCTATAGATGGTAAGGTTAAATTATATTGTCACAATGTAAAAAAATTATATCTCTATACCCAAATTCAATTTTTAAAGTCAGTTGTTGAAATAACCGATGTTAAAAATCTTATTTTTAACATTGGTTATTGATATAACTGGCATTAAAAATTGTTTTGTGGTAGTTTTAACATTGGTTATTAAATAAATGGTATTAAAAATATTTTTAACATCAGTTTTTAATAACTAACATTAAAACATCAACATTATAAATAGTTTTTGTACTAGTGTGATGTGGTCTCTACCTCACTATATCCAATTTCAGGAAACAACACCACTCATCCCTTCTCTGGATGAATTTCCCAAAAAACTCTTGGCCTCACCTGTCAATTCATATCCATATCTCTTAATCATGGATCTTTAATTATTGAAGGCATCATAGAATCATCCAATTCCCACACTGATGTCTAAACCAATCACTCATTGTAATTCCATAGTTGGATCATCAACCAACCAAATTCATCATTATACCCCACCCATGAGTGTCATGTGTCCCTGATCTGACTCATGCTCATATCCCACTTCATCCATGACTATAAACCAATACGAGGGTCATATATCCATGACCTATTGATGCTCCCAACGGACAATTTTGAGTAATGGTGCTACCCATAATAGGAATCGCATACTAAAATTCAAATCAACTAGTCCAAACTATGGAACCATCAAAAATCACAACTGGTTACTAGAGCCCAACATCAATCATCTATCCCATGATCCTAGAATACACAGATCTCTCAAAAAACATTGGAATTCCTGATGAATGTACAATTAAAACACTAAATTCATCCCAATCCACCACTAAAAAATAATCAAACTCAGTATACACAGGCACCAATTTCTTTTTCTCAATATCAAACCACATCGGTCCACAACCACTAACTTCACTTGGAACTTTCCAAATAACATGGAACACTAGTTTAGTATATAATTAAAGAATTTGGGTTTACTCTTGTCCAAAACAAAAAATATATATATAAAAACCAATTTACATAGGTTCCGGTTTCTTATTTAAAAACCTAATTAAAACATTTTATGCACTCCAAAACTCACTTGAGTTTTCAAAATACCCATTGGAATCCAAGGTTTTCCCCCAAAAAATAAAATCTCAACAATCCCTAGACTTTATATCCCTTTACTTTTCCCAAAATCGAATTCTATTTTCAAAAGTCATTTTTAAATCCAATTTCAAAAATCTTTACTTTACATTTTCTCAAAATATAAAATGAAAAATCATTTCAAAATCACTAGATCTATGATAAATTTAAATTGAAACCAACTTATAAAACCATTTTAGGAAAAACTCATTCTATTAAAAAGTTTTCTTTTCAAAATAATGATTTCTTTTTAAAATAAGGTATTTATCAAAAAAAACATTCCATGATTCATTGTCCTATGACAATTGAATAATCACAATCACAATCAATAAAATAGGACCCTTGTTTCTATATTAATCTAATCACCCCTTATAATATAATTGATAAAGAATCAATTATATTATAAGTTTCTCCAATTAATAATGGATTATAGTCAGGTGACATGCTAAATAACACAACCCATAGGCATGTGTAACATACTCTAAGAATGCCACTATCATGATGCCCAAACAACTCACTAGATATCATCTGATCCTTATGACTCATCCTGAGTCTCAACCATCATGTGTTGGGATTCTTAGTTTGACACATCACTTATCATAGAGTGCTTAGTCCCAATATTGTACATCCACTAGATACTTGGGTTTCAATGGGAGCCAAGTTGGTTACATCCCAAGTCCCAAAAACTTAACTCCACCTATAACTAGTACTATATCATCCCAGTACATGCTCTAATGCCATTTTTTGAAGCCTTGGATCAGGTCACCTAAACATAACCTGAGTAGGGGGTGTTTTATGACTTCAAGCGCACCTCCCTATACTTCATAGGCTACTGACCAGTAGTGAGGGCCTAAAATAGTCGTGGGAATAATATTCCATCAAAAGAAAATCCCTAAGGTCATGTCCAAGTCTACCAAAAATTTTGCATAACCCATCCATATAATAGAAAAATATAAACCTAAGGAAAAATAAACAAGTATCCAAGAGGGCCCTCACAATCCAGAATAGAAAATAGTAAAATGGTCTCTATTATACATCAAATAAAATAGAGCAGTAGTAGTAAAAAGTACACATGTATAATAGGAATCATGTATAATAACATACTAACACATTTGTCTATATATAAGTAGAAAAATAACTGAAAAATAAACTAATTGGACTCCATCCCAACTCACATAACCAACCCCATAAAATCCAAAACCTCCACAACCTGCTAGACTGACCCGAGTTTCCAAATAATAGTAGTACATGTGCCCTAAAAGAAACATCAATTTCTTCCCATGAACATCGAAACTCATGTCTCGTACACGGGTAAGGGGTGAGGCCCACAATGCAGTAGGAATCCCTAATGCCTCAAAAATAATGGATATTTTTGTAATCAAATTGATGTGAATATAGTATATATAAGGTGTATAATTCATTCTTATGTAACACACCCACCCAAAAACATAACACAAAATGCACATATAGGAATACACTTCAAGTCATCATGTACTAACCAGACCACCATGACACATGACCATGCCTTTTTCTAGTAGAGGTAGAGTCATCTCATACCACAACCTAACCCATGCCTCGTCACTTAAGGAAAGTATTTGAAACTGAGGTCAAACCAATTCCCTATTAATTAGGTTAGTGTCTAGTACTAAGTTCTGATCTCAAGTCCAGTTTTTCACCTTCACCCTCTCAGCTAGGGTGAGGTCTCATATCTTGTATCATGACGCATCTCATACTATAACTAGACCAATACCTTCTCACTCAAAGTGTTCCATTCCAACACCTTATCACTCAAGGTGAGTCCATACATCCATATCTATATCACATCCTGTTTCCGACACTTTCGTCGGGGCGCACGCGTCCGTCACGTTCAGGGGACGTCGGCACTGTTCTGTTTCCCCGCATTCCCAATTTCCAAAGGAGGGAGGCACCCGCTCCCTGTTTGGGGAGGTTTGCTCCTTGATTGAAACGGGATGATGGGATGTTGGTTCTTCCTTCTGTGGATTCCTCCTCGAAATTTGTCACCTAGTCTGGGTTACTCTTATAGATTAATACGTAGTTCATGAAACTCTTCCCAATGCCATGTTTTCATGGACGCCGATTAATTACACTACTTTTTTCAGGACATTCCAAGGGGTCCGATCAGGGAAGCAACCTTCAGTTGGGGGAGTAGTCACGTTGAGGCATTGTTGGCATGTCTGGGCACTGGAACACTGGCATGTATGATTTTCTTCCCCTTATTATAGGGATTCTCAAGGGAGCGGAAGCCTGAGTCATCTCACGTCGAATACAGGGAATCCTATTCCATAGGCATGTCTCTGAGGTTTTCCTCAGCTTCCTGTGTTTAAAATAGGGTATTCCACGAGTTTAACGTTCAGCGGGGATGGATCAGACTGATCGGAACACTAACTGGAGTGGATCAGATGGGTGTAACCTCTTGAGGGAACACCGATGTCATGCCTAACGAATGGTTCATTTCCTGACCACTGCCTGGAGCAGTGGAGAGGTGAATTGGAACGATCCTACTAGGATATAGTGGCCCGAGTAAGGATCAGGATGGATGATGGAGGGTTAAATGAAGTGGAGGGAGAATGAGATGGAACCGATGTGAAGATGACGGTAGTGATGGGATTGAGCCTCGAAGAGGCCTCCTACGTATCCTCGTGGAAGGGAATCAAAGTCTGCATAGTTAGGATGGTGAGAACTAATGTGAAGGGGGTCGGAGCGACCAATGGGTGGTGTGCTTGAACCCCGTGGAGTCTTCCTACATACCATGCCTTGACATGGATCAAATTCCCCGTAGTTCAGAATGGATGTGTGGGGATTACACTCTAGGTTGCCCAAGGTGGTGGGTGACCGACGTGAATGAGGTTGGAATGACTGGGTGGTGGGCTTGAACCTCGTGAGGCTTCCTACGTACTATGCCTTGACATGGATCAAAGTCCTTGTAGTTCGGGAGTGGATGCCGGTGAACTGACGTGAAGATGGACCTTGGTCCGCTGGGTGATGGTCTTGAACCACGGGGAGGCTTCCTATGTACCATGCCTTGACATGGACCAAAGTCCTCGTAGTTCGGGAGTACAGTTTAGTGTCATGCGGGACGAGGGTGTGTGTCGGCGAACCGACGTGAAGATGGACTGGGGGTCTGATGGATGATGGGATTGAACCTCATGAGGTTTCCTACGTACCATGCCTTGACATGGATCAAATTCCTCCTAGTTTGGGAGTGGATGTCGGTGAAACGACGTGAATATGGACCTTGGTCCAATGGTTGTTGGGCTTGAACCTCGGGAAGGCTTCCTACGTACCATGCCTTGACATGGATCAAAGTCCTCATAGTTTGGGAGTACAGTTTATCGTCATGCGGTATGGGGGTGTGTGTCGGCTAACCGACGTGAAGATAGACCGGGGGTTCGATGGATGATGGGCTTGAACCTCGTGAGGTTTCCTACGTACCATGCCTTGACATGGATCAAAGTCCTCGTAGTTCGGGTGAGGGGCTTGGCACACCAACACGGAGACGATCGGGGCCAATGGTTGTTGGTCTTGAACCTCATGGAGGCTTCCTACGTACCTTGCCTTGGTAAGGATCAAAGTCCCCGTAGTTCAGGATGGTGTGTGGGGCTTACACTCTAGGATGCCCGGTGTGTCGGCGAACCAACGTAAAGATGGACCAGGGGTCCGATGGATGATGGTATTGAACCTCGTGGAGGCATCCTATGTATCATGCCTTAACATGGATCAAAGTCCTCATAGTTCGGGTGAGGGGCTTGGCACACTGACACGGAGACGGTCGGGGCCAATGGTTGTTGGGCTTGAACCTCATGGAGGCTTCCTACGTACCTTGACTTGGAAAGGATCAAAGTCCCCGTAGTTCGGGATGGTGTGTGGGGCTTACACTCTAGGCTGCCCGATGAGGTGCCATGGTTAATGCTTACTCTAAGCCCACGTGATTCATGCTCGGTGTGAGAAACAAGAGGCAGCAGAGACCTGGCGGTCACGTTGTGAAAGGTGCGTCTGTGAAAAGTGGAGTGGGGCTTACGCGTAGAGCAGCCCAGGTAGAGGAAGATTGGGACTTACTCCAGGATGGAGGCCTGGGTGCGAAAAATCATAGTGGGAGATGGATTTGGAACCTAGGAAGAGAGGAGGGCCCTCGCTCCCTATCACTTCCCCCATTGGCCATGGGGACCGAAGATGAAAGGAGGGAGCATCGTCCCCCACCACGTCCTTGGCTGGCTTTAGCACCGAGGAAGTGAGGAGAAACAGGGGCGTTGCCTCCAGCAAGAAAGGTTAGGGGCTTACACCAAGGTGGTTGCCCTTCTCTGTGGACAAACTCCACTCCAAGAAGGAGGATATCATCCCCTGTGGAGACCAGGGGGCATGAAGAATGTCTGAGGCGGGAAACCCTGCGTGCGGGGCATGGGGAAAGGTCACAGTTTAACGTCATGTGTTGAGGATGATGGCTCTTGGCAGTTTAATGTCATGCATCTCGGACAAGGTGGGTTCGTTCCACACCCCTAGAACTTACATAACCGGTACCCTCTGCTCCTTGTGGGAGGGAAGGCATTGGAAATGTCGTAGTAAAGGGGGTCGCAGAGCGAACCATCGAGGGGTCCACGTTAGCGTGTCTATCCGAAGAACCAATAGCCGTTAGCGTACCTATGTGAAGAAGCATTAGGCGAAGCAACGCTACGGGCGGTATCGTCTAGGGGAATTTGAATTCACATCATGCAGACCTGGAGGGTCTCACGGGAAAAGGAATTTCCAAGCAGAGTGGTCCATAGGCAGGGGCCTTGTGGAGCTCTTTTGCTCCGCGTGGCAGAGGGTACTTGCGAAGGGGTGTGCTTCACGAAGTGGGGTGCCTTAGCCTTAGCATGGGGCGAAGGTGAAAATGGGAGGTGCTTCGCAAAGTGGAAAGGCATTCGCAGAGCACTGCCTCACGGAGCACAGGCGCCGCGTGAAGTAAAGTGTCGTGAAGCAATGTGCTTCGTGAAGTACAGTGACCCTACCTTGGAATATGGATCATGTGTACATGAGGGGTGTTTCACGAAGCATAAATGATCCACGATGACCGAGGTCCCCTTGGGGATCCCCTTCCTTCACGAAAGACCTTAATCTTCGTGAAAGGCATCCCTCTCAGAAGAGGGGATTGAAACGAGGCAAGGGGGGGCACTTCGCAGAGAAAAAGTACCTCACGTAGCTCATGATTTGCAGAGCAAAGGGTGCTTCGTGATTTGGGAGCTGGGAAGTTTAAAGGTTGGATTTTTCATCATTTGGGCTCGAGGGGAGCCCGGTATTTATAGGAAAGAGGCACCGCGAATCAAAGCTTATGCAGTGCGAAGAGGGGCTTGGTTGCTTCGTAGTGGGTCGCAAACGTCAAAGGTGTTCACGGAGCGGCCCGCCTCCTATGCTTCGCGGCAGCGGCGCGAACGTCAAAGGCATTCACGGAGTGTCCCACCTCTTCTGCTTTGTGGCAGCCATGGTGCTTGGTGGGCTCTGCAAAGTGGCTTCACGAGGCAGTTCATGGGGCCTCTTCTCTTATTTTTCTTCCAACATTTTAGCGCCAACAAATTCCCCCCTCAGACTTGGAGCCACGGAGAAATCAAGGGTCGAAGTCTGAGGGTTGATGTCCAAAATCTTCGGCCATTCGTGAAGATGGATCGCGAAGAGGGCTCGCAAGGTTGACAGCCGACACGCAGGTCGAGCGCGCCGTGAAGCTCGGCACGATTCGGACGCGTCGTGAAGCGCCGAAGACCGCCGCCTATAAATAGGGGGCCTGACCTCTCTTTTGTCCTTTCCCTTCTCCACGAATTTTTCCTTTTGTGCTCTCGATTCTAAAAGCTCCGCGTACTCTATGACTGCTCTCTAATAATCGGACTTCATGGTGAATCACGAGTCTTTGACTCCGTGACAGTGCTACACGAGCGTGCGCTTGTAGGCCGAGGTAAGGCTCCGCGAATCGTCTTTGCGAATGAGCTCCGCGAACAGGCTTCACGACCCGACCTTAAAATTGTCTGAGTATTAAAACCAAATGGCCCATCAAGAAGCTTCCCAGGGGGTGCTTGCAGATGCCTCCCGGAGGGATGAGATGGAAAATTGTCTGGGTCTAGGAGAGTTGGTTTGTAGCCACTCAGACCATAATTCATTGATGGAGCTGTTATCGGAGATCCAAAAGAACTATCCATTGTGAAGGAGGTTTCACTTGTATGGATTTGGGCTGAGGGATGACGTCTTCATTCCTGAGGTGCATAGGGAGGAACCAACTTGCTGGTTCCGGAGCATGTCGTTCCAGCGCCAATGGTTCAGGGTAGTTGATGGTCATGCGCAGGAGGACTTCACACCCATCGTTGTTGACTGCCTGTACAACCACCTGAACAACATCGATGGGCATGCATTGCAGTCGGAGACGTCTCCTCCTCTGTACCATACAATACTGAAGGCATCCTTGAGGGATCTGAAGAAGGGGTGGTCCAAGGAGTTGGACCTGCGCCAGGGCGGCAACTTCACAGACGATTGGGCATGGGCCTACTAGGTAGTCACCTCGTGTGAGGAGTTTGGAGTTGAGCTGAGGAGGGTGGGTTTGTACGAGGCAGCATGGGCCTCTCAATTCCACATATATCAACCCAAACAGTTGATGCCAGTTCTGTTGAGAATATGGTCATCTAGGACTAACACGTTTCACCTACACCATGGGGAGGTCGGCATCAGTCTGTGGGATGTCCATCAGATTTCAGGGGTCCTGATATTGGAGGCTATGTACGATGAGTTCCTCCCCGTCATGAGTGTGTGGGAGGATCCGGAGCAGATTTTGCGGCTGGTGATGGCACTGATGGGGCTGGTGCTCAGGGAAGACAAAGAAACGGTGAGAGACGTCCACTTCAGGCGGTGGTTCAAGCAGTTCCTAAACTTCCCGGTGGATCGATAGTTTCCTGCGAGGCCTCAGACTTTCCCGAAGGGGTCTCAACGAGGCAAGGAGAATTTGTATTGGTGGCTCTTAGAGGATAGCCAGTGGAAGACCTGGGGTTTTAGTGTCAATACTGAATAGCAGCTGATAGTCAGACTGGCGGCGTTTATCACGGCTCTTATCTATGGTTGGATCCTACCAGTGAGGGATACCAACATGGGTGTGCGGCCTAGCATGTTTATCATGGCCTCCATACTGGCCACAGGAGGGTGGGTCAATCTGGGGATTCTGATTCTCACCAAATTGTACAAGATGTTATGGTATGTTAGCGAGGGGAAGAGGCCACAGAGGATATTTGGGCCCTTCCATCTTCTGTATGGGTGGATCACGGCACACATCAGGGGGGTTTACGAATACCCAAACCCTATCTCTCCTCTGGGGTCAAACTTCTTTCCATCCATCCTGAATGTTTATGGGAACTTTCCAGACAAATTGACTGTATCGTTGGTGTTAAACCGGGTATGGAAGGTGGAAGAGTTTAATTTTCACCTGTTTCCATTGCCGACGGGGGAATTTACCGATGATGGTCAAGGGAAGGAAGAGCACCGGGCCTATCTCCTGGAATTTTGAGGTGGATTCTTGGTGGAAAGGGTGGACTGCGAGCCTCTCTACGAGCCATACACCCCACACCGGTTTTCAAGGCAATTCTGGTGCATGCAACGACTGACTTTGCGGGTCTACTGGGAGGTGCGCCACGAGGAGCACCCATGTGTGATGAGGAAATTGTGGCTCATGTTCACACTGGAAGACGGGAAAATTCGGAATGCATTGCCTCCACCTACTGCCACCTTCGGACTGGTGAAGGAGTATTCTATAAGCTGGGAAGCAGATTATCCGAGGGAAATGCTGAAGCAGCCAACTATTTGAGCTGGTGATGGTGGGCCTTCCCCATCTAGGGGTTGGGACCGGAATGCGACTAGGGCCTCCCGTGGTGGTGGGGATTCTGTGGCGGCGAGACCCGCACTAGATGAGGGTGAGGCAGTGGCAGCGGATCCAACAGCGGCAGTGGATCCGGTGGCCCCAGAAGAGCAGATCCATCCGGAGGGGCGGCCACTGAGGGGAGTTCCATAGGATATATATGCAGGCCCCATGAAAATGGTTGTGCCATATTGACATGCCATAGAATGTTGTTTTCCCAGAGGCCTGGGATATTTGGGATTTCAACCGGCAATTCCTCAGCCCGCCCGAGATGTGGCAACAACCTGAACCATCTCGGGATGGATTTGGTCAGGTATATGCCCTATCCAGGCCAGTTTCATAGTATCCCCGATGGAAGTGGAGCAATATCTGGCTGATCGGAGGACTTCGTGCATTCCATGGGTGCCCCGCATCCAATGACAGACCGGGTGAGGGTACTGATGGATCAGAAGGTTCCCCCACAGCTGTCAGCCGCTGAGCTTAGAGATAGATTCCCCTTACCGGAAGAATCAGACAAATCCTCTTGGGTGGATGAGGCCGGTGGAGGGAGCCCGTTGGAGGAAGGCAAAGTCGACGATCAAGACTTGGGTCTCAACGATTTCACGGAGGCTCTCGAGGTAACATTCCAAGTTTCTTTCCTCAGGGTCTGCTCTCAGGTCATTATGGACTTCTTACCAACATTTGAACCGTGCAGGAGGACCTTGTGCACAGGCCCCATTCTCGCCCCTCGGTGGGTGCTGATGCAGGACCCTCGGAACCCGCACTTGTGGCTACATCTAGTTCTGTGACTCGCAGGGCTAGGGCACCCAAGGTGTATCCTCTAGAATCTCCGGACCTTCTAAAAATATATGTAGGTCCACGCTTTAGGGTCCCGTAAACATCAACTTAGGAGCGGAACTAGGAGTTCGATCTCTGTAAGTCCTCTCTACTGAGTTCATTACTATCACACATTGATCGTGCCAACTGACATCCATGCCCTTCTCTGTTACATACAGTTCTTCGACTGGTATGGGCTGCCGCGGCGAGGTTGGTTGGGATTTCTGGCGGCGCCCCTCCAGGGGCATGCCAGTAATCATGGAGATATTACCCAGCCCACCTGAGCTTCAGTGCTTCTTATCATTAGTTAGGACCTCCAGTGGGGTCGTACCAGAGGTTATTGAGGTGGAGTCCAACGATGAGGATCGACTGGTCAACCCAAGTCCTGCCATGCCTGATCTAACACTAGATGGCATGCCTGATCCAACGCCAGACACAGATCCCATTGAATATTTCTTGAGGGTGTACCCCGCATACGAGCCTGCCAACCGTGCAGACTGGGATGAGACGGCCTCTGACAAAGAGGACAACGATATAGTCCACCGCCGATCATGGAAGTTGATCGTGCGCTTTATCGAAAAGACCCCCCAGGCATTATGGCTGGATGATATGGACAGAATTCGCTCATGTCTGTTCAAACTGTGTGATGGGGGAGTGGATTCCCAGCTCCCTCACCTGCTCATCCGAGATCTTATGGCGGAGAAGATCTGGGAGTATGATCACGGCCTTAGTGTGGGCTGGCAGCGGAGGAAGGCGATGAACATCAAGAAGATTCGGGAGGCTGAAAATGAGATCCAACGGCTACAGATCTGAGTGGATGAGCACTCAGCCTCTATTAATGAACAATCAGAGCTGATCCTGTGATTGAAGGCCCAGCTGGCAGAGGCAGAAGAGTGTATGAGACAAGCTTTCGAAGAAATGGTCATCATTGAGGCTGACATAGATCGAGCCCAAACTGAGGCTGATGAATTGTGCCCCATCACTACTGAGGAGGAGTGGGAGTTGAGCCAGCGGCAGCAACTCCTGGATGCCATAAGTCAGAGGGTGGCGGAACTAGAACTCTCTTTTAACGGGGTCAACCTGTCCATGGGAGAGATAGACCCCCGAGTGCTGTAAGGATCACAAACTCTCAAATGTACTTTCATGTTTTGATTTATTTGATGCCATAGCATACATGAGTTTCATTATCAAGGTTGTATTTTTACACATCTTTTATATTTTTGAAATGCCTAGTGGTCAGTCCCTAAGCTCACACGGGTCGATCCCAATGTGAGAAACAAGGGGTGATCACCATGCTATTCCATCTGAACATAATGCTTAGACCAAGATTCGGGCATCCGGGGTTTAGGTAACCAATCCGGATCTTCCGGGAAGACATGGGAGAGGCCCGATCGGAGGATTAGGACCTCAGAACAATCAATGAGTTGTTCTTCCAGTGTGATCTAGTGCATGAGAGGGGTAATGCCAGGGGCATTGGGATTAGTCCAAACATAGGGAATTGGAAGGTGTGAATCACGATACCCAAAATATGGAAGGCTATGGGGGGTGGTGTGACAATGAAGGATAATTTTTGCCATGTTCAAAACACAGTATCCTTATTTTGTTAGCCTAAAATGGGGATAAAAAATGAGGGTCGACCGTTGACCATGTTCGAAACACAGGGCCTGACTCAAAATGCTATCCATTAGTCTTTCAGAACATTGGCCCAGGAAAATAGGCGGGCCATAGGCCGAGCATCCATACTGTTGGGGGGTTCCTCCAGACGTGGAAGAGTATGAGGGTCCGAGTAAGGGGCACGCAAAGCGTGTAATGTGGAGTGAGGGTTTGTTCAAACAGAATCCAACACTCTTGAAGTTGCGCCATCATGGTGGAAGCACACAAGATGGCGCATCATTCTGATCATGGATCATTCTTTCTTTCAGACAGGGCCTCTCTGGCGAGGGAGTCGTCGCTTCCCAATGTCATCTTGGGGCATCTCGAACTTGTTCAGGGCAGAGTTATAGTTGTACGGTTCCCTACGGGGGTCCGGCCAGGGGGCCGAAAATGGGGAAGAATAGGATTTATGATTCCTGGGGATAGACCCTAGGAAAAATACCGGGGTGTCTCTACGTATCCCATGAGGATAGGAATCAAGCCATACGTAATTCTGGAAGCACAGTTTAACGTCATGTGGGACGATGAGATGCCTGGTTGCGCCAATGTACATCCTACCAAAACTACTAAGCCCACGTGAGTCATGCTCGATGTGGGAAACAAGAAGTAGTGGTGGGGATTTCCCGACACAGGAATGAATATGTTAGGGTGAAGGGACGCTCGGTGAATATCGGCCCAATGATGCTAACCCGTCTATGTAGCGCACCTAGATGTGTGAAGAGGTAAAGCCGAGTATTTTGGAATTCCACTTGAATATAAAGAAGTGGAAATGTGTGAATCATGAAGCTCGAAATCTGGACAATAATGATGGCGGCGTAATGATGGAGGATAACTATTTACCGTGGCGGAAACACAGCATCCACGTCGCATTATCCTGGAATGGGGACAGACAAATGAGGGTTGACTATTGACCATGTTCGAAACACGGGACCTGTCGCAAATGTCATCCAAGATCCTTAGGGACGTTGGCCCGAAATGGTAGGAGAGCCATTAGGCCTAGCGTCCATGCCATCTGAGGGTCCTTTTGGATGTGGAAGAGGATGAGGATCCAAATAGCGAGCTCACGAAGCTTGGACATGGAACATAGGGGAATGTCCCCATGAAAATTCCACACTTCGGGCTCTTTTTCAAATGCATTTAAATACGACAACGAGATGTATTAGATAGAGGGATTCAAGTCCCTTCTCATAGGGAGATCTTAGTTTAGGGTCATATAACTTGGACCATAGATGGTAGGAAACACGGGAGGCACGTGGTGGGGTAACTAAAAATACCCGACGTGAATGGGAACCGGGGGTTCCGACCACCATGTGTTCCGCAGAGAGTTTTTTTTTGTTTTTTTTTTTAGGTCGAGGGACCTAAAATGAGAGTTGAGCTGGGCCTGAGGCAAAGTGTACAGGTGTTCCTACGTACCCCATGAGGATGGGGATCAAGCTGCATGTAGTTTTTGAGGGGGCATGGTAGGGTACTAGTGCTAGGAAAAAGGGGAGTGCGGGCATGGCCCTCACACAAAAAAAGAGGCAGTATTTGAAAAATATTGTTTGTCTTTTAGGTTGAGTGGTTTTTTTTATGAAGCGACATACCTAGGGTAGCATGCCCCTGGCGTCGCACAAGAATCAATCCATATTAGGCTTTGAAAAATGGCATGGCGTATAACCAATACCCAACGTGATGTCCTCTATGATGGGGTTATCATAATGCAGTGTCGTTTTTCATCGTATGGCCAGGACGATAATGTCACAGTTTAGGGTCATGTGATAGGACCAAGCATGCATTTTAACATCATGTAGCACAATCATGGTAGAGACGATACCAGGTGGGGAATGTGTATGATGCAATAAAACATACCCGGCGTGAATGGGGAAATATCCCACATCACATTGTACGTAATTACGAGAGGGGAACCTCAGGGCCAAGGGGCCCAGATAGGGTTGAGAGTGAAAGGGGATGGAGAAACTAGCTCCCAGCTGAGCTGGACCCGAAAACGAGACGTCTGGGTGGTCCTACGTATCCCATAAGGATGGGAATCAAGCTACACGTAGTTCTAGAGGGTTCCTTTTAATATCGTGCGGGACAGGAAACAGGAGGGATAATTCTTAGAACAAGGTGCACGTGGTGCGGCTATTACAAACCCGATGTGAATGAGGACATAATCTCATACCATACCACACGGTCCTGTAGTCAAAGTCCCAAAGGTGGGACAGAAAAGGAAAATTAGCAGAACTCAAACTGGACCCAAAGACAAGAGGTTTGGGCGTTCCTACATATCCCATTAGGATGGGAATCAAGCTGTACATAGTTCTGGGGAGATCTTATATATTAGTTTATGGTCTTAGAGATCGGACCATGGATGGATGGAAACCTTTCAAGTAATTGCAGACCTTGACCCGATCCCTAATCCCACGTGAGTCAAAATCGGTGTGGAAAACAAGGGAGGAAGATCTTTATTGCAATACCAGGAACACCCATCAAAGGGAAATCGGTGCGGAGCCCCAAATGATTCCCTTACCGCAGCTTTTCTCTCCTAACATGAAAATGTGCACTAAGGAATAGTATCAAGAGTGTTGGGGGTTTACTTGGACATGATGAGGTGGAAAAGGATGTGAATCGTGTAACCGACACTTTGGGATTAATGAGGTTGGCGTGATGATTAAGGATAACTGTTGACCATGGCGGAAATGCAGTATCCCTATCGTGTTACCTGAAATGGGAACAATAAACGATCATCAACTGCTGACCGTATTCACAATGTGGGACTTGAATCAGTTTTTTGTTCGAAACCCTCAAGGACGTTGGCCTGTGATGGTAGGAGGGCCCTTGGGCCGAGTATCCATGCCATTTGGGGGTCCCTTTGGATGTGAAAGGTGATGGAAGCCCTAATGAAGGGGAACATGAAGCCTGGGAAATGGTTGGAAGCATGTCTAAGTAGAACCCAACATTCCAGGAACTAAACCAGAGTACCCTTAGGCACATTGATGAACCGTTGAAGAGGGTCGACGAGGATGGTCAGAAGGGAGAGGTACATGGTGTGGTCATTACAAGCCCGATGTGAACGAGGAAATAATCCCATACCATGACATATACTCCCCTCTCTGGGGAAGGGTAGGACAAGGGGCCAAGGTGAAATGGAGATTTCTGGGAGATGGGGTTGGACCCAAAGTCTAGACATTTGGGTGGTCCTACATATCCCATAAGGATGGGAATCAAGCCACACGTAGTTCTTGAAGACACCCGGGGGTAAGATACCCCAACGAGGGGGGTGTACGGCACAGCGAATAACCCAACGTGAATGAGGACATAATCCCATACCACACCATACGCTCCCATAAGAGAACCCGGTTTGGGGACCCGAAAGGCCAAGGGGCCTAAGGCTGGGCCTAGGTTAGGAAGGCCTGACCAACTTGCGGTTTAACGTCTTGTAGTGAGGACGAGGAGGGGAGTAGGATTCCCAAAAAAATAGAGGTTTATAGCATGGAGAGTAACCCGATGTGAATGAGGACATAATCCCATACCACACCGTATGCTCCCATAAGAGAACCTGGGTCGGGGCCCGAAAGGCCAAGGGGCCTGAGGCTGGGCCTCGGTCAGGAAGGCCTGACCAACTTGCAGTTTAATGTCTTGTAGTGAGGATGAGGAGGGGATAAGGTATCTCATCCGGGGATGTGTACGGCGCGGTTAACAACCCAACGTGAATGAGGACATAATCCCATACCACACCGCACAATCCCATAAGGGAGAACCTAGGCCAGGGGCCCGAGAAGGCCAAGGGGCCTGACAGTTGGCACTGCTTGGAGGGAGTTCATCGCTTGGGGATACAAAGGGGTAGAATGAACCACTAAACTTGATGTTTGGGATATCTTGGGGTGGCCCTAATGATCCAGGATAGCTGTTGACCACGTTCGAAACACAGTGTCCCTATAGTGGCCTGAAATGGGAGCAACAAATGAGCATCGACCGCTGACCTCATTCGAAACGCGGGACTTGTATCAGCTTGTTGCTCGACATCCTCTAGAGCGTTGGCCCAAAGTGTTAATAGAGCCCTTAGTCCTAGAATCCATACCATTCAGGGGCCCTTTCGGATGGGGAGGGTGATGTAATCTCGGTCAAGGAGTAGATGAAGCATAGTTGTACCCGTCTCTAAAAGAGGCGAACGTCTCCAGGGAGCGGGACGTATGGCTGGATCGAGATTAGCTCGACTTGAATTGGTGTAAAATTGCACCCTTGCCATACATCTTGACCCAGGGGAAAGATTCTGACGTTTGGGTTGGGCCAACGGATGAAATTTCTGGGCGTTCCAACGTATCCCATAAGGATGGGAATCAAGCCATACGTAGTTCTTGAAGGCCCTGCAGTTTAACGTCTTGCGGTGAGGATGTGGGAGGGTAGAAGAACGGTAGTGGGCACATGGTGTGACCATTATAACCCTTGTATGAGTGGGGCTGAGGAAGCCCATATCATGCAAGTATCCTCCAAGAGAACTATACCCAGGGGGATAGTCGAAGAGAAGAGTTTGGGGCTGGGCTCAAAACGAAGCGTTTGTGCATTCCTACGTATCCCATAAGGATGGGAATCAAGCCATACGTAGTTCTCAAGATGCATTTTAACGTCATGCAGGACGATGCGTAGTTTAAACTCATGCAGGACTGGACAGTTTAAGGTCATGCAGGACCATCGTGCAGTTTAGGGTCATGCGGTACCGTCCAGTTTAAGGTCGTGCAGGACCGTGAGGCTCAGGAAAAATATTTCTTGAGGAACTTGGCATTTGTGGGAGGAGTTATACGCTCACCATACACAGTAACCTGGGAATACGTGCCATTGGAGTAAACCTTTTGAATGATGTAAGGTCCTTCCCATTTGGGCTCCAACTTGGGTGGTTTCCTGCTGAGGATCATTGGAGCTCGGAGGGAAAATACCAGGTCACCTTGTAGAAAAGAGCGGAGGCGAACCTTCTTATTGAAGACTCTATCCATCTTGTTCTGGTGACTTTCCAGATTGTGCAGGGCACAGAGCCTACTCTCATCAAGTGCTTCCAATTCAGTTAGATGGATTTCGGCTACCTTATCCGACGTCTTCCGATCATAGACTGTTGTGCGTAATGAGGGCAGTTGAATCTCAATGGGCAGGACGACCTCAGTTCCGTACACTAGGGAATATGGGGTAACCTGGGTAGAATTACGATTCGTTGTCTGATAAGCCCAGAGGGCGTTGGGGAGCTTGTCCGGCTAACTCTTCTTCTTCTGACCAACCATTTTCTGCAAAATGTTAGATAGGGTCTTGTTGAATGCCTCGATCTTTCCATTTGTCTGCACATGATAGCGGGAGGTGTGGTTAGAATGAATATTGTACTTGGCATAAAATTTCTTCAACTCAGCTGCTCGGAATTTTTTTCCATTATCGGTGAGCACGAAGTGAGGGACTCCAAATCGGTAGATGATGTTAGAGCTCACAAAATTGACAATGGATCGATCCTTGACATCCTTGAGTGGAACTACCTCTTCCCACTTGGAGAAGAAATCTATAGCGGTCATGATGAACCAGTATTGGCGAGCTGTCGTCGGTGGATACGGTCCCACGACATCGATTCCCCACACTACAAAGGGCCAAGAGTACTTGGTAGTGTGAAGGGGATCTGGTGGATGATGTACGAAGTTGGAATGAACTTGAAATTCATTACACTTTTTAGAAAACTCGATGCAGTCATGGATCATGGAGGGCCAAAAATACCCCAATCTCCAGATCTGGTGAGACAGTTTCGGCCCAGCCTAGTGGGCACCGCAAGAACCGCCATGAACCTCCTACATGACATGTGGAATCTCGACTCCTTGTATGCAACGGAGGAGAATACCATCAAACCCGCGCTTGTAGAGGATCCGCTCAAGACTAGGACCATCCTGAAGGGTAAACTGTAATGCGCAGCGTCAGATTCGCTCATGCTTGGCCCGATCAGCTGGGAGGTAACCATTTTGGAGGTACTCGACAAAAGGGGATCTCCAGTCAGGAATCACTTCAACCACTGCATCTTGGGGACCTGGGGGTCCTAACGTGGAGGCGCCTGCGGTCAGGTGACCTACCTATGGTTCGTCGCCATTATCCGGAGAGACAGGAGAAACCACCCTCCAATGTGCCATGTGGATAATTAGGTCATCCTGCTTGGGCTCTGCAAGTGACGCAGCCAGGCCAGCCAAGGTGTCATCTTGACCATTCTGAGATCGGGGGACGTGAGCCACCTCCGGCCGAGAAGATAAATGGGTCATTAGCTGGAGAGTGTGCTCTAACAATGGTATGAGTTCTAGCTTCCTGACAACATAGTCCTCATTGACCTGCTTAATGACTAACTTGGAGTCCCCTTTCACATGAAAATGGGGCACGTCGATCTTGAGGTCTAGCTCGAGGCCAGTAATGAGGGCCTGATACTCCACCTCATTATTGGTGCAGCCTTCCGACAACAGGAATGAGTATGGTAGAATGGCCTATGTCGGGGTAATGAAGATAATACCTAGGCCTACCTTGTTAAGCTTGGGATCATTTATCCTTCGGCCAATGGGGATTCAGGCAGCACCATCAAAATGCATCTGCCAACACGGCGTGGCTTGATCCACCGAGAGGATTGCCTCATCGGGGAAATCGAGGTCTAGGGATTGGTCGGTAGGAGCCGGATGGGTAGCGAGGAAGTCTGCCAATGCTTGTCCCTTAATGGCCTTCTGGGGGACAAACCTTATGTCAAACTACTGGAGAATCGCTGCCCACTTAGCTAGACGGCCTATCAACATGGGGCGGTTCAGGATGTACTTCAGCGGATTTACCCATGATACCAGTTGTACCTCGTAGTGTTGTAGGTAATGTCGCAGCTTATGTACTGCGAATACCAGCGCGAGGCAACTCTTTTCGATGGGAGAGTATCTGGTCTCCGTATCAAGGATCATGCGGATGAGGTAGTAGAGATTGTTCTATGTCCCCTCATTATTCTTCTGGGCGAGTAGGGCACCGAGAGACCGTTCCAGGGCGGTCACATAAAGGACCAGTGGCTTTTCGGTGATGGGTGGCATCAAGACTGGAGGCTGCAGAAGATACCGCTTTACTTCCTTAAATGCATTCTAGAACTCTTCATCCCATTCATAGGCAGTGCCCTTCTTCATGAGCTGAGAAAAGGGCTTACACTTTTCAGCCAGGTTCACGATGAATCGGCGTATGTAGGCTAAGTGGCCTTGAAATCCTCGAAGCTCCTGAATATTACTCAGGGGGGACATCTGGCTGATGTCCTTGATCTTCTATGGGTCGATCTCGATGCCCCGGTATCTAACGATGAAGCCGAGAAACTTTCCAAAGGTGACCCCGAAGGCACATTTAAGAGGGTTCATCTTCAGGTGGAGGGAACGGAGGAAATCGAACACTTTCTCAAGATCCTTGAGATGGTCCTGGCACTAGATAGATTTGACCACCAGATTGTCCACATATCATTCCACCAATGTTCTGAGAATTTTCTTGAATATGTGATGCATGGCCCGCTGATAGGTGGAACCTGAATTCTTCAGGATGAAGGGCATAACCTGGTAACAGAAAGTATCTTGGGGGGGCATGAAAGTGGTGGACTCCTCATCTTCAGGGTCCATTTGGATCTGGTTGTACCCAGAATACCCATCCATGAAGGAGAGGGCTTGGAACCCATCCGTAGCATCAGTCAACAATTTTGTTACTGGAAGGGTAAAATCATCCTTCGGACAATGGCGGTTGAGATCGTGGAAGTCGATACAGACTCTGATCTGCACGTTCTTCTTCCTGACTGGCATAATGTTGGCCAGCCATTTGGGGTATTGGACTTACTTAATGAAGTTGGCCTGGATGAGCTTGTCAACCTCAGCCTCGACCATGGAGACATGAGAAGGGTGCATCTTTATGGGAGGCTGCTTGAACCTGTTATGATTTACCTGGAGACTGAGGCGGTGGATGGCCACCTGAGGATCTAGTCTTGGAATCTCGTTGTAACTCCAGGAGAACATGTCACAGTTCTATTTTAGGAAGTCTACGTACCGCTGCTGCTCCTCTAGGGGCATGGCGGCACTGATTAATGTGGGTCTCGGGTCCACCTCGCTACCGAGGTTCACCTGTACCAACTCATCGACTGTGGCGTCGACGCCTTCTTCAAAGGCGGGGGGGAATCCTCTAAATCCTCTTCTCCACTTATGGAGGGATCTTCCATGGGGGAAGTTTCTTCCGAGCCACTAGACCCCGATGGGAGGCTGGTGCCGGCTTGAGCGGTAGTGGTCAGCATATCGTGAGATTCATGTGCTGCTGAGACTGTGGCGATGAAGGTAGTTGATCTGATCCCATATGGTCTTCGGCCCATGGAGCCACGCTTGATAACATCAAAGAAGTAGTGGCACGTCATCTTGATCTGGTTAATTCCAGCCCGGCGAAACAGAAATGTATGACGTACCACCATTTCCATGAGTCAGACGTCCCGATACCGTACGGGGGTAGGAGGTTCCGGGATCACCTTAGTCTGGTTTGTGTAGGACTATGAGGTGATTTTCCGCCATCGCTTGGACTTAGGAATATGCCTTCCTATTGTACCAGAGAAAACAAAGTATTGCCCCATGTCGGGGGGTCATGGACTCCAACTGATGGATCGGGAAGATGTAGGCATCATCCAGACCTGCCTAGGGATCACTTGTAATCGTGGAGGGGTCAACCTCACTTGCCAGAATCTGCTTATCCTTGCTCTTGTAATAGTCAGCGTCCAAATAATGGGCTTCGCAAGAGGCAAAATAAGATGTATCACCTTGGATTATGCCTACTCGAACATTGAGGGAGTATTTGAGGAATTGGTGATACGATGAAGGGACCGCTGCATATAGGTGGAGCCATGGCCTGCCCATCAATATATTGTACGCGGTGTCCTGGGAGAAAATCATGAATTCGGTACTAGAAACTAGGCCCCCTAACTGGGTCTTAAAATAGATCTTGTCGACCGGGGTCTGCTCGGTCCTGTTGTATCCCTAGATTCTTAGGTAGGAGGGAGTTAAATCATCCTCAGACAACCCCATCTTCTGCAGTGTCCGAGTCGGTATTAGGTTAATCCCAGAGCCCATGTCAACAAGAAAGCGGTGGACTTCCACGCCATTGAACTGACGAGTGATGTACAATGGATGAATGTTCCCCTGTATGGGAGGGTCTTCGTCTTCACCAGAGAATGAGATAACTTCCTGGCATTCAGCGTTCTCAATTTCCTCAGCGTGGAAGGCTTCTGCAGCTGCTACCTCCATCTCAAACTGGAGGGGGCTCCTTAGAGCCTCGGCGAGCGCCTCGTGCATGTCTGATAACAGGTGAAGAGCCTTAAGGATATAAAGCCTCTCTGGGATTATGACAAGGTTCTTGAGGACATCATACTTCTGCACCAAGCACGAAATTCTGCTCACAGGAGGTCGCTCTGCAATTGGAGGCATGGTGGGCCCTGCCGGCTGGACCGGTGGCTGGATAGTGCTAGGTATGTCCCGTTGCCCACTAGTCGAGGCCTGAAGATTAGCTGCCGGATGAGGACCGGGCAACTGATATTGTCCTGTAGTAGGGTGAGACTGGACGTGGTGTGGACGAGGCAGCTCTGCCTAATCTAGTAGCACAAACGGTGGTATAGGTAGATCTAAGGACACCAGATGAGGAGGTTGTGTGTGTTGAGCTCTGTGTTGGGCCTGCTGTCTGGTCTCAGTGGTGTGCATGGCCTGGCTGAAGATTCCATCTGACGTGCCTTGATGACCCATATGGTTGCGGCTCCGCTAACGTTGGCGTCGGCTGGGGACGTTGGGGAGGTTCGCCTGGCGTTCCCCCTTGTCGGGAGTCATATAGGGATTTACCAACTCCACGGTATTAACCGAAGCGTACCCCTGACTGTCACTTGATGAATCATTCACCACTGGGCGGATTCTGGGAGGGATACCCATTTCGGGGGGCATGAAGTCACCGAGAGTGTGAGATGACGACGGCATTAGTGGAGCGCGTTGCTTCTTCTTGCATCGTCAATGCTTGCTCTTCTGGGAAGAGGTCGGCTAAGATGATGATGCAGAAGTGGTGGTCGCCGCTTCTGAAGGCTCTGGATGGTTTAGGCGTGCACGAATAATACCATGTGCGCAAGTGACTATTTTATGAAACATCCAGTCATCGTACTTCTAGGATCCGTGGCTGGGAACCTGCTGCCACACACCTTCGTCGTCGCTACCGCTTTCTGACCTCACAAAGACACCTGCCACTTGTTACGGGGCTGGGCCCAGCCTGACTATGTTATTATAGAACTGGTCTTGGATCCAGTCCTTAAATACATAGCACTGCTTTAGGGTGTGCCCCAAAATCCGATGGTAGAGGAAGTAGTTGGGGCGATCTTTGAGATTCGCCTCTTCTGGCCTTCTACACTCAGGCAGTCGCAGGATCCCTTGCTCCAAGGCACTACGGAAATAACCAGGGACCTGAGCCTCATTGAATGAATAGGTCTGATTCCTTCTGTCCGGGAAGGGGGCTCTGGAAACCTGGCCCTGACGAGGGGCTGGAGGAGCCTGACGAGGAGGCAGGGCCTGATTATCCCGCCTAGGCGGTGGTGGCGCGTTGCGCGGGGGAACCAGACAATTACGAGGCGGTCACTGCTGGGTAGGAGGCTGCGCTTGTGGTGGCGGTCCTCTACGAAGTTGCGGAGCTGGTGCTACTGGTAGAAATTCTAGCTACCCAAGGACTTCTATTTGGGCCACCGCAGCGGGCTCAGCTCTGGCATCCCTCCTTTCTGGGATCACAGGGGGCAGCAGACGTGCCTGACTAGCCTGTTGCAGAGCTTCCTCGAGGAGTTGGGCCTTATATGAGAATTCTCGGAACCCTCCGGGGTAGTTATGAGTGATCAAGGAAGGAATCAGTTCTGTTTTAACATTCCCTACACACATCGTCAGTAATTTCTCCTAAGTCAGTGGCATGTCGAGAGAGTATGTGATCCCCTTCCACTGGGCGATGAAGTCTGCGACTCGATCATTGGGCCTTTGCTTGAACCTGAAGAGGTCTGCGATGCTGGTCTTCCGCATGGTGGAGCTGAACTGGTATAGGAATTGTCGGTGAAGATCCTCCCAGCCGGTCACCAATCCAATGGGGAGCTGTTTGTACCAGAAAAATGCAGGGCCTTCCAATGTCTGCACAAAACATCGGATCTTGGTGGCTTTTTACTGTGCTGGAGTCCCCAACATGGGGCCACACCTGGAGGAAAAGTGGTCTAGGTGTTGCGGCAGGTCCTCTGTCCCGTTAAAGGGCAATAAAGTGGGATTTCCAAAACCCAGGGGTGCAGGCATATCATCCACCCACACTGGATATGTCTTGTCATCTGGTGGGATGGCCACCTATCGCGTTTCTAATGCCTCGAGGCGGGCGATGAGTGCTACCATTGGATCGTCCGGACGGGGGTCCCTGTCTTGATGGGGATCCCTAACCACGAGTGCATTGACGGGATCTTCGACATGGTAGATGGGTTCAACGGCTCATGGAGCAACTGGCGGAGTGGCCTGCGGGGCCACTTGGGGAACCCGGGTTGGATTCCTCGGATTTCCACGCCGTTCGGGAGGGTTTGGTGAGACGTATCGCGCCCTCTTTCTGTGAGTTTCGGCTTCAACCCTATCTGTGGGAGCGGTATGATCAGGGTTTCCCAGAGGTATCTCGCCGGGGGGAAGTTGTTTCTGCCCCTAATACCCTAGCCTAGGATCACCATAGTCGGGTCGTCGCTCTACAGCGCGTTCGGCCAGGATTTCATCGACCAACCTCTTCTGATCAGAAATTTGCTGGTGCAAAGTGTCCTTCTCGGGGTCTTCCTTTGTCTTCTGCACTGAGGTAGATGGGTCAGAGTGCCTAACAGCTCTGACATGATCTTTACCTTTACTGGCATTCCAACCGAGTACCAACGACTCGGTGGGTGCAGGGAGACCTAGGAGTTTCCTCTACTGACGAGTAATCCTCCCTGATGGGTCCAATAGTAGTGGAACACCCTCAGGGGGTAAGTCTCCATCAAGAAACACCAGCTCGTCCTCCTTGTCCACGACATCATCCATGTGAACCGTGACCCTTCCCGGGGGCATGTCCTCAATATCGCATAGTGAGTCGGGATTCCATCGAATAGGGCTGAAGTGGAGGGCAGCGTACTTCCCCCAGCCATGGACTTGCACATGGGGGTATCCTTCCTGATGATTTTGCGGAGAACCCTGAAACTCTAAACGCATCTTTGTTGGAGGTCCCTCTGGAGACCTGGTGACTCAGGGCACTGGGCCACGAGGAGTGCAGCCAAATCGACCAAACGGCATTGCTCGCTAATTTCCTCAAAGTGTACTTGGATCCTGGGGTACACCACCCAATGATAACGAAGACGGAAGTGTGTTTCCCATAGGGTTTAATAGAAGCACTCAACTTCCTCTGGGGTGAGGGATTCCGGCACACAGAATTTCGACGCTGCCGCCGGACAGAACTTCTCTAGGAATTGATCCGCCGCAAGAATGTTCCATAATCTCCTGGGCTCGGACTCAAGGTTTGGCCCCGCATTTCCCCACTCGTCAACCGGAGGCGGCTGAGGAACTGGTAGCGGTACTGAGGCAGATCGCTAAGATAGTAGACTGGGTGGTGAATAATATGACGAACGAGCTGATTGGCCGCCGAATTCCGGGTCATCCTCCGAGGAGTGCGGTGACCTGACCACAATGTCACGATACGACGAGTTGACATCCACAGTTTCTGGTGCAGGGACCGTGGTTACCGGTGATGGTTCACGCTGTTTCTCAACCACCATCGGTCCCCAAAATAGCTCTCCATGATCTCTGGTCGAGGTCAAGGGTGCTTCTAGTGATGATGGTGGCGAATGCACGGTCGAAACCTGTGGGATTCCCAAAATTTCCTCCTCCTGGATATACCTGCAAAGATAGGCGGGAATCTGGTGGACTTCACACTCCGGAAGGATGAGGCTAATACACCTTGTTCCTGCCCCAGTCCTTGACATAGAGGAACGAGGGGAGGGTTCCACCGCTGAGTCGTACTTTGCTTCAAAATCCAAGAAACAGACCGGTTTGATCATAGTCTGAAGCTTTTCTGTGTTCTTCTTGTGTCAATGACGACCCGCCTTCCTACCCCAGAACAGCTCTTCGGGGAAGGAAAAATTCCCAGCACGAGGAGGTCCCTCGTCCGTACTGGTGTTGGGGCGGGGAGCACTTCCGCCTGAGTAGGCCGGGGTGCGAGGAGCACCGGGGCAGATGTCAAAGGGGACATGGGGAGGACCTCAGTGTTGGGTGCTAGTGCAGGTAGGACCCCCGATGGAACTAACGGGAGCACAGGTAGTACCTCCATGCCTAGTTCCCTTGGTGACGTCAGTGTGAGGCAGGTCCCCGTACTGATTGGACCGACCACAGGTAGGACCTCCATGTTGGGTGCTGTTGAAGTGAAGTTGATCTCCACCCCTCTGGTTACTAGGATGAGGAGGACCTTCTTCGGTTTCTACGAGGATGTGAGGAATTTCCTCACATCGTAGAGCGACTGGATGTGCAACGTCCCCACCCCTGCGGTTTGTGGCAGGAGGGATGGCTTCATACCCAGTGTAATGAGCACAGGAGAGGCTCCCAGATGGGGTGTTTCTACCATGGGGAAGACCCTCATTCGGGTTGAAGCTGGCATGGGGCATACCTCTGAGTCAGGCCTGGAAGTGGTAAGGGCCTGCTTCTTCCATGGTACTTGCATGGGGAGGGTCTCCATACCGGGTGGCATTGCTGCGGGTTAGTCCACGGTGGCCACCGCCTGTGCCTGCGACCAGGAGAGTCGACCCAGCCTGCCCATGGGGTGGTTGGGGCCTCGATCCAAGTTGGGCGTATAGTTTTCCCTGCTCGGCTTATGTAGGGGGTTGAGGATGCACGTTGGCAGTTGCTCAGGCCGTAGTAGCCACTGACGTTAACGCCCCTTGATGGACGCCCCCCTCGGCATGTGCCCGATGCTGGCGTCGGGTCAGCCGGGCTGGTACCAGTGGTGCAGGTAGGTATTCTACCTACTATTCAACTCGAGGAACTGGGTTGCGGCGCTGGCGCAGCCTGGTGGGGGCCCTCGCTAGGAACCCCTGGGACGATACTCTGGTCGGGCTGGCCTGAACATCCCCAACCTCATCGGCGTAGGGCATGGAGTCATCGAGGCATTCTGGGGATAGGCTCCCGAAACAATTGAAGGTTGGAGTGGGGAGCAGCGGCTCCCTGTGTGGCCCTTGGGGGAAGCATTGACGGCGAGGCACAGACGCCTTTAAATCCAGGTGGTCCATGTCCCTCGTAGGGATGACCCCCTCCTCCTCATACCTACGTACAAGGTCATTGATTACCCTCCGTTGGATAATTTTTTATGGGGAGAGGGGGCGTGGGCGCCTAGTAGTCACGGTAGTCGAGGCCATCATAGAAGAGGCAAAACTGTGCGGGGTATCCATGTTGATATTGCCCCTGCCCCTATGTCGGTGGGTAGGAGGTGATTTGGTTCCGGATGCAGCAACTGGGCTCCTAAAAGTAGGGAGATCATCTCATTAGTACTGACAGAAAAATAAATTGACGCCTAGTACCCCAGCGCCATTCCATCTTCGATGACCGGTAAGAGGGATCCACGCTGACAACGTCGCAGACCGAGATTCCCAACATTTTGACTACCCCAACTTCTAGTGAGTTTCACTCCAGGCCCGCTATTTTCTTAGCGGGCCCCGGTGCCGGATATCTGGATCCGGTGACATGTCACTCTACTGATGTCTCAAGTGATACTAATCTCCACATTAAGGAAAATATATTCATGTCGGGTTCAACGTTTCTATTTCTGATGCTTTCTCCAGGGCGCACGTGTCCGTCACGTTCAGGGGACGTCGGCGTTGTTCTGTTGCCCCACATTCCCGCTTTCCAAAGGCAGGTGGCACCCGCTCCCTATTCGGGGATGTTTGCTCCTTGATCGAAACGGGATGATGGGATGTTGGTTCTTCCTTTCGTGGATTCCTCCTCTAAATTCATCACCTAGTCCGGGTCTACCTTATAGATTAATACGTAGTTTGTGAAACTCTTCCCAGTGCCATGTTTTCATGGACGCCAGTTAATTACACTGCTTCTGTCAGGACATTCTAAGGGGTTCGGTCAGGGCAGCAACCTTCAGTTGGGGGAGTAGTCACATTGAGGCATCGCTGGCATGTCTGGATGCTGGAACACTGGAACGTCTGATTTTCTTACCCTTATTATAGGGATTCTCGAGGGCACGGAAGCCCAAGGAATCTCACGTCAAATTCGGGGAATCCTATGACATAGGCATGTCTCTGAGGTTTTCCTCAGCTTCCCGTGTTTAACACAGGGTATGCTGCAAGTTTAACGTTCAGTGGGGATGGATCGGACTGATCGAAACACTAACTGGAGTGGATCATATGGGTGTAACCTCTTGAGGGAACACCAATGTCAGGCCTAATGAATGGTTCATTGCCCGACCACTTCCTGGAGTAGTGGGGAGGTGAATTGGCACGACCCTACCAGGATATAGCAGACCGAGTAAGGATCAGTATGGATGATGGAGGGTTGAATGAAGTGGAGGGTGAATGAGATGGAACCGATGTGAATATGATGGTAGTGATGGGATTGAGCCTCAAAGATACCTCCTACGTATCCTTGTGGCAGGGAATCAAAGTCCGCGTATTTAGGATGGTGAAAACCGACGTGAAGGGGGTCGGAGAAACCAATGGGTGGTGGGCTTGAACCACGTGGAGGCTTCCTACGTACCATGCCTTTACATGGATCAAAGTCCCCATAGTTCAGAATGGATGTGTGGGGCTTACACTCTAGGCTGCCCAAGGTGGTGGGTGAACCGATGTGAATGAGGTCGGAACGACCAGGTGGTGGGCTTGAACCTCGTGAGGCTTCCTACGTACCATACCTTGACATGGATCAAAGTCCTCGTAGTTCTGGAGTGGATGCCGGTGAACCGATGTGAAGATGGACCTTGGTCCACTAGGTGTTGGGATTGAACCTCAGTGAGGCTTCCTACGTACCATGCCTTGACATGGATCAAAGTCCTCGTAGTTCGGGAGTATAGTTTAGCATCATGCGGAATGAGGGTGTGTGTCGTAGAACCAACGTGAAGATGGATTGGGGGTCCGATGGATGATGGGCTTGATCCTCGTGAGTTTTCCTACGTATCATGCCTTGACATGGATCAAAGTCCTCATAGTTCGGGAGTGGATGTCGGTGAACCGACGTGAAGATGGACCTTGGTCCGATGGGTGTTGGGCTTGAACCTCGGGGAGGCTTCCTACGTACCATTCATTTACATGGATCAAAGTCCTCGTAGTTTGGGATTACATTTTAGCATCATGAGGGATGGGGGTGTGTGTCAGCAAACCGACGTGAAGATGGACCGGGGTTCCGATAGATGATGGGCTTTAACCTCGTGAGGTTTCCTACGTACCATGCCTTGACATGGATCAAAGTCCTCATAGTTCGGGTGAGGGGCTTGGAACACCGACACGGAGACGGTCGGGGCCAATGGTTGTTGGGATTGAACCTCATGGAGGCTTCCTATGTACCTTGCCTTGGAAAGGATCAAAGTCCCTGTAGTTCGGGATGGTGTGTGGGGCTTACACTCTAGGTTTCCCAGTGTGTCGGCGAACCGACGTGAAGATGGACTGGGGGTCCGATGGATGATGGGCTTGAACCTCGTGGAGGCTTCCTACGTACCATGCCTTGACATGGATCAAAGTCCACGTAGTTCGGGTGAGGGGCTTGGCACACTGACACGGAGATGGTCGGGGCCATTGGTTGTTGGGCTTGAACCTCATGGAGGCTTCTTACATACCTTTCCTTGGAAAGGATCAAAGTCCCTGTAGTTCAGGATGGTGTGTGGGGCTTACACTCTAGGCCGCCCGGTGGGGTTCCATGGTCGATTCTTACTCTAAGCCCACGTGAGTCATGCTCGGTGTGAGAAACTAGAGGCAGCAGAGACCTGACGGTCACGTCGCGAAAGGTGCGTCCATGAAAAGTGGAGTGGGGCTTATACGTAGAGCAGGCCAGGGAGAGGAAGATTGGGACTTAATCCAGGATGGAGGCCTGGGTGCGACAAAGCGTAGCGGGAGAGGGATTTGGAACCTAGGAAGAGAGGAGGGGCCATGCTCCCTATCACGTCCTCTTGTTGGCCTTGGGGACCGAAGATGAAAGGAGGGATCACCATCCCCCACCACATCCTTGGATGGATTTGGCGCTGAGGAAGTGAGGAGAAACAAGGGCGTTGCCTCCAGCCAGAAAGGTTAGGGGCTTACACCAAGGTGGTTTCCCTTCTCTGTGGACAAATGCCACTTCAAGGAGGATATCATCCCCTGTGGAGACTAGGGCGTGAAGAATGTCTGAGGTGGGGGACCCTGCGCACAGGGCACGGGGTGAGGTCATAGTTTAACGTCATGTGTTGAGGATGATGGTGATTGGCAGTTTAACATCCTGCAGCTCGGACGAGGTGGGTTCGTTCCGCACCCATAGGACTTACATAACTGGTACTCTCTCCTCCTTGTGGGAGGGAAGGCATCAGCAATGTCGTAGTAAAGGGGGGCTGCAGAGCGAACCATCGAGGGGTCTACGTTAGCATGACTATGTGAAGAAGCAATAGCCGTTAGCATGCCTATGCGAAGAAGCATTAGGCGAAGCAACGCTACTGGAAGTATCGTCCAGGGGACTTTGAAGTCACATCGTGCAAACCTGGAGGGTCGCACGGGAAAAGGAATTTCCAAGTAGAGGGATCCATAGGCAGGGGCCTTGTGGAGCTCTGTTTCTCCGCATGGAAAAGGTCACTTGTGAAGGGGTGTGCTTCGCTAAGTGGGGTGCCTTAGCCTTATCATGGGGTGGAGGTGAAAATGGGAGGTGCTTCGCAAAGTGTAAAGGCATTCGCGGAGCACTTCCTCACAGAGCACAGGTGTCGCGCGAAGCAAAGTGTCGTGAATCAATGTGCTTCTCAAAGTACAGTGACCCTGCCTTGGCATATGGATCACGTGTACATGAGGGGTGTTTCGCGAATCATAAATGCTCTGCGACAACCTAGGTCCCCTTGGGGATCCCCTTCTTTCGTGAAATCCCTTAGGCTTCACGAAAGGCATGCCTCTCAGAAGAGGGGATTAAAACGAGGAAAGGGGGAGGCACTTCGCAGAGAAAAAGTACCTTGTGTATCTCATGATTTGCAGACCAAAGGGTGCTTCATGATTTGGGAGCTAGGAAGTTGAAAGGTCAGATTGTCCGTCCTTTGGGATCGGGGGGAGCCCGGTATTTATAGGCAAGAGGCGCCATGAAGCAAAGCTTACGCGGCGCGAAGAGGGGCATGGTTGCTTTGCAGAGGTTCGTGAACGTCAAAGGAATTCATGGAGCAGCCCACCTCCTGTGCTTCGCGGCGGCGATGCGAATGTCAAAGGCGTTCACGGAGCATCCCTCCTCTTCTGCTCTGCGGCGGCCGCGGTGCTTGGGGGGCTCTGCAAAGTGGCTTCACGAGGCAGTTTGTGGGGCATCTTATCTTCTTTTTCTTCCAACATTTTGGCGCCAACACATCCCAATCCATACCACATCCTAATTTATGTTTCATATTGACCACTACCTTCTAACTCAAGGTAGGGTTTTACCGGTACCTTCTCACTCAAGGTGGGGCCATATATCAAATCTTGCATCAAGTTCTTAACTACACCTTATCACTCAAGGTTTTTCATACATTCCCAACCATACCTTCTCACTCATGGTTGGTCCCACATCAAGTACCAAACCATATCCCATATCAAACACTTAACCATACCTTCTCACTCAAGGCATCCCCTGCCAGCACCTTCTCACTCAAGGTGAGGCCATGCACCATGCCATTACCCACATTAGATTGGACACTCCCCTATCTCAGGGTGAGCCTCACAATAAAAACTTAACCATTACCTTCTCAATCAAGGAAAGGTCCTACCACCACCTTCTCACTCAAGGGAGTCCATGCATCATTTTATGTCATCAATCGCATCACAACCTCATCACACGTACAAGTAAATAGAGGGAAAGCGCGTCATAGGATCAAGAATTTCAGCAGCCAACCACTAACCCAATGGAACATCCCAAATAGGAATATATCACATAGATAACCCTTAGATACCCTCTTACCAACCTCTTAAGGTTTCTCACATTAACCATATTTATTCAACAAGCACCTTCATGGGTGAATTAACTCATCACCCAAATCCCTATGACAAACCAATAGATCACCCAAGACTTGATTGAGCTTAATGGATCTCTTTAGGCCCATATTTCCCAAGATAATAACCCCTCATAACTTCATGGAACCAGACACAGTTCTATTAAACATGACCCATTTTACCCACCTCGACCCTACAAGGATTGATTATATCAATTCAAACCAATCTGGGTACTTTGATACCAAAAAAACATTATTGGACCATCTCACACAATCATAAATCATCATGAAACAAAATAATTCACCAGGAAATCATAATCAAGAAGAACATTTAAAAGAAACCATGCTTTATAAAACTTTTTATTGCCCACACAAGGTCAAATAGACCAAAATAATATCAAGCAAGTTCTTTCATTTTTCCATTAAAACCCAATTCAAAACTCTCTTTAAAACCCATTTAGAAAAGTAATTATATCTTGTATCACTCAAACTAATCACTTGGCCAAAATATCATTAAAAATTTTATTTAGAAACCCTTTATTTTTTATAGAATACCATTTCAAAACCATCACTAGAAATTATACTATTTACCTTAAAAATCTGTTTTAAACCATTTCCTCTAGAAATACATTTTTCTCAAAACCCGTTTTTAAATATATATTTAAAAAATGAAAATAATTTACTTTGAAAATCTTGATCAATCCACCAATTAATCCATAAATAGGGCCACTGAAACTCATTCAACCATGGCGTCACCAATGAACTATTTAGAAAACTATGTGATCCTTGTTGACTATTAGGTCAACATTAGCATATACCAATCTATGGGGGAGAGATCAAATGAGTCATGAAATATGCTAAAAATATCACAGAGATAACACACAAACATAAAATCACCAAATTAGTATAAGAATCAAGAATTTCAAGGCCACCTACCTCAACTGGTGATCTATAAATAGATTACAAGCTCATATTAACCTCTAAAGAGTCCAAGAACATGTATCTCATCTATAAATAGCATCAAATTAATAAATTGAACATTTAAAACTTAAAACCCATGATGTAATAACCAACTCCAAACTTATTATGTGGCCTTACATTGCTAAAATCATGAGAAATGTGGTGTAGTCCACTCCTAACACATATACATACCTAAGATGCACAAAATCCATAATTTATTCACTTGGATCAATGGAAAATAAAATAAAATTTTTCCAAAAATCCTAAATAAATTTTTAAGGAAACATACCTCAAGAAAAATGATGAATGTTGGAATAAACACCTCCTCTTAAAACCTCTTCTACAAGCCACACACTAAAGCCCCATGTAGTGGGATGATTCCACCATGCTTTGGTGGAATCATCTCCCCAAAACCCTAACATGGAAAACCAAAATAAAATGAAATTAAGCAAAATAAAAAAAAGGATAAGGAGAGATATCCTACTTAGATTATATGAAATGAGAACCTATTAAACAACTCAGATCAATGTGAGGAAAAGTGAGAAGAATGGGAGAGTCAAATAGGGATCTCCCTCTTCTTTCATTTGATCAAAACCAAGTGAGCCCAAGGGGGTTCTAAATAGGACCCCTTATAAATTACCAAAATTCCCTTTTAAAAAAATTATTCAATAGTTGAGTCATAATGTGACCATGGTGGTCATGCCATGATTCATCCATGACAGGACCACATCATGGTGCATCCCCTCTAGGTCACGGTGTAACCTACCCCATGTAGAGGCCCTAACCCCCTAGAAAAAAACTATCATGGTGTGACTATAGTGGTCATACTGTGATGGAATATCCTCCAAATTCCTCATGTCATGACTCATCACCACCAAGTCGTGATCCTTCTCAGCTCCAAGATGTCACATTGTGGTGACCTTCCTATATGTCATGACCTCCTTTCCTCACCTAGCCAACACTTCATGGTAATTCCTGCTACATCATGAAGCCTTCTTGGTTTCATCATGATCATGGACCAACTGTTCACCACACTGTGATTACCTTGTTTCACGGTATGAAATTATTATTGCAATTTAATTCCATCTAAAAGCACCTAAGAACTCACCTTGGGCATTCTTACATCAAACTACCACTCCTTAAACATACCATAGATCATTTAAAACATGATCAAAACTCTTTCTCCTCAATTTGAATCCAAAAATCAAATTTACCCTGATTTTCACCAACCTGTAATGGTGTGGGTCTTTGCATTTAGTTGTACATTTATAACTTAGATCTATTCTATGAAAAATCAAGTGTTTTTACAACCTGTATAGACAAATTCACCTTGAATAACAATAGCATAAACACAACCAAATGATTTTAGAAGGATCATTTTCATACTTTGTTGCAAGCATAATGAACTATTTAACCCCATATTCATACTCCTTTTTCATAAAATTGGTATCTATTTATTTTTTATTTATATTCATCATATTTGGTTCAATAATATTCATATTTAATAATAAATAAATAAATACACATCAGGTATATATATAATTTATCATTTTTTACATGTGTAAATTATATAAAGTATAACTTTAAAAAAATCAATACATACATATGGGATACATTTAGTATATCCCACTCGATTTAAAAAGGTAATGGTATTTGAATGGGTAATTTTTCAACAACATTTTGATTCTTAAAGTTAAAGGTATTAAATAGAATGTTACATGAACCTATGAGATGGATTTTAATTTATACTTTCATTATTTAAAACCATGATTTAACACCTTGGGAAAAGTTGGTTTTTGTTGTTCATGTTAATGTTTAATTTGAATAAGTAAATTCCAGCATGTTATAATTTTTTTTTGTATTTTTTGGTTATTATATCATTGCATGTTTATATATATATTTTAGTATTTTTTTAAGTATTTTTTTCCATGGATAACTTGTTTACATTATGAATTTATTCTTGGTTTCTTATTTAATGGGCCATTAATCATGTTTTTCATTTTTAGAATTCTATGTTTCGTGAACTCAGCATGTGGTATGGTGTTTTTCAATTTTTTACATGATTTTTTTTATATATTATCATGCTTAGAAATATTATAAAGCTCTAAATGGTTTTAAGATTCATAAAGGAATGTTTTTTTACATGTTCAGGTTATGTCTATTGACTTTATTTTGATTAAGTAAAACAAATTTTTACATGTCTTAGGCCTTGGTTCAAGAAAGGAAATTGATATTTGATTCATATTTATTATGTGTTATCTTGATTCCTTTAGTAAACCTAGATTTATTTTATAAGTATAGGATTTGAATGGTATATATATACCTTATTTAAGAATATTTTTTTACTTTTTTATACATTGAAAAGTAAGTCATTTATTTCCACTAAAAAATAAATGAGTTATAAGTCAATGAACAATACTTAACCTTGGATGAGAATTGCATCAGTGATGAGATAATTCATGGGTTTGACCAAGTGAAAAGGAATTATTTGGTTCTTAAAGCTATTAGGTTTCATAAACTAGGTTTTTTTATTAAACTAAACATAAAAATATATAAATACTAATGGTGGTTATTTTCTTAAAGAGTTGAGTATGTAATTGGTTTTAAATAAATACTTGAAAATTTATTTTTGTTCTTAGTGAAGCCATAACCTTGGGTAATTTCTTTCTTTAAAATGTTTTATTTAAAACTCATTTTCCACCCTGAACTAAATGGATTTCATTTATATAGTAAAGATATAAAGTATAAAGCTTTCCTCCCTTTAAATTTGGGAAACATGGGTAGACCTTAACTTGATATGGAAAATTTTATTTGGTAAACATTTTTTTCTTTTCTAAATTAATTTTAAAATGTATAAAACATATGTAGATAAGGAACTTCTACTTTTATACTTATATTTCATAAATGGTTCTTATGCCATACCTTATCCTTTAATTAGATTGTTAAGAGTATGTATTGGTTATTATCAATTCCATATTAAATAATTTATGTGGTACACTATTAGTATGAAAACATCATCAAAACAAATCACAATATATATATTTGGTCATATTACACATGGTTTAAGTATGAATTAAAAGTTTTGAATCCATGTGAAACTAAAACTAATATATAATCATAAAACATTATAAAATTAGTTTAAAATAAACACTTCCATGAAAAACATACCAAGTAAACGCATCTATACTAATCAAAAGATTTATAAATCAATTAAATTAAACCAAAATTCATCCCAAATCCATTATTACATAACTCAAGAAATTCATTGTGTAAATAACTAACTTCTTAATTAAAATTAAAATGAAACAAAGACTTAAACACCCAAAATAAAATTCCTCTCATCAAAACTAATTAAACTTCAATAATAATTCTAGAGGAAAACTATGAATTCTAAAAAAATATGGATTTTTTAAAATTAACCAAAACTAAACATGGACTTATTATTTAAAAACTATTCCCCTTAAAATACTTACATACAATAAACTCGATACCAACTTCCATGTTTAAACCTTCCCAAATAAACCATGAGTTTTTGTTTAAAAAACCTTTTTAAATGTTTTCATTGAAAAAACTATACCCAAACATTAACCAACATTAAATTTAAATTATAAATTCATATCTACAACATTATATGACTCATTTCATAAAAAAATTGAAATAAAAACCTATGGTAGAGTGTGGAATTATTTTACAATAAGGACAATCCAAAAAATTGACAAAAAATACATTATAATCAGAGGAGATTTAATGCCTTAGATTTTGTAAATGGGATCATTAACAAAATGATGTGAGGAGGGTGTGGAAGAGTACATCTTCTACATTTTCTTGAATGGCCAATCTGATCTGTGGTGCGGTTAGGTTTCTTTAATAAAGATAGTTAGGGCTTTGTTGGCATTGAAAAAAAGAGGCTTTTATTAATGTAAAAATCATAAGTGTTGATAAATGTAACCATATCAGTGCCAATTTTACCACTAGTAAATCTACCTATATTAGTGATAACCTTAACATTGATAAATGTCTCTATGTAAAATTAAACTCAAGCTACGTAAAAATTACTTTGTACATGGATTTAGTTTAATCTTATGTAGAGACCTTTATCAGTATTAAAATTGGTGTTTATGATGGTCACTGCATGAGATTAAATTGAAGCTACATAAGGAGTAATTCTTACAAAACTTCAATTTAATCTTACACAAATACCTTTATCATCATTAAGTTTAGTATTGATATATGTAGATTTATTAGTGCTAATAATGACATTTACATAAGATTAAACTGAGGCTATATAAGATTAGTGTATAGATATATTATTATTACTAATTAATTATACATATGTCTATATTGTGTTGACTCTACATAAAAAATATAATTAATTATTAACTAAATTTAAAGATTATTAATTCTAATTTAAAATATTATTATTTATAAAAAGGAATAAATATTTTATACTAAATAAAAAATGTATTGTTGTATTTATAAATATTAATTGTATTCTATTTAAATATAAAATAAATTCAACATATTTTACTTATTAAATATTAAATATTAAATTTAGTATCAATTGTATTTTAAAAACTATTCATTATTTTTTATATTTAAATTTCATTTATTTAAAAAATAAAATATATAATTGATGTTTATTATTAAGAATATTAAAATGCATGATTATATATATATATATATTTATTTATAAAAATTTCATCAACTACATCTGAATTACATTAATTATTAATATTATAAATAATGACATATACGTAATAATGTTAATAGTAGTATTTATAAAATATGAATATTTTTGTAGGAATTTTTCAAGACTCAATTTAAGTTGACTGGACTTATAATTTCATTAGATTGTAATATATTGATATTATATTCTAACTATACACGCACACACATGAACATACACTATAGATGTATATCTGACTATATCTATATATGTATGTATGTATATACTATATACATATATATTTTTGGAACTCGTACATAATATTAATTAATACTGTTATATAAATATTAATAATTACTAATAATATAAAATGTATATAATATTAATAATATTATAGATAATAAATATTAATAATTATTAATTCTATTTAAATATTATTAGTTATATTTTCCAAAAAATTATAAATTATATAAATGAATAAATATTTTACACTAGATTAAAACATATGGTTATATTTATAAATATTATAACTATATTTTATTTAAATCCAAAATATTTTTAACACATTTTAATAATTAAAATAAATATTAAATTTACTAAAAAATATGTTCATTATTTTTTATATTTAAATTTTATTTTAAAAATATAAATTACTTAGACACATATATATTTATTATTAAAATGAATATATATATATAAATAAATATTTCTATATAAAACTATATTAATTAAATTTGAATAAAATTAAGTATTGATATTATAAATAGTGGAATACATATAATAATATTAATAATATTTAATATGAAAAAAAATTATAAAATCAATTTGTTATAAATATAAAGTTCAATTTTTTATTTTATTTAATTAAATTAATGATATTATTTTCATTTCAAATAAATTTATATTAACTAATGGAATCTTACCTTATACCCACAGTTCTAAATCGTGGGTGCTTAAGATATCAGTATAGGGCTTTACCCACAATTTCTATAGAAACTACAGGTATTGCCTATGAGGATCTCTTAATACCCACAGTTCACTTGAAACCATGGGTATATGTCTATACCCATGCTTCCTGAAACTATAGGTATAGATGGGTGTCCAGAATTCATGTATACCCACGGTTTTGTGAATTGTGGGTATAAAGACCTACTCCCATTGGACAGCAACAACACCATCTAGCACCTCTCATAGAACCTGCAAATAAATTACAAACCATGGTACACATTTAATGTAGTACACTTATTATATATTTAGCATTCAACCATCAAGTTATAAATAGTTTTCAAACAATTTACAATACTATAACATACAAATAAAATCCACATAATTAATTAGTTTTAATCGTCCACACGTATCTCTTTACCTAAACTCAAAAATGGAGTAGATTAATATCTCCCTCATCACCACCAGTGTCATCATAATCATCACCAACATTGGCACCTATATCACCAGCTTCATCATCCGTATCATCATCATCGTTATCATCACTGTCATCTTCATCTTCATCATCATTGCCGCCACTACCACAACCACCACCAGTACCATCATCTCAACCAAAACTAGGACCCTCATTGACATTGCTCGGGGCGTCATATAAAGAGTGAATTGATGCCATACATGAATCAAAAAATAATAGTAGTCTTTGATGGAAGTGATGGACATATAGATGACTTAGCTTTCAAAAAAAATTTGGTGACCAGTTTACCTCTTTCACGCTTCTATATAGCTATTTTTTTGGCATCAGCTTATTTTGCATGGGTTATTTGTTGCTTAGTGGTTTGAGAGATTTTTGAAACACCCAATAATGTCCAATACCAACTGGGGATGATTTTTTTCTCGGGTCTACATCAAACTCTCCCCTGGTGCTCCTCACCTAATACTTATCTCAAATGATCATTTGGCCTGAAGTTGTCATCTTATTTCTCATCAAGGGCCTCCAGGGCACATGATTGAAAATATAACCAAGTTATTAATTATTAATTACGTATCAAAATTTGAAAAATCATTAAAAATACTTGCAATATTTTTTTGTGTTTGGGCATTTGCAGCACATCCATCCTTTTTCTTCGTACTCGAGAAAAATAATTTTTCTCAAGGCACGCGGCCTTTAATGACAAATGTATCTTGCTATAAATGAAATTTATTACTATAATAGTGTATTATAGAATAATATAAAATTGATAAACCATGCATGAATTAAAATTTTAGCTATTGAAGAAATCCATAAAACAAATAAGCATATAAATATACATTTAATTAAAAATTTAATACTAGTAGCATAACATAATAAATAAATACTAATTAGCATTCTAAACATTGAGATGATATGGATTACTCTTGTATGTTAATTTCGGTTTAATTCTATTTGTGTTACATTATTTTGTTATTTGGTCACTGAGTAATTTTGATCATTTGGTCATTATGTTCATTTTTTTGGTTAGGTTGTTTGGTAATTTGGTCATTTAGTCATTTATCCATTTGATTATTTGTCTATTTGGGAATTTTTTAAAATTCCATTTTTCCATTTGGCTATTTGGTCATTTTTTAATTTGGTCAATTTTATTTGTGTTATGTTATTTGATTATTTGATCACTTGGTAATTTTGATCATTTGGTCATTAGGTTCATTTTTTGGTTAGGTTGTTTGGTATTTGTCCATTTGGTCATTTGGTCATTTTTTCATTTGGCCATTTGTCCATTTGGTTATTTTTCCATTTGGTCATTTGGGAATTTGGGAATTTGGGAATTTGGGCATTTATCCAATTGTCCATTTTTTTCATTTGGCCATTTGGCCAATTGGCCATCTTTCCAATTGGACATTTGGATAATTCAGCATTTTTTCAATTGTCCAATTTTCCATTTGGCCAATTTTTCATTTGGCTATTTGGACATTTGATCATTTGGAAATTTGGGCATTTGGTCATTTTCTAATTTTTCCCATTTTCACATTTTTCCAATTGGACATTTGGCCATTTCCCATTTGACCATTTTCTCATTTGACCATTTGGGTATTTGGTCATTTGGTCATTTTGGAGTTTGGGAAATTTGTAAATTGGGAAATTGGCCATTTGGACATTTTTTTATTTTTCTATTTGTCTATTTGACCATTTTTCCATTTGGTCATTTGGAAACTTAGACATTTGGACACTTGGACACTTTTTCACTTGGACACTTGGCCACTTGGACACTTTAAATGGCCAAATGGCCATTTGTCCATTTGGGAATTTGGGAAATTGGGAAATTGGGAAATTGGGAAATTGGGTAATTGGGTAATTGGTCAATTGGTCAATTGGTAAATTGTCTATTTGGCCATTTGGCCATTTGGGAATTTGGGAAATTGGTAAATTGGGCAATTGGAAAATTGGGAAATTGGCCATTTTTTTATTTGGATATTTGGTCATTTTGACATTTTTCCATTTGGGAATTTTTCTATTTTTTCATTTGGAAAATTGGTCATTTGTCCATTTGGCCATTTTTTTAATTTAGTCATTTGTCCATTTGGTCATTTGGCCATTTTTCCATTTGGTCATTTGGTCATTTTTTTATTTGGTCATTTGGTCATTTATCCATTTTTTCATTTGACCATTTGGCCATTTTTCATTTGGTCATTTGGTCATATTTCATTTGATCATTCGGTCATTTGGTTTATCAAAATAAATTACACTTCAAAATAGTTTTACAAGAACAACATTATTGTTTAAAATACCCAATTTTTTTTGAAAAAAGACTCTCCCAAATTACATTATAAAAAGTAATCATTTCAAAATACCCACCCCTTTTCAAAACTACTTATCATTCAAAGAATAATTTTATAAAACAATTTTCTTTCTTAAAAATTAATGAGTTAAAACATAATAACCAACCTTATCAAGTTTAGTTGTTGGCACAATTTTTGATTATATCATACATAAATCTTAAAACATAATAACCACATTCCACCCTTCCTTTTTTATGATGACATTGTGTTTATAAAATGTTAAATCGAAAATAAAAACCAATATTTATATATATATACATAACCAAATATTCTCTAATATAAAATATATTTACCGTTACTTCCACATATTGAATTTTATTTAGATGCTTTATCAATAAGTGATATTTGTTAAAAAAATACATGACCTACATTTTCATATATATAAACTATAAAAACATGTATAAATAATAAGAATTAAAATAAAGAACTTATAAAAAAGAATAAAACTTACTTGTATAACAAGTTGCTAATTTTTTTATGAACACCACCTAATAAAGATAAAAATTGATATATTATGCATTCATTTGAGAAAAATATGTCAAACATACAATGACCACTATAATATAAATTTTGTATAATTAATGAAATTATAATTAATATTAGTTCATAATTATTTTAGTGTTCTTTCCCATCAAGAAGTAAAAAAAACAGCACCCAATCTCTCTATTTGATAATCTCTCACATATATATGTAACTCTAGTAGAAGTATTCACATATTGCACAGTTGTTGAAATTTATTCTGGAACTATAAGACCATAAAAATTAGTGGTCTCATTTTGAATAAGAAGTGTGTATAGATACCTAATTAAATAATTAATATATTAAGTCACTTGAAATTGTCTTTATTTAAAGAAAGAAAATCTGAAAATTAAATTTACTTACATGGAAAATAACTACAAAACAAGAACACCGAGATCATAAAAAATAACCAGATCCATGATATATTTTTTGAATATTTTAAATGGATAGTATCTTACAAATATATCAAATTTCATCTGAAACTCATAAATATTATCCAAGGAATAATAAAATTGATATAATATTTTTAGCCCATCAAAAATATCTGAAGTATCTAAACTTTTTGGTTCTTGAACCTTTTGTTTCTTTTGTACTAATTATTTTGATTTTAGATACTCTTATATAAATTAAATATTATAAAATATTATAAGTAATTTTAAATCAAATTTAAATAATATTTAAAAAACTATACATACCTCATATGTCAAATAATGAAGAAGGTTAGTTAGCCAAAGTAAAAAATGACCCATGAAATCTCCAACATTAGTAACCTCCTTAGTGGGAAATGGAAGTAGACTAGTTGGATCAATAATATTATGTATTTATATTCTTAATTGAACCAACTGGATAGGATGGTGATGTATATAATCCCCAAAAATATGTATGATTCCATACACTATAATATATACATATAGATCTCCAACATACAACTCACAGTATAAGGTCAGGTTTGAATAATGAGGTGGGGGTCTAAGTAGGTAGGCTGAGATGGCCGGTCGGGCTGGTAAGGCTCCACTAGGTAATTTAATACCATGCATACACTATAAAAAATTCATCTTCTCACTATTGCTTAATGGGTGACAAGCTGGAGGTAAATATAACATGTTTCCTTTCATAGTGGTAGCTAACTCCAAATGTATTACAATGGATATCAAGTCTAATATAGCATGAAATCTATATTTTTCCTTTCTTTTTATGTGAAAAAAATTTCAATCAAACTTTCACATATGTTTTTCTCAATATTTATATCATCAATGTTATGTTTTATCTCTAAAAATATCTAATAAGGTAGTTCAACTATTTCTTATAGATATTTTTTTGATGAACAGAACTTCCTTTCTTTCCAAATGTAAAATCAATATTTTTCACCATGTTATAAAATTCTTCAACTGAAAATGGTTGTGGGTGGAGATTATATTCCTATAAACTATTAAATGCTTCTCTTAATCTACGATAAAGGTGATCAATTTGCAAAAATATCTTATGTCTCTTGTACAATGTATTTATTCCATTCTAAAATTGATAATATAAAGTCTTTTCTTCACAAATTGGATATGATTTATGTCCCTTAACATTGTATCCAGATAAGTTTCCATATATAAGAGTGTCATTTATAGTGAACATTATCATAACATGAAAAATAAGATTCTCTTTATTGTATGCATCAAAAACTGTAACACCTTTCTCCCATAGAATTTCCAAATCATCAATCAATGGTTAAATATAAACATCAATACTATTTCCTAGATTTTTTGGTATATAAATCATTAGGCTCATAATAATAAATTTTTTCTTCATATATATCTATGGTGACAAGTTTTAAACTACCAACAAAACAAGCCATGAACTATGTTGGCTATTGAGGCTCCGATATGGATTCATTCCATCTGTGCACAGTCCCATTCTAAGATTTATAACTTCACTTAAAAAAATCATGAAATTTTTTATTAAATCTCTTTCATTGTGGTGAATTAGTAGGGTGACATAAGTTACCATTAGATATGTATTTGTATATATGTCCTCTTAACCTTTTTCATCAATTTAATTTTAAAATATATGACTCAAACGAGGAGTTATTAAAAGGTAGAAAATTTATTTAGCAAGAGGTTTGATTTCATTACCTGAGAATAAATCAAAATTGAATTATTTGAATTATTGGAAGGAATTATTATAAGGTACCAAATTACTTTAGCAGGAGGTATGATGTTAGTACCTAAGAATGAACTAGAGTTAAATTTTTCATTCATATTATAGCATGATGTCCCATATTTATAGAATTTTGATAAACATTCATATTACTTCCTATAAAAAACACAATCATTAGGGAAATCATGTATATTTTTATACCCAAATACCATTGGGAATAATATTTTATTTGCCTCATATATAATTGGAATCTAGAAGCTAATTTCCTTCTTAAAGTGTCACTTTTAAAAATTCAAGAAACTCATGGAAACTTTTATCACTCCGCCCATTTCTTGATTTCAAGTTAACTAATCTTAGAACAGTTAATAACATTTCATATTTAGTGTAACTTGAGAATAATGGTTTCTCAAAATCTCTATAAAATCATTCAAAAATTATTGTTTTTTCGATGGTTTCAATACCTACATCATGAATTAATTATTTAATATGATCCTCTATCTCATTTTGAATATTTACATCAATAGATTTTGAATTTTCTATTATTTTACCATGCCATATCCAACATGTGTAATTATGGATAAAACCATCACAAATGAGATGATCCTTAATTTCTCTAGAATTTAATTTTCTCATATTCAAACACTTCACACATGGAAAAAAATCAAATCTTTGTTTTGAATATTTCTTTTAGAAAATTATAAGAAATCATCAACTCCTTTTTCATATTCATCAGTGGTTATTCATAAATTTATCCAATTATGATCCATTAAATACCTAATATCACAATATAAAAGGTGAATATGTTAAAACATATAAACATTTAAAAATATATAAAAAATAGATAAAATTTAAATATAAAAACATATAATCAAAACAATCAATTTTTTATAATAATTTGATCATAACAAACAATTATACATAATGATAAAACCATATTATATATAATTTATCTTCAAAAATAACAAACAATTATACATAATTTTTCTTCAAAAAATTATACATAACTTATCTTCAAAACTAAAAAATAACTTATAAACACATATACATAATTTATAAAATATAAAAACATATAATAACTAAAAAACAATTATTATAACAAATTATTATATGTAATTTATCTTACAAACAATAATCATAACAAACAATTAAACATATAAAAAATAACTTACAAACAATTATAAAAAATAGCTCATGAATTCTGAAAAATTATACAAAAAATTATATAGAAAATTATACAAAAATAACTTATAAACAATTATCATAACAAAAAATTATATGAACAATTATATGAACAATTATACAAACATTTATGCATAAATAACTTACAAAAAATTATACAAACAATTATGAAAATATTTTAAAATGATTATTATAACAAAAAATTATCATAAGAAATATTTAAACACAAAAACATATAATAACTTACAAACAATTATGATAAAAAATAGTTAAACATAATTTATTTTCAAAAAAAAACTTACAAATTTTAGAGATTGATAGTTCAAAATACCTTCTGAATTATGATAAACTCAATTAAAGCCCATATAAAAAGAGTGAATGTTGCAGGATTGAATAAAAACGAGTATATAAGAGAATTAAAAAACAAAAAAAAAAACCTCAAATTTTGGTTTTCTTTCAACTATGATAGCTCAAGGATCATTAAATAAGAATGAAGGATGGAATATTTGAGGGAAAGAACATGAAAAGTGGATGAAAATAAAGTAAAATAGAAAATCAAAGGTTGTTGAGGGTTTTCGAAGCTATTGGTTTCTATCATCGATCGAGTGTTGATCAATAGATAGGGTTTTGAGAGAGAAAAATAGGGATTTGGGTTTTCGATATATTTTTTAAAGGACTTTTAATGTCGATTTTCTAGAAATCTATGTTAAAGAGTTTTTAAAATGAGTTTTAACGCCAGTTTTTTTGAAAACTAATGTTAAAGAGTAAGGCTTTAACATCATTTTTTTAAAAAACGTTAAAACATCTTCAATATTATTTTTAATATTATTTTTCATTAAAACTGAAATTAAAAAAAATTAATAACTTTTGACGCCAGTTTTTATGAAAACCAACATTAAAAGTAATATGGAAGATGTTTTAACATCAGTTTTTAAAAAACCAATGTTAAAAGATTGACTTGTTACTTTTAACATTGGTTTATAAAAAAATAATGCCAAATCCTATATTTATACTAGTGTGACACCTTAATTGACCAATTATTCCATGTTTGATCCATGGATCACTAGTTTTGGGGGATGAAATGTTGCATGATTTTGATTACATGAATACCAATTGTAATTTATGAAACATGTACTTCTATAAATTGGGAATGGTAATTAATTTAATAAAATCACTTTGTATGACCTATTACATCCTGATACTATATGTAAGGGTCAAGTCTTAGTTACAAGACATGCTAATTGTAATTTATAAAGCGTGTGGGCCTTTATAAATTATGAATAGTGACACACTTAACTAGACTATGATATATATATAGATATAAATGAGTATGAACATAAATTAATTAAACTCTTAGATGAAATTTTTATTATTAAATGAGGATTCCGATTGTAAACTAGAGGGTATTTTCCTCTATACCTTGAAATTTCCACTCCATATACCAGAACCTCTATTATGTGATGTGAGACCTTGACCCTGACCTGACCTTGGTAGTGGGAAATAGGCAGTGTCCCTTGTGACCTTTGTGATATTTCTCATCACCTAGACCTAGATTTAGGAGTAGGCAGAGAGGTGTGACTCATTTATAGGAATGATATGTACCTTTCCTATTCAGATATCTTTGATCATGTATATTGTTAAATCTTATATGAGGCATGCTCTTGGAAATTGTAGATCTATGCCACCATGACTTCCTTAAGTCATGCGCCAGGAAGGTGGTGACAATCATGCTTCGGGGGTGGTTGGCCCTGATCCACTGGAATTACCTTCAGTGGTGCCACTTGAGGTACCTTTCGTTATTCCCAATTTGGGTGTCGATTCTCAGTTTCAAGAGATATTCCTACAGTTTATGCAGTTTATCCAAGGAGAACCATGACCTATCCTTATTATGGTAGAGTTGACATGATAATTTCAACAGTAGTATCGACCTACCTTCTCAAGGATGGTGGACTCTAGGCTATTGATTCATAGCTAGAGGTCATGCTTTTAATATTCAAGCATCTATAGATTCCCCTGAAGAGGAGGGTCAAGCTTTCAACTTATACACTTTGTGATTCCTCCAAGCATTGGTGGGATGTGATTACTTAGGCCCATCATCATCAGGGCATGGTTTGGGAAGAATTCTAGATATCATTTTATGATTACTTCTTTACTTATATGCTAAGGGAAGACCATTCTAGGGAATTTATGCATCTACAACAGGGTGTTATGTCTTTAATGGAATATTCAGCTTGTTTCACAGAACTTCAACACTTCACACTGACTCTTATCGGTGATGAGTTGATGACAGTGATATGTTTTGAGTATGGGATTGTATACACTATCAGTTCATGGGTGAATGTATTCTGGTTGACCACTATTTTTTAGATATTAAATAGGACCTCATCACTAAGAAGAACCTGAGGGAAGCTGAAAGTGTGGGCTAGGGTGGTTATGTGTTGAGTCAGGGAAGTGTTTCTTTGAGTGGCATAAACTATTGCTTCGAGTCTACATGTGGGGGTAGTGGCAGTCAAATGAAACCTACTGATAGTTATGTAATGTGACATCAGTGTGGAAATCGAGGGAATAAGAATCCCTAGTGTCCCAAAGATCCCATTAGATGTTGAGGTTACGACAGTTTGAGGCACCTTCAATGCTTCTGTAGGACTCTCCTATCTATACCTAGTGGGAGAGGATATGTATCAGTTCCACCTTCAGGATTAGGATCAGTAGCACCTCATCAGGTAGGTATCTAGAGTACTATCATCTGATCAAGATAAGTATGTGTTCATGGATGAGGTAGATAGTATTTAGATATACAACGCCAATAGAGTGGACTTATCCAAGTTAATTAGGTTTCATCTCAGGGTCACAGATATGAGCACATCTAAGAAGTGCAGCCTACTCCCAAGGAGTAGTGAACAGGGCCTTCTATAGTTATAGGTACTATTCTAATAGCCTTTACTTTATTTTATTCTTTATTTTATACAAGTTCTTCACACTCTTTCATATCTACAACAATCATAGAAAGTATAGTCTTAGAGATAGAGTACTTATGTGGTGTGATGAATCTTGACACACCATTAGGGGTTCGATCAGAGAGTGTACGTCAGTGAAAGGAGTTCCCCCTTGATATAGGTGGGTATTATTTCTTATATAAACTCTTCATCCTTGAGATCATAGGATTCAATATCATACTCAGGATGGACGATTTAGTGACCTATCATTCTCATGTTTATTTTTATTGCCAAAGGGTGTCTATCACATCACTCAAGGGAGGTACCTACATTCATAAGGACAAATGGGATGTCTAGGTGAGTCGAGATAGACCTGGTCATTATGGTCCAGTCAGAGTGACAGCCCAGATATCTAGTATATTTATGAGTAATCAGGGAATGTAATGTATGGAATTATCTCCTAATGTGGATTATTTCAGGGACATAATCCCTGCAAAACTTTTCTGGGTTACCTCCCATAATATAGGTGTAGTTCACCATTGATGTGGTGTTAGGAGCAGCACCAGTGTCCATTCCTCTTTATAGGATGTCACCTATAGAGATTCAGGAGCTCAAGAAGTATTTAGAAGATTTGGAAACTAAGGGTTTTATGCAACCCGGTACTTATCCCTAAGGTTTACCTATCCTTTTATATAAGAAGGTGGATATTACCATTAGTATTTTCATGGATTATTTTCAGTTGAACTAGATTACAGTTAATAGTTGGTATCCACTGACTCATATAGACAACCTCTTCGATCGACTTCGAGGAGTGAAGGTTTTCTCAAAGATCAGTTTTAGGTTAGGATACCATCAGGTATGTGTTAGGACATCAGACATACCATGTATAGTATTCTGAAGTAGATATGGCTTTTACGAGTATCTAGTTATGTCATTTTGTCTTATGAATTCGCCAATAGTTTTTATGGCCTTTATGAATTAGTTTTTTCATCCATATCTGGATTCATTTTTGGTAGTTTTCATGGATGATATCTTGGTGTATTCTCATGCACAACACAGCCATGCCAAACATCTTTAGATCATGCTGAATACCCTAAGAGAGAACCAGTTGTAAGATAAGATCACCAATTTACACTTTTGGATCAATAGGGCACACTTCTTAGGTTGCATCATCTTAGTTATATGAGTGTCTATTGAACTAGGGAAGGTGAGTGTTTTAGTTTACTAGGATCATACCAAGAATGTATTTGACATATGCAGTTTCTTGGGGCTAGATAGTTACTATAGGTGTTTCATTTAGGACTTCTCATTCCTAGAAGTGCCTCTCATGGGCTTAACTAAGATGGGTGTGAAATTCTTGTGGTTTAAATCTTACGAGGCATCCTTTCAGGATCTAAAAGGGAGATTGACCTAAGTGACAATCTTGGATCTTCCAGAGCTGGTAAGAAGCTATATAGTTTATTGTGATGTCTCAGGAATCATGCTAGGAGCAGTTTTGCTGTAGGGAGATCGAGTTATCATGTATGGGCCCCACCAACTGAGACCTCGTGAGCATAATTACCCTACACATGACCTTGAGTTTGTAATTGTGGTTCATGACTTACATTATTGGATGAATTGTCTATTAGGAGAGAGGTTCATCATTTACACAAACCATAAAAGTCTCAAATACTTTTCCACACAACATGAATTGAATCTTAGGTAGTGTGGGTGGATAGAATACTTTCAGTAGTTTGAATTTATGCTCACTTATACACCAGGGAAGGGAAATATAGTGGATGACGCACTAAGCTAGAAGACTCAAACATAGGCCATTCAGGAGACTAATAGTGAGTGGCAGTTGATGGACCTATTTTCTAAGATGTACCTAAAGGTTTAATAATATTATGTGTAGTTTGTTTTAATAGATTTGGCAGTGACGTCTTACCTTATAAAATGATTAAGGATGAGATAAATTTCATACCCAGAGGGACTAGTCCTAAGGAAGGGGGTCTTGGGTAAGGACTCACCGCCTGTTTGGGTTATCAGTGAGGATGACATCCTTCACTTTCATGGATGTGTTTGGGTGCCTACAGACATATGGGGATAATTGATGTGAGAATATCATGACTATATTTGATAATTTTTCTCCTGGGTTTATCAAGATGTATCGAGACATAATTCAACAGTATTGGTGGCTAGGTATGAAGATACAGATCACAGGTTTTATCACACGGTGCTCCACACGTTATTAGGTGAAGTCGTAGAACTATCGGCCTTCTAGACTTCTACAACCTCTATCAATTATAGAGTGGAAATGGAACAATGTCAACATGGATTTTTTAATGGGAATGCTGAGATCACCTCAAGGTAGTGATGCAGTATGGGTGATCATTGACATTTTGACTAAGGTCACGAACTTTCTACCAATCAAGGAGACATTTTAGTAGACAAGATTAAAAGGATTTACATTTGGGAGATTGTACCCCTTGGTGGTGTTACTCATTTTATCATATCAGATAGATATGCTCGGTTTACATCATAGTTCTATTAGGGGTTGTAGAAGGTACTCAGTTTACAGGTGCATCTGAGTACAACATACCACTCTTAAACCGATGGCTAGTCTGAGCGTACGATACGGGTGTTAGAGGATATACCCCAAGCATGTATCCTTGATTTTGGAGGTTCTTGGTAAAGACACCTACCACTCATTGAGTTTTAATACAATAACATATTTTAGTAAATTATTCAAATGGATCTCTATGAGGCCCTATATGTTAGGACTTATTGTTCACCCCTATTTTGGTTAGAGGAGGGTGCAGGAAATGCTATTGGGGCCTCATCTCGTTTAGGAGACTTAAAATAAGTTTTAGCATATTTAAAATCATATAGATACAACTTAGTCCAGTAAGAAGTCTTATACCAATTTTTGTTACCAGCCTATGGAGTTTGAGGTGGGATATTGGGTATTTCTATGAGTTTCTTCTATATTGGGTTATAGACAGATTCGGAAATAGTGAAATTTATCACCTCATTATATTGGTCCTTTTAAGATCTTAGAGAGAGTCAGGCCAGTAACCTATCAATTGGATTTAACTCAGAGGTATCGGGCCATACACGACATCTTCCATATATCACAGTTTCACTATTATTATTCTAACCCATATCATTTGTTTGACCCTAAGGATATTGAGATGGAGGTAGATGTTTCCTTTTAGGACTATCCTGTGTGTATCATTGATCAGACCATGAATTATCTTTGAGGTAGGGCAGTTCCTCTATTATGGGTTTTATGGAAGCAAGATAATGTCTAGGACAAGACCTAGGGGAGAGAGGCTGACATACCTGTTTAGTGGCTGTAACTTTTCTTAGACAATGTTTCACCACACTCAGAAGGGTAACTTGAGGATTATTTGTTTTAAGGAGGGGAGGTTGTAACATCCTGACTTTTTGAATTGGTAAAAATATTTAATTTACTATAAAAACATATCTTCTTATGCTAGAATGTTCTTAATAGGATAAGGAGCGGTTCAGAAGTGTTTGGGAATCATTTGGAATGCAGATCTCTAAATTTTGGAGAGACATATTGAGCCACATGGTTAGTTCTAACTATGAGACTCAACCATGAGGGTGCCACAGTAAACTGTAGAGGTGTACATGGTTAGTTCTAATCATGCACCTTATGTCTCATAGTCATGAGAGGATTTCAATGGGATGGAAGGGGCTACATGGTTTTCCCAAACCGTGCACCTAGGGTTGCACCCTTAATTCCACTTAACCAATATAGGTGCATGGTTAGTCACACGGTTTGGAAAATCATGTGGCCAAACCATGCACCCCTTTAAATGAAGGTTCAATTAACCCATTTTCCCCTACCTTCTTTTAAACCCAAATTCATTCCTCCTTCCTCTTTTCTATAGTGGACTGCATGCCTGGGAACCCCATTTCCTCCCCACCTAGGCTTTGAGCTCCTGCCTTTATATGAGCTCTGCTTTCATCATAGTTGATCATGTTGGATGCATATCAGTAAGAGATTCACTCCTCCTTCTTCCTTTATTAGTTAATATCATCATATTCAGTGCTATTTTAGTGTGAGCTAATATGCCATATTTTCAGGGAATTTGTCTATTTTTGATTATTTCTTCCGTTTTACTTAGAATTTAAAGCCGACAACGGATGAGGGCCCATATACCAACCTAAGGTTGGTGGTCTAGTAATTTTTTCCTAAAGACAAATGATTTTATAACATGTGTCATCATTCAATGCATTAGAATTTCTACTCATTTCCTTAAAATTAATATTTTCCCTTATTATAAATTATTATCCATGTTAGAAATTCCTCATATACACTTGTTTATGGTCAGAGGTCCCTCACCTCAACAAGTGCCACCCATTAAGGTGTGATCACATAATTCCCCTTAAAATATTAAATGTTTATATGGCCAAACCACCTTCTAAGTAGTCTTAGATTGATTCCTAAATGAAACTACTACCTTTAATTAAATGGGGGTGAGTGTTATGACCACTTCACATGACTCCCATATGAATAATGGATATTCCCCTTAAAATATACATGTTTCTTTATGAATCAAATACTTTATTTTCGTGTTCATAGTGATTTTTCAGGAGTTTCTAGTGGAATGCACGCATCAAGATAGTTCAGAGTGAAATTTTCAAAATATAAGGCATGTAATTTATAAGCACATGTCATGTACATTGACCATGCATAGCTGGACTAGCCTAGGTACATACCCATGTTGTAGACCAAACCTTACATGTCATGTACATCATAACATACACCATCTACACCCTTACAAGATTGATTGGTAGCTGATAGTGAGGTAACATGCCATGTATAACGGCATCACATTCCATGCATATCCACAAACAAATCTCCGGTGCATGAAATTCAATGGACAACATGGTTGGCCACCTACAAGTGGAGAAAACCAGGAAAATGTCAGTTGACCAGAGTACACACCATTTACTTTTTGATATACGTCGTGTAACCTAATTTTATATAAATTGAGAGGCAAACCTCTGAATTCAAGGTTATATATTCAAGGGGAGGTGTTTCCACTCTTCTGAACCGATCTATCCTCGAATACATTAGGAGTTTTTACTTCATTTTCTTTCTATTTTATTGTAATTTATCTCATTTTCTCTTCTCCTCTCATATCTATGGTAGGGATTGTGTTTCTACTCAATTTTCACACTGTGACCATGGTCATAAGAGGATAATTTATTTGTTTTGGGGTTTTAATAAGGTTTTGGGTATGTTATAATTTAAATTCTAGTGTATATTATTTTACTGTGATCTTTGTCTTTTAACTCTTTTAATGAATTAATTCTAAATTTACCAGTGGTGTCGTATCAGACCAAGAACGACACCAGTGGAGAGAACTAAAGGGGATTCAAAAGGTGAACCTATGGACATTTAGAGAACCTGTTGCCACTAATTTTGGGGTATTAATTTAACATGTTTTTAAGTAATTACTTACCAAACCAAGGAATTTATATCTAAAGTCATAGTTATTTATTTTCAGTCTAAGAAACAATAACATAATTGAATCCTTATGGTACACTAATTCATAAATAATTTTGAATACTAAAGAATGACTTTTATAATTATCCCTAATAGAATTGAAACCCTAACACACTTGTTTTCTAGGTTTTTGTATCCCTTTTTTTACTTCAATTTCTTTGGAAAAACATTTCTCTCCAATTGTTTCTACTTGATCATTCATTTATCTAGATAATCGGTTGATTCTTGTCGACTTACGATTGTAATTTCTTTTATGCTATTTCTATTTGGGATTGAACCTGAATTCCACTAGCTACCTAGTTAGTTGGTTTAGGGAACTAATTTGGAACATCTCATGATTGGTGTGTCAAATTCTTCCACCATTTATGGAAAACTAGATGGAAAGATGCAGTGTCATCTGTGAGTTAAGGTTGGTTATGTTAGATTTTTCTTTTTTACTTTATTCTTTTCTTGGTAACCTCAAGTTCACATCTTCATGGATATTTATTCAACATTAGGTTGGTATAATTTTTCTGGAGAGGATTTATATCCATATGATCCGACAATACCATACTCTTATCTAGAAGAATATTTTCCGTACATGGGTGATGAGTTTCAGTATGAGTTCTACTCATGTACATCCTTTACCCCATCCATTTTTTCTCTTATGAAACTAGTATCGGGTAACACTGAAAATTTATTATCGATGATGGAAAACTTTACCACATTCCCTTTGGTCCAAACTGAAAGGTTGAGAATGCTTGGAAATTTAGTATAGAAAATTTCTAAGATAATTACTAATATGAGAAATTTGGTTTAGTGTAAAGTTGGGTGTTCTTATTTTGTATCAAATGGGGAAGCATGCAATGACATTGACCTTACTTATTTTGAATTAAAATTTTCTAAAAATAATATTCTAAACACTAAATTTGAATATGGGAACATGTCATGTCATGTTAATACTATATTTAATCAATTCTTTGATTTTGAACCCTCAATTTATTTCTCACCGCTCTAAAGGAATCTTGCAATTATTTTTAGGTTTTTAGAATTTTCGAGTAAGAATTTAAGGAGGTGTAAGACATACAAGATCTAGACAAGGAAAAAGTCCACCTTTGGCATCTGATGGCCATGGATAAAGGTTTCTATAAGCTATCACCTAGACCACCTGAAGTTCAAGGAAACTTTTTACAAGATGAGGGCACTAGACATATGTGGTGTTTATCACAACAGAAGCCACATCCACCCTTGGATCATGAGTAGGTTCTCTTAGATAGGTCAATTCAAACACCTAAAACAAATTCACTTTCTAGGAGGCAACCTAGACACTCTCATTTTCTCTCTCCTTCTCTCTCCTATCTCCAATGAATACAGGACGTGTACTTATTCTTTACTCATCGTGTATCATCCCTTTCATATTTTCTAAAAAATACTATTTAAACATAAATAAAATGAGGTTATACGGTGTGTGTATCAATATACACAGTGTGTACCTTTATATTAAGTGTATATTATAATAATAATTTTTATATAAATAAAAACGGATTAAGTTAATAAACAAGAATGAAGTCAGTTCTAATGGAAAGGTCACTAGAAGGTTTCTGAGCTGTCACAAATTCAAATCCCTCCATGCCCTCCTTTTGTGCAGGGTTCATTCTTTTTTAAATATGGGTTTTATTAAATAAAATGTGTGACATTTTTATAAATAATAAAATTATTTCAAAATAAAAGAAAACCGTTGGTGGGGCTGAATTGGTTGGTAAGGTCATTTTCCAGGGTCCAAAAGACCCGACTTCAAATCCTTTTAGCCAACTCAGTTCCATCCTTTTTCATGAAAATAAAACAAAACATCGTGTATTTTGATACACGTAGTGTGTTTTGTATATAGTATTTTAATTAATAACTTTAAAAAACTTTTAAAAATAATAATTCACCTGAGGATGATGTGGGTTGATTAGTAGAATCGCACCCTAGGGTCCAAAAGACCCGGTTCATATTAAAATAATCTCCCTACATTATACCAATTTCAAAAAAAATAGAACCACATGCCAGGTTTTATTACTTTCACCATGCAGTGTTTAAACTATTTATAAAATTTAAAAAAGATAATTAAACTTTAAACACTACAAACTTTAATCCAATGGTGGAGGGTGCCCACCTGGATTGAACCGGTCACAGGTTTGAATATTTCCTTAAGCACTGGAATGAAGTTTTAAATTCTATTTTTTTATTTTTAGAACACACAACGTGTATTTTATGATACATTATGTGTATAGGTTTATATATATATAATTTTAAATAATAATTGATGAATAGTTTATAATAATAACTACATATTTTAAATAATAATATATATTTAAAAAATACAAACACGGTGTATACCTAGTTGTACACACCGTGCAGCCCGACTATAAAAGACAGAATCCCTAATATAGTGTATGGACGTGCCATTCCCCATTTCCCTATCATACACTACTTGATTGCTAATATCAGACTCATCTATTTCAGTGCAATTCAGGATGGGATTTATTTCTCATTTTATTCCTCAATCCAAGTATGTAGTTACTTTGTCCTTATTTCCTAGTTTGTAATAAATTTGAGAAATTTTTCATATTTGGGTAATGTTAAGCTAAAAATCCACAACACACATACTTGCACGAAGAACACACATCGTGCACTATGCATACATGAACAAAAAAAACTGTTCTAAATTTGAAAACAAATGGCATGTGTGTTCAGTACATATCATGTACTAGTGCCTCTACCCAACCTAGGAAACTCCATTTCACAATGGATACATGGAATGCAAGACATGTCCTAGAACATGACGTGTGTATTTAGTACACAACGTGTACTACTTTATGCCCAAATGGGGAGCATGTGGGTATGTTTTCAGGGAACATGGGTAACTTCACTAACAAATATTGTGTACTTTGTAAATACTAATTTTTTCTTTATTTTTGTTTTTTATTTGTTTATTCCTTTTTTAGATTATGGATGACGAAGATCAATTAAGGGAGAAGTGACCCATACTATCTCCCAATGAGAAGCAATCTACTCCACATCAGGTTCATGTGGAGACACCAGGGGAGTCTTTTGTGATAGACATTCTACTTTCCCAACCACTATCCTTGGTGGTTCTATCACCACTATATCTGGATACCCCATCTTCTATAGTATCCCTAAGTCCCACGACTACCTTGGTAACCTGCTATGTAGATAACATAGAACACAGTCCAACGACCCTCTTGATGCTATCACTAGCTGGCATACCATCAAAGCCTTCCACTCCAGTAGTGCCACCATAGCCAGCACCCATGGTAGCCTGACCTCAGCCACATCCCTACCTCATTTTTGACAATCTTCATCCAATGAGTGACCAGTTATAGTGTATCTCTCATTGGATGATCCAACTGAGTGTCTGGTTTCTCAACAAGAGTATCCCAAATAGGCTAGGACTCTGAGAGGAGATTGAGGAGCTACTAGATCACACCCATATGATTTTTGTTCTTCAGGTTTTCACTCCTACTTTCTAAGATTTATTTTTAGAGTTTTCTATGAAATTTGTATCTGATGGATCAATATATTGGGAGAAATCAAGCGATACGGTGACTCTAATCAGGTTCCAACTTGATGATGGATTTTTTGAACTAATGATGATATAGTTTAGCTAAGGGTGCAGCTTCTACCCTCATCTAGCCACCCCACCACTTGTTTCCACCCTTACCTAACCTGACCTTTCAAACATTACCTCTATGTGGAAGGATCTTACTGGCCCCAATGTTTGGTACGCTCCCACATCACATAAGAGAACTTTGATCATCTCTCCTACCCTTCACTTCATCCACTGCTGCTTTAGTTCCATAATTTTTCCTCACAAATAATGATATGGGTGTTGTGTCCAGATATGACATGGATTTTCTTACTTGCATCATCTAGAATGATTACCCTAACCTCGCCTACTTTACCACCTCATACCTACATTCCATGTTCACCGGCCATCAGGGAAACCTGAATGGTGGGTTCTATTCCACCATATTGGCACACTATTTAGGGGGTTTTGAGCCCTCTCTCCCTCACGGTCTCTTAGGTTATCCTCAGTATATGGAATATCTCATGCTTATTCGCATAGGAATGGTTCATAAGTAAGGGAACACCTATGTTCTTGTGTAAGATCGTTTGACACCCATTGTGTAGAGGAAGGATCCACCTTCCCCTAGTGGTGTTGCTACTCAGATCCCACCACCACCCCCACCTCCACTAGTGGACCCTTCCTCTTCCTCCCTTCCCACCTCTTATATTGACCCCTCATATTCCCCAATTCCACCTAGTGACCATCCACAACCCCACCTCCACCGGAACCCTCAGATTATCCATCAAACTCTTCCCACTTCGACGCCATCAATCGTTGACTCGACACTATTGATCGTCAACTCGAAACTATGGATCAGTGCTTCGATTAGTTATAGGGCATGATGGGTGTCCTTCTATGGCACATAGGTCTTATGGAACCATCAACACCTGCTTCTCAGACCGACACTTAGCCGTCAAACCTAGTCACCAACTATTCAGTTCTTTCCTTCAATGGCACAGAAACTACTACCACTATTGGGGACCATGATTTTTTGGTTGAGCCCGCATAATAAGAAGTTCACAACATTACATCAACATATGCTCTAGCTACACCCTCCCTATAGGACCACACACACTCTAACATTACCACTCTCAAGGACACCTTGTGGCTATTATTCCACACCATATTTCATTTATATATATTTCTTTTAGTTTTTCAATGTAAGGATTTTTGTGCTTGCAGAATAATTTTTCTCTTCCTTCGAAATTCATAGGTACTTTGGAATGTCATGGGAATATGATTTCAAATTATTTCCACTTTTTTATCTCACTACAAGGGAAGTATTCTTTTAGTATTTATTTACTTTCTCCTTCCATGAATTACTTCTTTCACTTCTCCATTCATCTAGTCCAACTGAGTCATTTCACATCCTCTTCTCCTGGTTAGTGTTGCACTTGGAGGACCCAATGTGGTATTAAGTGTGGAGAGTAATCTCTCAACTACACTAGTATTTTCCCTTTTGACTAATCTAGGGGTCATAATTAATTAGATTAATTATTTTAAAATGTGTAAAATTATTGATTAATTATAATTATAAATAATAAATACATAGGTAGTAATTTTAAAAGTTACATGCTTATTTTAATTTTAAAGTATTTTAAAATGATTTTTGATATAGTTTGATTATTAATATTGATTCTTGTAAAGTTTTATTTATTATACCAGTCAATTATGTTCATTCCATGACATTATTGGCCCAAATTTATTATCCTCATTCATAAGTGGTATTCTAAGCCCTTTGTTATATTCTTTATTATACCCTCTTTCTAGATATATTCTTGGGATATTCATAACTACTAGAACTTGAAAGTTATTCTTATCAAAACACGAAGATTTTAAATCAAATTAAAATAATTGAGGAATTTAATTTATATTTTCATCCCCTAATGACTTTGAGACCGACCCTACATTTAATCCCTATAAAACACGTAGAATCCATGAATTTCCTTGATAGGAATCCATATTACAATCCCATTTATCCTTCCTACCCTAATTCTTTGATTACTGCATGATTATTCATTTAATATTTAAAGAGGGGGTTTGGTTATTTATAGTATAATTTGGGGAGCTACTATGACATTAAGTGTGGGGGAAAGTATCTATTTTTCATCTGGACAAAAGGTTTCAAAAACCACCATTCCTTGTATTCCTAAGTGGTCATATTAAATATATGTGTGTGTGTTTGTGTGTGTGTGTGAAAAAAATTAAAAGAGGACTAAATTCATTAATTACACCCATAGATGGTTTACGAACCCATGTTGGTAAGGGAATAGAATAGTTATATTGATCTTTGAGAGATTTTAAAAGGGGTGAATTTTCATTGAGCTTTGTATTTGAATATAATGCTTTATTATTAAGGCATTCAGCCACCTTTTTCATCCTATGAACTTATTTTCACAACATTACATACCTTCTCTTGGCCTCAGAATAATCAAAACCTTATTGAAAGACCACATGATTTTGTGATTTAAAATATAAGTATAGATTTAGATTAATTACAAGATTATAGATAGAATGCATATACTTGAGATTGAGCATAACTCAAATTACATGATATTGAGTGATGAATGCATAATTTTCCTAGTGAGGTAAATCATCAAGTGGTATGAATATTTATAAAAAGTTGAACAATGTAAATAAAAGAGGATGAAAGTCTTTAATTAAATTATATATGAGACATGATTAGATTATCTTTTAAATTAAAATATGTGTTGTTCCTTTTAAAATATTATGGTATGAATATAATATTTATAAGTGTAATTAATTGAATTCTTTCCTTTTAGAGTGTGGATTATTTTAATTAGATGTTGAGATTTTTCTTGAGGGAAAGCAAACAACTAAGTGTGGGTGGTTTGATATGCTCGATATGTGTATACAAATTCATGCATTTTATTGAGTTTAAAACCATATTTTCAACAGATACATGTTAATTGATTAATCAAATACTTTATTTCTGTGTTCATGGTGATTTTTTATGATTTTCTAGTGGAATGAACTCATTGGGATAGTTTAGGGTGAAATTTTCAAAATACACGGTGTGTAATTTATAAGCACACTCTGCGTACATTGACCAAGAATGGATCAACCAGCCCGGGTACTCTCCCATGTTGCACACCAGAACTTAAAGGTCATGTACATAATAACACACACTATGTACACCTTTATAGAATCATTTGGTAGCTGACATTGAGGTTACATGCCATGTATGGAGGCATCACATGCTGTGTACATCCACTAATTGATTTATGATGCATAAAATTCAATGGGTGGCATGATTGGCCACCTATCGGTAGAGAAAACTAAGAAAATGTCAGTTGACCAGAGTAAATGCCATATAATTTTAGGTACATTCCATGTAACCTGATTTTCTATAAATAGATATGTGAACCTATGAATTCTAGGTTGGATATTTAGGGGGTTCTACTGCTCTACTGACTCGATCTCTCCCCAAATCCATTAGGATTTTTTACTTAGTTTTATTTCTATTTTAGTGTAATTCATCACTTCTTACCTTGTCCTCTCATATCCATGGAAGGGATAGAGTTTCTACTCAATCCTAACATTGTGACCATGGTTATAAGTGGGAAATTTATTTGTGTTGGGGTTATAATAAGGTTTTTGGTGTGTTTTAATTGAAATTATGATGTATTAATATATTTTATTGTGATCTTTTTTTATAACTATTTTAATGAATTAATTCTAAATTTATTGGTAGTGTCATATCAAACCAAGAATGACATTAATGATGAAAACTAAAGGGGATTAAATAGGTTAACTCATGACCATTGATCAAACCTATTGCCACTAATTTTGGGGTATTGATTTACCATGTTTTTAAGTAATTAATTACTAGTCCAAGGAATTTATTTCTAAAAGGAACAGTTATTTGTTGTTATACCAAGAAAAAATAACACAATTAAATACCCATTGTAAACTATTTCATAAATAATTTTTAATACTAAAGAATGGATTTTATAATTAACCATGATTGAATTGAAACCCCGACACACTTGTTTTCTAGGTTTTCTTCTTCCTTTTTTGACTTCAATTGTTTTCGAAAATCATTTCACTTTAATCATTTATTCTTGATCATTTTTTTGTCTAGATAATCATCTAATTCTCACTGAATTATGATTGCAATTTCTTCTCCACTCTTTCCATGTGGGATCAACCCTAAATTCCACTAGCTTCTCAGTTATTTGGTTTAGGGGGCTAATTTGGCGTGTCTCATGATAGACATGTCAAATTTTGGCATCATTACTGAGAAACTAGATGGAAAGTAGTTGCATGAGTCCTGAGTTAAGGTTGGTTACTTTAAATTTTTATTTTTCATTTCTTCATTATTTTCTTGGGAACCTCAATCTCACATCTTCATGGATATTTATTAACCTGGAGGTTGGTATACTTTTCTTGGAGATTATTTATATTCATATGATCTGATGATGTTGTACTCTTATCCAGAAGAATACTATCCATACATGGGTTATGAGTTCCAGTATGATGACTACCCATGTACATTCTTTACCCAAATAATTTCTTATCTTCCGTAACCATTATCTGGTAACACCGAAAATTTATTATTGATGATGGAAAACTTTACCGCATGCTAATTGGACTGAACTGTAGGTTGGGAAGACTTGGAAATTTGGTAGAGAAACTTTTTGAGACAATTACGAACATAGGAAATCTAGTTAAGTATGGATATGGGTGTTCTTATTTTATATATACTGAGGAAGCATGAAATGACATGGACCCTACTTATTTTGATTTTTTTTTTTGAAAATAATCTTCTAAACATTGATTCTTAATATGGGAACATGTAGTGTTATGTTAATTCTAGATTAAATAAATTCTTTTATTTTTAACCCTTGGTTTATTTTTCACATCCTATGGAGGACTCTTTCAATTCTTTTTAGGTTTTCATAATTTTAGAGTAAGAATCCAATGAGGTGGAGTATGTACAAGATCTATCCAAGGCACAACCCCACCTTCAACATTTGATAGCCATTGAGAAAGGTTTCTACAAGTATCCACCCAGAACACCTAAAGGTTAAGGAAATTTATTACAAGATAAGGGTGTTGGATGCATGTGGTGGTTTTCACAATAGAAGCCACATCCACCCTTGGATCACGAGTAGGTTCTCTTAACTAGGTTTAGAAAAAGACCTAAAACAAAGGCACTTTCTAGGAGGCAACCCTGACACTCTCATTTTATCTCTCCCTCGCTCTCTTGTCTCTAATTAATACACATCATGTACTTCTTCTTTACACATTGTGTAGCATCCTTTTCTTATTTTCTTAAAAATACTATTTAAAAGTGAATAAAATGAGGCTATATGATGTGTGTATCAATATACACAATGTGTACCATTATGTTTATTGTATATTATAGTAGTATTTTTTGTATAAATTAAAATTGATTAAATCAATAAACAGAAATGAAGCATTTATCAATGGAAAGGTTGTTGGAAGGTGTCTGAGTCCTCAACGATTCAAATCCCTCCATTCCCTCCTTTGGCGTAGGGTTCATCCTTTTTAACCTCATGTTTTTTTAAATAACATGTGTGATGTTTTTATAAATAATAATTTAAAAATAAAATAAAAATTATGGTGGGGATGAATCAACTGGAAGGTTCGTTGTCTAGGGTCCAAAGGACACTGGTTTGAATCCTTCTAGCCAACTCATTTCCATATTTTTTCACGAAAATAAAGCCACACATTGTGTATTTTGATATACATCATGTGTTGTGTATGTATATATAACTTTCATTAATAACTTAAAAAATCTTTTAAAAATAATAATTCACCTGAGGATGATGTGGTTTAATTGACAGAATTGTAACCCATGGTTTAAAAGACACGGTTTGAATTCAACTAATCTCCCTACATCATCCCAATTTCAAAAAAAATAGAACTAAACATCATGCATTCTTACTTTCATCATGTAGTGTTTAAAATATTTATAAAATTTCAAAAGGATTATTAAACTATCAGGACTACAAACTTTACTTCAATTGTGGAGGGTTCCCACCTGGATCGAACCGATCGTCGGTTCAAATCTCACCCCAACCACTGGAATGAAGTCTGTAGTTCTATTTTTTATTTTTTAGATCACATGACATATATTTTATTATACACTACGAGTATAGGTTTATTTTGGTATATATATATATATATAATTTTAAATAATAATTAATAAATAGTTTATAATAATAACCACACATTTTAAATAATAATATATATAGAAAAAAAACATACACATTGTGTACCTAGGTGTACACGTTGTGTGTCCCGACTATAAAATCTAAAAGCCCTAATATAGATTCTAGCCATGACTCTCCTCATCCCACTATCATATGTTGTACACCGATTGACCTCCCTTATCAAAAGAATCCATTCTAGTGTGATTCAAGACGATATTTATTTCTCATTTCATTCCCCAATCTAGGTATGTAGTTCCTTTACCCTTAGTTTATTTTCCCTTATTTCCTAGTTTTTGATACATTCATGGAATTTTAAAATTTATTTAATGTTTATATTAAAATCCACAATACATGGGAATGAAAGAAGAACCCACGTTGTGTACTATACGTACATGGCCACATTTTTTATTTTTTGGATTTGAAAATAAATAGTGTTTGTGTTCGGTACACATGGTGTACTAGTGCCTCTGCCTGGCCTAGGTGACACCATGTCATAGCAGACACATGGAATGCAAGCCATGTCCTAGAACATGGTGTGTGTGTTCAATACATGATATTTACTACTTTATTCCCAAAAAAGGATCACATGGGTGTGTTTTCGAGGAATATGGGTAACTTCACTAACACACTACACACTGTGTACCCTAGGAATACATGTCGTGCACTTTGTAAATACTGATTTTTCTTTATTTTTGTTTTTTTATTTTTTTATTCCTTTTTTAGATTATGGATGATAAAGATCAATCGTAGGAGAAGAGACCCATGCTATCTCCCGATGAGGAGCAGTCTACTCCATATTGGGTTCGTGTGGAGACACCAGGGGAGTCTTCTACGACATAAATTCTGATTTCCCATATGCCAGCCTTGGTGGTTCTACCACCACTGCATATGGATACCCCATCTTCCCTAGCAGCCCCAGGTCCCACAACTACTCGGGCACCCCATTCCACGGATACCACAACACCCAATTCAACAACCGTTGTAGCGCCATCACTAATTGACACACCATTAGAACCTTCCACTCCAACAATTCCACTACTACCAGAACCTACAACAGTCTAACCTAAACCACATCCTTGCCTCATTTTTATGAGTATTATCTAGTGAGTGATCGACTATTACATCTCTCCAGTCGGATTATCTAGCTGATCAGTCAGTTCCTCGACATGAGTATCCCAGAGATGTTGGGACTCTAGGAGGATAATGAGGAGCTACTAAGGCACACCCATCTAATTTTCATTCTTTAGGTCAACACTCCTACTTTTTTATATTTATTTTTTGAGTTTTCTATGACATTTGAGTTTGATGGAGAAATGTATTGGGATATGTAGAGTGATATGGAGACTCCAATAAGATTTTTTCTTGGTGGAATATTTTTTGAGCGACGATGGAAGAGTTCAACTGATGGTGCGACTTCTACCCTCATCCATCCACCCCAACCCCTGTTTTCACCCTTACCTTACCTGACCACTCAGGCCCACCCTTTGTATGGTATGAGCTTGTTGGACCTGATGTCTGGTATACTCCCACCTCATGGAAGATCACTTTCATCATCTCCCCACCCATTTTCTTGATCCACTACTACTTCAGTTCCATCCTTTTTCCTCACCATGAGGATATGGGTGTTGTGTTTAGATGTGACATAGAGTTCCTTACTTGCATCATCCGACATGATTACCCCAACCTGCCCTACTTTATCTTCTCCTGCTTCTATTCCATGTTCACAGACCATCATGGAAACCCGAACGATGGGTTCTATGTCACCATATTAGCACACCATTTAGGGTTTTTTGATCTCTCTCTCCCTCACGATCACTTAGGTTCTCCTCAGTGGATGGACTATCTCATTCTTATTCACATGAGGCTGGTTTGGAAGTAGGGTAACACCTATATTATCATATAGGATCACCCGAAACCAGTTGTTCCAAGGGATGAGACACTTGCCTCTAGTGGTGGTCCAGCTCAGATCCCACTACCACCGCCACCTCCACCAATATACCCTTCCTCTTACTCCCTTCCCACCTCTTCTACTTACCCATTACCTTCCCACATTCCTCCTACTGAACCATCCATATCCCCACCTCTAACCAAACCCTTGGCTTCTCCACCAGACTCTTCCCACTTCAATGCCATCAACCATCAACTTGATGCTATGGATTAGTGCTTCGATTAGATGGTGGGCATGATGGGTGTCCTTCTATGATACCTGAGTTTTATCCCTCCACCGACACCTACTTCTCGGCCTGACACTCATCTGTCAGCCCCGACTGTAGACTATTTGGTTCTTTACTTTAATGTAATGGGAACTAATACCATTGTTGGGGACTAGGAGTTTTTATTGAACCCGTACAACAAGCGGTCAGAAATGTTGCATAAACATCTACTCTAGTTGCCCCATCCCTACAGAACCCCCCATACTCTAACATTTCATCTCCTAAGGCCACCCTCTGACTATTCCGCCACACCATATTTTATATATATATCTTGGTTTTTATATGTGATGATTGGTATGAATGCAGAATAATTTTTCTCTTCCTTTAACATTCATAGATACTCTAGCACATCATGGGTGTATTATTTCGACTTCTTTACACTTTTTGAGCATGATACAAGAGGATTATTCTTTTATCGTTAATTTACATTCTATTTTCATGAATTAATTCTTTCATTTATCCCTTATTATGGTCCAGTTGAGTCATTTAACATCCTATTCTCCAACTTAGTGTTTCACTTGGATGACCCAGTGTGGTATTAAGTGTGGGAGAGCATCTCTCAACTACACTAGTATTTTCCCTTTTGACTAATCTTGGTGAAATCATTAATTAGATGAATTATTTTAAAATTTGGAAAAAACTATTAATTATAATTATAAATAATAAATACATAGGTAGGAATTTTAAAAGTTACATGCTTATTTTAATTTTAAAGTGTTTTAAAATGATTGCAGATATAGTTTGATTCTTGAAATTAATTATTGGTAATTTACATTTATTAGACTGGTCATTTGTATTCATGATATAACATTATTGAACCAAATTTTTTATCCTCATTCTCAAGATGTATTATAAGACATTTTTCATATTATTTCTTATACCCTCTTTCTAGATAGATTCTTGGGATATTAAAAACTACTAGAACTTGCAAGTTTTCTTATCAAAACATGAATATTTTGAATCACATTAACATGACTGAGGAATTTAATTAATATTTTTTACCCCCTTTTGATTTTGAGACCCATCCTATATTCTATCTCTATGAAACCCATAGAAAACATGAACTACCTTGATAGGAATCCACATTACAATCCCATTTATCCTTCTTACTCTAATTATTTGATTATCACATGATTATTCATTTAATATTTAAAGAGGTAGTTTGGTGATTCATGGTATAATTTGGTGAGATACCATAAAATTAAGTGTGGGTGAGAGTATCTCTTTTCATCTTGGAAAAAGAGTTCAAAAATCATCATTATTTATATTCCCAAGTGGTCCTCTTATATATATATATATATATATATATATATATATATGAAAAAAATAAAAAGAGGACCAAATTCATTCATTACACTCACAGATGGTTTATGAACCCATATTGGCAAGGGAAGAGAATGGTTATGTTGACCTTTGAGATATTTTAAAAGGGATTCATTTTCATTGAGATTTGTCTTTGAATATCATGCTTTATTCTTAAAGAATCCAACCTCTTTTTTCAGCCTATGAAATTATTTTCACAACATTACCTACCTGACCATAGCCTTAGAATCATCAGAACCTTATTGAAAGACATCATGATTTTTGTGATTTAATTTCTAAATGGATATGTATATTACTTACAAGCTTATATATAGAGTGCATATACTTGATATTGAGAATAACTCTAATTACATGATCTTGAGTTATGAGTGCATCATTTTCCTGATGAGGTAAATCATTAAGTGGTATGAGTCTTTATGAAATGTTGGAAAATGTAAATATAAGAGGATTAAATCCTTTAATTAAATTATATATGAGGAATTATTAGAATATCTTTGAAATTAAAATATGATTTGTGCCTTTTAAAATCCTATGATATGACTATAATATTTATAATTGTAATTAATTGAATGCTTCCCTTTTAGAGTGTGGATTATTTTAATTTGATGTTGAGATTTTTCTTGAGGGAAAACAAATAAATAAGTGTAGGGGAGTTTGATGTGCCCGATATATGTATACTAATTCATGAATTTTATTGAGTTTAAACACCTGTTTTCACCGAATACATGTTGATTTATGAATCAAATACTTTATTTTGGTGTTTGTGTTGATATTTCAGGAGTTTCTAGTGGAAAAAACACATTGGGATAGTTCATAGTGAAATTTTCAAAATAAAAAGCATGTAATTTAGAAGCACACGCCTTGTACATTAACCATGCATGACTCGACCAACCCGGGTACACGCCTATGTTACATACCAGACCTTACACGCCATGTACATCATAACACACACTGTGTACGCCCTTCCAGAAGTGGTTAGTAGTTTATATCAAGGTTACATACCATATATGGTTTCATCACACACCGTGTACATCCACCAAATGACTGTTGATGTGTGAAATTCAATAGAATCATGGTTGGACACCTATCAGCAAAGAAAACTGAGAAAATGTCAGTTGACCGGAGTATACGCCATGTACTTTTCATTACACACTATGTAACCTATAAATATATAAATAGAGAGGCAAACCTATGAATTCTGGGTTGGATATTCAGGGGAGAGGTGTTTTTGCTTTGCCGAATCGATCTCTCCCCGAATCCATTAGGAATTTTTACTTTTTTTTCTTTATTGTTTAGTGTAATTCATCTATTCTTACATTCTCCTATCATATCCATTATAGGTATTGAGTTTATACTCAATCCGCACACCGTGACCATGGTCATAAGAGTATAATTTCTTTGTGTTGGGGATGTAATAAGGTTTTGGGTGTGTTGTAATTGAAATTCTAGTGTATTTTATTTTATTATGATCTTTGTTTTATAACTCTTTTAATGAATTAATTCTGAATTTACCAGTGGTGTCGTATCAAACCAAGAATGACACCAGTAATGAGAACTAAATGGGATTTAAAAGGTGAACCCATAACCATTAGACAAATCTATTATCACTGATTTTGGGGTATTGATTTGACGTGTTTTTAAGTAATTAATTACTGGACTAAGGAATTGATTTCTAAAAGGCATAGTTATCTATTGTAGAACCAAGAAAAAATAACATAATTGAATCCTTGTGGTAAACTATTTCATAAATAATTTTTAGTACTAAAGAGAGAATTTTATAATTAACCCTAATCAAATTGAAACCCAAACACGCTTGATTTATAGGTTTTATTCTCCCTTTTTTGACTTCAATTATTTTTTTCAAATCATTTCAATTCAATCATTTCTTCTTGGTCATTTGTTTGATTGCATAATTATTTGATACTCACCAGCTTATAACTACAATTTCTTCTCTGGTCTTTCTCAGTGAGATCAACCCCTACTTCCACTAACTACCTAGTTAGTTTGTTTAGGGAATTAATTTAGTGTGTCTTGCAATGAGCATGTCACTACATATATAGACCATATATATACACACATATTTTATCGTGTTTGGAGATATCCCAACTTAGGTTGAAGTAAGCAGTGTTAGCCTAATGTTCTTTAGGTACCAGAGTCGACCTATTTATAGTTTATATTTCTACTTGCATTATTATTCATGCACACTACTCATTTTATATGCAACGAATAGATTGTACTAAACACCATTGGTGAAGACCTACTGATTATATCTTACACCATGTTCGGGCCTCTGGTTGGTATCCGAATAAAGCTTATTGTTGTAGATAAGGAAAAGGGAAGTGCCCACCCATGGATGCTTGGTTTCCTTTTTAGGATGGAGTATGAGAGCAGATGACTGATGATGGAGAAAATATTTTTAATTATTTAAATATTAATTTAAATTCTTTTAATCCCACCATAGTTCTATTTTAATGTCAATTGTCGCATTTTATGTTTTAGAAGCATTTTTTATCTTAATTGCTAAAATGACCTTTTTTGGATTTTAACTATTTTAATATATTTATGTATTTCAGCCATTAATTTTTCTAAAATGATCCAAATTGAAAAATTATTATTTTTTAGGTTTATATCAATGTTTATATTCATTTTATTCTTTATTCCCAAAACCTCAATCCACCATTTTGAGGCCCAAATTTAACTCACAAGTCCAGCCTCGAAAACTGTGTACAAATCTAGAAATTTTTTATTTTGGGCCCAGATATCATAAAAGGATTGTCCAAAGAAGATGAAATTTAACATTTATAAAGATAATATCCATTGGAAAAAATTATTTAACTATGACCCTACCTAATTCTACCTTCCTCATGGTCATTAATGCATAGAAAGTGGTGCATTAGAATATGAAGAGTCACCTATCCAAAATTAATTTTGCGGATTTAATTTGTCATAAATCCTACATCACGTGGAAAATAAATCTTAAATTTTGAGGAAAGATGTGGATAAAGTATATGAAAAAATTTAAATAAGAAACATTTGAAAAATTATTCCATTTAATTGGTCATACATGCATCAACATTCAGAGGAAAATTCTGGAGCCAAAAAAATCACCCCTTCTCCCTATAAAAGAGTGTCCCTTCTTCATTCCAAAGTGTTGGAAACATGGGGGTATAATTTGTTGGAAATTTTTTAGTTTTTTAGTTTCATTGATATTGTAATAGTATTATTAATTTTTAGTATATTTTAATCTTATTCTTCCCCTCATTCTCTCATATTTTCATCTTTTGTGTTTTCCACTTCGTTCTTTTCTCCACTGTGATCTCTAATGCCTATGATCATGAGTAGTTAACCCGATTAAGTTCATCGGGGATCAATTCAGTGTTGAAACCAAGTTTATAAGCTATCATTTTTAATTTTTATTATTTTATTAGATTTAGGCCAAGGGGGATCTTAGTGGGAAAGGCGGCTTTGTGTCTCCACTTGGCACCTAAGGTCAAGCTTCTTCTTTATGCAATATTCTCCCTCGATTAAGAAGGTGAACGTATGGTCTCTAGGTGATCATTGAGTGTACCATATATTCACAACATGGTAAATAGAGTATGTTCATGAAAACAATGTAGCATATTCATTAATTAAAATTGAAACTAATTAAGATACGATGAAGGTTCACTTTGGGTGTTCTCCTAGGAGGATCTCCTTTCTGTTTAACATCATTATGTCTGCATTTATTCTGTTTTCATTGCATTTTCATGTTTAATTTTAGTTATTCATTCTAATTTCTCAAACCTACATTTATTTTAGTTTTATTTCTTAAATAAAAAATATAAAAAAAAGGGAATTAAAAGTAGTGAGTGCTTGACTGTGAAAGCTCCTGAAGAGAATGTCCTAGGTCAACCCCTATGTTGCACTTAGTTATAAATATTTTTGAGAGTGCGCACGACAATAATTCATCAAATTAGCACAGTTTTAGGGGATACAAGTGGTCTTCTTTCACTATTTTTACTCACATTTTGTACATAATTTTTCTTTCTTTCATTTAAAAAACAAAAAAAAAACATAAAATTTCAAAAACTAAAAAAAAACTCTTTTTGTCCATGATGTATTTCAATTCAAATTATTCTTCATGGACTAAGGAATCTCAAGTATAAGAAGAAATTCAAAAATATTAGATCCAATGACTTTAAGAAGAAATAAAATAACTGAAGAGAAAAGTTGAAAGGGTTGAAGAATATATTTGTTCACTGGTGCAGCAACCTGAACCCGAACTAGAACCTGAATCAAAATGAGTGGTGGAAGAGATTTTACCAATCATTTTTTATGTCAATGAACTTGAGGTGTAAGGGTGTAATTTTGGCCCAGCCCGAGCCCGGCCTCGGGTCGGCCCAAACCATCGGGTCGGGCCGGGCTTTTTCGAGTCGGGCCACGGTGGGCTTTTATTATTTTCAAAATAATTGTCTACTTTAAAAAAAAAAATTTAAATTTTTTTTTAACATTATTTAAAACATTTATTTTTAAATGCATGTTTTTTGTAAAAACGTTTATTTTATTTTTTATTAACATTTTACAGTGGGTGGATATGTTTTTTTATCTAAATAGATTTATATATTGTGAATATATATATATATATATATATATATTATTTGCAAATTGTAAAAAAAATAATGAGGGGTGCGCAGCTGCCGTGGGTGAGTTTAAAGCCTTATTATTTAAACGTTTTTCTAAAAAAAAATAAAACATTTTTTTACGTTTATTTTTTTTAACTTATTTATAGTTTTTTAAGCATTTGTTAATATTTTTTATTTAAATATTTTTATTTAAACCATTTTTTAACATCTATTTAAAACATTTTTTTACATTTATTTTTAAATGATTAATTTAAAACATTTTTGAATTTTTTTTAAATGCATGTTTTTTACAAGTATTTTTTTAAAACATTTAACTTTTTTTCATATTTTAATGTAAAAATTATTTTTTGAGTGTTTGTTTTAAAAAAATTAATTTAAATGTTTGTTTTAAAAACTTTTTTTAAGCATTTTTATTTAAACCTTTATTTAAATCATTTTTTAACACTTGTTTAAAACGTTTTTTTACATTTATTTTTAGACGTTTAGTTTAAAACATTTTTTTGAACGCATATTTTTTACATGTATTTTTTTAAACATTTAACACGTTTTATGTAAAAACATTTTACAGTGGGTGGATATGTTATTTTTTTCTAAATAGATTTATACATGTCTGTGAATTTATATATATTATGTACAAATTAACAAATAATAATGAGTGATTGGGGGTGCGCAATAGTGGGTGGTGGGTTTAAAGTGTTGTTATTTAAACATTTTTTTATCATTGTCTGGACTAAAATTACACCCTTAGCGGGTGGGTGAGTTAATTTTTTTATAAATAGATTTATATATGTATATATAGTATTTATAATATATGCAAGTTTTATCATATTTAAAAAAAAAATTAATGAGGTTGGGTGTGTGAGAATATCATTTGGTGAGTAGTTATTTTTTTATTAATATATAATAAGTTCTTATATATATATATAATATGATAAAATTGTAAAAAAATAATTAGGGGTTGGGGGGTGCACCGTAGTGGGCGGGTTAATTTTTTTTCTAAATAGATTTATATATAATATATGCAAGTTGCAACATATTTAAAAAAATTAATGAGGTTGGGGGGACGTGCACGAACATCATTAGGTGAGTGTGTTATTTTTTGTTAATATAAAATAAGTTATTATATAATATTAAATCATTGACACACACACACACATATATATTATTAATGGATTTTTAAAAGCCACACTTAATTGATATATATTATTAATAGTTTTGTATATAATATTAATGGCTTTGTTTATATATATATATATATATATATATATATATATATATATATGTATATATATGTATATATATATATGTATATATATATATATTACCATATCATTGATATATATATATATATTAGTAGATTTGTTTTTATATATACATATATATAATATGCAAGTTTCATCATATTTAAAAAAAATAGTGAGGTTGGGGGGTGTGCGCGAACATCATTGGTGAGTATTATTTTTTTATTAATATATAATAAGTTATTATATATATATATAATGTTAAATTATTGATATATATATATAATATGAGAAAATTATAAAAATAATAATTAGGGGTTGGGGGGTGCGTCACATTGGGTGAGTTATTTTTTTTTCTAAATAGATTTATACATGTATAGTATATATAATATATGCATGTTGCAATATACTTAAAAAAATTAATGAAGTTGAGGGACTTGCACGAACATCATTAGGTGAGTGTGTTATTTTTTTATTAATATACAACAAGTTATTATATATATATAATATTAAATCATTGATATATATATATATATTAATAGCTTTGTTTATATATATATTATATTAAATCATATACATATATATATATATATATATTATTAATGGATTTTTAAAAACCACACTTAATTGATATATATTATTAATGGCTTTGTTTATATATATACACTATTATATATATATATAATTATATATCGTTGTATATATATTTATACACACATTATAATTATATATAATAATAATTATATGTATATATATAATATTATTTTTTGTTAATATATAATGATATATATACATATATATATATAAATATATATGTAGACATATAAATGTATATATATATAGGTATATATATATATGTATGTATATATGTATCTATACATATATATATATATATATACATATATATATATATATAGGCTGATGATTATTTAATAGGCGCAGCGCCTGAGCCAGTTGGTCCAGGCATAGCCTTGGGAGATTATGGTAGAAGGATTGAATCCCCTTACCAGCAGTTTCCCTGTTAAATTTTTTTACAGCAGGCGGGCTTCGCACGGGCCAGCGGGACAGGCTTTTTCGGTCCGGGCCGGCTTGGCCCGCGGGCCTTCTTGGAAAGTCCTAGGCCCGACCCACTGAACCTACTGCCCGAGCCCGGCCTGGTCCGATGCGGGCTTTGCTGGGTCGAGCCGCTCAGGCTTTCGAGCCGGGCATGTCGGGCTTTCGAACCGCCGGGCCAAAATTACACCCTTACCGAGGTGGGTGAGAAGGAGCTACTAAAGGAATTAATCACATCATTCTACACTCAACCATATCTTGAGGAGGTCCATGAAGAAAACATGTCATATGATATACTTATGGGAGATCAACATTTTTTGGATGAATCCTAGAATTTCTTTGTTGAGGATAACCTATAACATGATCTTACCATCCTTGATAATGAAAATTCAGTACCACTCTACCTATCTATTGCTTTGAAAAATGATGTTTAAGATACACCTAATGATATTTAGTTTCCAATGGTCCTTCTAGAAGAGATAAATTTCCAAGCTGACTTACTTGAAAGGGAATATTTCTTTATTGATTCATCATGTTTTAATATTATTCAAGCTAAATTGTTTTCTGACTTATCTTTTCTGAAATTTCTGATACAACAAAAATGGAGAAGGCCTTGGATATTAAGGGATATTCCACCCAAGTTGTGGTGATCAAATAAGAAGATCTATAGGAGATGGTGGTGGTGCGACTACCTCCTCTACAACAACTTGCATACCATATAGAGAAGGAAACCATGAAATTCAATAGGGGCACCCCTATTTTCTTTTCCCACCCACTCTAGACCTTAAATTTAATTTATCTTCTTTCTTAGGAGTTGGTATTTTTATTATCTTCTCTTGGGTTCTTCAAAATAAGTATTTACTCATGGACACTGGAAAAAGTCACATGTGGTGGTTCATCTCAAAGAAACCACACCCATCTTCTGATTGGGTATAATCCACTACAACCATCTGATTATGGGCAGTAAAAACCTAGCACCCACTTGGGGGTATAAACCAAGAATTATCCCCTTTATATTTTATTTTCTTTATTTTTCTTATGTATTTTCATTTATTTATTATTGTTTTAAAGTGGTAGCAGCTAGGATCTTAACTCAAGGCTTCCACTAAAAAATAAATCAGGCCGTGTCTTTCCTTTTATTTATTTTATTTACTCCCCAATATAAATTATTCATGTAAAACTTTATCGCTCTTATTTGATATAAAAGAGAGGGTAGTAAATGTAATATGTGTAGGGGAGGGATTTCAACTTGTTCTTAGTAATTTTTTGTGTGATTCTGTTTTATTTTTCATGCCTTTTTCTAAATTTTTCATGTTTTCCTTTCATTTTTTGTGTGTTTTTAGGTGTCTTGAGGTGAATCGAATACTTTGGAAAATTCAAACCATCTTGGTTTTTTTGGAAAATTTATTAATTTTAATGTTTTGGGATTTAAATTATTTCTGAACAGATTTAGTTTCATTATTTCCAATCTTTTCATTTGATAAAGTTTGATTGATTATGAAACTTATGTGCATTAGTACTATCCAAATTGAAAATCTTGCTCAAACTTGAGAGGTTTATAAACCTGTTTGAAATCTTCTTACATTTCTCTTTTTATTGAGTGTCTTGAGAGATATTATTTGATCCAAAACTTTTTTTTCTATTTTTAAAAGTTGTAGAGTTCATGAAATGTGTTAAGAATTATTGAGGCACCATTTTTAAATTCCTTTTTACATTCAACTTTCATTTTGGCATACCTTTTCATCTAACCTTTATAAATCCCCTATTAGCCATGAAATACCTTGTTATACATCCACATTACAATCCATTTATCCCTTTCCAACTTGCTCTAGAAGTTAAATGCATGATTATTGTTGAACTCAAGTATGGAGGAGGGAGAAGATGATATGTGTTTTGCTTTCTTAAAGAATTTGTTTGAGATGAATAGAAAGTTCTTCCATATTTATTGCTGATTTTGTGGAATAAATTTCATGATGTAAAGATGTATTTGTGGATCAAATATAATTACAAATTTGGGCCGAGTGTTCGCCAATATTTGAAGATCAAATGATGTCCCTCTTTTCCTCAAAAACATGATTCTCAAGAGAAATCTATATCTGAATTTAAGCTGGAACAATGCTGCAAATTGGGAAAAGAGGGGGATAAAATTTATCATTGATACTGAAAATCCCTAGTGTTAAATTACCAAATAAAGAAAGAGGTTTTTGGAGGTGATTCATTTTTCGAGCTGATTGAAGAGAACACCATTCTTGAGAAAAACGGTTTTCATGCATTTACTTCACGTTAGATCTTAACCCTCTTCATTTTACCTCATATATTTTTACATTTAAAAGCTTCCAACCCTTAGCCTTAGAAAAAATAATGAAAAATGTCTCATGATTGACATATTTTTTACTATGTAAAGTGGATATATTGGGAGGATATCAAGCCCATGGAGATCACACATGTTCCTGGGAATGAGAAAAACTCCAGATAAAAAAATCCTTGAGTGAAGAGAGAAATATTTTTACAAGGATATAGGTACGACATACATGTGAGTATTAACATGAGATTTAATAGATTCTTATGATTTTTTAGGAGTTAGGAAATTTTTATCCGTGTAGGAGGCATGATATTTTCTTTGATATGACAATTTAGATGTGTTATCATTTATGCTTTGGGAAGTTTGTTTTGACCTTAGTATAAGATGATTGCCCAGGAGTTAAATGCTTAAGTATAGGGGAATTTATAGAGAAGATATTTTCAATTATTTTATTCTTAATTCCAATATTTTTAATCCCACCATAGTGCTATTTTAAGGGCAATTTCCACATTTTATATTTTAGAAGCATTTTTTAGCTTAATTGCTAAAATGGACTATTTTGGATTTTAATTGTTTTAATATATTTCTATATTTTGTCCATTAATTTTTCTAAACTAATCCAAATTGAAACATTATTATTTTTTATGTTTCTATAAATGTTGGGATTCATTTTATTCTTCATTCCCCAAAGCTCAACCCATCATTTGGAGGCCCAAATCCAGTTCACAAGTCCAGCCTCGAAAACTATTTACAAATCCAGAAAAATTTAATTTTGGGCCCATATATCATAAAGATATTGTCAAAATAATCTAAAATTTAACATGGATAAATAGAAAATATGGGGGAATATATTATTTAACTATTTACCCACCTGATTTTTCCATCCTCATGGTCATTAATGCATGGAAAGTGAAGCATTGTAATATGAAGAGTCACCTATCTAGAATTAATTTCTTGGATTTAATCAGCCATAACTCCTACATAACAATGCCAATAAATCTTAAATTTTTAGGGTAGAAGAGGATAAAGTGTATTAACAACTTTCAAGAAGTAAAATTTTACAAATTCTTCCATTTAATGGGTCATACACATGGAAATATTTGGAGGATTATTTTGGAGCCAAAAATTTCACCTCTTATCCCTATAAAAGAGTGTCCCTTCTTCATTCCAAAGTGTTGGAAAAATGGGGGTAGACTTTGTTGGAAATTTACTATAGTTTTTTAGTTTCATTTCTATTGTAATATTATTTTTAATTTTTAGTATATTTTAATCTTCTTCTTCCCCTCATTCTCTCATATTTTCATCTCTTATGTTTTCCACTTCGTTCTTTTCTCCACTGTGATCTCTGATGCTCATGATCATGAGTAACTAACCCAAGGAAGTTCCCGGGGGATAAATTTAGTGTTGAACCCAAGTTTATGATATATCATTTTTAATGTTTCTTATTTTCTTAGAGTTGGGTTTAGGGGGGTCTTAGTGGTAAAGGCACCTTTGTGTCTCCACTTGCCACCTGAGGCCTAGCTTATTCTTTCTACAATATTCTCCCTCGACCGAGGAGGTGGATGTGTGGTCTATAGGTGATCGTTGAGTGTACCATATATTCACAACATGGTTAGGATAGGATGTTCATGCATACTATTTATCATTATCATTAAGTAAATTCTAAACTAATTAAAAGACGATAAAGGTTCACTATGGGTGTTCTCCTAACAGGATCTCCTTTCTGTCTAACATCATTTTGTCTGCATTCATTCTATTTGCATTTAATTTTCATGTTTAATTTTAGTTTTTCATTCTCATTTATCAAACCTACATTTATTTTATTTTTATTTCTTAAATAAAAAAAATATAAAAAAAGTGGATTAGAATTAGTGAGTTCTTGACTGTGAAAGCTCGTCAAGAGAATGACCTAGGTCATCCCCTATGATGCACTTGGTTATAAATATTTTTTAGAGCATGCATGACAATGATTCATCAACCAAGATTAGGCTTATGATTCTAGAGGAGATAATTTTTAGCCTTTTTTATTTTTTATAGCATGTTGTATATGTATGTTCCTCTATATACCATGTATGTCTCTTTTTCATATTACATGACATGAGCATCATTTTATATTTGACATTGATTTTACTTCTACCTGTTTATTTTTTTTGGATGATTTATCATTTCGCTACTAGTTATTTATTATTGTTTTCATTTATTACCATTATTGTGCACCACTATGCTACACTCTGATTACAATGCTATAGTCTCCCCAGCATACCATCATAAACCCTTACTGCTAGTCAGTAGCCTCTGTCGTATGGAGAGGTACACTTGAGGTCATGTGTCCAACTGGGTTTTATTACTTCTCAAGTAAACTAGGTACAAGATGCTACAAGTGTTCAAGAAATAATCATTTAAGTTAGAAGGAAATGTTTTTGAATAAATATGATATGATAAAACCCCACTTATCCTTTTAATTTCATTGTCAATAAGGGGGAGAAAGTTTACACCACATATTGAATTTTATGATATGTGTTGATATTAACAAAAAAATACAAAGGGGGGATTGTTAAGAATGAGTTTAATTTATTTTAAATAAGTCAATATGTGTTGGTGGATGAAGTGGTGATGCTTAGAGAATTATTATGGACTTATTTGATGGCATTGGTTGTCATGCTTGAGCAATTCTCCATGTTTAAATGTGATAGTTGTTTGAACTGTTCTTCAATGTCAAAGACTTATGAAAAAATGGAATTTGATGAAGTGAATAATGTTTGAAACAAGTGAATCCATCACTTTTTTGGGTGAATAATATTTAAAGAAGGACTTTCAAAATGCAATGAGTTCTGGAAGGTTTCAAGATGCATAAATAATTTTGATAATTCCTTGTGTTGTTTTCTTTATATGTGTTTTTTAGTGAACCGGTCAGTTGGGGTTTTATTAAAAAAAATTGGCCAACTACAAGCTAGCCAAGGGACCTACACACCACTACTTAGTTGGGAAAGCAGGTCGACCTATAATCGAGAAATAGGTGGTAGAAATCATGAATGGGTGCATGCATAGAGGCGTAGTGGAATAGAGTGATAGCGCCACTGTGAGAGGCGAAATGGAAGTGGAAAGTATCGACATGGGTTGGTGCCATTGAGGGTTTTGGATCAGACTTTGGTACTCACTCCTACCGAGCTAATGGAACACTAAAGTTTATATAGGAGTGTCAGAGCACAGAATAAATCAACGTGGGATATTGGATGAGCATGTATTGTTCCTTTTTTATAAAACATATGAACATTATGCAGGTTATCCAAATTGTTTCTTCTAAGACATTTGATCGTCGCACATGATCGTCTTCTACCTTCAGATGATCGAGAGTTCAATAGCACATGGTTAATTCACCATTTATGATCCGTGAAGATCACAACAATCCATGAGGTTTGAACATAGCTGCACCTATCATCATGTTGATTCTTCTCCCATGTTTAAATGATGGATGAAATCATCATATACTCAGTACATGTATCACGGTGTGTCCAAAATCCATGCATAAGCACAATTGCCACCGATGGGTTGTAAAATCTCGGACCATGATCTTTGATTAAATAAATTCTAGATTTAATGCACATGTGAGATCAAAATATCAAATGCATGTAGTTACACTTTCCTTTATGAAAATAAAATGAAGGGGAATTAGTTTTCTATGTTGTTGTTGAATAAATAAATCACATAGTAGATTTGGTTTATGTAGTCATTTTGCTACGTATCCATTTTCAAAAGAGCATCACGTAGGCATTTTGAGATTGGAATGGCATAGCTATTTTGATTCTGGAGTTATGCGTCCATTTTCAAAATCAAAACATATAGTTGTTTTGTTGCATACCCATTTTTAGAAGAAAATCATGTATCCATTTTCAGGATAGGTCCACATAGCCAATTTTCTACATAACTGAATATTTTACATAGTTGAATGAATAAAGTCATGAAAATCAGAGTTTATTGTTGACATTATGGGATATGAGATTTGTGGGAATCATGGAGTTTTAAAATGCCACATGAAGATTTATTTGAGAAAATAGGTGATCGTGTGGAGAGATCACATGAAATGCATATCCACTCTAGCACATGAAGATACCAAGAGTTTCGATATTAAATGACATCCCAAGACAATTGGGAAGTCTTAACTCAGATTTATTAGTGGAGGAGAAGTGGTGATAACCTAATGATATAAAAATAGAGATTATTTTATGGGTAAGGGTTGTTTTTGTTTGGATAATTGAGAGAGATAATTCTCGAGAAAAACAAGAGTTCTCATGTGATCCATTCATGCATAGAAAAAGGAAACTTATGTGATCCATTCACATGAAATACAGAACTTCAGACTATCCTTATCATGCAAAGGAAGAAGAAGTATTTAAAATCCATACCTGAATTTCATGAGGAAGCAGAAGGTTCATTTGGTTCATTAACATGGAGTCCATATACAAAGGAACATGTATCTTTTTATGTGATGAAGAAGAGGGTCTACCAAAAGAAATTGATCTAAAATAGCTTACATAAAGGCATTTGGTGTTTCTTATGTATATACTATTACACGAGGAGAATAATACAAGAGATATTCCATAATTACTATTGTGTGATATTTAATAAGTTGATAATTCAAGAAGGAAGACTAATATGGTTATACAAGTTATATATTTCATGAAATAATCTAGAAGAAGTCATGTGAATCTCTTGTATATATATGATTGAGGCTGAAACTTCATCGGCTGAAGGAATAATTACCTGAGAATTATTTCACTAAGGAAATTGTTCTTACACAGGTGATCAAATATATTTGAGCAGGACCGAAAAGTTGTGAAGGTTCTTGAAGAGTACACAAGCAAGTCATATTTAGCAAGATTGTGTAGGAAGATCAATGGATCATCCTATAATGGATCAATATAGAAGATAATAAGGAGCTTGTGATTGGGGGTATAACTAATTTTTGAAGAGGCTCAATGATAAGAGGAGACAGTTGGGGGTATAACCAACCAAGGAAAAAGAGTTGGACTATTGGGGGGTATAACTAGGATCAACTGGAAGATCAAATACTAGGGTTTCTAACCAATTGCTGCCTAAATCATTATAATTGATAATAAGATTATAGTGGAGAATCTCTATTAAGAGAATAACCAACATGACAAGAGGTAGGTCTTTATACCGAACCTTGTAAATATTGTGTGTTGTGATCTATCTTATTATTTTTGAAAACAAAGTGAGACTATGAGATATCAATGAGTGGATCAAGAAACTTAACAAGTTTAAGAGTTTGAATTCAAAAGAATGAATTTATAAAAATTAAACCACTGATCCACCCCCCCCCCCTCTCGGTGGTCAATCTTTCCTAAGTCACTATAAAGTGAAACATACATAAGACTCATCTAGCATTTTATTATATTTGATATAATAAACCAATGCTTATATTAGGTTTTTTAAATATTATTAAAGAGTTTAATAATATTGAATGTATCAAATTAAAATTCAATCTCTAATTTATCATTCTTTCATGTTGGATGAAAATATGTATACAATGATATGCATTTCATGAAGAGTAATGATAATTGAGCTATCAAAATAAGACTTTGGGTTATCCCTAACTAATTTTCATCATGGATTTTTATATTTATGATAAAATTTTAAGGTTAGTGTGAGTAGGTTTCTTGCATAGATATACATAATATACTCATGAGGCACAAAACAAATAATATGATTATTTGTGTATATTGGATGACCCACTAAGTATACCACATGGAGTTCCATACATATGTCTTTGGTATACTGGGGGTGCATGGATCGTATTTGAGTCCTCACTACCTGAGGTCAGTGAGATACCTAACATAAAAACATTCATACTTTGATACTTTTCTTACATAAGTATACATGTTGACTTAGCTAATCAGGGGGTGGTTGGGTATGTTATTAAACATGTCGTCAGTTGGGGCTTAACCAAGATGAGATTTTTCCTCTTATATGATGATTATGACATTTGGGTCCTAAATTGAGATAGATTGTGAACTATACGATCGTACCTAAAAAGTAAATATGACGTGATTATCTATTATGATGAGTTTCATGTAATGTGATCATCCATACAAATAAATGAGATGTGATGTATTCATTATCCAGGTCACTCTATACTTTGAGAATCGAGAACATATGAGTTGTCACGACCCGTCCCCTGGGGCCCATGTCGTGACTACCCCAAGCCCACCTTCCATAGGCCAGGGGATAGAGACTAGCACCGAAATGCGTATTCCCTAAAACAAGGAAGGCATTGCCTTTATATCCTGTAAACACATGCAACCAAACACACGACAAGATACAAACACAAGTAAACTGTATAGAAAAAAGAGTGCTGAAAGTAAGAGGGGCTGGAATACAAGCCCAATAGTAAAGGTACAAGTACAACTAAAATACAATACAACTAAATAAAGAGAAAGACAACTATTGGGTTTTCCTCTGAGGTTCGTACCTTAAGGGTAGGTACGGATCGCCTCCTCAGCACTCCACGTCCGCTTGTCTCCTCTGCGTACCGACACCCTGTATGGTCCACCTCCGGGCACCGTCCAGTCTTGGTACCCTCAGCCTCGATCAGCGTTGTCCGTTGTCTGCACCAAACACAACAAGGTGCAGGCATAGCCCGTGCAGGGGTGCGTATAACGATACTCAATAGGGACTCCGAGACCCTAAAGGTCTCACAAAATCCACAAAGGATCAACCAAAAAGCATGAAATCAACTGAAAACCCTACTTAGGTATATGCCCATACATATACCTAAGTTATCAAGAAAACCCATCTCAATCATGAGGAAAACACAGGGTCCAACCCAAAAGTCCAAAGCTCAAATATTCCACAAAGGAAGGAATACCACAAAGGTAAGTACCACATAGGTATGCCACACAGAAGAATACCACCAAGGTATTGCCATGAATGAAAGTAACACATAGGTACGAACTCATCTCACACCAGGTATAACTTAGGTACATAAGTAGATATGATTAGATGTAACTACTAATTCATCTTACTCTGTTAAGGGGCATACCCACGAAGGATCATAAGTCATCATCAGACCCACAGAGGATCATAGCACATTGCCAAACCCACACAGGATCCTAGTACCTCGTCAGACCCACACAGGATATTATTACACTGTCAGTACATCTTCAGACCCACACAGGATCCTAGTACATCGTCAGTAAATCGTCATACCCACACAGGATACTAGCACATCGTCAGTACATCGTCAAACCCACACAGGATCCTAGTACATCGTCAGTACGTCGTCAGTCCCACATAGTATCCTAGTACATTGTCAGTATATCATCAGACCCACACAGGATCCTAGTACATCATCAGTACATTGTCAGACCCACACATGATCCTAGTACATCTTCAATACTTCATCAGACCCACACAGGATCCTAGTACATCTTCATACCCACACAGGATCCTAGTACATCGTCAGTATGTCGTCAGACCCACACATGATCCTAGTACATCGTCAGTACTTCGTCAGACCCACACAGGATCCTAGTACATCGTCAGTACGTCGTCAGACCCACACATGATCCTAGTACATCGTTAGTAGGTCTTCAGACCCACACAAAATTCTAGTACATCATCATTACGTCGTCAGACCCACACAGGATCCTAGTACATTGTCAGTATGTTGTCATACCCACACAGGAACCTAGTACATCGCCAGATCCAGCTACAGGGTTCCCGCACTAAGCTCGCTTGTCTCTAGGAGGGTCCACTCCTTAAGCCACTAGTAGATACTCCAACTACAATGAAGTCCCACAAAGAAGCATCCTAAAGGACCGCCTGGTCTGTAAGTTATTGACCTTTTAGTCCCGAGGGCCCGGTTGGATTCGTGCTCGATCCAACCCGACCGTACCCAAACTTCATCCAAATCTCAAGTGGGGTATTCACAAAGGTCCGTCTCACTCCAAGGTTTTTGGTGTTGTAGACGGTTCATCAAACGGACGCTCGGTGCCAAAGATATGGTCGTAAGAGAGAAAATGGGTCTAAGTTGGTCTGGGTCCGGTCTGACCTGATCGAACCGACCCAACCCGCGGTGTGGCTCAGCCCGTTGGGTTTGGCCCAGCCCGCGCTGGGCAGCCATGGTGCGGCGGTCCGCCGTGGCTGGCCGGATGGCCGGCCGTCCTCTCCGCGCAGCACAGTCGCACGCAGCGCCTTCGCCAGCAACCAGCTTGATCGGCCATCCTTCCTTCATCGTTGTGGCACAAGTCGTGGTTCTCTTCTGTCGGGCGGTGCGGTCACACCATCAGCTTCGTCATGAATAACACAACAAATAATTACAAGAATTGCGGAGAGGTCGGGCCATGTTTGTTTGGCCCGCACTCTCCGCGTTAGAGCGGTAGCAAGTAGCTATGATTCCTTCTTGAATTACGAAGAGTCGTCAAGAACAGAAAAGGGGAAAAATCAAAACAGCAATCCCTACCTTGTCATTCGTTGTAGGAGGTCATGAGGAAGGAGACGAAGTCGTTGGGGATGGTGGCATCGGTGTTCGTCACTTCCGCAAGATTCCTCTGATCCGAGCTCAAGCGTCATCCTCGTTCTTCATTGAAGATGGTGTGTTCTTCATTGGAGATGAGTTCCTCAAAAGTCTTCCCTTTCACCAATGATTACTCCCAACCAAAAACAAGTGAGGATCCAACACCAATTAAATTAAGTTTACCAATTTAATTTGTTGGCACATTTAATTTTCATGATTAATTAAAGGTTTTGGCACAATTAATGTGGAGTAAGTTCAAGAGACTTCTCCACATTAAAGAGGCAGTTTAAGGGTTTCTCCCATTATGAGGGTTTGGGTGGTCCCCACCTTTAGGAATTCAAATTGGGGGGTTTAGGCTCGGGTGGTCCCCACCACCATAACCCATGTTGATGGGTTTCAAAAATAAAATTGTTAAAATTTTTATTTTATTTTATTCTTTCACGAAAAACACAAAAACAAACTTTCCCCCTCGACCCACTGCAGATGAGGTGAAGGTCTCCATAAGCGAATACCGGAACGGTGAGTTCAACGGTGTCCTTGGATTTCAATTCCGAGCACCGGTTAAAAATTTACAAAAGCCCACTCGCACGTTTACTGAACGTACCTGAAAAAAAGTTCAGAAATTCATTCTGGGCACGCCGGGTCTCGGAATCACGTGCCATCAATTTTCACGGACTCGTAAAATTCCCATATAATTAAAAAAATTACATGGAAATTTCGAGTCTTTACATTCTCCCCACCTCAGGTATTTACATCCACATAATCCAAAACCAAAACTAAGGAAACAAGTGGGGGTACTGAGCACGAATTTGAGCCTCCCACTCCCTGTGCTCTCCTGGAGGTTCCCTTGCTGCCGGCAAATGTGCACCAGAGGTATCGACCGCCCACGAAGGACCCGATCCTGTCGATCATCAATCTCTATTGGAACCTCCATAAAAGTCTCCCCATCGTCGACGTCCATATCGTTGTGGTCGATGATGTGAGAAGGGTCGTGCACGTATCTCCTCAACTGGGATACGTGGAAGACGTCGTGCACCTGGTGAAACTGAGGGGGAAGTGCTAGGTGGTAAGCCACATTATCAACTCTACTGAGGACCTGGAAGGGTCCAATGAACCTCAGAGATAACTTTACACCCCAACCAAATCTCCACAAACCTCATTGAGGTGAGACCCGTAGAAAGACGCAGTCGCCATCCTCGAACTCCAGAAGTCTCTGTCTCCTGTCGGCATAAGACTTTTGCCTGCTATGTGCAGTCTTCATCTGCTCCTAGATGATCTGAACTTTCTCTGTGGTAGCCCATACCATCTCTAGTCCCACGAGTGATGACTCCCCTAGGTCAGTCCAGCACAAAGGTGATCTGCAAGGTCTCCCGTACAACGCCTCAAAATGTGTCATCCCAATGGTGGAGTGATAACTATTGTTGTATGAAAACTCCACCAAAGGTAAGTGATCCTCCCAGCTATGACCGAGGTCGAGGACGAAATCACCCAGCATGTCCTCGAGGGTCTAAATGGTCCGCTCAGTCTGGTCATCTGTCTGAGGATGGAAGGCGGTGCACAAATGAAGTTGCATCCCGAAATCCTCCTGTAACCCCTTCCATAGCCGGAAAGTAAAACGTGTATCACAATCGGAGACAATTTTCAAGGGTACTCCATGTAGCCGCACAATCTCTTACACATAGAGGCATCCCAAGATCTCTACTGAACCCTTCTCTCTGATCGGTAGGAAGTGGGATGACTTGGTGAGTCAGTTGATGATCACCCAGATAGAATCATGACCCCTGGATGTGTGTGGAAGTCCCCTCATGAAGTCCATGTATATCCCATCCCACTTCTACTTTGGGACCTCTAAAGGATGAACCAAGCTTACTGGTACCTGATGCTCCGCCTTCACTTGCAGACAAGTGAGGAACTGAGAGACAAACTCTGCTACTGCTTTCTTCATTCCCAGCCACCAGTGTTGTCGTCGAAGATCCTGGTACATCTTCGCTACTCCTGGATGTACATCTAGAGGGGATGTGTGGAACTCCCTCATCACTTCCTCTCGAAGTTACACTGGTACCACGGTACATCCTCTGAAGATAATAACATTCTCCCCACCTTTAGAAAATCCATCAGGTGCTTTTCCTATGGATATCTGAGCACATCGAGCCCCACAGTCAGTATCCTCATGTTGTGCCTCCCTGACTCACTGAAGAAGTGGGGGAGTGATTATAAGAGACTGAAGAAAATATTATCCATCTTGATCCACAAAGGATATCTGCAAAGAGGCAAGCTGCTCTGTCACCTCACCTAGCATTTGTATACTAGATCTCCAGCTAAGTGCATCTGCTACAAAGTTCCCCTTCCTGGGAGTATAGACTATCTTGAAGTCATAGTCCTAGAGTAACTCGAGCCAATGTCGTTGTCTCAGGTTCAGGTCCTTCTGTGAGAAGATATACCTGAGACTCTTGTGATATGAGTAGACTATAAAATGTTCACCCATCAAGTAATTTCGCCACATATTCAAGGCGAAGACCACTGCTAATAACTCCAGGTCATGGGTAGCGTAGTTCTTCTCATGTTGTATCAGCTGTCGAGAACCATACGCGATCACTGCTTGCTCATACATCAGGACACATCTGAGTCCAGTCCCTGATGTGTCGCAGACGTACCCTATGCCCTCCTCTGGTAGCCTCAAGATGGGGGCACTAGTCAGCCTCTACCTCAGCTACTAAAAACTCCGCTGGCATCTCTCCGACCAAACGAAGGGTTGCCCCTTCTTCTTCAATACTGATAAAGGTGCTGCAACTCTGGAGAAATCTGGCACAAACCTCTGGTAGTATCCAGCCAAACCCAGGAAACTTCATACCTCTACCACACTCCTGGGTGGATCCCAAGAAAGTACCGCCTCAATATTTGTTGGATCCACTACAACTCCAGACTCTGATATGACATTTCCCATAAAGTGAACCTCTCGGATCTAGAACTGGCACTTCGAGAGCTGACCATAAAGCTGGTGCTCTTAGAGTGTGTCCAGTACTACCTGCAAATGATAGGCATGCTCCTCCTCAGTATCCAAGTAGATCAGAATGTCATCGATGAAGACTACTACAAAGCGGTCAATGTATGGCTAAAAGATCTTGTTTATGAGCCTCATGAACACTGCTGGAGCTTTGGTTATGCCGAACGGAATAACCAAGAACTCATAATGGCCATACCGACATCTGAAAGTCGTCTTCTGCACATCCCCGTCTCGCACTCTGAGCTGGTGATAGCCTGATCTGAGGTCTATCTTCAAGAACCACTGTTCTCCCTTCAGCTGATCAAAGAGGTTGTCAATCCATGGGAGTGGGTACCTGTTCTTCACAATCACCTGGTTCAGGTGCCGATAGTCAAAAAAAGTCTCAATATCCCATCCTCCTTTTTGGAAAACAAAATCGGGGCTATCCAAGGAGAAACACTGGGCCAGATGAATCTCTTCCCCTATAATTCCTCTAGTTTTACCCGCATCTCACGAAGCTCTATGGGAGACATCCGATACGATGGTGTAGATATCGGTGTCATCTCGGGGTACAAGTCAATGTAAAAGTCCACCTTTGTGTGAGGAGGTAGGCCCGAAACATCATCAGGGAAGACATCCACATACTGGTCCACCACTACAGGATAGCTCGGACTCTCCACATCAACCGCTCCGAGGGTAAGGCTAGCCAACTGATGAGTGATCGGCTGCACTCTCCTCCGGGTAAGTATATCCTGTGCTGCAAAGGCTCCCTTCTCACCAGTTAAGGTAAAACCGGTCCCATCCGTGTGGACACACCACACTTTGCACCCAATATAGTCAATCTGAGCATGGACTATAGATAACCAGTCCATACCCAAGATGACGTTGTAAGGCCTCGACACCGCTACTAGGAGATCCCAGCCGAAGCTCTCGCCTCCTAGAGTAAGCTCACACTTCCAACACCAGTGTGTAATCGTCGAATCCTCTCCTATAGGAGCCTCTAGCCGTAAGGATCGATCCAATGGCTCCATCAGAATCTTCGAGCTCCGAATGAGGGTAGTGGAAATAAAAGAATTACTGGAACATGTGTCTATAAGTACTACAGCTAAGGTGGAGTAGACATAGATCATACCCCGTATCATCTCCAGAGCACCATGGTCGTAGGCCTCAGCTGCCTAGAGCTGAGCTGACCCCTGTCCACCTTCTCCCTGTGGTCGGGGTGGACCACTTGGTGGTGGTGGCGGTAACATCTCAAATCATCTCCCACCACCAGCTGCACAACCACCTCCTCTGCCACGTTTTCCTGCTCCCTGTAGACCTCCTCGGTCGAACCTCTGTCTCTGTCTGGGCGGTCCTTCGACCGTATGATGATCATCCGTACGGTGGGTCAGACATTCATGAGCCATGTGACCCTACTCGCCGCATGTGAAACGTTGTATGTTCCTTGCATGATTGGATATGTCTCTTGTGCCCCGCACAACCGATCCTGAGTCATGTGGTTGTCCACCTATAGTTCTGGTCCTCTTGGACCTTCGTGACATCTGTCTGCTGTCAGCTGCAGAAGACTCCACTATATGGTGTTCAGTGGTGGGTCTCGCTGCTAGTGACTTCTCATCAAGAAAAATCTCCACTAAGAGGGATTTCTCTAACAATCCCACCTGTGTCGGGATGCTAAGAGAAATCATTGAAGCCCTAATCTCCTACCTGAGTCCCTGCTCAAAGGTCAGGGCCCTGAAGAATGGGTCCCACACCATATCAGTGGAGTAGCGTGAGAGATCAGTGAACCTCACTGGGTACTGAGCCACAGTCATGCTACCCTGCTGCAGATGAAGTAGCTCATGTATGCGCACTGCACGAAGGGTCATTGGGACAAACTCTACCTGGAACAGGCTCTTGAAGTTTTCCAAGAGAAGCGTCACCTCATTGTGAACCTGGAGCATCAAGCTCCACCATCTGTCTACTGCTGCCTATAGAATACTAGCGGCAAGGATCACCATAAGATCAGCTGGCGTCCCTACCAGTCGGAAGACTCTCACCATGGCCTCCAACCAATCCTTAGCCGCTTGTGGTTCTGTCTCTCCCCTGAACCTAAGTGGCCTCTGGCACTGGAACATGTGCAACGCGCTCAAGTGACGTGCACTCTCTGCTATTGGGACTGGTGGCATCAGTTGACCAATGGGTAATGGTACCATTGGTGCCTCCGTTGGTGCCTCTACTGGAAGAGGGCCCTACACTGAGGCCTCGTCACTCGGTGGGCTATCAGTGCATACTATATCTGGAACCCTAGCTGGCTGTCTGCGTGGAGGCATCCTGAAAAGAAACAGGTACGCCACAGTCAATAAGTTATACCTGGTGAGCTGACTTAAAGAGATCACAAATAAAACTCTTGAAAACACACATGCAATCAGTGTTTTTGTGCACTGAGTCATAAATCAGAAGTCAGGGTCCTGGGGTATGGATACGTCGGCCGCCACACCATCACTGGATTCCCTAAACTGATAATCAAACTCACTAAACTTAACATTATTTCCATTAAAAAGAAGAGCAGAATTAAATGTTCTATGGTAGAACCGAATCCTCTAATACCAATTTGTCACAACCCGTCGCCTGGGGCCCGTGTCATGACTACCCTAAGCCCGCCTTCCATAGGCCAGGGGCTGGTGACTAGAACCGAAAGGAATATTCCCTAAAACTGGGAAGGCATTGCCTTTATATCCTGTAAACACATGCAACCAAACACACAACAAGATACGAACACAAGTAAACTGTATAACAAAAAGAGTGTTGAAAGTAAGAGGGGTCAGAATACAAGTCCAACAGTAAAGGTACAAGTAAAACTGAAATACAATAAAATTAAATAAAGAGAAAGACACCTACTGGGTCGTCCTTCGGGGTTCCTATGTGAAGGGTAGGTACAGATCACCTCCTCATCACTCTACGTCTGCCTGTCTCCTCTGTGTACTGACACACCATATGGTCCACCTCTGGGCACCGTTCAGTCCTGGTACCCTCAGACTTAATCAGCGTTGTCCGTTGTCTACACCAAACACAACAAGGTGCGGGCATAGCCCGTGAAGGGGTGAGTATAATGATACTCAGTAGGGACCCCGAGACCCTCAAGGTCTCACAAAATCCACAAAGGATAAACCAAAAAGCATGAAATCAACTGACAACCCTACTTAGGTATATGCCCATACATATACCTAAGTTATCAAGTAAACCCATCTCAATCATGAGGAAAACACAGGGTCCAACCCAAAAGTCCAAAGCTCAACTGCTCCACAAAGGAAGGAATACCACAAAGGTAAGTACCACACAGGTACGCCGCATAGAAGAATACCACCAAGGTATTACCACGAAGGAAAGTATCACACAGGTACGAACTCAGCTCACACCAGGTATAACTTAGGTATAGAAGTAGAGATGATTAGATGTAACTACTAATTCATCTTACTCTGTTAAGGGGTAGACCCACGAAGGATCCTAAATAATCATCAGACCCACAGAGGATCATAGTACATCATCAGACCCACACAGGATCCTAGTACCTCGTCAGACCCACACATGATCCTAGAACATCAACAGTACATTGTTAGACCCACACAGGATCCTAGTACATCGTCAGTACGTCGTCAGACCCACACAGGATCCTAGTACATCGTCAGTACCTCTTCAGATCCACTCAAGATCCTAGTACATCGTCAGTACATCGTCAGACCCACACAGGATCCTAGTACATCGTTAGTACGTCGTCAGACCCACACAGGATCCTAGTACATCGTCAGTACGTCGTCAGACCCACACAGGATCCTAGTACATCATCAGTACTTTGTCAGACCCACACAGGATCCTAGTACATCGTTAGTACGTTGTCAGACCCACACAGGATCCTAGTACATCTTCAGTATGTTGAAAAACCCACATAGGATCCTAGTACATTGTCAGTACATCGTCACACCCACACAGGATCCTAGTACATCATCAGAGCCAGTTACAGGTTTCCCGCACTAAGCTCGCTTGTCTCCGGGAGGGTCTCCTCCTCAATCCATTGGTGTAACGATCCAAAGTTTTTCAATGGAAATTCCCTTCTAATATTTATTTCATAAAATCACATAATAATGAACTACTAAGTGATAAGTGACCTTTAAACATAAGTTTGTCACTTCTATGTTTGGAATTTCGAAAATTCGGCATATAGGGTTGTGTTCAAGATGTTTTTTGGAGTCTAATAAAACAAAAATATTTTTTTGGTGAATAGTAACATACCCTAATGAATAGTAAAATACCCTTATGAATAGTGATATACCCTAATGAATAGTAACGTCACCTATGGTGGTATATAAATAATATTCAAGTTGGAAATACAATAAACCTATATTTTAGAATAAGTTAATGAATGTTTTAAAACTAGTTTTTGATAATAAATTATTATTTTAATTAAATATTAAAATAATCATATTTAGAAAATTATTTTAAAAAAAAATTGAGTTCATTTTTGGATTCTACACGTTGAAAAATGGTTTGGGTGAAGTTTTGGTATTTTTCTGAAATACTTGAATTTTTGATGAATAGTAGAGACCGATAATTCACAATGAATGCTAAATAATGAATTAATTGAGTCATGTGTGATGTACTACTGATGTAAGCCCACTTGGTTCGGGATTACATTATAAAATTACTATTTTTGGTCATAGAAGACTCACTATTCCTTGTCTTGGGAGGAATTAATAAACTAATGAATTTTATATTAAGAAAACTCCTCTCTCCTCCACTATAAAAACCCCCCTTCACTACCTCTTTTCTCCACTCCTCTCAAGATCCAAGACTTCTCTAAATTCTGACCAAATACCCTCCCAAGTTCCTTCCCCACTTCCAAGTCTTTATGGTCTTTCCAAAAGACCAAAATCAAATCCCCTAAGAGGAGTCTCAAAGAGAGGAGATCAAAGGGTAAGAACCCTCTTTCGTTTTCAAGTGTTTTGTTTTCATTTTCTTTCTTTTCTTATACCCTATTCCCCTTCCCTTATCCAAAAGGAATTAAAGATCCATAATTTCATATATTATGTATTATAATCATGTTTATGGAAAATTTCAAGCATCATGCTTCCCCTCCTCTCCCTCACGTTCTAGAATTAAAACATCGCCCGTGATGTGTCAAATTACCAACATCATGGATAATGTGTTTTCAAATTCTTTTATCATTTTGTTTTTGGTCATGAAACCATTTATGTTATGGTTGAACCAGATTATTATATGTGTTATATGTCCTATTTAAGGTTCTTTAATCCTCATACACTCATGATATAAAACAATAATACAAAACAAGTCAATTATGGGCAAAATCGTTAAAATTATTTCAAGTGTTTATCATTAATGTTTAATGTAAAGGTTCTATTTCACTCTAATTAACCAAATGAATTTTGTAACCATGTAACCTAATGGATTTCCACTAATTTTATATAACTTCAATTCTGGACAACCACTTTCATCTTACATTTCATTTGAACCTAAATACAATTGAACCGATCATTAAAACAAATGAAACAAACGGACCCAAACAATGAAATTGAACCTTGTAATCAATCAAAATGGGTATAAATGAACTTAAAAATGTTATAATGAATCTTTTACATATAGATAAGGTTATGTAACTATTGATTAATAAACCTAATTTGACTATACAGGTCATTAATATCAAGTGGAGAACACCAACAAACCTAAGGTAAGGGATCCTCTCAATTTCACTCTTATTCAAGATTGTTCACTATGTTAGGACATGTTGTGTGTAATTATTAATTATGGGGTATGATTTATCACCTCCCAAATACTTCCCTATTTATGTATAAGTGATGATAATTCCCTCTCCTCTCTCACTAATCCCCCTTAAGTACTCCCGATACCATGCCGATGATCCGTAAAGAATTCTACCTGAACCTCTTTTATTCCTTCGGATTGTCTTATCTACCTTTCTACCAAAATGATGATATATTATCTTTTCATGTGCATACTCTAAATGTGTGCACATGTTCCAATTTTATTTATCAAGACTCTTTAATCACTCTCTTTCGAGGATATGCATGTTTTAAGTGATTCTCTCCTCACTACTTCCCGATAAGTGAACTCGTTTTAAGGGAACTTCCCGAATTCATTCCTATTATCAAGTGTACTATATACTCTATTTTAAGTCACCTTTGTATTTATAAAATAAGTCTTTTTATTATGAAAACCATCCTGGTTTACTTCTGGTTTTATAAAAAAATATTATGCCTCTTTTCCTTTTAAGAGATATTCGATGTTTTCTTAAACCGCACTAAAATGTTTTGACTCAAAGATTCCTAAAAAAACTATTTTTTACATGTTATCACTTAAGTTCATATCTCTTGTCATAATTTATTCATTTATAAATTATTAAGGTCTATTTATGATTTAATTCCTTTCTTTCATGGATGCATGTATGTTACGTCCCTTTTTATTATGCTTCATGACGTGATTGTGTGCCCATTTCTTTCCTTGGGTACTCTTATGTTTATGTATGATTGATTATGTGAGATTATTTATGTGGAAAGCATATACATGAATAATATAAGATGGTTTCTCACAGATAGGGCTCCAATACATTGGATAAAGTTAATGTATCATGAGAAGATTATGGGCAAACGGTCCGGGCGGTTAGCATTGGCTTGTGCTACTATGGGAAACGAGATTAGCGGTTAGCCTTGACTCGTACCAATGTCATATTTAAAGTTGATTCCACCTCTCTATGAAACTATGCTTATATAATCTCATGCTTATATGATCTCATGCTTTTTTTATTCCATTTTTTTATGATCCCATGTTTATATGTTATAATTTCATATGTTCCATGCTTTCAATATCATTATGTCAAGCCTCCTAACTCATGTGCTTGAAGTTTATACTTATGTTCTTTCCCTTACTGGGATTTTTAGCTCATCCCTTTGTTCATGTGTTCCCCAGGGTACCCTGTGTAGATGTAAGAGATCAAAGAAAGTTAGGAGCTCTTTATGGAGATTAAATAAAGAAGTTTTTTTTAGCCCCATGTTTTATGTTTTATGTACCTAGTCTTCCAAGACACTAGACTTAACGATACTTGGCTTGTACTTTGATGATGAATTATGTTTAAAATCATGAAATGTTATGTGTAAAAGGCTAGGGTCACTATAGTTGGTATCAGAGGCATGGTCTAGTTATTTTTGGAGATTAGGAATAGAGAACCTTAGTGGGAACCTTAAGGATGAGAATAAGTATTATAAAACATTACCAAAATTTTGGTGAGTATTGAGTAAGTGGTTTATCAATCAAATACATCCCTGTCTAGATACGAGCAGGTAGAGGTGGCTCTGGCACAGATGTATCCTAGGGTTAAAACCCAAAAACACTGCTTTGAGCTAGACTCGAACAGAAACTGGTGCATGACAACGGGCCTTGCTGCACTCTTGGTTACAACACTCCCGGGGGATATGATTTGGTAGATTCACGAGCTTAGTACAAACCATTATTAGGGGAAAAAAAGCCCATAAGAATATAAGTTAAGAAGTAGATTGAGGATAACCTAGATTTAACCTGAGGAATCATAAGTTAGGATATACTTCTTCTTTATAAGTTTATCCTTTTATGTTAAAAGTTTCTTTTTTTCTCAATAGATAAGCATTCAAGACCTATAATTATATGTTCTTTCTCTTAGTTAATGGTGGGAAATAGAAGAACACGTACCAACATCCAATGTGATAGGCAATGCGATGATTTCCCTAATGATATGCCTGAGGTGATGGAATCGGGTGCTCAAAACTTCATGGCAGTACTTGCTCAACTGGATCAAGTTATGAATAATAACTTGAATCAGGTGGAACATCCTCCTCCTCCAAGGAAAGAGAAATTTGTCGTGGAATCCTTCATGCGGCAAAGGCCTCCCATGTTTAGCGGATCTTATGATCCCCTCCTCGTGGAACAATGGATTAACTCCATTTAAAATATATTCTTCGTCCTCCAGTGCTCGAAAGAAGAGAAGGTAGTACTGGCAGTCTATCGTTTTGATGGGGAATCTGATCAGTGGTGGACATTGATCAAGAATACAAAGTCCCAAGAGGAAATAGATTCCATATATTGGGAGGAATTCAAGAGGATGTTTTTCAACAAATATTTTCCTCAAACCCTCCATCTCAAGATGGAAAGAGAGTTCCTCGGACTCAAGCAGAAGGAAGATGAGTCCATCGGGGCATATGAAGCAAACTTTACAAGGCTTTAAAGGTACACCTTTGACTTTTTCATGAATATATAAATCAAGGTGGATCGCTTATTTAGAAGACTAAAGCCGAGTCTACGAAAAGCGTTGGCGATTAGAGACTTCGACAGTTATGAGGACATTGTCCGTTGTTCCCTCAAGGTGGAAATGGAGATTGGAGACTCTCAGTGGTCTCATGGGCCCAGTGAAAAGAAGCGGAAGATGGAAAACAACATGGGTGGTCCATCAAAAAAACACCATGATGGAAAGAAACCCAACTTTCCCCTTTGCAAAAATTGTGGGAAGAAGCATCCTGGTAACTGTCTGAAGGGAACCAAGAATTGTTTCAAATGTGGAAAGTTTGGTCATCTGTCCAAGAACTGCTGAAGGGATATGAAAAATACTGCTAATGTTGAAGAAGAAAGGAAGCTTCAGATCAACACTCAGCCTGCAGTACAGTGTTTCAACTGCAAGGAGCTTGGGCATTATGCGAACAATTTCCCTAAGTCGAGGGTTGTCGGAGGCAATCAACAACAACCTCCAAGGAAACAAGGAAGGGCTTATGCTATCACTACTGCTGAGGTGGAGCCGGAAAATGATGTAGTGACAGGTACGCTTGTTATTCATTCAAGAATAGCGAATGTGTTATTTGATTCTGGTTATACGCATTCTTTCATATCTTGCAAGTTTAGTATAACTATTCAAACACCACCTAAAAATTTGGAGGAAAAGTTATCTGTGAGAACAGTGAATGGGGAAATTATTGCATCCATGGTTTATAACTCCTCCCCGGTTAATGTTTGTGGACTGAACCTCCCAGCAAATCTTGTCATACTTCCTTTAGTGGAGTTCGATGCTATCTTGGGCATGGATTGGCTATCTTTGTACAAGGCCAACATCAACTGTCGGTAAAGGGAGATCACTCTTCACATCCCAAAGCATCCTCTGATTCTTTACAAGTGTAAGGAGGAAGATGAATATACTTTAGAATCATCGTCTCAAGTTTGGATATTTTTTCCTTGTGATCAAGCATATCTAGCTAAAATGATTGAGATGAAGGAGAGAATCATGCTTGAAGACATGCCCATCGTGAGGGATTACACTGATGTATTCCCCGAAGAGTTTCCCGGTCTTCCCCCTGACCGAGAGGTTGAGTTCTCAATTGAACTTATCCCTGGATCTCTTCCAATCTCAAAGACACCTTACAGAATGGCCACCATAGAGATGGAAGAGTTGAAGAAGCAGTTACAAGAGAATATGGAGAAGGGTTTTGTACACCCGAGTGATTCACCGTGGGGTGCTTCAGTCCTCTTCATCAAGAAGAAGGATGGATCAATGCACCTCTGCATTGATTATCATGAGCTCAATAAAACCATGATAAATAATAAGTATCCCCTCCCACTAATAGATGACTTGTTTGATCAGCTACGTGGGGCCAGTTATTTCTCTAAGGTGGACCTTCGGTCGGGATATCACCAACTAAAGGTGAGGAAGGAAGATATTCTCAAGACTGCCTTTCAAATGAGGTATGGACACTATGAGTTCATAGTGATGCCCTTTGGACTCACTAATGCTCCAAAAAATTTCATGGATTTAATGAATATAGTCTTTAGAGATTACCTCGACAAGTTTGTGGTGGTCTTTATTGATGATATTATAATATACTCCAAGAGCAAGGAGGAACATGAGGAGCATTTGAAAACTGTGTTAAATACTTTGCGAAGGGAGAAGTTGTATGAAAAGTACAGTAAATGTGAGTTCTGGATGGAGTAAGTGTCATTCCTGGGGCATGTTATCACTAGAAAAGGGATATCTTTGGACCCTTCCAAGACAAAGGCAATTAAAGAGTGGCCCAGGCCAACTTCTGTAACGGAGATCCATAGATTTTTGAGTCTAGCTGGGTATTATCGATGATTCGTGAAGAAATTTTCACGACTGTGAAACCCAATGACCAAGATGACGTGGAAGGGAGTAAAGTTTTTCTGGACACAGGAATGTGAAGACTGTTTCAAGGAGTTGAAAAAGAGGCTTATCACTGCACCAGTTCTCACACTCCCTACCAGTGGGGAGCTCTTTGTGGTGTATAGTGATGCTTATAAGAAGGTCTTAGGTTGTGTGTTGATTCAAAATGATAAAGTTATAGCCTATGCCTCAAGGCAGCTAAAAATCTATGAGCAAAACTATCCAACGCATGATCTGGAGTTAGCGGCTATGATCTTTGCCTTGAAAATTTGGCGGCATTATCTCTATGGGGAGAAATGTGAGATATATACTAACCACAAGAGTCTCAAGTATATATTCACACAGAAAGAGATTAATATGCGCCAGTGAAGATGGATATATCTCATCAAGGATTACAACTGCTCAATCCACTACCATCCCAGTAAGGCAAACAAGGTGGAAGATGCTCTAAGTAGAAAGGATCCTACATCTTTATCAATGATGAAAATTGAAAAGGATTCGATCTTCTTAGATTTGAAAAGGATGGACATGGGAATCATTATGGGAGGAACATCATCAATCCTTTCTCAAATGATTTCTTTAACCATCCCTCTTGGAGAAGATAAAGGATGATCAAAGGAAAGATGTGGAAATTCAGAAAAGGGTGGAAGCTGTTAAAAATGGGAAATCCTATGATTTCAAAATTGATGAGGAAGGATTTGTAAGATTTGGGACACGATTATGTGTACCATCCAATCCATAGATAAAGAATGAGCTATTTAATGATACACATAGCTCGACCTTCTCTATCCACCCAGGGAGCACAAAGATGTATCGATATCTCCAATAAAACTTTTGGTGGGACAATATGAAAAGGGAGATTGTCGAATATACATCAAAGTTCCTCGTATGTCAGCAAGTGAAGGCTGGGAGACAAAAGTCTAAGGGGATGATGCAACCACTACCCATATCAGCATGGAAGTGGGAGAACATTACCATAGACTTTGTCACTGGACTTCCAAGGACATATAGAGAAAACAATGCTATATGGGTCATTGTGGATCGTCTTACGAAGACAGCTCACTTTATCGTGATTCGAGAGGACTTATCATTGGATTAACTTGCACGGATTTATATCAAAGAAGTGGTAAGGTTGCATGGAGTACCACTATCTATTGTATCCGACCGTGATCCGAGATTCACCTCAAAGTTTTGGAAAAGTCTCCAACATGCGTTGAGCACTGAACTGAACTTCAGTACGGCCTATCATCCTCAAACTGATGGCCAGTCTGAGCGAACTATTCAGACACTGGAAGACATGTTGAGAGCGTGTTATATGGAATTCAAAGGAGGATGGGACCAACATCTTCCACTGGTTGAATTCTCCTACAATAATAGTTTCCACTTGAGCATCCAAATGGCACCATATGAATCCCTTTATGGGAAAAGGTACAGAACACTGGCATGTTGGGATGAAGTCGGTGAGCGTAAGCTGCTAGGACCTGAAATGGTCGAAGAAATGGTGGAGAAGGTGAAAACCATTCAACAGCATATCAAGGCAGCCCAAAGTCGACAGAAGAGTTATGCAGATAACCATCGACGAGACCTTGAGTTCAAAGTCAGAGACATGCTATTTCTACGCATATCTCTGTGGAAGAATGTCATGAGGTTAGAGAAGAAAGGAAAGTTAAGTCCCAGGTACATTGGCCCCTTCGAGATCCTTGATCGAGTTGGAACTATGACCTATCGACTAGCACTTCCACCTACCATGTCTAAAGTACATGATGTCTTTCATGTATCCCTCTTAAGGAAGTACATACCAGACCCTTCACATGTACTCTCTTCAAAGGTGGTATAGTTGGAGAATGACCTTTCCTATGAGGAGCAGCCAGTGAAGATCTTGGATCGTAGAGACAAATTTCTACGTAACAAGACTACTCATATGGTCAAGGTACTATGGAGAAACCATAAGTATGAAGAGGCAACATGGGAACTGGAGGAAGCAATTAAGGAAAAGTACCCGCATCTGTTTTTGTCCTAGAATGTAAAATGAAATTTCGAGGGCGAAATTTCTTAAGGGGGGAAAATGTAACGACCCAAAGTTTTTCAATGGAAATTACCTTCTTATATTTATGTCATAAAATCACATAATAATGAACTACTAGATGATAAGGGAACTTTAAACATAAGTTTGTCACTTCTATGTTTGGAATTTCGAAAATCTGGCATACACGGTTGTGTTCAAGATGTTTTTTGGAGTCTAATAAAAAAAAAATTTGGTGAATAGTAACATACCCTAATGAATAGTAAAATAACCTTATGAATAGTGATGTACCCTAATGAATAGTAACATCACCTATGGTGGTATAGAAATAATATTCAAGTTGGAAGTATGATAAACCTATATTTTAGAATAAGTTAATGAATGTTTTAAAACTAGTTTTTGATAATAAATTATTATTTTAATTAAATATTAAAATAATAATATTTAGAAAATTATTTTTGAAAAATGAAATTTATTTTTGTATTATACACATCAAAAAATGGTTTGGGTGAAGTTTTGGGATTTTTCTGAAATACTTGAATTTTTTATGAATAGTAGAAACCGATGATTCACAATAAATGCTAAATAATGGATTAATTGAGTCATGCGTGATTTCCTACTGATGTAAGCCCAATTGGTTTAGGATTACATTATAAAATTACTATTTTTGGTCATAGAAGACTCACTATTCCTTTTCTTGGGAGAAATTAATAAACTAATGAATTTTATATTAAGAAAACCCCTCTCTCCTCCTCTATAAACCCCCCCCCCCTTCACTCCCTCTTTTCTCCACTCCTCTCAAGATCCAAGCCTTCTCTAAATTCTTCCAAAATACCCTCCCAAGATCCTTCCCCACTTCCAAGGCTTGATGGTCTTTCCAAAAGACCAAAATCAAATCCCCTAAGAGGAGTCTCAAAGAGAGGAGATCAAAGGGTAAGAACCCTCTTTCGTTTTAAAGTGTTTTGTTTTCATTTTCTTTCTTTTCTTATACCCTATTCCCATTCCCTTATCCAAAAGGCATGAAAGATCCAGAATCTCATATATTCTAGATGATAATCATGTTTATGAAAAATTTCAAGCATCATGATTCCCCTCCTCTCCCTCACGTTCTAGAATTAAAACATCACCCGTGATGTGTCAAATTACCAACATCATGGATAATGTGTTTTCAAATTATTTTATCATTTTGTTTCTGGTCATGAAACCATTTATGTTATGGTTGAACCAGATTATTATATATGTTATATGTCCTATTTAAGGTTCTGTAATCCTCATACACTCATGATATAAAATAATACAAAACAAGTCAATTATGGGCAAAATCGTTAAAATTATTTCAAGTGTTTATCATTAATGTTTAATGTAAAGGTTCTCTTTCACTCTAATTAACCAAATGAATTTTGTAACCATGTAACCTACTAAATTTCCACTAATTTTATATAACTTCAATTCTGGAAAACCACTTTCATCTTACATTTCATTTGAACCTAAATACAATTGAACCGATCATTAAAACAAATGAAACAAACAGACCCGAACAATGAAATTGAACCTTGTAATCAATTCAAATGGGTATAAATGAAATTAAAAAGGTTATACTGAATCTTTTACATATATATAAGGTTCTTTAACTATTTATTAATAAACCTAATTTGACTATACATGTCATTAATATCAAGTGGATAACACCAACGGACCTAAGGTAAGGGATCCTCTCAATTTCACTCTTATTCAAGATTGTTCACTATGTTAGGACATGTTGTGTGTAATTATTAATCATGGGGTGTGATTTCGCACCTCCCCCATACTTCCCTATTTATGTATAAGTGATGATAATTCCCTCTCCTCCCTCAATAGTCCCCCTTAAGTACTCCTGATACCATGCCGATAATCCATAAAGAATTCTACCCGAACCTCTTTTATTCCTTCGGATTGTCTTATCTACCTTTCTACCAAAATGATGATATCTTATCTTTTAATGTGAATAATATAAATGTGTTAACATGTTCCAAGTTTATTTATCAAGACTCTTTCATCACTCTCTTTCGGGGATATTCATGTTTTTAAGTGATTCTCTCCTCATTACTTCTCGATAAGTGAACCCGTTTTAAGGGAACTTCCCAAATTCATTCCTATTATCAAGTGTACTCTATCCTCTATTTTAAGTCACCTTTGTCTTTATAAAATCAGTCTTTTTATTATGAAAACCCTCCTGGTTTACTTCTGGTTTTATAAAAAAAATATTATGCCGCTTTTCATTTTAAGAGATATTCGATGTTTTCTTAAACCACACTAAAATGTTTTGACTCAAAGATTCCTAAAAAAATATTTTTTACATGTTATGACTTCAGTTCGTTATATCTTGTCATGATTTATTCCTTTATACATTACTAATGTCTATTTATGAGTTAATTCCTTTCTTTCATAGACGCTTGTATGTTACGTCCCTTTTTATTATGCTTCATGACGTGATTGTGTGCCCATTTCTTTCCTTGGGTACTCTTATGTTTATGTATGATTGATTATGTGTGATTCTTTATGTGGAAAGAATATACATGAATAATCTTAGATGGGTGCACCCAGATAGCGCTCCAATGCATTGGTTAAAGTTAATGTCTCATGAGAAGATTATGGGCAAATGGTCTGGGCGGTTAGCCTTGGCTTGTGCTACTATGGGAAACGAGATTGGCGGTTAGCCTTGACTCGTACCAATGTCATGTTTAAAGTTTCTTCCACCTCTCTATGAAACTATTATTATATAATCTCATGCTTATATGATCTCATGCTTGTTTTATTCCATGTTTTTATGATCCCATGTTTATATGTTATAATTCCATATGTTCCATGCTTTCAATATCATTATGTCAAGCCTCCTAACTCATGTGCTTAAAGTTTATTCTTATGTTCTTTCCCTTACTGGGATTTTTAGCTCATCCCTTTGTTCATGTGTTCCCGAGGGTACCCTGTGCAGATGTAAGAGCTCAAAGTAATTTAGGATCTCTTTATGGAGATTAAATAAAGAAGTTTTTTTTAGCCCCATGTTTTATGTTTTATGTACCTAGTCTTCCAAGACACTAGAATTAATGATCCTTGGCTTGTACTTTGATGATGAATTATGTTTAAAATCATGAAATGTTATGTGTAAAAGGTTGGGGTCACTATAATTGTTCGATACTCCAACTACCATAAAGTCCCACTAAGAAGTATCCCAAAGGACCATCACGTAAAAGGGGTCTCAACGCAATAGACAGTGCGCCAATCGGACACCTGGTCTGTAAGTTATTGACCTTTTAGTCCCGAGGGCCCGGTTAGATTCATGTTTGATACAACCCGACCTTACCCCAACTTCATCCAAATCTCAAGTGGGGTATACCAAAAGGTCTGTCTCACTCCAAGGTTTCCGACACCACAGACGGTTCGTCAAACGGACACCTGGTGCCATAGATATGGCCGTAAGAGCAAAAATGGGTCGAAGTTGGTCCGGGTCTGGTCCGGCCCGACCCGCGCTGGGTGGCCGTAATGTGGTAGGGCAGCCGCAGTGCGACAGGGTGGTCGTGGTGTGGTGGTCTGCTATGGCTGGTCAGATGGCCAGCCGTCCTCTCCGCGCGGCGCGGTCGCGTGCCGCGCCTTCACCGGCGGCCGACTCGGCCGGCCGTCCTTCCTTCACCGCTGTGGCACAAGCTGCGGTTCTCTTCCGTTGGGCGGCACGGTCGCGTCGTCTCCTTCGTCGCGAAGAACACAACAAATAATCACAATAATTGTGGAGAGTTCGGGCCATGTTCATTTGGCCCACACTCTCCGCGTTAGAGTGGTAGCAAGTGGCTATGATTCCTTCTTGAATTATGAAGAGTCGTCGAGAATGGAAAAGGGGGAAAAATCAAAATAACAATCCCTACCTTGTTGTTCGTTGGAGGAGGTCTCAAGGAAGGAGATGAAGTCATTGGGGATTGTGGTTTCGACATTCGCCACTTCCTCAATATGCCTTCGATCCGGGCTCAAGTGTCGTCCTCATTCTTCGTTGGAGATGGTGCGTTCTTCATTGGAGATGAGTTCCTCCAAAGTCTTCCCTTTCGCCAATGATTTCTCCCAACCAAAAACAAGTGAGGATCCAACGCCAATTAAATTAAGTTTACCAATTTAATTTGTCGGCACATTTAATTGGCATAATTAATTAAAGGGTGTGGCACAATTAATGTGGAGGAATTTCAAGAGACTTCTCCACATTAAAGAGGGAGTTTAAGGGTTTATCCCATTATGAGGGTTTGGGTGGTCCCCACCTTTAGGAATTCAAATTGGGGGGTTTAGGATCTGGTGGTCCCCACCACCATAACCCATGTTGAGGGGTTTCAAAAATAAAAATGTTAAACATTTTTATTTTATTTTATTCTTTCACGAAAAACACAAAAACTAACTTTCCCCCTCGACCCACTGCGGATAAGGTGAAGGTCTCCGTAAGCTAATATTGGCACTGTGAGTTCAACGGTGTCCTCAGATTTCAATTCCGACCACCGGTTCAAAAGTTACAAAAACCCGCTCTCACGTTTATTGAATGTACCTGAAAAAAAAGTTCAGAAATTCATTCTGGGCACACCGGGCCTCGGAATCACGCGCTGTCAATTTTCAAGGACTCGTAAAATTCCCATATAATTAAAAAAAAATTAAATGGAAATTCCAGCTCTTTACATGATTATAATATATAGGATCGACATACTTTGTGTCTCATGGTCACTCGGTGTCTTAGAAAAAGGGGAAATATAATAATTAATGCTTGGATATGATACAAACTGGTAGTCATAGGTATGTAGATACATGTGTTTAATAGAGATCATGTTGAATCCCTTTATAACTTAAGTAGCATTGATACTTTTATAAAGGTCATGTTTTGATTACATTTATGAATCTAGATATTTGTATTTGTTTTCGATGTTATAAAGGCCCACAAGGTGACATTTTTTGGTTAACTGAATGGGGATTAAGTTTGACTTAGATAGTTACTCTAAAAATATTTTAGAGTTAATCCAAGAGGAGTTTTGGATGGGTATTTCACAGTGTATTGCACATGATGTAATACAAGGTGAAGTTAATGATAACTTTTTAAAAGTGTTTTGGAATATATCCAAAAGGAGTTTTGGATATGATTTCACAAGTTATTATATATGATAAAATATAAGGTGAAATGACATAAAGTCTATTAGGCTTTGGTGTAAGTGGTAGATTAAATGAGTTAGTATTCCCTAAAGTCATAGCTTTCATATGATGCATGTTATATAATGTACATAAAATTATCATTTAGTTGGATTCGATGACTTAGGCAGTTAAACTCTTCCACATAGGCTATTATATAATGAATCATTTCATAAAATGAAACGTGAGGGAGGTGTTTCATTCATGCGATAAATGCATGAACTGTCCATGACATTTACTCATGTGTTACATAGAATGAGTACATTCCATAACACCCAAGTAGCATCCTCATATGTTATATAAATCCATTGTCATGTGATGGTAGTGGGGGTGGATACTTGGACAAAACTCATGAAGACTCGTACCTCTCTTCTTCTTCATCCTTATCATGTTGAGGTGCTAACACACCATGGGTGAAGGAGAGTTCCTCTCATATGATGAGAGATTTATATTGGCTTCTGGATACCTATATAGGTTGGAGAATTTTTTTTTTCCACTTTAGTGGTCATTAACAAACACTTTGGGTGAAGTTCAAGAAGGTTGTAAAGGATTATTTGGTGTAAGGTACACCATTTACACCATTTATTCATTTTTAATTTTCATGAAATTTCATATTTCTTCCTTAGTGATCCTATATTTTGTGGTTTATTTTGCTTATGATTCTATGATTAAGTGTTAATCAACAACATAGAAACCCAACATATGTACCCCCAAAATTCATTTTTTCAGACTGCGATCCTTCATCTCGAAGCTTCTAGACAACTCAGTCTTTAACTCATTAAAAATTTCTTTCACCATGTTGCAAAAAATGTTGGGAGCACTGTAGACTCTCTTCTTCATCGCATAATAAGATACATGTTCCTTTGTATATAGACTCCATGTGAATGAACCAAATGAACCTTCTGCTTCCTCATGAAAGTCAACTCTGCTACAGTACCCTAAAATTTGGTTCGGGGGCCTTCGACTCCCGAAGCAAGGGCGCGTTTCCCCCTACAACCCCCAACAAGCTCACTATGGAGCTCGATCTGTGGAATTTGTGGCCTGGTGTGTAGTACGGGCTGGAAGCATTAGACCCAAACATAATCCAAACCAAGTTGGGCTATGCCAATCCAACAATCTACCACTTAGAGCTTGATCCACTAAACTGCTCTACTTTGATGCCATTGACTAAGACAACTTACTTAATCTGAGATCCTCCTCTTATTCACTCACCAGTGTGCATGCTTCCATTCACAACTTCAATTTTAAGATTATGATTCATGAAATACAAGTTTTTTCCTCTTGTGCTCCCATTATTTCCTCCCTTGTTATCACTACTAGAAATTTAGTTTATAGCCACGGTTCTAAACCGTGGATATAGGGCCAAAAACCATGTCTATAGGTTATAGCCACGGTTTCATGAACCGTGGCTGGTATTGGCATGGATATAGGTCGGATCATATAGCCACGATTTGAAATCGTGGCTATATCTCTATAGCCACGGTTCGAACCGTGGCTATATCCCTAAAGCCACGGCTCTAACCGTAGCTATAGCCCTATATTCATGCCAATAAAGGCCACGGTTCATAGAACCATGGCTATAAACCTATAGCCACGGTTCAAACCGTGGATATAGGGATTTAGCCATGGTTTAAAACCGTGGCTATAGGCCTTTACACTGCATAAAAAAACCAGCATGGTTCACCGTGCTGGTTGTTGGGAGGACACTACCAACTCCCCCCCTCCCCCCACCCACAGCTCCCCCACCCTGCACCAGCACCCCCACCCCCTGCTCCTACACACCTCCCCTACCCCATCCCCCTTGTAACCTTCAAATACCTTAAAAAAATAATGGTTCCACAATTTCATCATAAAAATTCACTAATATAATTTCAAGAATTGAGTTCTTACAACGAATCAACATACAAAAAAATAACGAATTCCAGTATGTACTGGATGAAGAGATCAATCAAAAATCTCTCTTCTTGGCTTCACTGTCTCTCATTGCTGCATCTGTAGTAGCCAAGGAGCCCGGCCTGCCTTGTGATGAACTTTTACAAGGACTTATGCCTGCAGGCTAAAGATATCATCAAACAGCAAGTCAACCTTCTCTACAAGCACCACAAAAACACTGCATTATTATGTTTGAGGAACATCTTCCAGGACTGCGTTGTCCAGTCATGTGATGCTTCAATGGTGATGGATTCAACGAGAAGCCTATCTGAGAGGATATCCCATAGAACTCATTTGGAGACATCATTAACACAAATTAATTTTGATAATCTGTCCAACACACCACAATACCATGACTTCTCATCATTGCAAACATAAAATAAATAAAAACAAAGAATAAAACAATATTACAGAAATTACTACTTCGGTCATGGGGTATGGACAACATTTCATGCAGTTTAGGATCGCTTTCGTAGTATAGATTCATGAAGAAAATACATGTGTTATCTAGTATAAATTCATACAACTAGGACCAATACATGATTGGATTTGAACAAATATGGAACATACAGAAGATAAATATAATGTTTCATTTCAATGAGTGTTCATCACATGAATCTACATGGAAGAGGGGAAACACAAACACTATAATGGAATAGAGTCAGATGGGGGATTTTCTTACAGTTTGTAGTGTGTAGTGCATTTGGGGATGACCTGTAATGAATGTGAAGCCCCAAAAAGTAGGATTGTATTATTGAAAATGGGAACATTTTTACTTATCATAGTTTTATGGATAATGTCCTAAGAGTAGATCCCTACCATGGATAATTCCCTTCAAATGATATCATCCGCTATGACCTTTTAGATCTAGCTCATACAATTCATGGTTAGAATATCACAATGATTAGAGTAAAAGAAAACAAAGATATAAGGGGGTTGGAAAGTTGTGAATCCAATAAACCTGATTCTCCCTAATCACCATGGTGTATCTAATATCAAATGAGGTTCTTACATGCCAGATTGATTTATATCCTAATGAAACCCTTGAGGTTCTTACATATACCAAGTGATGGACATTTTAAGGTCCTGAATCCAGTATTGATGGCAGTTGTGCATTTTAATATCATGATTCCAAGACATGTAAAGTTATAGAATTTTGTAGTTGAGCCCATGGTAGGGGACTTGGGCATTTCTAATCATGCAAGGATAGGAATCAATCGACATATATTTCATAAAGGGGGCATTTTATTATTTTCAAATATCTATCTCATGTGCAGTGAATAGTCAATGAAATTGATAGGTGTCCTGGTGTGAGAAGGAAGGAAACCCAAGGAGAATATGGCCTCAATGCAAATATGGCATGTAATATATTTTTCCTAGTATAGGGATGAGGATGAAAACCCAGCATTAGCTTGTAAACCTGAACAGTACAAACTATCTACATAGATATAGAAGAAAATTTGAAGGGAGGGTAGGTCCTACAGAATGACTTTATGTCATGAAATTTAATTTCATTCTACTAGGAATGTATTCTATGTTGTTTTGAGTCATTTATATAGGACTATGGATTTCTATTTTAATTCCCAACATTGACCATGGTTTGCACATAGTTTAAAGACATACAACTGGGACATTTTCCTCTAACGTGGTACATCAGTTGTGGTTCCATCTAGTTGGAGTGAGAATGAATCGTGTACACATTTGATGCGTCTTAAGATTCTATAATACAATCTATACCTCATTTATCAATTCTAGTTCTAATATTTAATGAAAAAACATCCTTCAAAGGTATTCCCCAATAGTTACTGATAAGGAAAATAATTTGGATGATTTTTCATAAGTGATTCCTTAGTCATCTTAGTCTTAAAAAGCTCAAGAAGTAAATGCTACATTCAAACCCCATTTCCCAAGTCACCATCTTTCCCTCAAAATTCCAATACATTCAAACCCCTTATTTAAAATAAGACTTTATAAAATGAAACCTCTTCTAATTTAAAAATATAACTCACACCACTAGAACTTGTTCAAACATAGTTCCACCATTGAATTATTTAATAATCTATACAGTACATGATTCCTATAAGGACAATACAATCCCTCCACATTTTATTCTAAGATTATACAGGTCATGAAAATTGTTGGAAGATAATACTAACACCCACACAATAACATAAAATCACTATAATACCAAAAGACTCGGTAAAGTAAAGGTCACCTGAATTTTCAGTGATCAAATAATTTACCACAATATCTTATCAACCTTATTTGAATCTGCAATCACCTATATCGACTATAAACACCAACAAATTAACAAAAAAATTAAAAAATAACAAAGTAACATAACTAGTACCAAAATAATTGGGTGATGCAACGATGCCAAGAACTGGACCAACAGGGTGAATTCCACTATAGACACGCACTCACACCACTAGAACTTGTTCAAATATAGTGTCACCATTGAATTATTTAATAATCTATATAGTACATGATTCATATAAGTACAACACAATCCCTCCACATTTTATTCTAAGATCATAAAGGTCATGAAACATTTTGGAAGATAATACTAACACCCACAAAAGAATAAAATGTGGAGGGATTGTAAAGTAATATGTCATAACAAAATCCCTCCACATTTTATTCCATATGTCATGGCCTTGATATAAAGTAATATCAAGATGTTTCTTCCTTCAGTGTCTATCCTTCCAAAACATTCATAGCTATATTTTATCCCTTTAAATTCAATAACTCCAATGTATTTGTCAACCAGTCCAACTACCTATGGTTAATAATGTTTCAACACATCCCTAAAATACTATCATACTTCAATACATCCTGAAGATATTATCAAAAACACTTCAAGACATAAAATGACTATTTTCAACAAATATAACAAATAAAATCTTGGTTGCAGCAAGTCCTGATCCCTTACACTTTTCAAATTTAGTGAGACTTCATTATTTTCAGAGGCTGGTGTTACAAATGGTTAAGGTAAAAATTGATTATTGATAGTGAAGCTTTGGATTTTGGAGGATACTAGTTTCAGATGATTTATTTATGTAGTTCATCCGAAAGTGAGGTGTTTAGAAAAACGAGAAACCATGATAGGAAAAAAAAGAATTGTTTTAGAAGCTGTTATCCTAGTGAGATGGTGCATGACTTGGAAAGAGGATAACAAAAAAAGGTATATTTACTTAAAGATATGGAAGAATGATTTGATGTAATTTATCTGGACCACGATTCTACACTTAGCATTGCGGAGGATAGAGAGATTTTAGTAGGACTATTGGGGCTGAAAGTTCTGTTCTGGTAGAGGTTATTCCTAGAAATTATGCCAATCCCATAACTGAGGGGATTAGTTATTTTCTATAGTGAACCTAAGATTCAGAAGAAGATATTTTTTTTGATCAACTGGAGAAGTTTTTTTTTTAATATGTTTTAGTTGGAATGGGATTCATGAAAGGGCTCCGGGTTATGGAAAAGTGTGAGAAGGGGGTGATAACTCTTTGTTGATTAAGTATTTCTAGAATATCAGATACAACGAGTAAATATTTTGTGCAGATTATGGTCTTGGAATCGGCAGGTGGTGTTCTTATTCCTGGTAGAGAGGTACTATGAAAATTGAAAGCTCAGATAGTTCTAGTTTTTCTTACAAGGCTATTGTACTTTATACCTTAATCAATGATATGACACAAGATTGCATGTATTGTTTCCTAAAGCATAAGCCTACAGTGTTTCATAACCTTCTTTGAAGGAGAGATATGGTGTGGAGGATACTAAAATATAGTATAGATGCTTGAAGTCTACATCTAGGAGGTTTAGAGTTTAGAAGAAGTGGGAGTTTTGAAATATCTTCTTGTGGTGTGTCCTGAAATTTGAGGAGACTAAACCTGGAACACTAGAGCAGTGTCTTGGAGCATATAATGTTCTCTTTGAGGGTAGGATCTTCTAGAGATACTCAAAGTCTAGAGTGATGGTCTTTTTGTCTCTCACCTTAAGTTTTTCAGAGTTACACCTATGACCACGTCGATGCTGGAAGAGAGACAACCCTAAGTCCTAAGTATGTTTCTTTGCAAAGGGTTGGCATTAAAGAATTTGTGTTTTGTCTTTGGTATTGTGACTTAAGAAGGGTCGCTAGAGTTTCATAATTTCCCCTATGATGGGGGGATCATTGGATATATCAAAACTAGGTTAAAATATAATGGGATTAAAGGATAAATTCATGTCTTAGTTTCATTGAGCAATCAACTATTATTCCAGATTATTTTAGTAGGATTTCATCAATTTGATGATACTGGACCTTACAGAAAATGTTTTGATGGAGGTTTGTTTTGTTGGTATCATTGAAGTTAGTTGTACCATATAAATCTCATATTAAATAATATTAGTGGAAGAATTTCAAGACTTCAATATTCCAGAATGAGTGGGGCCATGGATACAAAACATAGTGAGACTGGTTGATAGGATTTCAAAAAAATTGGATAGATCTCGAGCCTATTTTCCTTGGAGTAAAATCCATGCAGGCATTTAGTGTTGATACTAAGAGATTTTTGGGAGATTTTTGAGCCCATGAAGAAGAAGGTGACAGTGGGTAAATAGTTGAGACCCAAGGAGAGTTTCCTGTAATATGGACTTGAAAAAATAATCCTCTAGCATGTCTTACTTTTCTAAAGAAGATTATTTGGATAAGTAAAGAAGTGGATATGGTTATTCTATTTGATTTTATTGAAAATACATAAATAATATTAAAAATCACATAAAATAAGTTTTATTATGTGAGGTGAAGTTCATTCCAAGGTTTTAGAGTGTTTAGAGGTGATTGGAAAATGTTTGGATTTATTTTGGAGGTTTTTTGAGTTGAGAATATATATGGATCAGAAAATTGGCTTAAGTACTAAATTCATAAGAGTTATTGTACTCTCATCATAAGGGTTAATTTGAGCTAAATCCAGTAAGTCATCAAAGTCCTCACATGTGTTAGGTTTTTATAGGCAATGCATAATCTATTTCTTAAGATCAGAATTCAACAAAGGGAGAAGAATTCTTAATATGTGTAAGATAATTTTTAGATGTGTAAGATATTACTTTGATGTGTAACATTTTTTTTGAATACATAAGATATTTTAAGATCATATGAAAGTTTATATCTATGAGAAAATAATTGGAAAATTCCTCAAAAAAAGTTTTAATTCATAAAATTTTATGAATATTACATGATATGTAATATATTTCATGGGATATGTAATATTTTTGAGATCATGCGTAAGATATTTTTGCTGAGCAAAGAATTTGTAAAAGCCCTCAGCACATGATTCTTATGTAATTTTGTATATATATTATGTGATATATAATATATTTGGGATATTTTGGTATCAAAGCATTATATTTTCATTTGAAGATCAAGAAGTTTGGGGTTTTCTGCTTTGAAGGTTTTTGAACTCATTTATCATTTGATTTCATTCAAGAAAGTCTCTCTCTATGGTTAAAGAATTGGTATCTATATTTCTACTATAAACATGGACAATATTCATTAAATAAAAAATAAAAGGATTCCCACTTTTTATGGGAATAATTACTATATATAGAAATATTACATCCTTCCATACTTGTCATCAATTAGTTTGGATGTTTTGGAGGCTGTTACTAATGGATTTATTCCTTATAGTGAAGATACTTCTATGACAGCAGTAGATAGGAAGAAGTTAGAGAACGATGGCCATGCTCAGAATTCCATTTTTTCTTCTCTTTTAGAGAAGCAATTCCTTAAGGCTAAGGGGATCAAAACCGCAAAACACACTTGGTAATAATTCAAAAACATTTATGAAGTCAATGAAAAGGGGAATCAAACTAAGATACAAGTTTGGTGATTAAAGTATGAATATATCAAGATGATTTATGATGAAACAATATATAACTTCTTCACTAGAGTAAATTAAATTTTGACCACCATTAGTGGTTTTGGTGAGAAATTATAGGATACTATGGTTGTTGAGAAGATACTGTGTATTTTTTGAATAGGTTTGATGCAAAGGTTTCAGCACTTGAAGACTAAGACCAAAATAAACTTCCTTTGTATTATCATCATACTATTCTTATTACTTATGAAATGTGAAAGGGGAGTATTTTCAAGACTAATAAAAAGGATGATAGGGAAATCTTCTTTAAATATTTGAAGAAAGTTAATAGTAGGAAAAAAGATAAAGATAAATCTAGACGTTCAAATTTGAATGAAGATGTTGATATGAAGTTTGATAATCTCATGTCACTCATCTTAAGATGTTTCTGAAGAGGAAAAGATAAATTTTATGGTAAATTACTTTTAAAGTGTTTCATTTGTTGGGGTGTTAGAAATTTTTCTGCTAACTGTCTAAGATTTGAAGAAGATTAAAATGAAGAGAGTGAAGATGAAGATGATATTCCAAGAAATTACTTGAAGAATAAGGCATAAAATTATTCTTTTAATGGGAAAGGTAAGAATTTATCTAAGTTTAAGATGTGAAACTTTTTATCTAAGTGTGAAGATAGTGATTTTAGTAAGGATAATGAAGAGGTAGAATCATCTAGTGAATATGGTGAAATTCTACTAACTGAAAAGGTGAATAATGAAGTATGCAAAAGTGATGATAGAAGCAATGATGAAAATGAAAAAGATATAAAAATAGAGTTCATGCTGGAAAAGAAACTTAAAGAGTGTCTCTTGAAGATTTATCACTTAGAAATAGAGAATAAAGGTTTTAAGAATGATGGTCAATTATCTATCAACAATGACATCATACATGCTACTTTTGCAGTCAATTATAAGAAGGATGGTCAATTATAAAAATTATTGACCGTACTTTTGACCATCTTATGGACATCATATCCACAATGACATCATCCAAACCTCTATATAATTGACCATATTAGGGATCATTTTTATAATTGACCATCCTTCTTAAAACTTTTTATAATCTATCAACAATGATATCATAAGCATATTTCATGCCCTTAGTCACTTCATGGGAAATTTTACAAGCACTTGGCATAGATTAATCCCATTCCAAGCGTTAAAACCATCCAAACACCATTTTTAGCTTACTAAGCGCGTGAAATATGATTTTAAATTCATAAGGAAGCATTTAAAACACTCAATAAATTTATAACACATAATACAAGGGAGTTCCAAAGTAACACCTACCTAAAATCAATGGCAGGTGAGCTGGAGTCGTCCGAAACACATAGCCTTTAGCGGCAGATTCCCAAACAAGTATGAAGATACCCACGTGAGCCCTAGAAACAAATAGAACATAAATAATTGGCCAAATCGGAACCCCTAGTGTTTTACTAAACTAAAATCACAACGGGGAAGGAAGAAAATGCAGGGAAAGGGAGGGATAATTGAAGTAGAGGCCATACCTTGAAGAATCGGCCATGAATCACAATGAAATCACCAAAAAAATGCAAGAGGAGAGGTGGTCAGAGGAGGGAGGTGCGCATGACTATGGGATCTTAGGTAGGAGGTGGGCTAGCAGTGCCGGAGGAGGAGGGTCGCAGTGAGGTTGGGGGGGCGTCGGCAGAGAGGTGGGGAGATCGTGTTGGCCAAGAGGTGGGCTGGCAGTTCCGGAGCCGCGTCGGCAGGGAGGCGTCGGAGCGCGTCGGCGGGGAGTCATGCTGACTGTATCGGAGCCAGAGGAGGAGGAGGAATCACGGGGGAGGATGAGGGGAGGAGGGGATGAGGAGCGGCGAGGGAGGAGGTGGAATAATCGTGACAGGAGAGGGAGAGGGTATGAGGGAGAGGGAGGAAATTCCCGATGATTTGAGGAACCATGAGCTTACATGTAGCCCTTTTTCCATGGGTGCAATAATTCTATTGCCATGATTTTAATACTATTATGGCTATATCAAATTCTATAGACACAGATTAATTAAACGGTGGCTATAGATCTGTGGCGATAGGTCATTTTTCTAGTAGTGTATGCCTCTCATCCTCCATTCATCAATGCAGACCAATAGAGGCATAATAGTGCCTCAACTTTTGTATTATCATCTACTTATTCAACATGTCTGCTGAATTGTTGGTTCCACAAATCTTCTATAATGTCAGCAACTCATCCTATATCAAAACTCTAATGAAATGATACTTCAACTGAATGTGCTTCATCTGGGCATGAAACATTGGGCTCTTTGTAAGATTTATAGTACTCTGACTATCATAGTGAAATACATTCTCCTCTCACTTTCTTCCCACCTCATTTAAGAAGTTCTTCAACTAAACCATCTCTTTCCCAGCTTCTTTTACACCAATGTATTCTACCTCTATGGTGGATAAAGCCAACACCTTCTTCAATTGTGATATCCAGCTTACTGTTTTTCCTCCACAGGTAAATACATAACCAATGGTACTCCTCCTACTATCGATGTCACCTCTAAGGCCAGCATCCACATACCCTTGTAATGAATTTCATTTCCCAAATCACAGAGATGTCTCCTTGATTCCATTTAAATACCTCAGTATCCCCTTCACAGATTCCCAATGTTTCTTTCTAGGGTTATCCATATACCTGCTCACAAATCTCACTATATGAGTGATGTCAGATCGAGTGCAGACCATGTAATACATTAGACTTCCAACAGATGATGTGTATGTAACATTTTCCATGTACTCAACCTCTTCTGTTGTCTTCATTGATTGCTCCTTTGATAGTTTGAAATGACCTGCCAGGGGAATATATAATTCCTTTTCTTACAGCATACTGAATCTTTTTAGAACCTTCCCAATGTAATTTTTCTTTGATAACATTAATGTTCCAAATGAATAGTCTATTTTGATCTTTATCCCCAAAATCTTATTAGCTTCTCCAAGATCCTTCATTTCAAACTCCTCAGTCAAATGCCCTTTAAGCTCATCAATCCTTTACATACACGATCCTTCAATGAGCATGTCATCCACATAAAGAAGAAATATAATATATTCATTTCCAAAATACTTGATATAGAAACATTGATCCATGTCACATTGTTTGTATGCATTTTTAGTCATGAATGCATTAAAATTTTTGTTCCACTACCTAGGTGTCTACTTCAACCCATACAAGCTCTTTTGGAGTTTGCACACCAGTTCTTCCTTCCCAGACACAACATATCCCTTTGGCTACTACATATAGATGTACTCCTCTATATCTCTATGAAGGAAAGTCGTTTTCATATAAAGCTGCTCAAGATATAGGTCTTCTGATTCCACAATGCTGAGAACCACTCGGATGGTGGTAAACTTCACTACTGGTGAGAATATTTCAGTGAAATCCACACCCTCCTTTTGTTGGAAGCCTTTCGCCACCAGTCTTTCCTTAAACCTCCACTTTTCATCATGTTCTTCCTTAACTTGGTACACCCATTTTTTTGCAATGCTTTCTTCCCCTATGGAAGATGTGTAAACTCCCAAGTATTGTTGTCATGTAGTGAAAAAATTTCTTCCTTCATGGCCAACTCCCACTTGCTCAACTCCTTCAACTGCATTGCTTCTTCAAAGCATTTTGGTTCTCCACTATCAGTCAATAACAGATAATGTAAGGATGGTGAATACCTCTGCATAGGTCTTCTTACCCTTTTTGACCTCCTCAACTCCACTAGAGTATTAGGTTCCACCGGTTCCAATGTCTCATGATCAGGTACACCTTCAAGCTAAACTTTCTCTTTGCACTTTGATTCTTTGTTCTCATTTTCATCTTCAGCTGCATAGAGATCCTTTTATGTGAAACTTTCATTAAATACCATGTTTTGGATCCTGATGACCATCTTGTTGAGATTATCCCAAAAGCGGTAACTAAACTCCTCAACACCATAGCCAATAAAGAAACATCTTTTGGAATTTACATTAAGATTTTCCCTTGTTTTAGCATGAATATGAACATATGTCAAACTATCAAAGACTTATAAATGTGAGAGTTTTACCACCTTAACAGACCATAGCTCCTTAGGTATACATTCTCCCATTGGTACAGATGGACTCATGTTTATGAGATATGATTTCATGTTAGCTGCATCATCCCAGAAGGTCTTGGGCAACCCTGAGTGCAATTTCATACTCCTGGAACATTCATTCAATGTCCTATTCAACCTCTCTGCCACACCATTATATTGAGGTGTACCTAGAATAGTCTTCTCCCATAAAATTCCATTATTGGAACAGAACTATCTGAACTCTTGACTCCCATACTCTCCACCATTTTCAGACCTCAAACATTTCAAATTTTCTCCAGACTCATTCTCCACCATGACCTTTGACTTCTAAAACATCTTAAACACATCAAATTTTCTTTTCATAAAGTAAACACATACCTTCCTTATTGATTCATCAATAAATTTCACATAATACTATGAATCTCCAAGGTAATTTACCAGTGCAGGCCCCCAAACATCAATGTGCACCACGTCCAGCTTCCCATCCTTTAGTGTCCTGCCTCCTTTTGAAAATGATACCTTCTTATTCTTTATAAGGATGTAGTCTAAACCAAATTCCATTGAATTCAGCTCTGGTAGAAGCCATTTTGTTTCCAGCACCTTCATCCCCTTTTTACTCATGTGGCCTAGCCTATAGTGTCATAGTTGAGAATCCTCGGTAGCATTTACTGATGCCACCATGTTAATTCAAGTCTCTGTCATGTTGTACAGAGTACCATTTTTTACTCCCCGAGCTATGACCATATCTCCCTTAGTAATCTTCCAGGAACCACCAATAAACACGGTACTGAATCCTGCATCATCAAGTTACCAAATAGAAATGATATTTATTCTTAAACTAGGGATATAACTCATGTTTTCCAGAATTGGAAAACTCCCACTATTGGTCTTGATCTGTGCATCTCTTTACCCGTAATCTGCAAGGGTCCATCATCAGCAAGATGTACCTTGCCGAAATTTTCAGAAACATGATTGTTCAAGAAACCCTTCTTTGATGTCGAATGGAAAGATTCCCTTGAGTCTAAAATCCAAGACTCCATAGGGTGATCTATGCTAAACAATAACATGTCATCAGTTTCTTTAGACACTGTGTTTGCTCCACTGGTTTCAGGTCCCTTCTATTTTTCTCTACACTCCTTCTTGACATGTCCTTTCTTCCTGCAAGTCTAGTAAGTAGGACCAGCCCCTTTTTCCTTGTCCTGACTCTTTCCTCTTGACTTTGATCATCCTCTACAATTGTCTCACTATGCATATCTTCCTCTTCCTTCAACGTTTAGATCAGAACTAGAGAATCTACCAGATTCTCTTCTTTGAATATCCTCACTAAGGATTAGGTCATGTACATCCTTCAGAAGCAACTTAGTATTCTTTAAAGAATTTCTCACAAGTGTTACAGTTTCTTCCTGACTATCAGGTAATGAAGATAGTAAAACCATCTCACATACCTCATCACCAAGATCAATGTCCACCAATGTTAGATAACTTATGATGGTGTTGAATTTATTGATGTGTTCTGTAATAATTCTACCTTCAACCATTTTCAGTTTGAACAATCATCACATCAAGTGCACTTTGTTTACTACATAAGGCTTCTTGTACATATTCAAGAGAGATTTCATCAAACCAATCATCATTTTCTCCTCTCTGATGTTGAATTCCACATTTTTTTCCAACGTAAGGCACACAACTCCCAAAACCTTTCGATCCATCATCTCCCACTCCGACTGCTCCATGTTTGTTGGCTTCAGACCCAAAAGCGGCAAATGCATCTTTTTTTTATAAAGATAATCCTCGATCTACATCATCCAGTAACTAAATTCAGTTCCATATAAGCGATTGATCTTCACCTTTCCTTCTTCCATAGTCATCGTTGAAGAATATTGAACTCAACATTTGATACCAATTGTTGCGAAAAATTTCGGGAGAAATGAAGAAAAAAATATACCATAAAAGAGTAAAATGGATAGAAAAAGGAGAATGAGAATACAGAGATTTATGCGATTCAGGAATAATACCTATGTCCATATAGCGGAATAATTTCACTAGTTTTGGGAGAACAATTTATAGGTAGTATCTCAAGTTTCTCACACAAAAACACTAACCTAAAATGGTCTACAAAAGGAGGAAGAAGATCCATTGTTCCACCAACCGTATAAGAAGTATGCATCGTTATAGTGAAAGGTGGCCACCCAAGTCAAAAGTGATATAGTGGACAGTGGTTGGAAGTCCAAGGAGATATAGTATTGTTGACTCCAAAGTCTGACCTGCTACAGTTCCCTATCAGTGTCGATCAGAAGTTGCGGCCTGGTGCACAGTAAGAGCCACAAGCATTCAGCCTAAACATAATTCAAACTAGATCGGGCTACACCAATCCAACACACTAGACCTGTAATAAACATGTCATCGATGTAGAGAAGTAAGATAACAAAATTCTCATCACCAAACTCTTTTCAATAACAAAATGATCAACATTACTCCAGAGAAACTTTCACTCATTCATGAAGTCATTGAACTTCATGTTTTAATTCCTCAGTGCTTACTTTAAACCTTAAAGGATATATTTGTGTCTGAACATAAGTCCCTAATTTTGTTAATCCTTGAAATGAATTGGTTGTTCTATAAATATTTCCTCTATAAGTTCTCCATGATTAAATGTTTTATTCACATCCATATTCCCCAAATGAAGTACTTATAATGAAACCATACTTAACACTATTCAGATAATTGTGTGCTTAACAGAGAAAATATATTTGATAAATCTACTCCTTTTATTAAAAAACTTTCACAATTAGACTATCCTTGTATCTATATTTACTATCCACTTATTCCTTATACCAATAAAATCATTTGTTTTGTAATACTCTCTTATCAATAAGTCTCTTTTCCAACTCCCATGTTCCAGAAACATGAAGGTAATTGAGTTCATCCCTCATGGATAACACCCGTTGTTCTGAGTCTTCCAAATTCCTTAACTCTTTTGAGCGTTCAGGCTCTCCATAATTAATTATAAGAGGATGGTGCAAACTACTTTCATACCTCAACACTAGGCACCTCTCTCTAGTAGATCTCCATATTTATCTCCATGGCTGAGTTCTTTCCAGTACTATGAATTTTTGAAGTTCTTACTTCTAAAGATGTTACTCAAGACTCAATATTCCTTGAACTCTATGGTACATTTGTCTAAGGAAACGCAATTAGAACTTGAACTCCTTTTGTTACATCCTCTAGATGGTCTAGTGTTTCTAGAATTTTCATGCTTCCTAAATTCTATAGAACACCATCTTTTGAATGTTCATTCATGAAAACCTCAACTTCGAGTGATACTTTGATTTCACCAAAACTATCCATCAAGTTTTTATCCTTCCATAGGATCTATTCTTTGAAGATCACATTTTTACTCCTTATAACCTTCAAAGAGACATTTTCCTAGAGTTTAAATTCAAACTCTTCATCACAATATCCAACAAAGTAACATGATTAAGACTTAGCCTCTAGATTTTACCATTCCTTGTCATCAACATGGAAAAAGGAAAGTGTCCCGAAGAATTTGGGATGGTTGAAATATACCTTCATTCTAGACCAATATATATCTATAAGTTGTTGTCCAATTGAATAAGATGGACTCTGATTGACTAAGTATGTCGCACAGTTCACCACTTCCTCCCAAAACATCTTGGGTAATCTTATGAGAATACTTATGCTCTTAGACTTCTCCACCAGCATCTGATTTATCCTCCCTACAACATTATTGTGTTTTGAAGTCCCTGACATGGTTTTCTTTAAATTAATTCCCTTCTATAAAGAGAACCTATAAAACTATATACTTATGTACTCCCCACCATTTTCCAACTGTAGGCACTTAAACTTGCATTTAATCACTTTCTCCACCATGGACCTCCATTGGATGAAAGTCACTAACACCTCAGACTTGTGCCTTAGAAAGTGAACCCACACCTTTTTTGTGGAATCATCAATGAAGGTCACGTAGAAGAGTGATCCTATATGAGAACACACCGAATTTGGACCCCAAACATTCATGTGAACCAAATCTAACTTTCAGTGCTTTGGAGCCTTCACATCCATATGGAAAGACACCTTCCACTAATTCCAAAAGGTATAGTCTTCTTGTGCTCCATAATCCATGTTTTCAACCTTGGACATACCTTTTTCAACAAGAATTTTCATCTCTTTCTCAGTAAGATTTCCCAGATGGTCATGCCATAACTTTACAGAAGTTAACTCTCTGACATGCATTGATCTTTTCGATGAACTCGTAAGTTGAAAGGTCTCGTTCTTCACTCCCTTTGAAACACATATAGAGTCATGATAAATATTACACACACAATATTATAACATTTTATATAAATCTACATCATCAAGTTATCCCGTCGAGATTAAGTTTTTCCTCAACCCCAGTATGTGTCACACATCCCTCAACTTCAATGTCCTTTAGTTCCTTATCTGGATTGAAACATCACCTTCCCCACAATATCGAGAGACCTTTTTTCCATGATATATACCTTTCCAAGTCATCCTAAAGTATAATTTCTCATGCTTCCTATCTCAGATGTGGAATAAAATAAAACTTCAGAGTCTATCTCCCAAGACCCCAAAAAACTAGTGGTACTTAGGAGCAAACCAATATTATCTTCCAACATAGGGTTCACAAGCCCACTTTCAGATGGATAATTTTCAGAATTATTCCTTTATTCATTGCAATCTTTTTTAGGCAGTCTTCCCTCCCACAATGCCAGCATAAGGGAGCATCATCCGTTGAGCTTCTCCCACTCTGACTTCTCCTTCATTTCCCCCTTCTTGTGACCTTTTCAAGTTGTGACATGTCCTCTTACTTTTATGTTGCATTAAATTCTGAAATAAGAATAAATCTCCTTCCTATGAATTTATCCATTCAAGATCAGGTCCTAGAAATTCATGAACTTTAAATTAGTATTTCCTTTGGAATTACTCACAATGGTCACTATCACATCCTAAGATTTTGGGAGCAAAGAGAGTAACAACAACACCCATTATAGATCTTTGAAGTTCACCGCCACTGACTCCAAATAGCTTCAAATTATATTAAAGTTATTAATGTGATCAACAAAAAAATTCCCTCTAAACATACACATAATAAATAGTCTCCTTAACATGAATACCTTGTTTATCACTGATGGTTTTTCATACAAGGGTCTTCATGAGTTCTGAAGCAATTTTCACCTCATAGTTGTTGAATGAAATGTTTTGGGTGAGTGATGTTTGTATCAGCCTAGATTATTTCTTGTAAAACCTATCTCATTCTTCCACTTTCATCACTTCCAGCTTGGCATCATTCAACAAAAGTTCAAGGTCATTCTGCATGAGGCAATTTCCTATTTTTATCTTATGGAACCCAAAATACATTCCATCAAACCTCTATAGTTTGACCTTACTCTCTTTGAACACCATTCCTCTAGAAATTTTGAACTCCTACTACTTCTAGACAACGCAAAGTGATAGGTCAGGAACTACTTACCGATATTCTCCTTTAAAGAAAATAGCATGATGGTGCTATTGAACCAAACTCTAAAACACCTTTATCAAGGTACGCCCATCCAAAACATTCCAACATTGAGCTCTGATACCACTTGTTGGGTCCACGAACACCGTATGATAAATCCATTGGATGATATATCCATCAAAACTTATCATGCAAAACAAAGTCTCAAAATGAAAATCCACAATACATCATTTAGAGTTTTGAAGACAAGCACACCCAATCCACCACATCATAACACAAAACCTTTGAAATAGAGAACTGGAAAGACTATAAAAAGCAACAATCAAAATAAAAACTCAAAGTCATAGGAATAAAACCATTTACGTGGTTCGGACCAGCGTCATAATCCATGAGGGGAATAACACTTCAATTTTATTCAATAAAAATAGAGGATGGTTATAATTTTTAGTGTGACCTGAATAGATGAATCATCCCCCTATAAATAGTGATATCTAACCAGTGCATCCGGTAGCCGCCACCATCTGGTTTTCATGGGATGAACTCCACCCGAACTTATCTTCACAGACGAACCCTATGCTTGGTCAAAGAAACACGTTGCCTCAACCTTCTCTGTTGGTGTACTGCTCCCTCTTCTGATGATCTCACGTGATGAATACAACTTAACTTTCCTCTTCCTGCATTGCCTCATTTTGGTTATGTCATCTGACAACCTCAGTCAGCATAACTTTCGACCATCCCGCATCTGAACATCTGGACCTATTGTTTCCATTTTTTTCATCTTCATATGGACCATCAGACATTAGGCCAACAAAACATATCCTTCTGTTGTTCCTAAAGTTTGGTCCAAAAATGGTTTCTAGAAATTGAAACCCAATAGAGTGATCCCAAAATCTTTGTACAAGAAATGAACCTTGACATGGAGTAACCATAACCAAAATATTATATTGATAATAATGAGTGAATTTTGGGACATCAACGCATTTCTCATTGAATGCTACTTGGATATAATACAGTGAGGGTGAGAAAAACAAAATCTCAATGTCCTTGTGTTTGTCATGTTTTACATGCTTTATATTTGCACGGACACGATATTCTTGATAGATTAATTTGACGTTCTTACTAACATAAGAACAATATTTTAGTCGTTGATGGTAATCTAAGAAATAATTATTAATTGGAACACACCCCAATTATCCCTCCATCTATACCTCTCTCTCCCTCTCCCACTCCCTCCCTCCTTCCCTCCTTTAGGATGTAGGTGGCCTTGTGGAACCTTGACACCAATAATTTTCATCAGGGTATGAAAGGATTTGATTTTTTTATGATCATGGTCAAATTGGTCATAACTGGAAAGGGTTATATCACCCTGGATTTTCTTCTCCTTAGTCCACCTTTTGGTTCAACTTCTCCTTTATCCCTTATTCGTGAGTTGAAACCAGACATGGTTTTAGGTATACAGAGAATAAGAAGATTACTACTTTGGATTGATAAGCATGTGGCTGAGCTTGGAAATTATGTCAAAGGTTTTTTCATAGTGAATTAAAGGGAATCAAAGGGATTATTAATCAGAATGAAAGGATGTCGTCATAAGGAAAACAATAATGAGATGATATCAAGTTAGTTAGAAGATTCGAGAGGTCGAGTTAGCATAGGTTTGAGTACTGGAAGAGTAAGGGGAAATTTGTTGGTATTTAAGGCGTTGGGAATTTGTGACTTGTTCAAGAACATCACTATGTGATACATTATCCCTCAGGGGGGGGATTTTCTTATTCAAAAAGGTGATTAAAATTTTAATAAAATATAATGACTTTTACTATATAAAGATTCAATTGTGCCTCTACTATGAATCTCATCACAGTTAGATGTGCAAGGACTGAAGTGATTCATGTAGAAGAGTAAAAGAAATGACGCGGCAAAGATTAAATGAATTGTACATGTAAAAAACACAACAATTGTTTCAAAGTATATATTTTCAAAATTCTTCCCTCAAGATTCAGTTTAGTGGTGGCTATCCATGTGGGTCTCTAAAAGGTCTTAAGTTTGAGTCTTGTTGAGTACTTCATTGAATTTTTGTATTTCCTACTTTTATTTGTAATGTATCCCCTTTCCCTGCATCGATGTAAATATATATTTTTAACACCTCTTTTATCACTTCAATTAGAACCCTCTTCAACTCAGTGTCTATCTCCATCCTGATCAATGGCTCACCTAAGGGCTATTTTAAATGCACCAAAGGTTTTAGGCAAGGTGACCCCCTATATTCCATTCTCTTCTCGATAGAAGAAGACTACCTCAGTCGTCTGATCAACTGTCTGGTGGACCAGAACAAACTAAAGCCCATACATGTCTATAGGAATGTGAATGCTCCTACTCATCTCTTTTATGCTGAATACATCATCCTTTTCCTTCAGGGGGATAAAAGAAACATTCTTAACCTCAAAAATGATCTCTCGCACTATGAAGAGGTTTTTGGTCAAACCATTAGTTGGAACAAATATTGAATCTTCTTTGGGAAGAATTTCCCTCCCAGTAGAAAATGTAACATTATCAGTGACCTGGGTCTGAAAGAAGGTATGCTCCCTTTCACCTATCTTGGTGTTCCCATTTTTTGGGGTAGACCCAAATCTTGTCACTTTGTGACTATTGTTGACTAAGTTCGAAATCAGATATCTTCTTGGAAATGTAAATCTATCTATATGGTAGGTAGGACTTGCCTTGTTAAATACACTATTGTCTCCAATATGGTTTATTCCATGATGGTCTATAAATGGCCAGTTGGCCTCATTAAAAAAATGAACACCTCTATAAAGAACTTCATCTGAACTGGTAGCATTCTGGAAAGAAAACTTGTGACTGTTCCTTGGTCAACTTGTTGCAAGCCCATTGAAAATGGTGGTATTGGTATAAAAAATATCAAATACTTTAATGAATCCCTTCTAGAAATACTCACTTAGAACCTTTTTCATAATACTTTTGAAGCTATTACCTTTCTCAAAAATAGGTTTCTTGACAAACTTAAAATGGGAGATTCAAACTTCATTAACTCATCAATCTAGCCTTCCATCAAATATTCCTTCACCAATATTATGAATAACTCCATATGGATGGTCTCCAAAGACTCCTCCATGAAATTTTGGTTGGATAACTGGATCGGCATGCCTTTAATTTCCATGATACCTCCTGATCAAACCCCTGATAATACCAACAGCTCTATCAGAGACATTTTAAACTCTCAATGTGATCACCTTCCTGATGTTATTCTGAACATCATTGAAAACTACTCTTTCACTCATACTAATGATTTCTTAACTTGGGAACCTACTCAAAATGGTATGCTTAACTCAAAACATTTCTAAAAGCATTATTTTTGTAACTTTGAAAGCAAATACAGTTGGTTAAAACATTTCAAAAAACCTTGGATAAAACCTTCGAGATTCAACCACATATGGCGTCTTGCTCACAACAGAGTGCCCACTGAAATTTGCCTCTAATATTTTGGCATCCAACTCTGCTCTGAGTTCAAAATTTGTAATCAAAATAGAGAAGATTCTAACTACCTCTTTTTCTATTGTGCTACTGCTTCTTCTCTCTAGAACTATATTCTTGACATTTTTTACTGTAGATGGTTGATTCTCAACTTAAAAAATGTGCGGAAATGGAAGGCTCTCAGCAAGTCAGGAACCTATTTCATGCTACGGTTGCTGAGCTCCACCATGTGATCTGGTATGATCATAATTCTATTATTCATAACAATTACTCATTTAATCAAAATATAGGTCGGATGAAGATCCTCATTGCCATACATGAAGCTACCTCGATTCAAAAGGGAAATTTCCACAACACCGTGCATGACTTTGGGATCCTGAGTCATCTAAGGATTAAAGGAAATTTCTGTCAGCAACATCGCACACTAGAGGTTTTCTAGAGATCCCCCCTACCTGGATGGATAAAGATCAATATTTATGGAACCTCCAAGGGAAATCTAGGACCTGCAGGGTGTGGTGCTATTTTCAGGAATCACCTCGGTCAGATACTTGGATGCTTCATGGGTAAATGTGGAATTCCCACCTCCCTTTAAGATGAGATGATGGGTTTGATACATGCTATTTCCTTTTCCAAACTCTTTGGTTGGAATAACCTTTGTATTGAAAGTGACTCGACGACTATCATTCAAGCGATTTGGAATGGCATAATTCACCTTGCTTGGCTGATTACTACATGTTGGATGGAATGCTCCCGTTCACTTATAGATCTTAACTATATCATCACACATGTTTATCAAGAAGCAAACATGGTTGCAGATAGTCTGGAAAACATGGGAGTTAATTAGGACATTACTTGGTTCGAAGACCTTCCCACTTCTCTTATTTCCTTTTATGAAAAATATTGTAATATGATCCCGTTTTTTAGACTCTTGTAATCTTTCTTTTAATAATATTTGTGCTTTGTTCATTTTTGGACAAGGCATCACCTTTTAAAAAAATATCAATTTTTTTTGCAGGGGTGGGTGGGGTTGCCCAAATTTACCCAAGAAATATGGTAAAAGCGGTCACTTGTAGTACATCTTGGGTTATCGAATCCACAGGGGCAGAAGAAGTATCCTTTAGAAACACGCGTTCTATAGAGGTGATTTGGCTATGAAGTTTCCAACTTGGTTTTGAATTGATTGGATTATTAAATGGAATTTTTAAAGACTTGAGTTAATTAAATTTAAAAATAATGATTTGATACTTGGTTATTCTATGGGGTGGATTGGATGAATTTCTTTTTAAATTATTTCAATGTCTTAAATTCGAGCATTTAATTCAACAAAATATGAACTTCCCATATCACTCCCATAATTTTGAGTCTTCACTATCATAAGGATATTCACCTATAAACTTTTAAGATCATATTGATGAGAACTCCAAGGTAGAGTATCTTTTTATCACTCGGGATGTGTATTAGTAAAATTGGTGAGTTCAGAGGATAAAGTACACTGTTGAATGAAAATCTCAAAAATAGAATTGATTAAGAATTATTAAACTAAGAAATAACATCCAATACATCCCATTTATACTCCCTTGTATCAACCCATTATAGGTTGATCTCTCCATTGATACTATTCTATCAATTAAAGTGGGTGGTATACTCATGAGGGTGGAATTAAAGAAGGAAAATGGAATTACGATCACTCCACCGTTGTGTGATAAAATTCACAAGTGCTGGTGTGAATAAGTTCACACCTTTATTCAATTGTATCAACGTGATATTGAAAAGAACAAACTAATAGAATATGAAGAATAAATTTTATTAATAAATGATGGTTAATGAAAAACTTACATGAGAAAAATTGACGATGCGATTACAAAATGAAAGCGAGAAATTACAATTGAAAGTAACAAACATCGATAAAAAGTAAAAACATCAATCCTAATTACCTTAACCCAAAAATCCTTGTATAGGAATATTAGTAGCCTTAGAGACACCCCAAACAATAAATTCCATACCCATTAATTTATAGAGTCAAAATGAGGGTGAGAAGATCAGGGGAATTGGACATTTCGAAGTTGACTAGGAAAATCGTCCAAATTCATACTTCTTATTGACGTGTGAATTTGTAACTAAATATGGCAAAATCTTAAGGGTTTTAAGAATAAAAATATATTATTACAGGTGTCCTCTATCATCTTTCAAAATTTCAAGTCATTTGGTTCATCCGTTTAGAATTTATGTGCAAAATGGTGGGCTGAATTTATGGGTGTTCAGGTATAGCCCACCATTTAAATGTCAACTTTGTCTCCCTTTATCTCCATGAAAAATTAATAATTAGCTCTAGAAATAGTTGAATAAAACCATTCTCATAATTTTATCTTTCTATAGTTAAAATTTTATCTTCATTAGGCTTGGGTTATGGGCTCCACTTTTGTTTGATGAGCCATAGGCCCATTATGCTTTGTCCAAAAAAATTCTCCATTCATGCTGAAAAATCTCCATCTTCCCTTGGGATTCATCCATTGATTCTAAAAGATAAAATGTTATAAACAAAGTAACCAATAATATCCCAAAATATTGAATTCAAAAAATTTAAAGAAATTAATTCCACAAATAGATGATTGTTTGGGCCCAAATTTGCACTTTAAACATGAATTGCACTTGTGATGAAAAATGAAGTTCAATTTATAAAATGCACAAAAAATAATGTTTATGGACTTTGGAACACATGAATATTAAGATAAAATCAATTAATATTAGGATCTTTCAGTGTATAATCACACCTCCCAACTTGAGTTTTGCTGGTCCTCAGCAAAAATTATCTCAAAAATATGAAATTGAATTCCATTTTTAAAAAAAAAAATTAACATACATTGCTCATAAAAACACCATTCCAAACAATCATGAAACCTATCAAAATAATTTCACACAATCTAGGTTCACAATCATATCCCAATACCAAGCTCATTCCTTTCTTAAAATTCATCATCACATTTCATCCAATTCCAATTAAGCATGATGATGTGTTGTGCATCACAAAAGACATAGGGAACATTTTCTTGTTCAAGGGGAAAAAATGGAAGAGCTAGGTGGGAATCTCATTAAACCATAATATGAGTATCCAATTTTATTTTATTTTATTGTTTTTTTTTTGTTTTTTTTTTGTTTTTTTTGAACCACAATAGATATGAAAAGACTAACTATGGGCAAGACAATTATGGAGTCATGATCCCCAAGTGGTGGACACTACAAATATTGTCAATTCTATGATCTATAATAGAGATATAAAGCCTAACTTTGGGCAAGAAAAATATGGATTCATAATCCCCAAGTGTTAGAAGCCACACGTTTGGACTAAACATTGCTCTATGTAGTCATTTTTTTCTTTTTTTTAATACTCAAATTAAAATAAAAGTGGCCTTGAACCCTATGCTAGGATGAAAGGGACCCAAGAAATAAAATTTACACATAATATCTAATAGACGTGCATTGTGGCATTTTTATTAAGGGGATGAAAATGTAAACTTTGAAAATCACATCAGACAACTGCACTTTCCAAAAACTATGCTCATGAACTTAAACATGCATTCAAATAATAATCATGGCATTAAAAACATTTGAAAATAAGTTTTCTTATTTCACAATGTACATTAATATGTTCAAGGATAATGAATTCAATTTTTTAACATAAAATCACATTTTTTTTGAAATCCCAGATTTTCACTCCCCCAACTTAGAATGAAACTACCCTCAGTTTTGAAAGAGAAAAGAAGAGAGAGATTAGAATTGGGATAAAAGAGGGGGTAAAGTGATTTGAAATAAAATCATGGAAAAAATCACCTGGTTTGAAGTTGATGTCCCATCAATATGCAATTGATTACTTTGGATTTACATCACATGTGGACTCCTTGGATATGTTTGATGGCTGGGTTTGAACTTTTATAAGGAAAGGGTTTTATTTTGAAATACTAAAATGCATCACCACCTAAATCTCACACACAAGAAACATTAGATCACATTGTAAACCCTAAATATAAAAAAATGGCCTACCTGATTCCTTTTTTAATCTTTCTTAATACATCAAGCAGAATTTTATTATCATTATATTTGAGAGAGAATGAAATGAAAATTTCATGATTTTTTTATCCCCTATGAATGAATACCTGGGAGAGGGAGTATGGACCTTTAATTCAACCTCAGGTTGGAAAACAGTTTCATACAAAAGTCAAGATCTTGAATTGTACTTAGTTTAAATTTCCAAATTGGTTAGCAGAATAGGTTCCTTTTGAACAGATGTTTCATCCAAAAAATTGGCCAGATAATTTTCAGAAATGGGTATGGAATCGATGTCTATGGTTTCTCCCAATGGATCAGTGACCAGTGATCGTGAAAGATCATTATTAGAGCCATCTAAAAGTGAATCAATCCATGGATACAAGTTTCCCTCACGTGAATACATGAAATTTAAATCCTCTTAACTTAGAAATCAAATTAGTAATTCCATGATCATTTTTAGGTTCATTTTCAATAGTACTTATCAAATTCACCTCATGAGCTTCCTCATCATCACTAACATGAGAGCTTGGGTTATAGATGTTGAGATCACGGCTCATATTTCCAAATGTTATTATCATGTTCCCATTCCTAACATGGATTACTGAGTTGATTATTGCTAAGAAGGGATAATGAAGGATTATGGGGGTTTGCTCCCTAGGACCTAATCTTGGGTGATTTTCAAGGACAATGAAGTCAGCAGGGTAAAATAAATTTTCAACTTTCACTAAAACATCCTTCAACATACCCTTTGGAATCCAAACACTACGATTAGTGAGTTGGAGTGTCACGGGAGTGGGTTGGAGATCCTTGAGACCTAACTGATAGTACACTTTATATGGAATGAGGTTCACACTAGCTCCTAGATCACATAAGTCCTTGATCAATTTTTTCTCTCCAAGTTCAACATTGATTTAAGGACAACATGGGTCCCTTAACTTAGTGGCATGGTTCCTTGGATCGTGGTACTCACATTAGCTTCCAAAAGGAATTGGTTTTTGTATGAAAACTTTCTTTTGAATGTACACAAGTACTTTAGGTACTTGGAGCATGAAGTTATGGTTTTTATTGCATCGATAAGGGGTATGTTCATCTTAACATGTGATAATATTTCACTCAATGTTTCGTTCAGTTCGAGTTTGAAATTTCATCTCACTCATTGGGGGAATGGAGCAGGTTTCAGGATTGTTTTCGAAGGTGGTGGTTCCTCAAAATTATCAGCTGGATTTTCAGATTCAATGATTTTTTCATCATCATTTTCATGAGATATTGAAACATTATATGTATTAGTAATGGTTGGTTCATGTTTTTCAATGGTGTTCCCACTCATTGAAACAACCATCGCATTGAGTTGTTCATGAGAGCTTTGTGTGTAACTATATTCTCCCCTTAAGGTTGGGGGAGGAACAACATGAATAATAATGGGTTTATTTTCAATTTTTATTGATTTAAGTTCATGTCTAAGTGATGAGACTTCTATTTTCATTTTTTCTATTTACTTACACAATTGATCAAGGATTGGATGAGGGGCAGATTGGGTAGGGTTTTGTGTTGGTTGGTTACCCCAAGAGGATACCTTGGTTGTTGGATTGGTTGTTGGTATTGGATTAGTTTTGATTGAAACTGGTTATGTGTTTGAAAATTTTGTTGAGGTTAGGGGTTGAGACAATGTTGTTGTTTTGGTTGTTGATTTCCATTCCGACGGAATCCTCGATGGTCATTGTACCTTGGATTGAACGTGTTTTGGTACTTTGAATTTTGACTGTTAAAAGAATTAACCTCTACTGGTGGTCCTCCTAAAAGAACCTCCTTAATAGAATGAATGGTCAAGAAATTATCGATCTTATGGTCATGTTTTTTCACAAATTGTGCAAATGGGATTAGCTATTTGGGTTTGGTGGACCTTCCTAAGATAGATCTCTTAGACCTTCCTAGTGAGTAAAACAATTTTTTCTCTAAGGTTTTCTTCTTCTCCAAGATTGTGCATTCCACCAGATTTGGGTGGCTTCACGTAGTAAGGTGTTGTTCCCCATGTTTTTTTGTTCAGAAAGATTTTCCAGATACTTGTAAGCATCGTTTGGGGCTTTGTTTTTGAATGTTCCATTGCACTTCTTGTCAATAAACTGTTTGTTTCCTGGCCCTAAACCTTCATAGAAAATTCTCACTTGTTCTAAGATTAAGAAACCATGGTGCGGTACCATGTTTAATGTGTCCTTGAACCTTTACCATGTTTCATAGAATGTTTCTCCCTCTCTTTCAAATTTTTTTTGGATTCTCTTCTTAAGTGTAATTGTTTTGTGATGGGGAAAGGATTTTTTATAGAATTCACATTGCAGTTGGTCCCAAGAGTGAATAGATGATGGCCTCAAATTATTTGCCCAATTCTTTGCCTGGTCTTTGAGTGAAAAAAAATATTCTCATTTTAGCTGATTCAATTTGATTTGGTGGGCACATGATTTCAATAATGTCATTGAATTTTTTAACATGAAGGTAAGGCATCTCAGACTCCATCCCAGGAAAGGTTGGAAGGTGGTTCAGGACATGGGGTTTGAATACATATTGGGAATATCCTATGTTATCATACCTAATGCATGAGGGTGCATTAGTCCAGATAGGTGTGAGGTAGTCATTCATGGTCCGGTCTCCAGTAATTCCCAAGTTAGGGTCTTGCTCATTTTCGTTTCCATTTCGGTTCCCTCCCTGGTTTATGATTTGTTTTTTTGGAAGATTCTCCACTATATTGAACTCAACATTTGAATCTAAAGTATTAAGAAGATTTGGATCTAATGGAAAGATACCCCTATGGGTGCTTGAATCCCCAACCCCAGGACTATCCACCCTAACTAGATTATTTGAATGGTCATGGGTGTAGGCGAACATGCACTAAGAAAAGAGAAAAAAGGAAGGGAAAAAATATAAGATAATTGGGATGAGAAAAGATAAATGGGGGAGAATAGAAAATGAGTGTCTAAGGTACTTACTTGGGTCCATGAAAACGGATCCAAAATTTGTTTGTGACCAAATTTATCCAATAAATATGGTAAAAGTGGTCACTTGTAGCACAAATTAGGTTATTGAATCCACAGGGACCGAAGAAGTATCCTTTAGAAACACGCATCCTATAGAGGTGACTTGGATATGAAGTTACTAACTTGGGTTTGAATTGATTGGATTATTAAATGGGATTTTTAAAGAATTAAGTGGATTCAATTTAAAAATAATTAGTTGATTCTTGGTTATCATGTGGGGTGGATTGGATGAATTTCTTTTTAAATTATTTTAATGTCTTAAATCTGAGCGTTCCCTTCAATGAAATATAAACTTCCCATATCACTCCCATAATTTTGAGTTTTCATTATCTTAATTCTAATCACCTATACACTTGGAGGATAATATTGATGATAAATCCAAGGTAGAGTATCTTTTTATCACTCAGGATGTATATCGATAAAATTGGTGAGTTCAGAGGATAAGGTACATCGTTGAATGAAAATCTCAAAAATTGAATTGATTAAGAATTATTAAACTGATAAATAACATCCAATATATCCCCTTTTTACTCCCTTGGATCAACCCATTAGAGGCTTAACCCTCCATCGATTCTATTCTATCAATTGAATCAGTTAGTAGACTCATGAGGGTGGAATTGAAGAAGAATAAGGAAAACTGAATTACGATCACTCCACCGTTGTGTGATAAAATTCACAAGTGTTGGTGTGAATAAGTTCACACATTGATTAAATGGTATCAATGTGATAATAAAAAGAATAAAATAATAGAATATGAAGATTAAATTTTATTAATAAATTATGATTAATGAAAAACTTACATGAGAAAATTCGAAGATGCGTTTACAAAATGAAAGCGGGAAATTACAATTGAAATTAAAAAAACATTGATAGAAAGGAAAAAACATCGATCCTAATTCCCTTTATCACCATATCCTTATATAGTCATATTAGGAGCCTTAGATACACCCCCAAAAATCAATTCCATCCCCATTAATTTAGACATTCAAAAGGATGGTAAGAAAATCAAGGGAATTGGACGTGTTGAAGTTGACCAGGAAAATCGTTCAGATTCATCCTCCTTGTTGACGTGTGAATTTGTAAATGAATATGGCCGAATCCAAAGGGGTTTTAGAATACAAATATCTTATTCCAGGTGTCTTATATCATCTTTCAGAATTTCATGTAATTTTTTTTATCCGTTTGGAATTTATACTCGAAATGGTGGTAAGAATTTATTGGTGTTTAGGTTTGGACCACCATTTAAATGTCAACTTTGTCTCCCATTATCTCTATGAAAACTTTAGAATTAGATTTGGAAACATTGAATAAAATTATACTCATAATTTTCTCTTACTACATTTAAAATTTTAGCTTCATTGGGCTTGTATTGTGGGCCCCACTTTTGTTTTATAGATCTTAGGCCCATTATGATTTGTCCAAAAAAATTCGTCATTCATGATGAAAAATCTCCATCTTCCCTTGGTATAGCATCTCGCCTTTTTATCACATAAACTTTCATTACATTATATAAAACCAAGGATCTTTAAGGTTTAGTGTCTTGGAAACCAGGAACTTAATACATGACAACAAAAAACATTCTTCTTAAATACTTGAAAGGCTTCTTCATTTGTTCATCCAAGTTCATTACAGCATCTCATAATCTGGGATCATACATCAAAGGAAAGGGTGAGCAGAAGGCACAATAAGGGAAATAAGGGAAACATTTTACATGTGAACTTGAGATACATCAAAAGTCGTGAAAAATAACTTTAAGGCATGAGAAAGAGATCATGAGGCATATCATAATAAAAATAACGTGTTTCATAACTTGAAGATGTGGCTAGAACATTTAACATAGACAGTCATGAACATATCACCAAGTTCCATCCCCAAGGTGTCATTTGAAATTACTAAGGTTATTCACCAAGATATCGTTAAAATTGTATCTCTAGTGGTTACATCATTACCCAATGCATTGGAGCGCTATCAGGGTGCACCCTTCAATTTGTATTTATTATCATGTTATCCACATATATCTTCATAAATAATTTCATAAACAACCCATATAGCATAAAAGAAATGGGTTTCATTTCATAGTCATCACATTTTAAAAACTGCTTTAAAGACGTGATCTTTATGTCACTTTAAACCCACAGAAAAAAGAAAGCGGGTTTCATGTATGTAAGTCCCAGAATTAAAATAGAAAATTTTTATATATATGTGAATACACCTATAGAAGAAAGAGCTTTGAGTATTCACTTAATAAAATAAAATAATTTTAGATAAAGAGAGAGACATTTTGAGATGAAAATTCTACAGCATGACGGCTATGTTATAGGGTTTTAGAAAATACTGAAAAGAGAGGGGAAATGGGTCACCCACTCATAAATGATCCATAAAATAGTAGAGGGACAAGATATAAAAGATATAAGAACATGATAATTAAATTTTAAAGACATACCATATGAAATGAAAAACATGGAAGGAAGACAAAAATAAGATTTCTCTTATGAAAAATCGGCAGCCTAACGGCGTCACTTAAAACTTCAAAAAAATGAATTTATGAGATCAAATAGGGTCTCTCATAATATGAACATAAAATATCAGTATGATAGATATATAGATAATACCCCAACATAATAAAAGTAACTTGAAAGACTTGACATGAAAATAAAACTTGAAAATGAGAAGGGTGAAAGAATCCCTTAAAAATTCGGCAGCTTAACGGCGCCACTTAAACATTCTTAAAATGAATTGATGAGAGAAATAGGGGGTCTCTCATAATATGAATATGAAAAGGATAGTAGGATTAATATAAAAGAACATCCCCAGCATAAGAACATGGAGCATAAAAGAAATGACATAAAAGAGAGTACTTGGAAAGAAAGAGAGAGGTAGGATCTCTTACCTTAAAACGTAACTCTTAAAACTCAAAGGTTGGGACCTTGAGGGATTGGGAAAACCTTGGGAGGACTCCTTGGGAGGTAAGGAGACCAGAACTTCGTTGAGGATGATTTTGGAGTCGAAAGGATGAGAGAATGGCTTGGTATTTATAAGGAAAGTGAGGGGACAAGGCATTGATGGCCAAGGGACACCTCATTGGTGGTATTGGAAAAACCATGGGCTTGCCCATGGTATTGGCCAATTGGGACCCCTCATTCAATAATTCATCCCCTTTAGTCGACCATCCCTTAAAATATCTCATGACATCATCATGATGCAGTTATGATGTCATTAAACATACTGAAACCCTAAAACTCTATTTTTACTATTCACTGAAAATTCAACATTTTCAGAAAACTCCCAAAAATTTACCCTAACATAATATCAATGCTCTGAATTCAAAAATAAACTCCATTTTATAAAAATAATTTTCTAAATAATTTTAATTTAATTTTTAAATAAAAACACTATTCACCGAAAATTCATTTTTTTCAGAAACAATCCCCAAAAATTACCTTAACATAATATCGATGCTCTGAGTTCAAAAATGAACTCCATTTTATAAAAATAATTTTCTAAATATTTTAAATTTAATTTTTAATTAAAAAACACTATTCACCTGAAAAAACTAATACTTGACTAATAATTTCTGAAACAGTCATTTCTCTATTTTATTGAATCACACTACTTAATCATGGTGCCTAGATTATATTGATACTTTCTTTAAGTGAGATTACTAATCCATTTGGTCACATTACTAATCCTAAACGTAAAATCACTTTTCATAAATTTCTTACTGAACATAATTGTAGAAGACCATTTTTTGAAAATCATTACACATAATTAATTATTTAAGGTTTACATAAATATTTTCAAATATCCTTTTTCTAGAATTCATCAAAAATATGCATACTATATTTATCTGGACATTTGAAAATTCACAAACTTCATCATAAAAAGAAATCACAATTTTTATTTAAATCAAAGGATTACACAAGGCAGTTACAGTCTCCTTACATAGCCCCTTATAACCCCAGCATAGGACCTAAGTGTAAGGTGTGCTAAGGTGAGAGAATCTGAGGGCGGCTCGACCAACATCGCACAAGTAGTAATTTCTATCAGTTTTAACTTCTCGTGAAGTCGATTCCGTTCTAGCTTTACACGATGAAGTTCGACTTGGGTTTGGTCTAGAGCAAAGCCCAGTGGTGCTACCTCCTTCCCAGGTTCTGTTAGATGGGATTCGATTGGCCCGAGACTAATGGATGAGGCCATCGAATCTTATTTCTATATTAATTAACCAAGATCACTTGTATTTAGAGACAATAATTGCAACATTTAGTTTCCAAAGGTCATACTGACTAACGGTCATATAATAGTCAAAACCCAACAGTCTCATTTTAATTATACTCATTTTATTAAATGAAAAAGTTTTGTTGAGTATGAAATAAAATAACACACAAAATTAGGAAACAAGATTTATTCAAAATTTCGGGTCGTTACAATCTTCCCCCCTTAAGAAATTGTGTCCTCGCAAGTTTTAGAAATTGGGCTTGGAAATTTCATTGAAAGTCCCACATCGGAAAAAGAGTCAATAACACTATTACTTTAAAAGAAAGAAAAGGAAGTACAAAGGTCACCCGAGTTAACCCATACTAGGATTCCATGTAGGAAAACATGGATATGGAGGAGAAAACAAAGGGTAAAGTTCTGAGGGAGAGTGATAGAAAACATGTCTAAGAGGAAGTTAACCACCAGAAAATCACAAACTTGTGATGGGTTAAACGGTCTTTGATTACCTAGTAGGAAACTTAAACCAACAACGTTTTTGTTTTACGTTCCTTTTAATAATTTTGAGGAATTAATTTACTACATAGAATAAAAACACAAGGAAATATATTTACCTTCAAGTAGAGTTTCATCCCTTAATAAGTTTCCACCAAGACTAATCTTTTCTCTAAACAAAGAGCATTCAAAACTACTTGGTCTCATCAAAGCACCAGAATCATATTCTAGAGAATCACGTAATCCACAAAAGAATAATTATCTCTCTTTAAACATTTATCCCAAAAATATAAAGGGTAAGATTAAACAACTCTTCAAAAAGAAAGAACCCCATAGGAAGGGAAACTACTTTAAATCTTCAAAGTTCCATGGTACTACCCAAAGTTTATCATAGACCATTCCATAAATAACTATCCTTAAAATTCCTCAAAATAAACCAAACTAATATTGAAACCCAATATAAGAAGGATTTGATAACATAGTCTTCCAAGATAAACTTTATCGTTCATCTCCAAACAACATCATCCACTCCTAACATCTTATAACAAAAGTAACTAACCTAAACATATTTTCCCCAAGATAGGTTAATCATTTCCATAAGTAACCTAAATTACTATAAGTTCACCTTAAATTCATCGGTTCTTCAAAATATAAGTCAACCTTTACTCCTCAAATAAAATACCATAGTAATCTATTTACCTCGATCATATAGGGTTCCCAAAATAGTGAACGTCTTCCAAAATAATAATCATCTTTTAATCCCCTAATCATTTTTTTCAAGAAGAACAGCTTCACAACTTCAATATGTGATACATAACAATAGATGTTTTCCTTAATGATATAAAACCATCTTAGGTAGTGACTCGATATTCTTAGAAAACATTAAGGATATGCTCATAGAGCACGAAATAAAATACAAAATGACATAGACAATTATTGTGAAGAAGTTGCATGTACTTTAGTCGTCATGATCCATCTTAGCATAGGACTTGCATTGTTCTCTTGTCCTTGAATATTTTTGATGCTCATCATGCTCCTCATCCATTCCAAGAGAGAATTGCCTTGGATAATGTCCAACTTCTCCACATTTACGACCTTGAAAAGTATAAGGTACATTAGATCGAACCTTATATATATTCATCACATTATCCATTTTTTTAAAGCAATTGGCTACTTTATTCCCTATCACCCCACACTTAAAACATCTCCCGGTTCCTTTTTGAAATTCTCCTTGGTGCCCCTTTCCACACTTTTTTCACAAAGGAAATTGGGTCTTCTCTCCCTTATCAACTTTATCAGATGAACATCCTTGAGACTTTGTCTTCTTCTTCCTTGATGAATTTGGGCATTCAATTAGGTACCAATTATTAATTGTGATTTTTGATAGCTGGTTTGACATAATCACAATATGTTCAACTTGATCTCTCGTTGTCTCTGTCATATTAATAGGGCAATCATCACATTTCCTATCACATTGGTTGTTGGGACATGTTCTTCCATTTTCCGTCATTAACTAAGAAAAGAAGGTATAATTAGGGGGGCTTAAATACTTATCCAATAATCATGAAAAGGAAATTTTAAGCATAGAAGGATAAACTTATGGAAGAAAATTATATCCTAACTTGTGATCCCCTAGGTTCCAATCTAGGTTATCCATGATCATATATTCTTATGTGAATCTTTATTTTATTTTATCTTTGTCCCTTTAATAATGGTTCATACTAAGCTTATGAATTTACCAAAGCATATCCCCCGGGAGTGTCGTAACCAAGAGTGCAGTAAGACCCATTTTTTGTGTACCGGTTTCCATAAGAGTCTAGCTCAAAGCAGTGTTTTTGGGTTTTACCCCTATGTACATCTGTGCCAGAGCCACCTCTACCTGCTCGTATCTAGACAGGGATGTATTTGCTTGATAAACCACTTACTCAATACTCACCAAAATACCAGGAAGATTTCCTATTTTTAAAATTTTCTATAGGATTCTTCCTAAAGTTTTCATATCCTAATTTCCACAAATAACTAAACCATCCTTTGATACCAACTATAGCATCCCGCCTTTTTATCACATAAACTTTCATTACATTATACAAAACTGAGGATCTTTAAGGTTTAGTGTCTTGGAAACCAGGAACTTAATACATTACAACATAAAACATTCTTCTTAAATACTTGAAAGGCTTCTTCATTTGTTCATCCTAGTTCATTACAGAATCTCATAACCTGGGAGCATACATCAAAGGAAAGGGTGAGCAAAAGGCCCAGTAAGGGAAATAAGGGAAACATTTTACATGTGAACTCGAGATACATCAAAAGTCGTGAAAAATAACTTTAAGGCATGAGAAAGAGATCATGCGGCATATCATAATAAAAATAACGTGTTTCATAACTTGAATATGTGGCTACAACATTTAACATAGACAATAATGAACATATCACCAAGGTCCATCCCCAAGGTTTCATTTGAAATTACCAAGGTTATTCACCAAGATATTGTTAAAATTGTAATCTCTAGTGGTTACATCATTACACAATGCATTGGAGCGCTGTCAGGGCGCACCTTTAAATTTGCCTTTATTATCATGTGAGACACATATATCATCATAAATCATTTCATAAACAACCCATATAGCATAAAATAAATGGGTTTCATTTCATAGTCATCACATTTTAAAAACTGCTTTAAAGACGTGATCTTTATGTCACTTTAAACCCACGGAAAAAGGAAAGTGAGTTTCATGTATGTAAGTCCCAGAATTAAAATAGAACATTTTGATATATATGTGAATACCCCTATAGAAGAAATATATTTTAGTATTCACTTAATAAAATAAAATAATTTTAGATAAAGAGAGAGACATTTTGAGACGAAAATTCTGCAGCATGATGGCTATGTTATAGGGTTTTAGAAAATACTGAAAAGAGAGGGGACATGGGTCACCCACTAATAAATGATCCATAAAACAGTAGAGGGATAGTATATAAAGGATATAAGAACATGGTAATGAAATTTTAAAGACATACCATATGAAATGAAAAACATGGAAGGAAGACAAAAATAAGATTTCTCTTATGAAAATTCGGCAGCCTAACGGCGTCACTTAAAACTTCAAAAAAATGAATTGAAGAGATCAAATAGGGTCTCTCATCATATGAACATAAAAGATCAGTATGATAGATATAGAGATCATACCCCAACATAATAAAAGTAACTTGAAAGACTTGACATGAAAATAGAACTTGAAAATGAGAAGGGTGAAAGAATCCCTTAAAAATTCGGCAGCCTAACGACGCCACTTAAACATTCTTAAAATGAATTGATGAGAGCAAGAGGGGGTATCTCATAATATGAAAATGAAAATGACATTATGATGAATATAAAAGAACACCCCCAACATAAGAACATGAAGCATAAAATAAATGACATAAAAGAGAGTACTTGGAAATAAAGAGAGAGGTAGGATCCCTTACCTTAAAACGTAACTCTTAAAACTCAAAGGTTGAGACCTTGAGGGATTGGGGGAACCTTGGGAGGACTCCTTGGGAGGTAAGGAGACCAGAAATTAGCTGAGGATGATTTTGGAGTCAAAATTATGAGATAATGGCTTGGTATTTATAGGGAAAGTGAGGGGACAAAGCATTAATGGCCAAGGGATACCTCATTGGTGGTATTGGCAAAACCATGGGCTTGCCCATGGTATTTGCCTATGGTATTGGCCACTTGGGACCCCTAATACAATAATTCATCCCCTTTAGTCGACCATCCCTTAAAATATCTCATGACATCATCATGATGCAGTTATGATGTCATTAAACATACCGAAACCCTAAAACTGTATTTTTACTATTCACTGAAAATTGAACTTTTTCAGAAAACTCCCAAAAATTTACCCTAAAATAATATCAATGCTATGAATTCAAAAATAAACTTCATTTTATAAAAATAATTTTCTAAATATTTTTAATTTAATTTTTAAATAAAAACACTATTCACCAAAAATTCATTTTTTTCAGAAAAATCCCCAAAAATTACCTTAACATAATATCGATGCTCTGAGTTCAAAAATGAACTCCATTTTATAAAAATAATTTTCTAAATATTTTTAATTTAATTTTTAATTAAAAAACACTATTCACCCGAAAAAACTAATACTTGACTAATAATTTCTAAAACAGTCATTTACCTATTTTATTGAATCACATTACTTAATCAAGGTGCCTAGATTATATTAATACTTTCTTTAAGTGAGATTACTAATCCATTTGGTCACATTACTAATCCTAAGCGTAAAATCACTATTCATAATTTACTATTCATCAAAAATCAAGTTGATCTTATTAGACTCTAAATTTCTTACTGAACATAATTGTAGAAGACCATTTTTTGAAAATCATTACACGTAATTAATTATTTAAGGTTTGAATAAATATTTTCAAATATCCTTTTTCTAGAATTCATAAAAAATATGCATACTATATTTATCTGGACATTTGAAAATTCACAAACTTCATCATAAGAAGAAATCACAATTTTTATTTAAATCAATGGATTACACAAGGCAGTTACGGTCTCCTTACATAGCCTCTTATAACCCCAGTATAGGACCTAAGTGTAAGGTGTTCTAATGTGAGAGAATCTGAGGGCGTCTTGGCCAACATCGCACGAGTAGTAATTTCTATCAGTTTGAACTTCTCGTGAAGTTGATTCCGTTCTAGATTGACACGATGAAGTTCGGCTTGGGTTTGGTCCAGAGAAAAGCCCAGTGGTACTACCTCCTTCCCAAGTTTTGTTAGATGGACTTTGATTGGCCCGAGACTACTGGATGAGGCCATCGAATCTTCTTTCTATATTAATTAACCAAGATCACTTGTATTTAGAGACAATAATCGCAACATTTAGTTTCCAAAGGTCATACTGACTAATAGTCATATAATAGTCAAAACCCAACAGTCTCATTTTAATTATACTCATTTTATTAAATGAAAAATTTTTGTTGAGTATGAAATAAAATAACACACAAAATTAGGAAACAAGATTTATTCAAAATTTCAGGTCGTTACACTTGGGATTCATCCATCGATTCTAAAAGATAAAATGTTCCAAAAAAGTGATAAATCATATCCCAAACATTAAATTCAAAAAATTAAAGAAATTAATTCCACAAATAGATGATTGATTGGGCCCAAATTTTCACTTTAAACAGGAATTTTACTTGTAATGAGAAATGAAGTTCAATTTATAAAATGCACTAAAAATGATGTTTATGGACTTTGGAACACATTAATATTAAGATAAAATTAATTAATATTAGCCTCTTTTAGTGGCTAATCACACCCCCAACTTGACTTTTGTTGGTCCCGAGAAAAAATTATCTCAAAAATATGAAATTGAATTTCATTTTTCAAAAACATTTTAACATACATTACTCATAAAAACACCATTACAAACAATCATTAAACCTATCAAAATCATTTCACACAAGCTAGGTTCACAATCATATCTCAATCCTAAGCCCATTCCTTTGTTAAAATTCATCAACACATTTCATCTAATTCCAATTAAGCAGGATGATGTATTGTTCATCACAAAAGACATAGGGCCCATTTTCTTATTCAAGGGGAAAAAATGGAAGCGATAGGTGGGAATCAAATTAAACCATAAGATGAGTATCCAATTTTTTTTTTTATTTTTTTTTTGTTTTTTTAACCACAATAGATATGAAAAGACTAACTCTGGGTAAGACAACTATAGAGTCACGATCTTCAAGTGTCAGACGCCACACATATTGTTAATTATATGATCTACAAAAGAGATATAAAGCCTAACTTTGGGTAATACAACTATGGAGTCATGATCCCCAAGTGGTAGACGCCACACATTTGGACAAAACATTGCTCTATGTGGTCATTTTTTTGATACTCAAATTAAAATAAAAGTGGTCCTGAACCCTATGTTATGATGAAAGGGACCCAAGAACTCAAATTTACACCCAATATCCAATGGACGTGCATTGTGGCATTTTGATTAAGGGGATCAAAATATAAACTTTGAAAAATCACATCAGACAATCGCACTTTCCAAAAACTATGCTCATAAACTTAAACATGCATTCAAATCATAATCAAGGCATTAACATCATTTGAAAATTAGTTTTTCATGTTTCACAATGTACATTAATGAATCCAAGGATAATGAATTGAATTTTTTAACATAAAATCACAATTTGTTTGAAATCCCAGATTTTCCCTCCCCCAACTAAGAATGAAATTGTCCTCAGTTTTGAAAGAGAAGAGAATATAGAGATTAGAATTGGTAAAAAATAGGGGGGAAAGTGAATTGAAATGAAATAATGTAAAAAAATCACCTGGTTTGAAGTTTATGTCCCATCAATATGCAATTGATTACTTTAGCTTTACGTCACATGTATACTCCTCAGCAATGTTTGATGGTTGGGTTTGAACTTTTAGCAGGCAAGGGTTTTATTTTGAAATACTAAAATGCATCAACACCTAAATATCACACACAAGAGACATTATATCACATTGGAAACCCCAAGGGGTTCCCTTGATAAATAAAACACAAAAACACACAAAAAAAAATAAAAAAAAATACAGAAGTTGGGTTGCCTCTCAGAAAGCGCTTAATTTAAAGTTGTTAGCTCTACTTGGACCCCCAGCTTAACCAATACCAAATTTCAACATCTCAATGATTATATTCATCACTACTTCCATTAGATCATGATTTATTCTCCATTGAGGTTTGTGGGATGGTTTGGAAATTGATTTGATAAAAATCATATTAGTCCCAATAAATGGGCTAATCCCATGAATATCAAAAAATGGCCCATCTGATCCCTTTTTTAATCTTTCTTAATAAATCAAGTAGAATTTTATTATCATTATATTTGAGAGAGTATGGAATGAAAATTGCATGATTTTTATTATCCCCTATGAATGAATACCTAGGAGAGGGAGTATAGACCTTTAATTCAACCTCAGGTTGGCAAACAGTTTCATACAAAATTAAAGATCTTGAATTGTACTCTGTTTCAATTTCTAAATTGGTTAGCAAAATATGTTCATTTTGAATAGATGTTTCATCCAAAAAATTGGCCAGATGATTTTCAGAAATGGGTATGGAATCGATGTCTATGGTTTCTCCCAATGGACCAGTGATTAGTGATTGTGAAAGATCATTATTAGAGCCATCTAAAAGATAATCAATCCATGGATACAAGTTTCCCTCATGTGAATACATTAAATTTAAATCCTCTTGACTTAGACATCCATCAACAATTCCATGATCATTTTCAGGTTCATTTTCAATAGTACCTATCAAATTCACCTCATAAACTTCCTCATCATCAATAACATGAGAGATTTGGTTATAGATGTTGAGATCAAGCCTCATGTTTCTAAAGGTTATTGTTATTTTCCCATTCCTAACATGGATGACTGAGTTGATTGTTGCTAAGAAGGGATGACCAAGGATGATGGGGGTTTGCTCCCTAGGTTCTAATCTTGGGTGTTTGTCAATGAAAATGAAGTGAGTAGGGTAAAATAAATTTTCAACTTTCACTAAAACATCCATCAAGATACCCTTTGGAATATAAACACTACGATCAGTGATTTGGAGTGTGACAAGAGTGGGTTGGAGATCCTTGAGACCTAACTGACAGTGCATTGTATATGGAATGGGGTTCACACTAGCTCTTAGGTCACATAAGGCCTTGATCGATTTTTTCTCTCCAAGTTAAACATTGATGTAAGGACAAAATGAGTCCCTTAACTTAGGTGTCATGGTTCCTCAGATGATAGTACTCACATTAACTACCAAATAGACTTGGTTTTTATATGAAAACTTTCTTTTGAATGTACACAAGTCCTTCAGGTACTTAGAGTATGAAGGTATGGTTTTTATTGCATCGATAAGGGGTATGTTCATCTTAACATGTGAGAATATTTCACTCAATGTTTCGTTCAGTTCGGGTTTGGAATTTCCTCTCAATCATTGGGGTAATGGAGCAGGTTGCAGGATTGTTTTCGAAGGTGGTGGTTCCTCAAAATTATCAGTAGGCTTTTTAGATTCAATGATTTTTTCATCATCATTTTTGTGAGAGATTGAAACATTGTATGTATTAGTAATGGTTGGTTCATGATTTTCAATGGTGTTCCCACTCCTTAAAATAGTCACTGAATTGATTTGTTCATGAGAGCTTTGTGTGTAACTAGATTCTCCCATTAAGGTTGGGGGAGGAACAATGTGAGTAAGAGTGGGTTCATTTTTAGTTTTATATTGATTTTAGTTCATGTCTAAGTGATGAAACTTATATGTTCATTTTTTCTATTTACTTACACAATTGATCAAGGATTGGTTAAGGGGCATATTGGGTAGGGTTTTTTGTTGGTTGGTTTACCCCAAGAGGATACTTTGGTTGTTGGTATTGGACTAGTTACGATTGAAACTGGTTATGTGTTTGAAAATTTTGTTAAGGGTAGGGGTTGAGAAAATGTTGTTGTGTTAGTTGTTGATTTTCATTCCAACAAAATCTCGGATGGCCATTGTACCTTGGATTGAATGTGTTTTGGTACTTTGGATTTTGACTTTTAAAAGAATTAACCTCCGTTGGTGGTCCTCCTAAAAGAACCTCCTTGATAGAAGGAATGGTTGGGCAATTATCAGTCTTATGGCCATGTTTGTCACAAATTGTGCAAATAGGATCAACAGTTTGGGTTTGGTGAACCTTCCTAAGATTGATCTCTTCAACCTTCCTAGTGAGTGCAACAATTTCTCTCTCCAAGGTTTTCTTCTCCTCCAAGATTGTGCATTCTGCTAGATTTGGGTGGCCTCACGTAGTAAGGTGTTGTTCCCCATGTTTGGTTTTGTTCAGTAAGATTTTCCAGATACTTGTACGCATTGTTTGGGGCTTTGTTTTTGAATGTTTCATTGCACATCATGTCAATAAATTGTTTCTTGTCCCTAAACCTTCATATAAAATTCTCACTTGTTTTAGGATTAAGAAACCGCGGTGTGGTACCATGTTTAATGTGTCTCTGAACCTTTCCCATGTTTTATAGAATGTTTCTCCCTCTCTTTTGAAATTTTTTTGGATGCTCTTCTTAAGTGCAATTGTTTTGTTATGGGGAATGTATTTTTTATAGAATTTACGTTGCAGTTGGTCCCAAGAGTGAATGGATGATGGACTCAAATTATTTAACCAATTCTTTGCCTGATATTTGAGTGAAAAAGGAAGGAGTCTCATTTTAGCCGATTAAATTTTATTTTGTGGGCACATGGTTTTGACAATGTCATTGAATTCTTTTACATGAAGGTAAGACATCTCAGACTTCATCCCATGAAAGGTTGGAAGGCGGTTCAGTACATGGGGTTTGAAGACATATTGGGCATATCCTATATTATCATGCCTAATGCATGAGGGTGCATTGGTCCAGGCAGGTGTGAGGTAGTCGTTCATGGTCTGGTCTGCAACAATTCCCAAGTAAGGGTCTTACTCATTTTGGTTTCCATTTAGGTTCTGCCCCAATTTATGATTTGGTTTTGTGGAAGATTCCCCATTGTATTGAACTCAACGTTTGAATCTGGAGTATTAGGAAGATTTGGATCTAATGGAAAGAGACCACTATGGATTCTTGACTCTCCAGCCCTAGGACTATCCACCCTAACTAGATGATTTGAATGGTCACAGGTGTAGGCATACATGCGCCAAGAAATGAGAAAAAAAAGGAAAGGGGAAAAATAAGAGAATTGGGATGAGAAAAGAGAAATGGGGGAGAATAGAAAATGAGTGTCTAAGGTACTTACTTGGGTCGCCGGCAACGACGCCAAAATTTGGTTGCACCCAAATTTACCCAAGAAATATGGTAAAAGCGTTCACTTGTAGTATAGTTTGGGTTATCGAATCCACATGGAATGAAGAAGTATCCTTTAGAAACACACATTCTATAGAGGTGATTTGGCTATGAAGTTTCCAACTTGGGTTTGAATTGATTGGATTATTAAATGAATTTTTTAAAGACTTAAGTGAATTCAATTTAAAAATAATTAGTTGATCATTGGTTATCGCACGGGGTGGGTTGGATGAATTTCTTTTTAAATTATTTCAATGTCTTAAATTCGAGCGTTTCCTTCAACGAAATATGAACTTCCCATATCACTCCCATAATTTTGAGTCTTCACTACCCTAAGGTTAATCACCTATACACTTGGAGGATCATATTGATGAGAACTCCAAGGTAAAGGATCTTTTTAGCACTCGAGATGTGTATCAGTAAAATTGGTGAGTTCAAAGGATAAGGTACATTGTTGAATGAAAATCTCAAAAATATAACTGATTAAGAATTATTAAACTGAAAAATAACATCCAATCCACCCCCTTGTTACTCCCTTGGATCAACCCATTAGAGAGTTATCCGTCCATTGATGTTATTCTATCAATTGAAGCAGGTAGTAGACTCATGAGGGTGGAATTGAAGAAGAAGAAAAAAAACAGAATTACGATCACTCCATCGTTGTGTGATAAAATTCACAAGTGCTGGTGTGAATAAGTTCACACCTTGATTCAACGGTATCAACGTGATATTGAAAAGAATAAAATAATAGAAGATGGAGAATAACTTTTATTAATAAATGACGGTGAATGAAAAACTTACATGAGAAAAATTGACTATGCAATTACAAAATGAAAGTGGGAAATTACAATTGAAAGTAAAAAAACATTGATAGAAAGGAAAAACATCAATTCTAATTCCCTTCACCACCCGTTCCTTATATAGGCATATTAGGAGCCTTAAAGACACCTCCGACAATCAATTTCATCCTCATTAATTTAGAGAGTCAAAAGGAGGGTGAGAATATCAAAAGAATTGGATGTTTCGAGGTTGACCGGGAAAACCGTTCAGACTCATTCCCCATGTTGACGTGTGAATTTGTAACTGAAGATGTCCAAATCTGAAGGGGTTGTAGAAGAAAAATATCTCCATCCAGGTGTCCTCTATCATCTGTCAAAATTTCAAGTTATTTGGTTTATCCGTTTAGAAGTTATGCTCGAAATGGTGGGAAGAATTTATGGGCGTTCAAGTCTGACCTGCCATTTAAATGACAACTTCGTCTCCCTTTATCTTCATGAAAACTTCAGAGTTAGCTTTGACCACAGTTGAATAAAATGATTCTCATAATTTTCTTTTTCTACAATTCAAATTTGAGTTTCATTGGGTTTGGATTTTGAGCCCCACTTCTGTTTGATGGGCCTTAGACCCATTATGTTGTGTTCAGAAAATTTCTTCATTCACACTGAAAAATCTTTATCTTCCATTTGGGATTCATCAATTGATTTTAAAAGATAAAATGTTCCAAACCAATCATATCTCAAAATATTAAATTCAAAAAATTAAAGAAATGAATTCTACAAATAGATGATTGATTGAGCTCAAATTTGCACTTTAAATAGAAATTGCATTTGCGATAAGAAATAAAGTTCAATTTATAAAATGCACTAAAAATGATGTTTATGAACTTTGGAACACATGAATATTAAGATATAATCAATGAATATTAACCGCTTTCAGTGGCTAATCAATGAGTTTGATTTGAATGTTTTGAATCATATGAGACAAAAAATTTATAACCTAGACAACATCAATCACCATAAACAACATATATAGAAGATGTCTTGAACTTGGAAACCCTTACAATTCAAAAGATTCTTGGATGATGTTGGTTTTGTTATAGATATAAAAATAAAACCCCCCTGTAAACTTATTAGCTATATTGAATTATGAGGGTTTTACTCGTACTCGGTTGCACGTGGATGACAGTCTCAGCACGCCCCCAAGTCCGGTGCCCCGCGCACGGCAACCCCCCACGGCTCCGAAATACGGCGGCAATGGGTATCGGCGGGATCGTCTATAAAACCCTACGCCCCCTCGACGCCGACTATCGGACACCGCCGTCCGACTTCTCCGACCAGTCCGAGCCCTACGTCGTCTTCCGCAACCAGATCTCCCTGTCGTCTCTCTGCAGTCCCTCTACAGACTCTGCTGCGCCCGATTACTTCTCCCTCGACGTCAAAGATGGCGGTGGCGAATCCAATTCGCCCGCTCCCTCCTCCACACCCTCTCGGGCGAAGGGTTCTGCTGCGTCCACTCCGCCATGTGAACCGTATAGGACGCTCGAGAGCGGGTGGTTTAAAGGTAGAGGTCACCTAAAGAGTCCTATGCTTCGGCTTCACAAAGGTATCGAAAGCTCCAAGTAAAATAGCTTTCGTTTCTTTTTTTGTTCGGAATTACTTGGTCATTTTGGATCCCTGATTTGTGAAAACAGAATGGTATCGTGTTTATTTTGGCTAATGTTCTGTAACAGTTACTTTGCAGTACCTGGATATGTTATAATTGGTTCCAAGAGTACTTGCATTCTATTATACTAACACCCAATGGATAATGTTCAATAACGGTTGGAATCACAGAGATACTGGACTTCTGCGATTTTCTCTCTCCAACACCAGAAGAGCAAGCCTCAAGGAATACAGCAATAGAACGGGTTTTTGATGTTATAAGATATATATGGCCCAACTGCAAGGTATGGAATCCTGATCTGTCGTGCTCTGACCCTGAGTGCAACGGAGTACATGTGATGGTGTCATTGGTTTTGCAGGTGGAAATTTTTGGATCATTCAAAACTGGGTTGTATCTTCCAACTAGCGATATTGATGTAAGTCTTGTTTCTTTTTTGTAGACATAAAAATAAACAAAATAACACGTTAGTTATTTTAAAGCAATTCATTGATCCTTGATAAGTTGCACTTTTGTTTCCACAATGTCTTTTTATTATAAGAATTTACCCATTATGTTCAAATGTAGCACTTATTTTATATATACGTTAAGTGAAGATGATGCCCACTTACGTAAGGCCCCAGCATAAATGCCCCATTTGGCATGTTAGAAGTGTTTTTGAAGGGGGAAATGAAGTAGAAAGGAAATGGGGTTTAGGTAATGTTTGTTCCGAAAGGGAATGAAGTTTGAAGTCATTTTTGGTATGACAGGAAATAAATTTGATGTAACCCAATTGAGATAAATGAGTCCTTACACGGGGAACACGAGTGGAACAATGGTAGAACACCCACAAACGCAAAGGAAAATTTTATTAATATGGAAAAACTGATTACAAATGACAACAAATAACCTATTTATAAGCTAAAACCCTAAAAAAAATAAAAGATCAGTACAACCTTAAAATAATATCCTAAGTCGGGGCAAAATAGTAATTAAATAAAGAATTAAAGAAACTCATGCACCGCTTGGAAAGGACCTGACCTCGATTACGAAAGAGGGTAAAACAGCTCCTCTGGAGTGAACAACTTCAAGTCAGCCACATTGAATGTTGGAGAGACCTCCCATCCTCTTGGAAGTTCCACCACATACACATTATCGTTGAGATGTTGCAGAACTTTTCAAGGGCCAATGTTCCTTGGTTTTAGCTTGTTGTAGGTTCCCATTGGGAATCGTTTCTCCAGGATGTAAACCGTGACGAGATCCCTCTCTTTGACAACAACTCTCTTTCGCTCCCTGTCAACCTCTGCTTTGTACTTTGTATTTGAGTTTTCAATAATGCGAACCACTTCAGTTTGGTTGTCGTCAATGTGAGAGGCCATGTGTTCAATAGCCACACTGTACCCAAGAAACTCGAGCAATAGGATTAAGTGTGTGGTTCGGCGACTGCCGATATACACCGCTACGAAAGGAGTTTTCCCCGTGGTTTGATTCGCCACATTGTAGAATGCAAACTCAGTCGGGGTGAGAACGAGATCCCATTGCTTAAGACGATCAACATACAAACGACGGATAAGAGTGACGAGAGTGCGATTGATGACTTTTGTTTGGCCATCTTTTTGGGGGTGGAAGGAGTTGCTGAAATCCAAGTATGTCTGAAACATTCTCTGTAGAGTACGTAAGAAATGAATGAAGAAACGGTTGTCACGATCAAATGTGATGGTTTTCAGAATGTCATGGAGTCGCACAACGTCCCAAAAGAATAATGTAGAATCATAAGAAGCACCAGTCGTCTTTTTGCAGGGAATGAAGTGCGTCATCTTTGAGAATCGATTGACCCTCACAATGACAAAGCCATGGGACTGTTAGGTATCTGGTAGTCCCAAGACAAAATCCATGGAGATGTCTTTCCAAAAGGCCTTCGGAATAGGTAATGGCATATGCAAGCCAATATCTTGAGCATGCCCCCTGTCCTCTTGACATGCCATACACTTTCACACCATCTTAGCAACATCTCGTTTCAATTGTGACCAAAAGAATTGCCTCTCCACTAAAGAAATGATTTTGTCCTTCTTGAAGTGCCCAATGCAGTGTAGCTCGGTAGCTATGCTCTCCCGTATCGACCCTTGAGGAATGCACAAGCGGTCTTGGAATAAAAAAAATCCATCCTACAACATAAAGTGGCCCACAAATGTCCCTTGTTGGAAACGTGTCCATTCTTTGATGAAATTCACATCTTTTGGATATTGGTCTTTTAAACACTCAAATTCCACAACCTCATTTCGCATGGTGATGAGTGTATGAGCACGCCTGCTTAATGCGTTTGCTGCTTGATTTTTACGACCACTCTTGTGCTTAATTACAAAAATGAACTGCTGCATAAAGGTGACCTATCGGACGTGCATCCTGCTTAGATTCTTCTAGGATTCTTCTAGGAATGTATATATTTGTGGGCTTCATGGTTGGTATGGAGGATGAACTCTCGCTCGAAAAGTCACTGCTCCCAATGATTCAGAGCTTGTACTACGACATATTGTTCAATCTCATATGTATCCCACTTGCGATGTAAGTCGCTCAGTTTCTCACTCATAAAAGTAATTGGTTGTCTGGATTGGGAAACGATAGCGTTAATCCCAATAATGGATGCGTCTGTTTCCAACTCGAATGACTTGCTGAAGTCGGGCAATGCCAAACCAAGCAGCAGGAAATTGTTGCGGAATCGTTGGGAGTCGCAACGATAGAAACGAGAAACGGAGAGAAAAATGCAGAAGAAAAGAAAACACACGGAACACACAAATTTACGTGGTTCGGGAATAATCCCTACGTCCACAGAGATGCAGAATATTCACTATAATCGGGAGCACAATTACAGAGTTTTTTCAGTAAGATACCCTAGCCCGAGATGGGATACAAATGGAGAAGGCGATCCACTGTTGCACAGGAAGTCCACGTTGCTACTGTGAAAGACGGTCACCCAAGTTAAAAGTGCTGCAGTGGCTGCTGACTGGAAGTTCAAAAGGCTACAGTAAAGTTGATTCTGAAGTCCGCACTGCTACAAGCCCTGTCGGTGTCGGTCAGTCAACTCTGCTACAATTGCGGGCCACAAGCATTCGGCCCAACTGGATCGGGCTACACCAATCCAACAATCTCCCACTTGGAGCCTGATCCACTACGCAACTCCGCTTCGATGCCACTGACTAAGACAACTTACTTAATCTGAGTTCTTCCTCTTCTTCACTTACTAGTGCGCATGCTTTCCATTCACAACTTTAATTTCAACCTGATGATTCATGAAATACAAACTGTTTTCCTTTTGTGCTCCCATCGTGTCCTCCCTTCTTCTGCTTCTCGTCCTCCATTCATCAGTGGAGACCAACAGAGGCACAACAGTGCCTCAACTTCTGTATCACCATGGGCTTTGTCAACATGTTTGCCGAATTGTTGGTTCCACAAATCTTCTGCAACGTCAGCAACCCATCTCATCTTGTATCAAACCTCTGATGAAATGGTACTTCAACTGAATGTGTTTCATCTAGGCATGAAATACCGGGTGCAATACATTCTCCTCTCGCTTTCTTCCCAATTCATCTAAGAATTTTTTCATCCAAACCATCTCTTTTCCAGCTTCTGTTACAACAATGTATTCTGCCCCTGTGGTGGATAAAGCCACCACCTTCTGCAATTGTGATATCCAACTTACCGCAGTTCCTCCACAGGTAAAGACATAACCCGTGGTACTCCTGCTGTCGACGTTGCCTCTAAGGTCAGCATCCACATACCCCTGCAATGAATTTCCTTTCCCAAAGCATAGAGATACCTCCTTGCTGCCCTTCACATACTTCAGTATCCACTTCACAGCTTCCCAATGTTGATTTCCAGGGTTAGCCATAAACATGCTCACAACTCCCACTGCATGAGCGATGTCAGGTCGAGTACAAACCATGACATACATCAGGCTTCCAACAGCTGATGCGTATGGAACTTTTGCCACGTACTCAACCTCTTTTGCCGTCTTTGGTGATTGCTCATTTGATAGTTTGAAATGGCTCGCCAGAGGAATAGAGATTACCTTTGCTTCCAACATACTGAATCTTCTCAGAACCTTCCCAGTGTAATCAGCTTGTGACAACATCAACGTTCCAGCTGTGCTGTCTCTCTTGATCTTCATCCCTAGAATCTTGCCAGCTTCTTCAAGATCTTTCATTTCAAACTTCTCAGCTAATTGCCCTTTCAGCTCATTAATCCTCTGCATACATGATCCTGCAATGAGCATGTAATCCACATACAGAAGCAATATAATATATTCATCACCAAAGAATTTTATGTAGCAACATTGATCAATGCCACTCGTTTGTATGCATTTTTAGTCATGAATGCCTCAAACTTTTTGTTCCACTGTCTGGGTGCCTGCTTCAACCCATACAAGCTCTTCTGGAGTTTGCACACCAGGTCTTCCTTCCCAGACTCTACATATCCCTTTGGCTGCTGCATGTAAACGTCCTCCTCCAAATTTCCATGAAGGAAAGCAGTCTTGACATCAAGCTGCTCAAGGTACAAACAAGTCTTCTGACGCCACCATGACTTTCCACTTCTGAAACATCTTAAACACATCAAATTTACTTTTCAGAAAGTAAACTCATACCTTCCTTGTTGAGTCGTCGGTGAATGTCACGTAGTATTGTGACCCTCTAAGGGAATGTACTGGTGCAGGCCCTCAAACATCAGTGTGCACCAGGTCCAGCTTCCCAGCCTTCGGTGTTCTGCCTCCTTTTGCAAAAGTCACCTTCTTCTGCTTTTCGAAGATACAATCTTCATATAGGGCAACATCCACTGACTTCAACTCTGGTAGCACCCTTTTGTTGCCAGCACCTTCATCCCCTTCTCACTCATGTGACCTAGTCTGTAGTGCCACAGTTGTGAATCTCTGACAGCTTTCAGCGATGCAACCATGTCTATGCAATTTTCTGTCATATTGTATAGGGTACCATTCTTTGCTCCCCGAGCTATGACCATAGCTTCTTTGGTGATCTTTCATGTACCACCAATGAACGTGGTACTCAACCCTACATCATCAAGTCGTCCGATAGAAATAGGATTTCTTCTCAAGTCAGGGATATACCTCACATTTTCCAGAACCAGCAGACTCCCACTGTTGGTCTTGATCCGTGCATCTCCTTTCCTCACAATCTGCAAGGGTTCATCATCAGCAAGATGCACCTTGTCGAAATTACCAGAAACATAATTTTCCAGGAAGCCCTTCTCCGATGTAGAATGGAAAAACGCCCCGAAGTCTAAAATCCAAGACTTCATTGAGCTATCCACGCTTAACAACAACACGTAATCAGTTCCTTCAGTTGCTGTATTTGCTCCACTGGTTTTAGGTCCCTTCCGATTATCTCTGCACTCATTCTTGACATGTCCTTTCTTCCCGCAAGTCCAGCAGGTAGGACCGGCCCCCTTTGCCTTGTCTCGACTTTTCCCTCTTGACCTTGATCGCCCTCTACGATTGTCTCGTTGTGGGTACCTTCCTCTTCCTTCAACGTTCAGAGCAGAACTAGAGAATCTGCCTGATTCTCTTTTTCGCACATCCTCACTAAGGTTTAGGTCCCGTATATCTTTTAGATTCAGTTTGGTATTCCCTGAAGTACTACTCATAGCTGTTACAGTTGCTTCCCTACTGTCAGGTAAAGAAGATAGTAAGACTAGCGCACATACCTCATCACCAAGATCAATTTTCACCGATGTTAGCTGACTTATGTTGATGTTGAATTTGTTGACGTGGTCTGCAACAATTCTCCCTTTAACCATTTTCAGGTTGAACAATCGCCGCATCAAATGCACCTTGTTTGCCACAGAAGGCTTCTCGTACATATTTGCGAGAGCTTTCATCAGATCCACCGTCGTATTCTCCTCTCTGATGTTAAACGCCACGTTTTTTGCCAACGTAAGGCGTGCACCGCCTAGAACCTGCCGATCCAGTAACTCCCACTCCGACTGTTTCATGTCCGTTGGCTTCAGACCCATAAGCGGCAAGTGCATCTTTTTTTGATAAAGATAATCCTCGATAGGCATCCTCCAGAAACTGAAGCCAGTTCCATCGAAGCGATTGATCTTCACATTGCCTTCATCCATAGCCATTGTTGGAGAATTCCGAACTCACCCTCTGATACCAGTTGTTGCGGAATCGTCGGGAGTCGCAACGACAGAAATGAGAGACAGAGAGAAAAATGCAGAAAAAAAGAAAACACACGGAACACACAAATTTACGTGGTTCGGGAATAATCCCTACGTCTACGGAGAGACAAAATATTCACTATAATCGGGAGTACAATTACAGAGTTTTTCCGATAAGAAACCCTTACCCGAAATGTGCTACAAATGGAGAAGACGATCCACTGTTGCACATGAAGTCCGCGTCGTTACAGTGAAAGGCGGCCACCTAAGTCAAAAGTGCTACAGTGGCTGCCAGCTGGAAGTCCAAAAGGCTACAGTAAAGCTGACTTCGAAGTCGGCACTGCTACAGTGCCCTGTCGATGTCGGTCGGTTAACTCTGCTACAGTTGCGGGCCGCAAGCATTCGGCCCAACCGGATCGGGCTACACCAATCCAACAGAAACTTCTCCTTAATGGCGGCGAAACTCTCTTCAGCTGTGTCGCCCCAATGAAAATTTCCCTTATTCAAACAACCTATAAGCGACACAACAATTGAGTTGAAATATCGGATAAACCTTTGATAGAAGGTAGCAATGGAAACTTCGCCATTTACTAATATTCATGGGTTGGGGCCACTCCCGGATGGCTTGGAATTTTCTCCTCATCAATTTGAATTTCGTCATCCTACTACATACCGAAGTAAGATCAACTTGTGAAGCATGAAACCACACTTCTTAAGGTTGACATAAATGGCGTTTTCCTCCAAAACTCGGAGTGCCTCCTTTAGATGTTCAAGATGAAGAACAATAGTCTTGCTATATGTTAGGATATCATCGAAATAAAACACCACGAACTTATTAATGTACGACTTCATAACTTGGTTCATGAGCCTCATAAAAGTGCTAGGGGTGTTGGATAGCCCGAATGGCATCACCAACCACTAGTACAACCCCTCATTAGTTTTGGAGGCTATCTTCCATTCATCCCCAGACCGGATTCGAAGTTGATGATAACCATTCTGAAGGTCTGACTTTAAAAACACCGTAGCCCCTTGAAGCATAATAAACATATCATCCAATCGCGAGATTGAGAATCTGTACTTGACGGTGATTTTGTTGATGGCTCAACTATCAACACACATTTGCCATGAGCCATTTCTCTTGGGTACCAATAAAGCCAGAATGATGCAGGGGTTCATGCTCTCTCGCATGAAGCCTTTATTGAGCAACTCTTGTACTTGCCTGGAGATGTGGTGTTGGATATCCCTGTTCGGCGGTAAACCCACTGGCAACTCATCGGGCATGATATCTCGAAACTCATTCAGCAGTTCTTGGAGGGGTGGTGGAACGCCAACAGGATTGTTTGAGAATGCTTGGGTTGCAACGACCAGGCTGTAGTTGGCCTCTCCTGCCTCTTTTCTGAAATCAGCAGTTGCACACAGAGAAATAACCAATTTTCCTTGTATATGGGTTTCTTGGCGCTTTGTCAAAGTCGAAAAACTGTAGCGAGCTTTGTCCTTGGTGAACTCTACCGTGTTGGCTCGATCATTGTGGCAAGCATCAAGATCAAATTGCCATGGTTGTCCCAACATGAGTTAGCAAGCATCCATCTCGACCATATCACACATCACACGATCTTTGCAATGACTGATCGAGAATGGTACACTGCTTTGTTCAGTTACACGAATGTCTCCTATTGATTTTATCCATCCAACGGGATAGGGGGGCGGGTGATTTGTTGTTTTTAGTTGCAGTGTCTTGAGAGATTAAATTCTCTTGGCTTCCTCCATCAATAATGATTTTGAGCATGCGTCCATTCACCCGATGACGGGTTCAAAAGAGATTGTGACGCCGCGGGTTCTCCTGTGCTAGTTTAGTGGTCATCACCGAGCGTCGCGCAACTCGGACCTCCCAATATTCTTCAGCAATGTCTTCTGGATCGATAAAGTGTTGTTCCTCCTCTTGTTCATGATTAATGGCTCCCTCAACATTTGATGTTAAATTAACCCGACCTCGATTCAGGCAATTGTTTGATAGTGCCTTGGTTGTTGGTATCGCTAAACTTTTAGGCATACGAGTTGCTATTTTGTCATGGCTGGGGGAGCTGTGCATGCTGTTATTAACAGTGTCCGCAGTGGGTTGTCACGACCGATCTTCACAAGCTTTAACGATCGTTTCAGGGGATTTGCCCTCCCTTTGTGGTGGGGGCTTAAATCTAGAGTTTTACTGCCTCGTTGGATCCAAAGTTTGGGTCGTCGAAGGGCCCAAGCGGGGTGGTTGTTGGAATTGCGCCTCTACACACAGAGCTTTGGCGATTGCCTTATCTAGGTTGAACATGGTATTTAGTTGTACTCGATCCCTAATAGCGGGTTTAAGGCCTCCAATAAATCTCAAGATTTGCCGACTCTTTGTCTCTTGAAGGTTATTGCGATATGATAGTCTATGATAATCTTGAGTGTATTGCTGGACGATATGGGTGCCTTGCTGACAATCTTGGTACCACTGGTACAACACTTGATCATAATTATTCAGAAGGAACCTAAGGCTCAAGGCATCCTTTATTCGACGCCAGGAGCAGATGAGATTCTTGCTTTGTCAATGATAATTATTTTGCAATTGTTTCCACCATGCATAAGCTTCACCACAGAGCTTATAGGCCACATATTTGACCCGAAGATGCTCCGGTATATCTGTCAAGTTTAAGTACTTTTCAACCTTTGTAATCCAATCCAAAAAATTTTCCACGTCGACATTGCCTTGGAAGGTCTACATGTTTGCTTTAATTTGTGGAACCTGTTGGGCCCCCTGGATGTTCGACGTAATCATCCCCAAAGTCTGAATCGTCCTCCCGCCAAGCCAACAGAAATCGAATTGGCGTACCAATTTCTTAATGACCTGCGATGACCGATGGAGGCCCAACATGGGGTTCGACTTCCCGACGACGGGCTGATTTGTCCCTAAGTGGTGGCACTGACGCTACGTGAAGGTCTCACAGTGCCTCCAACAGTGCTTCATGTTGGTCTTTGGATTGTTCCTGTTATTGGCGGAGTTCCTGTGATTGATGTTGTGTTGGTCTTTGGATTGTTCCTGTTATTGGCGGAGTTCCTGTGATTGATGTTGTTGCGATCGAAGTTGCTTTAAAATTATTTGCATAATCTGATTTATGAGAGAGTGATTCTTTAATTTCACTGTTGTTGGCCATGACCACTGAAGTCGATGTTGCGGCTTTGTTCAGCACGTGACAGGCCCGTTCCTCAGGTCGAGGTTCCGTCCCTGGGTCTGGTGGGTAGGGTAGGATGCGCGCAACATGGGTGCGCTGATGAGCCGCGCACTAGTGGGTCTGCAAAACTTTATCCCATGTTTTTCTTCTTCTTCCCCTTCCCCTCTTCTTTTTGTCTCTCTCTCCTTTTCTGCTTCTTTATTTTTCTTCTTTTTTTCTTCTGTTCGTGACTTGCGTGCAAGGCGTGTTGTGTGAGCATGGAAAGCTGGGTGCACGAGGAGCCCAAGCACGCGGGTTCTGGGCGCTCTGGTTCAAAGGACCCTTTACTTAGGTGAGAAATATAATTATCTGATTCAAAGCCTTCATGAGCCATGCTTTGTGCATAAAACAAAAATAGATAACCAAAGTTTCGAAGTTGTCTGTAAATCACAAACGGGAAATAACCCGAACAACACAGAAGAATCATTCACAAGACTCTTTTTTAAAATAAGTCGAACAACACACTATTAATTGAACAATAAATATTGTTGGAGTTGGTGCCTTAGAACCGACTTACTTTGTACTTTCGATTACCTGTATATTCAAAGACCTGAATATTAATAAATATCTTATCACATGATGAATGTTCCTCAGCGTAACATTAATGTGATAATATCTTTAGAGTATTTGTCACATCAAAAGGTTATAGCAATTCTTCGCTATAATGTGAACCTTGAAATGCTATGACAGTATTCTTAAACATATGTCCTATGGTTTAGATGACATTGTGCAATTCCACATGTTTTATGTGTTATTGGATATTCTTATCTATAGATGTGTGTATTGGTCCTTAGATTTGACATTATTATTAATGTATATCATGAATCACGTACTTTGATGTGTTGACAGAAACCGTGACGATATGCTCGCGACGGAGTATGATATATTGGATACCTCTAAAGTGATATGACATTAATTGAATAAGTCGAGAAAAGATTTGTCCCTTTCGAGTTAATTAAAGTTGATATCTCCTACCATTTGATTGAAATAAAATTGTTTGATTAAGTCAATGACCATGTCAGTTTATCGATGAGTTTATTTCAAGTATTAAAAGAAAGATATATCAAGCGTATAAGTTGCGATCAACGACGAACGACGCAATACATTTGGTTCCTCCACGCACCTGAAATACCAACGACGACGTTCCGAGATTCGCGGAGCACGTGTGGATACCGTTAGAGGAATTCTTCTTTAGATTCTTCACCGCAACGACGAGACCATGATAGCAGATACCAAATTGATCAATATTGAAGAAAGAATTATCAAGGCGAGATATCTTATTATTATAAATTAATTATAAATTATATATGAAAAGATCATTTCTTTGAATATTCCAGTGCTGCGTTCGTCCAGTTTTGAGGATTTTATCCGAAGAAACCGATGAAAAACTTTGTTGGGCACAAACTCGACTGCTTTCACCGCACCTCTGAACCTTCAAGTGATATCAGAGTGACCACATATTAATTTATAGTTATTTATTATTTGTTGATCAATTTCTGCATTTATTTTGTTAGTTTTTCATTTCTAGTTTTCGTTCTCAATTCGATAGTTGTGATAACAAGATCGCTCAGTTTCATATGACCAAGAACATGCCAAAAACAGATGAAAAAATGCTCGAAGATCCCATCCGAAGGTGCCGAAGATTCTAACTGCATGACTTGGTTCCACGATGTGTAACTAAAAAGTACACGCCGTGTGCCCATGGTCAACCACACAAGGGTGAGCCGTGATAATCATGGCACGTCGTGTGGGTGTCGTTACGCGACATGTTTAATTACACGTCGCGTATTGACTGCCAGCCAACACGCGGCTTGACAGGGTTACACGATGCGTAGCTTGTGCACACGTTGTGTAACCCCACACGGTTTGTCCTCGCGTAAATCGCCGAAGCCTTATGGTCAAAGTACGTGGTGTGTAATTAATACACACGCTTATTGACGGCCAACCGAGCAACACGGGCCAAATGTGATTACACAACATGTAGCTGGTGTACACGTCGTGTAACATGTAATATCCCGCGCCGAATACACGCAGAGTCCCTAGGCGTGTAGTGCGGGTGACCAGAAAGAGATTACATGACGTGTAGCTGGCCTGTACATGCTGTTTAACTCATGCCAACTCATGCAAGACACGTTGGGACAAACATGCTGTGTGAGCCAACACGTGGAGAAAATTAATTAATTAAATCCCAAACTGAACTACACAACATGTAATTGGCTGTACACGTCAGTGTGATGGGGTTTTCCCCACATTACACGTCGGGTGATTTTCGGTGGGTTGCATGAAGTTAAATGCTTTAATAATTATTTTCCGCGTTATTCGGCAAATACACGATGTGTATGGTTGTCATACACGCCGTGTACTTCATGAGCATCGTCACCGATACACGCTGCGTATATTTAAGGCATGCCGTGTGGTCTTACATGCCGCACAGACTATGCGGTTTGACCCATAAAACAATACGCCATGTAATATCGTGACACTCTGTAAGCATACATGCTGTGTAAGTACACAACACACGACAAAGACCATACACAACGTTAGTCACACGTGTTGGGTGACTGTGCATGCCGTGTAACTATTAATCTCCAGAAATGAGTTTAATCAGACGCAGAAGGGCACATGCCGTGTTGCCTCCAGTACATATCGTATATATTAAATTCCAAGCTGAATTTAAAATCTGACAAGGGTACATGCTGTGTACTAAATAATTTTAAATTAAAATTAATTTATTTAAAATTTCAGTGGGTGAGCATCTCAAGGACTGTTTGGACGAATAATAAGATCAACGAAGTAGTTAGCTGATAAAACGATTAGTTATCACAACAGCAACAAACAAGGCTTAAACCCAATTAAATTGGGTCGACTACATGGAGCGAACGTCGCCAATAGCTTTATTGAAGACCATATTTTCATTGAAACTATTTAGAATAAGATCATTTTGAATGATTTGTTTAAAGGTCTTTTTAGGTATACCTATATTTCTTTTAATAAATGAATTTGTCATTAAACTTACCTTATTAAGAGGTGCATCCCTAAGTCTTTTTCTAACATGTCCAAATTGTCATATCCCAGTGTTGCTTTCGGGTACTCACATCCTTTTGTTTTGATCATATTTTGTTTGAGTCCTCTCTTGGATGGCTTTGGGTGACTTTTGGAAATTTTTAGAGGTTTTTGGCCTTGTGCATGGTTGGTGCATGGTTAAGGCAAACTGTGCGGGTCTGTCTGGGAAACCGTGAACCTTGTGTTGGAATCCCAGAGGAGGGCGCATGGTTAGACACACAGTTGGTCAAACCGTGAGGCCTTCCTTTCAAATCACGCGACTCGAGATAGAGGGGTTTTGTACGTTTGACTCATGGTTTGTCAAACCGTTCGACCAAATTGTATGGTTCTTCCAGTAGCCCAGAAAGGGGCGCATTGTTGGCACATGGTTTGACAAACCATGCGGCCAAACCGTGTGACGCAGATTAATTAATTCGATTTTTTTCCTTTGACTCGAAACTCATCCGAATTGCCTCATTTCTCTTCCGGTGGAATAGGCTCTCGACCTAGGAGACTCCTCTTGGAGATTTTGGAGCTTCCTTGCCTCTCGATGGTGGATTTTGATGAATCTTTGGGTGCTGTATCTAGTCTTTCAAAGGTATGTGCCCGTTCTTTGGCGTTTTTTGTTGATCTTTTAGATTCGCTCTTCTCTCAAACAAAATCTTAGATCACGGGTGTTGATGCTAAATCTAAGGTTTGTATCATAATCTAATTGGGTTTCTTATAGATTCGTCGTGGAATTAGGCTTTGTTGTCGTGAACTTCGTTGATCGTTGTGCGTTCTTTGGAAACCTTTGTGGTAAGTGATTTCTCTCTCTCCCGTTGTTCTAGAAATGATGAATCAGATATTCTTTTTTTTTTTTTTTTTTTTTTTAGAGATTCTTGATCTCGGATCCCTTCTTGATTCCTAAGTCCCTTGGCTCGTCTTGGCTTGTTGTGTACCTGTGGATGTTATTCCAAGTGTTTCATGGTAGGCGGTTTCATTAATTGGCTTTATTCTATAAACCTTGCTTGCTTGCTCCTTGAATTTGGTTTCTAAAATGGTTGGAAAGCATGGCTTTTGAAATGGTTTTTTTTAAGGCATGAGCAATGTTTTGATAAAATGTCTTGGCTTTGGCGACAGTTGTGAAAATGGATTTCTCCCTTGGTGTTATGAATGAAAATGGTTTAAAGGCATGTTTTGTGTGGTTTCAAAGATGAAATGCCCTTATATAATTCTAATATGGTAAACCCGAATGTGATCAACGATGAGACAGGGAGTCATCCTCAGGGATGAACTCTTTCCCCCTAGATCTGTTCTACTAGGGTAATGTGTGCACCGGGTTGCCTAAGTTGTGGCAAAGAGCCACTCTTGGGAGCATAGTCTTACCCCTAGACTCGTTCTGCTAGGGTAATGTCCACACCAGGTATAAGGACCCGACCTTAAAAAATTACATAATCTTGAATTAAATGAATAATTCACATTGAGGATCTTTTCAGGTTTAGAGTTTTAGAGAATTAGGACATAACTATTACATCTCAAAAGATTACAAAGTAGACACTTCTACTCAGTTTCCATTTTTTTCATAAAATAAACTCTAAAAAAAGTAACATGTCTAGTTCCATGTTTTAGATAACATTTCTTTCCTTGATCCCATCCTTGACCCTATTCATCTTTAAGTTCTGTGGAAAACATTTCAAAAACTTGGGACGAGCATAAAAAGCTCAGTAAGGGATACAAAAAGAAGGAAAACTGTTAGTTTTTCAAAACAACAAGTAAACCATGAATACTTTATCATAAGTAATACTTTTCACCTTTATGAAGTAATAAATACTCTTCACTGAATAAAAGATAGTTGCTTACCCTTTTGTAACCAAAAGATTACCATAAAACCCATATAAAGAACACATAACATATAAAGGTAACTTGAGACATAAACATACTTAAATGGAATAACCATACGATCGACTTCCACACATATCACTAATTGGAATAGCCATACGACCGACTTCCATACCCAATGCATTGGAGGTTATAACGTAACCACCCGTCCTGGTTTTCACGGCACCACCCGTCATTTGGTTTATCACGTAACCACCCATCAAATGTCAAAGTACCATTATAAAATCATAACACATACAAAAAAATATAAAGGAAAGAAAACATTTCCACATTTCAATCACAATATATTGACATATCAAATCCATTATCAAAACCATTTTCAATACCAAAATACATAAAAGAGTATATGGTATTTATTTTCCTTTTAAAAATATTACGGCTTGTTAATGAAGCCAAAGATCAAATAATACTCGCGGCGGCGGAAAGGTCGTTGTCACCGCATACGTTAAAAAGAAACATACTTTTTGTCGTTTAGTAAAACGCTTCATAGAGAAAAATTCCTTTTGAATAAAAGTAAATGTCAAAGGGGTTTATACACCGTATAAAAGAAAGTTGTGTATAAAACAAAATATGACTCAATGAAAGGAGATTGAGACGAAGTCCCTTACAAAGACGGTATCCTTAGATTAAGGATAAATCAATTACGTAATTATGTGTGACAAATATAAATACACCCAATATAAGTGGATATTAAGTGTAAAACAATCAGAGGTCATCCACACATATTCATAGCACGACATAATCAAGAAGTAGAGGTTTAATCCAAAGAATTGAAATTGGATTAAGAAGTTCCCGTGCAAAAAAAATCGATAGCCTAACGACGTCACTTTAAACTTCAGAAAATGAGATGATGAGAGATAAAAATGGTATCTCATCACTTGGACATAACATTTACAACAATAAGGATATATAAAAACATATCCCAACATAAGATGTAAATTAAAAGACCTAACAAAAAGAAGTCTTTTAAAAAGAGGAGGGTGAAATGTTCCCTTACCGATTTGGGTAACTTTCGAAACGTACATCCCATGAAAGAAGGGTCATACAATGAAGATGTAAATACCCATAAATTAAAGTATATTACACAAAAAATACAATCATGGGCAGTACATACACCACACAAAAGTAAATAGTGACAAATGTAGCATGAATCTCACGAGAATAAAAAGTGAGATAAAAACCCCATATCTCGTTGTAATCAATCAAGTCGTATGACCAAAAGATAATAAACACCAAATGAATCACATAATACCATGAATATAAATAGAATCATGATAATATATATGAAATGGAAGTACACAATACACCACATGAAATTAATAAGTGGCGACCAATGGAAATCTCACGGAATTAAAAGTGAGATAAGAAATGCCTTACGAAAATTCGGCAGCCTAACGGCGCCACTTAAAACTTCCAAAAATGGATTGATGAGATCAAATAGGGTCTCTCATCATATAAACATAAAAAGTACAGTAAGAGGAATATAAAAGAACATCCCCCAACATAAGAAAAATGAGCTTAAAAGGAATGACATAAAAGAGAGTACTTAAAAAGAAAGAGAGAGGTAGGATCCCTTACCTCAAGTCCGATTTGTCTTGTTCGTTTCTTTATATTCCTGAATAATAAACTTAGGTCAATTTATAATTGCTTAAGGACTTACTTTAAAGTTTATTATTCAATTCATATAACATATTATCATGTTATAATAATTAGTTAATTATGTGAGTTCATATCATACGTTTTGTCGATGTTCGGTACATGAGTCAAAAATGAACTTGTTGAAAAGAATTGTCCATGTAGTTATAAGTACATAATCTCCAGAATAGTATTAATTATTTAAATATCATATATATCCAGTATATATTCGTTTTATACTATTCCATAACATTTGAAGATAAAAAATGAAATGCACCGTTCATGGAGACGGTAGGCCGTACGTACGCATGAACGCTATTTTCATTTCTTTTTCATATTAATGGAATTAAAACTAAATGAGATATATATATATTATAATTCCAGTATAATATATATGTTATATAGGTCACATAAGTTCATTAATTTCATTATTTATACATTCAATGTATTGCATGAACGAGTCACATCACTTGAGGGGGCGGTAGTCCACACTTCCTCAAATGAAATTATCGCATTTGCACAACATGCAAAACATAAAGATATGTTTTAAATATAAAATACAGAAGCATAGAGAGGACATAAATATAATATATATCATATATAAATATAGTTCCATCATAATGGCCACCATGAGAGGTGGTATGAGAAGATTGAACAATCATCGTTTTGTGAGACAGTAATTCGCCATCCACGGAAACAGTATGTTCTTTAACCATTAGACGGAGGTGTGTGTAAGTGTAGCTTGAATACTTCTCATAACAACATCCTAGTATATTGAATATACTGTTGTTACAAAAGAAAGGAATAAAAAGAGTTTAGGGGGTTGGAGAAGCAAAATAAAACAAAAGAACATAAGAGAAAACATTACCTTTAAATCGGGTAACTCCCCATGGTTTGAACCAAAAGGGTTTCTTGAAGAGCTTTCTGCCTAAGGTAAGGCTTGTAGGATGAAGAGAGGGATGTTGAGAGATAATATGAGCAGGGGTTGGACGAGCCAAGGGCTTGAGAGGTGTGGGTAAGAGGGTAGAGGTGAGAGCCTTTTATAAGAGGGAGGAGGGGCACTCTTGGAAGGTCATGAAATGTTACTTTATTATGAAATGATTTTCGGATTTTAAAGGTCTCACAATGATATATTTCGAGGATAAGGTGACAAGGGTTCGAAATCCACCCATACAATAGGTTTTTGACAAGTGTAAGTCTTAGATTTTACCTTATCTTTTCATTTTATTTAAATCGTTCATTAATGAGGTAATCGCTGCATCATCATGGTGTCATAAATAAATTTATTTATTTAATGTCTAAAAATTATAAAAAAATTACCATGTAGGAAATCTTTTTAGCTTTCTAATGAATATTTATAGTCTAAAAGATAACTTATATAACCCCATGTAAAAATTGTTTTAGTAAAACAATACATGTTTGTGACATTTTTATTTTAACTTTAAATAAAAGGTATTAATATCATTATCTTACCCAAGTGGCTCCACAGGGTCCCACAAATTGACCCATGGATTGTTTTGGTCGGTCATGACTCATCCAATAAGGGTAGGACAAGTGTAAAGGTAATTTGATATTATTATAATATTATTTTTACCTTTAATTACACTAATTATCTTTAATCGCGGTTAATAAAACTCAAAAGTTACTATTCACCAAAAATTATTTTCATCCCATTGAACCACATTTTACTTACTAATGACAACCATGTATGTCGGATTTTTGAAATTCAATTCACATAAGCGGTAAAATTCATTTAAACGAAAAATCAGTTTTTTTAACTACCACTTAATGGTTTCACTATTCATCAAAAATTGAAGTTTTTCAGAAGAATACTAAAAATTCACCCTAAGATATATTTGATATTCTGAATTCAAAAATGATGTCTATTTTATAAAATTCAAAACATATAAGTTGCATTAATTAAATTTATAATTAATTCCCGTTGTCAAAACAAATAGCGTGTTTTTAAGAAACAATATCTATCAAAAGTTTGAAACTTGTTTATGTCCAATTTCAAAGTGAAATTATTTCCAATGACCACCATTGGATTAAATGGTAAAAATATATTTTAACTGCACTTTAAACTCAATTAAAAAGATAATCTAATCATATAAATAAATTAGATTAAAATGAGGTTTTGAATTAAAATACAACATTTTCACTATTCATTAAAAAATGAACTTTATCGGAAAAATAACAAAAATTTACAAAAAGTAAATTTTGATGTCTTGATTCTAAAGAAGGATTTTATTTTGTCAATATAACATATAAAATTGTCAAAAAGTAGATTTAAAAAGGGTTCGCCATCAAAAGGCGGTTAATCGACCTTTTAAAGAATATTAGAATATTTATGCTTAAAATTGGATTCATTCGCATTTTAAGCCTCTATCATTTATTGGGTAATTGTTAAAATATTTAACAAACATATATAATCATTTTGTAGTTAGTTCTGTTCATTCCCGCCATTACAACGACTAGGCGTTAACTACCATTTAAAATAATATTATTTTATTGTTAGCGTGCAACGTAAGATTTCAAAGAAACTCGTTGTTGCGTATTGGGTATGCCATCGAGCATAACATTCCCTTTAAAGTAATATTAACATTTTATTCACAAATATTGATAAATATGAAAATGTTATATTCTTTATTTACCTGGGATGTTACACCAGGTGGCCTACTGATCACGGTATTGTTATGGGGATCCTCATTGACATGAAATTGTTGGTACTGATGGGTTTGTTTCTCTAGTGATTATCTTTGAAATGTTTACTTGGAATATCTATGGAAATGCTTTGAAAACCCGTTTATTGATATGTTTTGCAAAATTTGAAAATGGGGGGTGATTTATCCATGTTTTATATTTGTAGATGGCGAATTCTCCTTACCTCAAGGTGAGGTGGAGACATTCTTTTATAGATGGGTAAAAAAGATTACACGGTGGAGTATTTCGATGTGGGACTCGGAAATACCCTTTATACTAAAACGAGGTTTAACACTCCCCCTCAAGCTGGACATGCCTAGATTGGACCAAGAGTCCTACAAAAGAAAGACATCGAACAAGACCATACACACTCCTACTCAAACTGGGTTGTTGATGCTGTGGATACCCAGCTTGGTACTGAGAGAGTCCAGACGAGCTCCTAGGAGGCCTTTGGTGAAGATGTCGGTAAGCTGATTGGCCGTCAATATGTGGCCGAAACTAATATGGTTCTGCTCGAGATGATGCCGAAGAAAGTGGCAGACCACCTTGATATGCTTCATTCGTTCATGAAAGACGGGATTAGAAGCAATCTTCGTGTCTGCCTGATTGTCACACCAGATATGAGCAGACGTTTGCGGTGGGAAGCCAAGCTCATTGAGAAGATGACGAAGCTAAAGGATCTCAGTAGTGACCGTGACCATGATACAGTATTCAGACTCCACACTGGATCTGGAGACGATAGTCTACTTCTTGCTACGCCAAGAGATGAGGTTACTTGCCAAGAAAACAACAAACTTAGAAGTAGACTTCCGGGTAGCAATACAACCAACATAGTCAACATCACAAAAGGCCTCAACATCCAGATGATCGCGATGTGAGTACCGAAGACCACGAGCATGGTCTTTCTTGATGTACTTGGCAATGCAGAGGACAACATCTCACTGAGATTTGGTCGGATGCTCCATGAATTGACTCACTTTGCCAACAACGCAGACAATGTCGGGACGCGTCATAGTGAGATAATTTAGTTTTCCCACAAGACTACGGTAGCTCTCTGGGTGAGAAAAGAGTTATGTGTTGTTATAGAGAGACCGTTCCCCAAGTTCAAGAGGAGTGTCAGCGGCAGTTGCCTGAGTCAAACCCGCATCCTACAAGATGTCCAAGACATATTTTCGTTGGCATAGAAAGATGGTGTTCGTAGAACGTGAGACCTCAATGCCAAAGAAGTATGTTGGTGGACCGAGATCTTTGGCGTGAAAGTTATGGTGAAGATGCCCCTTTAGTTGAGCGATTCCAGTTGAGTCGCTCTCAGTGATGATGATATCATCAACATATACCACCAGCAGGATGTAGCTGGATGACGTCGTACGGTAGAAGACGGTGTGGTCCTTCATACTTCGAGAGAGCCCAAATGTGGTGACGACAGTACTGAATTGACCAAACCAAACACGAGGAGACTGCTTGAGATCATAAAGAGAGCGACGAAGTCGACAGACATGAGAGTCAGCTCTGGAGGTACGAAATCCTGTGGGTTGCTGTAGATACACCTCTTCTTCAAGAAAGCCATGGAGAAAGACATTCTTGACACCCGGTTGATGTAGAGGCCAATGATGATGAGTGGCCAGAGAGATGAATAATCAGACCGATACCATCTTTGCAACTGAAGAGAAGATATCAAAATAGTCGATATCATATGTTTGAGCAAAGCTCTTCGTGACAAGTCGGGCTTTGAGGCGATGGAGAGTGCCATCGGCATTGAGACGGACAATATAAATCCATTTGCTGCCGACCACCTATTTGCCTGCCGGAAGGGGGACCATATCCCAAGTATGGTTGTCTTCCAGAGCTTGCAATTCATCCCACATCGCTTGGAGCCACCCCGGGTGAGATTTGGCATCGCCAACCGTGTGGAGAATAGATATCGTCTCCAGAGCGGAAAGACCTCTGTATGAAGATGTATAAAGAGGAGTATTCTGGCAAGAACAAGTACCTTTCCGGAGTGAAATAGGCAAGTCGTTTGGTGCCGGGGCAGAAGCATCAGATGCATCTGGACGATGGTGTCCTCGGCCTGGACGGAGGATACAGTCGACGAGCGGTGGGAGTAGACAGTGCCAAAACCGGTGACCGGCAAAGTGGGGCACCAGAGGTGCTCAAGATTCCTGGGTGTGTAAGGGTGCCTGAGTGTGTGGGCCAGGCCCGGCGTGCCCGGAGGCAAGGTTCCTGGCTGGGGTTGGTATGCCTGACATGGGTGAGGCCCCTGGGCAATGAGAGAGAGAGAGAGAGAGGTGAGAGTCCTTTGGGTTTTCTGGGCTTTGATGCCATTTAGAAGAAATAGGACTTGAAGCCATGCCTATTGAACGAGGTCAAACCTCTTTATTTATACTGGTGATATACCAATAGACCTATTCAAATATAATGAATCTAGACACATCCATATTCTAGACACATAATTTCTCTAACAAAGATGAAGACTCTACTGCTAAATCGGAAATGGATGTAGCTGATTTTGAAGAAGTTCTAGCACCATCAAATGTTGGAAAAATCGGGAGAACAATTGAGGTTGCTGAAGACAACGTTGTGGGTGACAAATTTGCCGCGGCACAAACAAGGAGAATGAAAACTGTTGAGAGGACAACATCGTTGTTACAAGTTGAACTCAGTTTTTTTTTTAAGAGTTTGCTATAGATAATTCATGGATTAATGTCATGAATTAAGAGCCGGAATGAGAAGAATATTATTAACATGAAATGTGTATATAAAAAAGCTAAATGAAAGTGGTGAAGTGATTAGAAATAAAGACTTTTGCGCAAAGGTTACACATAAGTTGATGAAGTTCTTGTGGATGAAACTTTTGCTCATGGTGCAAGGTTGGAAACAATCAATTTTTTTTTTGGCTATTGTTGTCCAAAGAGGCTTTTGGTAGAACCTGGGAACCAACTGGACTTCTATATATGAACAGCGGCTATGCCAACCAGATTTACAATAGGTGAAAGAAGAATAGAGCTGAAAGAAGTATAGAACTATAGTACTATAGACATACCCTCGAGAGATACCCGGGAACTCCCACCCAAGCCACAAGGCCACATATCAACCCATATTCTTCGCTGCTTCCTCTCTCCAGTCCCCCCCCTGCTATAACAGCTTTGCCCTACCCCTCACGTGGCCTCCAACAGAATTTCTCCAGCTCTACTCTCCCCTATGTAAAGACTCTTATGCCCCTTTCTAGAGGGATTCTTCCAGGCTGCGCTGTACCTCCCCAGCTTGCAAGATCTTTATCATCTTCAAAGACTATTAAGTGAATTTCAAATCTATTTTCTTTTATGGTTGGCTCAAAAAAGAATTATATGTTGAACAACCATATGGTTTCTAGTTGGATGATGATGAAAACAATGTATGCAAACTGAAGAAAACCCTGAATGGGTTTTTTCAAGCACCAAAAACTTGGTATTTCAGACTTGATGTTCATTTGAAGAGGCTGAAATTCTGAAGAGGCGGTGTTGATCACAATCTTTATGCGAAGAATGATGGTGAAGATTAATTGATGCTTTTGATATATATAGATTGTTAAACCCAATTTTATTATATTGGGTATTTCCGAGTTCCACATCGGAATACTCCACCATGTATTCCTTTTTACTCATCTATAAAAGAATGTCCCTACCTCACATTGAGGTAAGGAGAATTCGCCAATCTACTTAGTATCAAAGGGTGTTCTCTAACCCGAGCCCTCCCTCCCAATTTTTTCCCTCTCCCCGTCTAGGGTTTCAACAGTTCTATGCGCGCGACACTCGTCGAACCAGGCGGTCTCTCACAGCAAGAACCGGCCTCGCCCTCCCGCCGCGCCTCCCTATCCCGACGCCGTCACCCGAACGGCCCGCCTCTCCCGGCACATCCCGGTTCCGACGCCATCGCCCGACCGGCCCGCCTCTCTCGGCAAATCCCGGTCCCGACGCCAGATCCCGACGACCCTCCCCGTCCGATGCGGCGCTCTCTCAGAGTTGTCCGGTATGGCCCAGCCCGCTCGCGGCTTCCCAGCTTCGCGACCGACCCATTTCTAGCGGCCTGCTTCCCGCAGGGCGACCACCGACTCTGTCATGGTTGGCACTCCCGTCCGTAGGACTCCGACACCACCTCCAGTTACCAGCACTCCTGCCAGGCCGCCCCCTCGCCTCAGTTGTCGGCATTCCCGCACGACAGCTCCCTACTTCATCCCTCCGTCTGTGCGCCCGCCTGAGCAGCTGTCCCATGCTCCGTCACTGGTTCTCCCACAAGGCGGTCCTCCTTCATCCAGCACCCGTTATAGATTGACACTCTCGTAGGAGATTGCATTTATACAATCTTATCGAGATGTTGTGCCACCGTCCTCTTCTCTAACCACCATTGCCCAGACTGATGACTTTCCCGCCTATGTATCTCATCGAACGACGGTTTGGATGCTTGACTTTGGTGCGTCCGAACATCTCACAAGGGATTCCGGTATGTTCACTACTTATCATCCATATACCAGTGCCTCTGCAATTACTATTGCTAATGGATCAACCATCCCCATTGTGAGATTTGACACCTGCCTCTTGACCCCGTCTATTCGCCTGGCTCAGTCGCTCATGCTCCTCATAGTCCATTTAATCTTATCTCTATCAACAAACTCACCAAAGATTTAAATTGTGTTGCTACATTTACCTCCTCTGGTGTTATTTTTCAGGAGCGGACGACTAATCGGGAACTTGGTCGAGGTCAATTTCGGAATGGGGTGTACATGTTCGATTCCTCACCATCTCTTGCTTGCTCATCCACCTCTGCCTGTGCCCTTAACCTACATTTTCACCTTGGTCATCCACTTACTTCCGTCCTACATAAGCTTTGCCCCCAATTCAGTTCTCATATTTCCTTCCATTGCGAATCCTGTAAGTTTGCTAAACATCATCGGGTGACATATGTTCCTCGACTGAAAACGCGTGTCGCGAATCCTTTCGACCTTGTTCAGTCCGATGTATGGGGTCCTTGCAGGGTTCCTAGCCAGTCCGGGTACAACTATTATATATCCTTTATTGACGACTACTCGCGCATGAATTGACTTTACCTTCTTCGTGATCGGTCTGAAGTGTATTATACTTTTCAGACCTTTTATAATGAAATTTTTACTAAGTTCTCCACCTCCATTAAATGTCTTCGCTCCGACAATGGATGAGAATATTTGTCCACCCCCTTTCAGCAGTTTTTCAAGGATAAAAACATTATTTATCAGACATCCTGTCCCGATACGCCTCAGCAGAATGGAGTGGCCGAGCGCAAACATCGCCATATTCTAGAGACTGCTCGTGCCCTCCTATTCCATATGAAGGTGCCTCTCATGTTTTGGGGCGATGCCATCCTGACTGCTACCTACCTCTTAAACCGGCTTCCTTCTTCTATCCTTCAGGGGGAGACTCCTTTTCAAACTATGTTCTCCTCTCCCCCTCATTCCCTTCCGCTACGTTTGTTTGGTTGTCTGTGTTATGCACGTGACACTTGTCCCAACCTCTCCAAGCTCTTCTAAATTCCTTCGGTGCATTTTTCTCAGATATTCCCGCATTCAGCGCGGATATCGATGCTTCTCCCCGGACTTACGACGGTATATTATCTCCGTTGACGTATCGTTTGTTGAGAGCTCTCCATTCTCTCTTCCCTCTCCTCATCCAGACACTACCATCGATGATTGTCTTCCTCTCATCATTCACCCTCCTCTGGTGTCTCCCCCTGCTGATCACCGCTTTGGTATGGTCTACTCCCGTCACCCATCGACCGTGACCCCCCGTCCAGGTTGAGGACACCATCGCGCCAGCTTCGTCCGATGCTCCTGCCCCAGCACCAGACGACTTGCCTATTGCACTCCGAAATGGTACTCGTTCTTGTTAGAATACTCCTCTCTATACATTTTCATACAGAGGTTTGTCAGCCCTGGAGATGATATGTATTCCCCGCACAGTTGGTGATGCCAAATCTCACCTGGGGTGGCTACAGGCGATGCGGGATGAACTGCAGGCTCTGGATGACAACCATACTTGGGATCTGGTCCTCCTTCCAAAAGGAAAACAGGCGGTCGGCTGCAAATGGATTTATACGGTCCGTCTCAATGCCGATGACACTTTCCATCGCCTCAAAATCTGTCTTGTGGTGAAGGGCTTTGCTCATACCTATGACATTGACTATTTTGAGACCTTCTCTCTGGTTGCCAAGACGGTCTCAGTCCGCTTATTCATCTTTCTGGCTACTCATCATCACTGGCCGCTTTATCAACTAGATTTGAAGAATGTCTTTCTCCATGGCTTTCTTGACGAAGAGGTCTATCCGCAGCAGCCCCCCAGATTTCGTGCCTCCAAAGCAGACTCTCATGTCTGCCGACTTCGTCGATCTCTATATGGTCTCAAGCAGTCTCCTCGTGTGTGGTTTGACCGCTTTAGCACCGTCGTCATCGCCTTTGGACTCTCTCACAATATGAAGGACCACACCGTCTTCTACCGTACGACGTCCAGCGACTGCATCTTGTTGGTGGTATATGTTGATGATATCATCATCATAGAGAGCGACTCCTTTGGAATCGACCAACTAAAAGGGCATCTTCACCAACACTTCCACACCAAAGATCTTGGCCCTTTCACATACTTCCTTGGCATTGAGATCTCCCGTTCTACGGACACCATTTTTATCTGCCAAAAGAAATATGCAATGGATATCTTGCAAGATGTGTTTTTGAGTCAAGCAACTGTTGTGGACACTCCTCGAGTCTGGGAAACGTTCTCTCTATGACGATACGACACCATTTCCTCACCCTGAGAGCTACCGTCGTCTGGTGGGCAAACTTAATTATCTCACCGTGACGCGACCAGACAGAAAAGTAAGCCAGTTCATGGAGCATCCGACAAAATCTCAGTGGGATGCTATCCTCCGCATTGCCAAATACATCAAGAAAGACCCTGCCCGTGGTCTTCGGTACTCACATCACGCTCATCTGAATGTTGAGGCCTTCTGTGATGCTGATTATGCTGGTTGGCTTGCTACCCGCAAGTCTACTTCTGGGTATGCCGTTTTCTTGGCAGGTTATCTCATCTCTTGGCGTAGCAAGAAGCAGACTGTCGTTTCCAGATTTAGTGCGGAGGTTGAATACCGTGCCATGACCATCGTCATTACTGAGATCCTCTGGCTTCGTCATCTCTTCCATGAGCTTGGCTTCCCACCGTAGACATTTGCTCATATTTAGTGTGGCAATCATGCGGCCACGAAAATTGTTTCGAATCTCGCCTTCCATGAATGGACGAAGCATATCGAGGTGGATTGCTACTTTCTTCGCCATCATCTTGAGCAGAACCATATCAATTTTGGCCACATTCCGACGGCAGATCAGCTGAACGACATCTTCACAAAAGGCCTTCCGAGAGCTTGTTTGGACTCTCAGTACCAAGCTGGGTATCAACAGTATTAGCAGCCCGGCTTGAGTGGGAGTGTGTGTGGTCTTGTTTTGCTGTCATCTTTCTTTTGTGGGACTCTTGGTTCAAGCTGGGCATGTCCAGCTTGAGGGGGAGTGTTAAACCCAGTTTTATTATATTGGGTATTTCCGAGTCCCACATCAGAATACTCCACCATGTATTCCTTTTTACTCATCTATAAAAGAATGTCCCCACCTCACATTGAGGTAAGGGAAATTCGCCAATCTACATAGATGACATGATTTTTTTTGTGGAAGCTTTGCTAAAAATTCTTGTGAATTTGCTGAATTAATGAAATCTGAATTTGAGATGGCACTTATTAGGGAGTTGACATGTTTTTTTGGTTTGCACGTGATTCATCAAAAGCAAGGTACATTTATATCACAAGTGAAATATGCCAATAAAATGTTAAAAGACATTTGGAATGCAAAATAGCAAGCTAGTGTACACAGAATTGGCTGTTGGAACCGAACTTCGCAAAGATGAAGTTGGGAAAGTTGTGGGTGCCACTTTATATAGGAGGATGATTGAAAGATTGTTGTACTTGACAACAACAAGGCTTAAAGTTGTGTATGCAACTTGCCTGGAAGCAAGATATCAGAGTGTACTTGTAGAAAGTCATTTGATGACAGTGAAATTGATAGTAAGGTATATAAAAGGTTTTTTGAGCCGTAATTTGTTTTATTTTTGTTCTGGTGGACCGGAATTGGTGGCCTATCCTGATGTTGAGTGGGGCGGAAACATTGATGGTAGAAGATCTACATTTGGTGGAGCCTTCTATATTGGAAGCAAGTGCATTGGGTGTCTGGGTATGAAGCAGGACAACACATCTGTGAGCATCGGTGTGGTTGAATATATTGCAATGACACAAGCTTATACCCAAATGATTTGGATGAAATAACTGTTGGATGACCTTTCTGAGAAGTTATAGACGTCAATCTCCATTTTTGTATAATAATAAAAGTGCAATCAATCTGACAATGCATCCATTTCTGCACTAAAGAACAAAATTTATAGAGATTAGATATCATTTTATTGAGAAGAAGGGTGGGCAAGAAGTTGTGAAGTTAGAGTATATTGTTACATCAAATTGGGTTGCAGATATTTTTACACACGCTTCTCAGGCCATTTGAAAGCATATGTGGAACCTTGGCATCAATGGCCTCTGTCACTATGAGGAGATTTGATGGTTCCCCTTCGCCCATACATGTCAATGTTAAATCTTATCTTTTGTTGACAATATTTCAACAAGTGATGTTTGAAGTATTTCTCATGTTGAAAGGGAGAACAATTCATAGAGGAGGAAGAGTGTTCAAGAGAGGGGGGGGGGTGTCTAAAAAGATAAATGAGTGGTTTTATTGGTTATCTGAAGGCAGGAGAAGTGTAAAAATGCTCCAGATTCTTTGTTGTCTAAAATAAATACTTCATTAGATGATGCTTTGAATTATTTGTCTTTTTTTCCTACGAGTTTTCTCATGTAGGCTTATAGTTTATAATGAGGCTTTCTTGGCTAGATTTGTTTTAAAGAGAAACCCCAATTTTTGTGTTCTTTTGTCTTTTCATGTTTTGCATTTGTTGCCAAGGGGAGTAGAAAATATGAGAAATTATTTGAAGAAAGCTTGGAAAACTATGAGCAAAGGTTTTAGGGGGAGATATGAAGTGTATTTGAGCTCCATTAAAAATTTGGAGGCTCAGCGTTGTTGACAAATCCAAGTTGGAAGATTGTTGAGTTCATTGGGTTATTTGTGTTGGATTTGTTGAGATCATATTCATTTTTGTTTATAAGGTTGCTGAAGAGATTGATTGACCATTCATGACGTTTGTGATGAATTTGGGATTATTAGAATGACTACAGAAGTTGCTTGAAGTGATTTGAAGATCTGTGAAGCCAATAAAAACCAGTTAGGTAAGGTTTACGAATGACCTTGAGCTTCTGCATACGGAATACGCAGGACTCGGAAGTCATTTGTATCAATAGTTTGTTATGTGCATGAAGAATCAACCAAGTCAAGTCATACGTATCATCAGAAGTGTAACTATGGATGACAAGTTATACACATCAAATAGATTGAGATGAATGAGGAAGTCTATAATTTCAAGGCCATACGTACCTGTTGGAACCGGGCATGGAGCGGAAGCCCCAAACAAGTGGGTTTTAAAATTTTTCCACCGACGGTCGACGTAAACTTGTCGACGTCGGAGAAGAGCAGCCCGGTCTTAGCCGAGGACCACGCGTGGAGGATTTTAAGTAGTGATGCAAAGCGGGCCCGCCGCGGCCCGCGGGCTTTGTGGGTATGGGGCGGATGTGGGGCGGGGCGGGCCTAAAAATTTTGACCGTTTAGAGTGCAGGCCAATGCGGGTTGAGCCCGCAAGCCTGATTTAAAAAAAAATGTTATTTTTACAATATATGTTTCTTTAACATTTTAGTTTTTTTAATAAAAAAATCATGGTTAAACGGTGACATATAATTTCTCACCGTAATGGTCATACTAATTCACCATTTATTCACATGCGAATTTTAAATAGGCCTATATTTATTGTTTTAATATGATATTATATTATTTATATCGTAATTATTAACCATATTCACATGGTGTGTCAACCCATCTCTCGAAAAATGGAACTCATCGCCCGTGCGCATGGTTTCAATTCTATTTGAGTTATTATAATCATAATATTTTTTAGGTCAGTTTAATTTTGTTATTATTTAATTTTATTTTGTTATTAAGAGAATAGGATAGAAACTTGTGGAAACACTAATAGCTTCCTCTGAAACTGATCGTTACTTGGAGAGACTTTATTCATTCACATGTTTAGTTGTTCACATCACCACGCAACCAACATTATCATTCATCGCCCATCACCGATCACTCACCTACTTTCTATCGCAACAGTTCGCCACCACATCGGCGTCGTCGCATGCCACCATTAACCCACAAAAAAATGTTCAATCACATCTCTTAAAACTCTAATTATTGTTAATTCATATTTCTCCCCTCAAACACCTTTAAGAATGATAAAAAAATACGGTATTTAAATTATTATAAATAGTAATTTTTTTAAATGTGGGTAAGCCCGCGGGCAACCCGCGGGTTTATGCGGGGTGGGGCGGGCTTGAAATTTTTTGTTCGCATTATATGCGGGCTTTTGCGGACAAACCCGCGCGGGCTCAAACCCGTGCGGGTTTGGCCCGCCCCGCCCAGGCCTGCCCGTTTCGCATTACTAATTTTAAGCACAAAATTAAACCGTAAAATACCTGGTTTAAATCCGAAGTCGCGCACGATGTCTGCTCATCGTTGGCGATCGCTGCTCGAAGAATCCGAAGTCAAATTCCTCTAGATCGTCCACACGCGCTTCAAGGAATCCGCGGGAGCACCGTTCGTCGTAATCTGGGTGCTAGCGCGGGTTTGCGACGATGCCTTCGACGCTCCAACGACCACCGCATCGCATCGCTAGCGATGCCTGAGAGAGAGCTCCATCCGAGCTCCTTGGATCCAGAGCATCTCTCTCTAGAATGTGGGAGAGAGGTGAGGAGAGATAAGCTCCATGAATAGTGTTTGACAAATGCCCCTCTTCTATTTATAGTGCTCAATTAAAATACCCGGTATCGCCTCGCTGGCCCTGAATACTTAACGCACTATCAACGGCATTTTATGGCTACTAAACTGAGCCATAAATATTATTATCATTTACTTGTAATATATTAAAATATATTACATGATAATAATTAAGTCATTAACCCGACTCGTCTCTCCCATAAATATTAATTGAACCTTGAATAATTTAATATTCGTCAATTAATATTTTTTCATGTATTTACTAAAACTCGTAAATACATTTAATAAATAAATTCAATATTCATTATTCTAAACTCGAATAATATGAATTTATTTATTGCATTGATCATTTAACTTTGGACAAATCTTGGACCCCTGTGGCGGGGCCCACCATGTCCAAAACTCCTATTCAACTGAATATAGCAGATTCTTGAATACGCTATTGTGTGTGACCCTCTAGGCCCTTATTTCGACAGCCGTGAATAATATTCACAGACCAAGAGCGGGATCTAGCAACCCATCATGACCCCTGAAAAAATAAGGATTGTCACAGCAGCGACAACCAACCTACGAACACGCACTGTGTAATATAATATCTTTGTCTATAATATCTCATAAAGCAGGACGCACTCTCGTGTCATCACCATTTTCTTGCTTTATTGTTTGTTGATGTAACTGGATGGATTTACCCTCGACTGCCATGACCATGGTCTTATAAAGTTACTGCCATCCATATCAACATGCCCAGAGATATATTACTTCCATAAACCGGGAGCGACAAATCCTTTCTTGACCATTCAACCAATGTCATGCCACCAATGACGCACCCGACACAAACTACCTCGCCACGACTTCATCGCCATGGTTTTCGTCTTGCATCAAAGTACGCAATCAAATTACATACATTGGTAATGATCTCAAGTCAGGAGACCATTTCACATGATCGTAGATAGGAACTTCCAATGACACCCAAAACATGTGGAGTTCCTATTGGCGGGTCAGTCCTCATGATCTCACTACTAGAGATCACCAAGTGCGAACTTCATGAGAAGAAGTCTCAATGCTTATGAGCCCCCAACACCTAATGGCCAGACATCTACTATGTCCAATTATTAAGATGTATCTAGACCATAGAACATATAATTAAGATTAATGTCATAGTATCTAGAGGTTCTCATTATAGCCTGGGAACTTCTATAACCTTTCGATACGACAATTAATTTTTGGACATTACCATTTCAATAGTGGACGCAGAAAAGTCTACACTATAATGGTAAGATGACATCATGCATAGTTAACTCTATACACGATATGGTAATCAAAAGCACATAATAGTTGGGTCTAGGGCACCCACTATTTCAACACTCCCACTTGCACTAGAGCCAACTTGCTAACTAAACTTGTTAGCTACTCACATGATAAGCATCATGTTTCTGCTGAGTAAAGGCCTTAGATATTGGGTCCACCACGGTTCCGCCGCGTGGCTATTCTGTTATAGCGACCTCATCTCTTTGATTAAAACTTCTCAAGAGATGGTATCCCGAGTATATCCCTTTTGTCCACTGTCATAACATGACATCTTGGCTAGTAAGAATATCATAATCTAGATTATGATAATACTTTTCTCACCAGGTGTGATTCCAAGAACTAGAACAAATTGTTGCATATCTGCTTCTTAGCTGCCTTAGAAGCTGCAACGTACTCGGTCTTGTAGGTATGGCCACCACTGGCTGATATGAGCTTGACTCGCTCATCGCCTTTAACCTAGCTGCAATACTAGATCACATTGATTTATGGAAGACTAGTTCATATCCCCAAAAAACTGGTATTCTTTCTTCTCCACTTACCAGGTACATATCTTTTGTACTTGCCGAAGTACAATTAGATTGTTCTGACTGTATCCCTTGCAGTGCTCCTAGATATAACTGATATTTGCCTATTGTAAAATATACCTTGGCAATATCGGTTCTTGTACATATCATGACATACGTGATTGTTCCATCGCTCCGACGTATGGATTTCAACTCACTGCATTTATCTCTTCCCATGTCACGGATAGGTCAACATGGAGAGATTATGCCCTGTGACATAAGCAACAATCCATCTCTTGAATTGTTCCAACATGTATTTTTCAATACAGTGTCACTATATGTACGATTGACTAGGACCAAGCAACCTATAGATCTATCTTAGTAGATCCTGTTCCCTAGAACTTAGGTTGCTACTTTAAGTCAATCATTGGAGAGTAAATTTCATTTTGGTCTTAACTAACTGTCAGACCAATGTCTGTTTTCCATATGTTACCGAACATAATTTGTTTAGAAAACATTGATTCTCCCACTAACCTTATGTAGACACATGGCAAACATTTTTGAAAATGTATTTTCTATGATCATGTTACTTTAATCCTAAACCGGATTTTAGTAACTTGCAACCTTTATTGGTGTTGGAGTCTGCATCCCACATCGGACTTGAGGTCCGGTGTGGTCTTTCTTATTTGTTATAAAAGCACCCCAAGGGCTCCTTTAGAGGGAACACCTTGGGGGTTCGGTCTCTCTTATTTTCACCATCTACATGGTATCAAAGGGAACCCAACTCCCCTCCTCCCATTTTATTCCTCCTATCTAGGGTTCTTTTTTTTCTCTTCTCCCCTGTGGGGGGGGCGGCGGCCCTCATGAAGGGCTAGGTTTATGTTTTTACCGCCGCCCCCCCCTCCGGGCTCGTTTTCTCCGGCGGATCTCCCCTGCCCGCGCCTGCTTCTCCGCTGCGCGCGGCGCTTCTCTCCTCCCGGCGGGCCTCCCTCCAGGCGCGGCACGCCGCCCCCTCCGGGCTCCTTTCCCTCGGCGGCCCTCCATGCCGGCGCCCGGCGGGCGCCTCTCCCTGGTTCTCCAGTCGCCGGCGCCTCCTCCTGCGAAGCGCTCCCTCCCCGCGGCTCTCCCACCCTGCGCGACGGCCCGCCTTCCGCAGCGGCTCCCTTTCGCGACGGCTCCCTGCGCGACGGCCCTGCCTCCTGCTGCGGCATCCCGACGCCGGCGCCCACCTCTCCCTCCCGGTGCGGCTCCCCCTCCCGGCGGGCCTCCCTCAGGCGCGACACCCCGCCCAGCGCCCTTCCCCGGTGGCGCGGCTCTCGGCCCCGGCGTCCGCCGTTCTCCCGCGGTGTGCCCTCGTCCCAGCGGGCCTTCGCCCGACGCCCGCGCCTCTCCGTCGCGCTCACCCCTTTGTCGCGCTCGCCCGCTGCTCTCCGGCGTCCAGACCCGAAGACCTCAGCGCGACTCTTCTCCAGCGGATCTCCTCCAGGTGCGCCTTCCCTCCCGGCGCGTCTCCTCCCGAGCGCGACCCTCCCGGCGCCCCTCTCTGCGCGGATCACCTCCCGGCTTCTGCGGCGTCCGCCTCCTGTGGCTTTCCCCGGCGATTCCCCAGCACCGACCCCTCAACGTTCGCCTGCATCCCGGCGATCTTCCCCTGCCGGCAGATCTTCCCCCGGCGGTTCTCTACTTCGACCTCCCGCAGCGCGGCTTCCTGGCTCCGCCTCCCTCCCGTTCCCCTTTCTCCCGATGCGACCCCTTCTCCCCGGCGCTCCCGGCTCCGGACGACGTCCCTCTCCGCCGAGCACTCCCAGCCGGCTCCATGCGCCGGTGCCTTCCTTCCCCGGCGGCTCCATCCCAGCCGGCTCTATGCGCCGGCGGACTCCCTTCTCCAGCCGGTCTCCATTCTTGCCGGCTCCTCCGGCAGCAGCCGGCCTCAAGCCTCGCCGGCCCCTCTCTGCGCGGCAGCCGGCCTCCTCCGGCTTCAAGCGCTGCCTCCCGCTGCCCTGCTTCCGTTTCGGCTCTCCGGCACCTCTAGCGGCATCCCCGCCTCGCCAGCATCTCCCGACGACTCCCGGCAGCCGCATCTCTGTCCGCCGGTACGCCCTTGCGTTGGGGCAGCACTTCGACCTCCTCGGACCGGGCCCTTTGGCGGCACCAGATCCCGCAACGATTTCTGCGGAGTCCCCGCCTCCCGTCGCCGGCCCCGCAAATGCGGTTTTCCCGGTGCTAGTTTGGATTTCCCGGCGTTTCATCGACCGACCCCACTAGTGCGGCATTCCTGGCATTCCGACCATCGACCCGGTTTGAGTGGTTCATCTACTGCGTCTGCGACATCTTCCATCCATCATCCTGCGGAGGAGCTTCGATCGTGAGGGGGAGCAGCAGCCTTTGCCGCTTTCTTTTTTTTATTTCGTCATGTTTTGTCATCAAGCTGGGTCTGTCCAGCTTGAGGGGGAGTGTTAGCGTCTGTTTTTTGTTGTTTTCTTTTCATTCTGTGTCCAAGCTAGGCACACCTAGCTTGAGGGGGAGTGTTGGAGTCTGCATCCCACATCGGACTTGAGGTCCGGTGTGGTCTTTCTTATTTGTTATAAAAGCACCCCAAGGGCTCCTTTAGAGGGAACACCTTGGGGGTTCGGTCTCTTATTTTCACCATCTACAATTGGCATTCTGTGACGTGACCTTCCCTTTGTGGTTGCGTCATATAGACACCATCCACGATTGGGTGTCATGACATCTAATGCTAAATAAATTGATCATAGATATTAGCTATGATAAGTAAAATTCTAAAGGATTTAGGCATAACGAGTCAAATCAGTTGAGCCTTATTGGTACCAAGCTCGTACCATCCATGTATCAACTTACTTGAATACCCACCGCAGTATTCAAAATAATATCCCCTTTCCACTTTGATACATGGAATCCATTAATTGAATTTTAGTTAGTCTTATCAATTTTAGCTAATTGCCATATATTGCTTAATTGTAGGAAATATTATTCACATTGAATAATAGATCACCGACCGCGGTGAATATAAAAACCATCACCATGGTTTTATCCTTCCTACACAGTATGTGTCTCTGGAACATACTTTGTTCCACATGGCTTGTGGAACTAGTTCCTATTCCAACTATTTTGTGCTCTTGAGCATTGACTAAACACAAGTCAATATAGCTCCCATTATCTCTAATAGAGATGTGCACCCTTATATAGAAGTGTAGTCTATTCCTTGACTACCTACTCTTCTATCTTAGGGATTTATGTAACATCCTAAACAACTGTTAGACTTATTACACTAAATGCACAATGTGTTTGTCAGGACGCTAGTTTGTTTATGTCCTAACAAACTCTTTGCATCCAAACACATGTTCTTATGACATAATGGGTTTACATCATACTATGACTCGTATGATATCCATTTGTCATTATAGTTGGCATATGGTTGTGGGATATCGCTGTTATTTGCAAAGCATTTCATGAAATAAAATGGAAGTTTCTGCTAGTTCCAACATTGATATTACTTACATCAATACTTTGATGTATAAAATGTGCGTTTAGGAATTACTCCACGCTACATTTTGTTGATCAATGTTGATATGTAAGACTTCATCATCAATTCTCCCCATTAACATCAATGTCGTGATGTCAATAAGGTAATGTGCGTTTAGGAATTGCTCCACGCTACATTATCATGATTGATGAATGCTTGGTCGAGATATTCTTTGGTATCCTAACCCGAAGCAACTCATATCTCCTGACCATGCAAATACTTCACTTTGATATTCCTTAATTACTTAAAAAGAATCTTATGAAGTATATATACCTTTAGCTTATACTTGGAATAGTTCACACTTTCGTGTTGAACTATTTCCAAAAGCTTTGTGACGTACCTTTATTTCTAAATGCTCCTTTGTCCAAACTAAAGACATCGATAATACCATAAGTATTTAGCTGTGCCGAGCCTAAATACCATACTTGGTATATTCATTATGTCCATTTTTAGTATTTCTTGACAAAGAATTGTCCTGTCACAACTGGGTATAAGTCTCACATTTATATTCATCACTAATTGCCTATGATTCATGTATCACTGAACTAGTGATTGAGTTTACCAAAAACAACATTCATTCCAGAAACTGAAAGAATGTCTCCTTGCGTCCAAGGACACATGAGATTAATGTTTGTGGTTATACTCAACAATAGTTCAACACAAATCTTTCGCTTGGCAATTAAGAAGTCATGTACTCCTCACCACTGGCCTAAGTATCACCTTTTCACAGCCTATTTGGAGAATACACCTGACTTCTAGTAAAGTTTCTATACTAACTTGTTTATCGTATTAGAATACACATATGTTCTCAACATATTGTATTTAATACCCAAGTAGTAAAAGAGAAACATTACATTGATGAATACGTCTGATGTAGAAGCAGCAACTTGCTCTTTTAAATCAGGTTATTGCTTTTAAACTTCCATAGTATTATTTTATAATATGCAATAAAAATAACCTCTGTTAATACCTCATTAATTGAAGGACGTCGCAAATTTGTCATTGGCATTATGTGCCTTTGACCTTTTCACATTGTCTTTCAATTTATCTGCCATAAGAATTAAAGCTTAATTGTCTTTTATTCTTATTCACTTGGCGAACCTTACCTAGATAGGCAATGAAGCGTTTACTCAATACTTGTTCGTTTTGTAACTTAAAACGAGACTTGAGTAATGTGGTGAAAATGATATTTAAAGATCATGATCGAACTTTCAATTTACACATGCCGGTGTAAACTTCGCCTTATTCATATCATTGCTTCACTTTCTCCTTGCAAACATCTTGGAGATGAGACTTTATGTTATATCATCTATGTCCTGATGTAGCGACCGCAACTGACACCAGACGTTGATGAAAGCATAATGATATAATTATCATATGCTTTGTACATTAGTCTCCTGTAAGCAATTTTCACCCTCGCTTGTTGAGGTAGTTTAACAGTGTTGGGAACACTGACACCTTGAGTTTCTTATATCATAGTACTATGCGCACGCGCCTATATTATTCATGGATACTCGTGTCACTGTGGACATTTACTTTGTCCATTATAATATTGCAGTTTTAATCTTGTAGTATAACTTTCCATTTTTCTACAAAAATAAATTTTAGCAGATGAGTGCTAGATTACTGGTTTAGACATTTTGATTAATTACTTAAATCATTTAATGTCTCCCACTATTTTATCGGATTCTAGGAACCCTCTGTGCTAGAATCGGAATACTCTGTCGCTTGAGTATTCTAGTGGCAAGGATCCCGGAACCACCCCTCTTAGTCTACAAGCTAAGGCTACGCCACTACTTGGAGGGTTCTAGGTAGGCTTTTGGCTGGCCGACCGCTTTAACTTGCGGTTCCTTGATCTGTTGAGTGAAGTCCCAGTTTCTTAAAATCAAAATTTGATTTACTCAACGCTTGCTTCTAAAATGATAGCAAGTTAGCTATGGCTAATCCTTACTAGCACTTTAGTTAAGTCGACTCATCATTCTTATAAGGACTCCCCAGTAGTAAGAGGCACCCTCAGTTAAGACATGACTGACACCTCAAACAACTGGTTTTGTCCAAATTTGAATGACGGAAGGCTGTTTAGACTTAATATATCTTTGAGGATTTTATTATTTTTAGTGTGACGAAAGAAATCATTTTCTAATTTTATAAGCACGTACTATGTGATCGCACTCACAACTGACCGTGCAAGAAATAGAAATTTCATCGCGTCACATGTTCATTTTTTCTTGCATGCTTGTTTATTATTATACTATGTGATCGCGCAATAAATTACACATGCACAAAAAATAATAAACCATGCAGAAATAAAACGAACACCTGATCATGAGCCGGTACTATTGGTTGATCCGTTGAGTGAATAACAAACCAACCGAAACCCTAGGGGTAAATACTTTTAGTCGCGTGGCTTGCAACTTGAATAGCAATGTCTGCTCATTCAATGCATCCAACTCCTGTCTGGTGCGTCACTGTCACTTGGCGCGAAGTGCGTCACACGTCATCTCGTCAATATACAATTGTACTCGCACGCAGGCGAGGGGATCTCGGGGAGTAAAATTACAACTCTGAGAATGAGCGCGCAGACCCTTATACATATAACGACACTAGAGACGACACGCAGATCGCCTTTTATTTAATTAAAATAATTATTACAAACCATTGCAATAAATAAATAATTAAATTAAATAAATAAACACCAGACATATATTGGTCGGTCCACGACTCATGACCAGTATACGCTTTAACTCGCGTATTTATAAACTAAATGCAGAATAAAATTAAACTTGCATTAATATAAACTTGAGAGCATTATTTTATTGAATTAAAATTTCACTCTAATTTTAATTCAATATTAATACATCGTTCAGTCCCAATTTATTAATTTAATTTTAAAACTTAAATTAAATTAATTAATTAATTAATTAAATTAACCACCAAATTAAATTAATGACGCCGCATTAATTATAAACCAAAAACTAATATTTTAATTAATTTAATTCCTAACCGAAATTAAATTAATTAATTTAATTTTTGATTCAAATAATATACCTGAGCCCCATACACCCCGGGCAGGGCCTGTGCGGGTCAGGGCGAACCGGCGCAGGCCCATCCCGGGCTGTGCCGACCCTTTGCATGGGAGTTATGGGTCGGACAGGACTGCCCAAATCCGTTTCTGGATAAGCAGACCTGCCCGAACCTATTTCGGGTCGGAACTGGTCAAATCTCATGCAAATGGGTTACCTCACAGTAGTCTTGCCACCGAGCAGGTGGGAGGCAGCCCAATGGATGAGGCGGAAGTGGCCGCGGGACTGGGAAGGCTCGGGTGGCCGTGGGGAAGCGCCAACGAGCTTCTAGCCTGGTGGGAAAGGTGCCTCCAGCCGATCCGGGGTGTTGGCCTGGCCGGGGTCTCCACGCGGGAGGAGGTGTGGGTGGGGCCGAGGCTTTACTGCCGGTGCGCGGGTGCGGGGTGAGAGCGGCGGGGTTGTGCTGGCTTTGCACAACGTGGAGGAGCCGGGACCAATGCACTGCGTGAGGTAGCAGCACAGAAGACAACGGCAGGGCCTTCGGGGCGCTGCATGGGCGGGGTGTGCTGCTACACGAAGGGAGATAGCCATGCACAGGAGCTCGCACAGCTAGCCGGGGTCGATGCGGACTGTCGGGACGCCGATCGTCGGGGCCTGCCGGCATGGAGTAGCGGCTTGCACCGTGGGAAGAAGACCCGGCAGGTGCTGCTCTATCCGGGGCAACCGCGCGCTGCTGCTGTAGCTGCATGGGAGAGGAGCTGGGCGGGACAGGGTCTCGTGCGGCTGTGGGCTGTGCCTTGGTGCGGTGCTGCGGCGATGCTGCGGCGATGCTGCATGTCCGCGGGGAGAAGGCAGAGGAGGCCGGGCCGAGAGTGGTGCGCTGCTAGAGATCGCCGGGCAGTGTGCTACAGTGCGCCGTCGGCCCCCTTTCTTTTTTTTAAATTTTTATTTAAACTTGCTTTTGCAAGTCCACCCCAACACCTTTTTTTTTTTTAAATTTAACAAGACCTAAAAGAAGGTCTTGCTCCCCCCTTTTTTTAAACAGACTCACCCCTTTAAAAAATCTAAAGCCTATTTAGGCTTTAGAAATTAATAATAATATTAAAATATAATTATAATAAAATTATAATAATAAAATTAATATTAAGATAAACCATTATTATTATTATTATAATATAATTATTATAATAATAACAATTATTTGAATCACCAGAAAATACTATTCCGGTGACCTGTAATTTTTTTTTCAATATGAATTCATAACTTCGGATGTTCGCAGACTGGATATCCGACATCCGATTCAGATTCTGTTTGCGACATTGAGACCGTATCGACGCCCTCTTTATATTTTAATGCAAATTAAATTTTTTTTGGCTTAAAATCGACACGCGCTCCCTCTGATACCACTTGTTGGAACCGGGCATGGAGCGGAAGCCCCAAACAGGTGGGTTTTAAAATTTTTCCACTGACGGTCGACGTAAACTTGTCGACGTCGGAGAAGAGCAGCCCGGTCTTAGCCGAGGACCACGCGTGGAGGATTTTAAGCACAAAATTAAACCGTAAAATACCTGGTTTAAATCCGAAGCCGCGCACGACGTTTGCTCATCGTTGGCGATCGCTGCTCGAAGAATCCGAAGTCGAATTCCTCTAGATCGTCCACACGCGCTTCAAGGAATCCGCGGGAGCGCCGTTCGTCGTAATCTGGGTGCTAGCGCGGATTTGCGACGATGCCTTCGACGCTCCAACGACCAACGCATCGCATCGCTAGCGATGCTTGAGAGAGAGCTTTATCCGAGCTCCTTGGATCCAGAGCATCTCTCTCTAGAATGTGGGAGAGATGAGAGGAGAGATAAGCTCCCTGAATAGTGTTTGGCAAATGCCCCTCTTTTATTTATAGCGCTCAATTAAAATATCCGGTATCGCCTCGCCGGCCCCGAATACTTAATGCACTATCAACGACATTTTATGACTTCTAAACTGAGCGATAAATATTATTATCATTTACTTGTAATATATTAAAATATATTACATGATAATAATTAAGTCATTAACTCGACTCGTCTCTCCCATAAATATTAATTGAACCTTGAATAATTTAATATTCGTCATTAATATTTTTTCATGTATTTACTAAAACTTGTAAATACATTTAATAAATAAATTCAATATTCATTATTCTAAACTCGAATAATATGAATTTATTTATTGCATTGGTGATCGTTTAACTTTGGACAAATCCCGGACCCTTGTGGCGGGGCCCACCATGTCCAAAACTTATATTCAACTGAATAGGGCAGATTCTTGAATACACTATTGTGTGTGACCCTCTAGGCCCTTATTTCGACAGCCGTGAATAATATTCACAGACCAAGAGTGAGATCTAGCAACCCATCATGACCCCTGAAGAAATAAGGATTGTCACAGCAGCGACAACCAACCTACGAACACGCACTGTGTAATATAATCTCTGTCTATAATATCTCATAAAGCAGGACGCACTCTCGTGTCATCACCCTTTTCTTGCTTTATTGTTTGTTGATGTAACTGGATGGATTTACCCTCGACTGTCATGGCCATGGTCTTATAAAGGTACTGCCATCCATATCATAGTTATTAATGGCGCGCGCCATGGCGCGCCATTGCGCCATGGCTAGCGCCAGGGAGTGGTGCGCCGCGCCATGGCTTCGCCATGACTCATTTAAGATGGCTCACTGTGGCGTGCGCCATATTGTGCAATGGCGCGCGCTATGTTGCGCCAATGGCGCGCGCCATTGAGCCTTTTTGATTTTTTTTTGTTTTTTTTTAACCTGCCAACTCTTACGCCCCGATTAAAAACACCTCTTTTGAGGTCAAACAACGACCTCCCCTTTCGACTCTACGCAACACTCTTCCTGTGAGCGTAGCGACCCAGCCGGTGTTGGACCACATTGACTGCCACGACCAAACCGAGATCCCTCGTCCGCCGTGACCAATTCGACCATGACTTAGCCGAGCTCCCTCAATCACCGCGACTTAGATACGCAATGTTGTCCAGAGCAGGCGCACCTTCTGTGCAAATCAGTAACTTTTTTTTGTTTTTAATTCAATTTTATTTATGTTGCTCGCCCTTTATTTTTTTTCGAATTACTCCTGTTGTTTTTTTGATATATATGGTTTTTTACTCCCGTCTTGGTTTTTTGAGATATATGGTTTTTAATATATTTCAGGAATTGATATATATGATTTTTTGAGATATGTAGTTTTTAATATTTAATTGTAGGTGTCATTGTTGACTTCATTTGTTTTTTGATGTATGGAATATGAATTATTGACATAAATCTTTGTTTTTTATATATAAATTGTATAATTTATTATTTGGTATTGTTGATATATGTATACACCTCTTTTGCGCGCCGCAAGTTAATATTGCCACGCGCCGTGCGCTTTTGCGCCGGGGGCTCTTGTCGCCGTTGTGCGCCATGCGCCGTAAATAACTATGATCCATATCAACATGGTCAGAGATATATTACTTCCATAAACCGGAAGCGACAAATCTTTTCTTGACCATTCAACCAATGTCATGCCACCAATGACGCACTCGATACAAACTACCTCGCCACGACTTCATCGCCATGGTTTTCGTCTTGTATCAAAGTACGCAATCAAATGACATACATTGGTAATGATCTCAAATCAGGAGACCATTACACATGATCGTAGATAGGAACTTCCAATGACACCCAAAACATGTGGAGTTCCTATTTGCGGGTCAGTCCTCATGATCTCACTACTAGAGATCACTTAGTGCGAACTTCATGAGAAGAAGTCTCAATGCTTATGAGCCCCCAGCACCTGATGGTCAGACATCTACTATGTCCAATTATTAAGATGTATCTAGACCATAGAACATATATTTAAGATTAATGTCATAGTATCTAGAGGTTCTCATTATAGACTGGGAACTGCTATAACCTTTCGATACGACAATTAATCTTTGGACATTACCATTACAATAGTGGACGCAGAAAAGTCTACACTATAATGGTAAGATGACATCATGTATAGTTAACTCTATACACGATATGGTAATCAAAAACACATAATAGTTGGGTCTAGGGCACCCACTATTTCAATAGTACCACCACATGCTAAGCCATATTCACAAACACCATGTCATGCAAAGTTAAACATATCAGTTTGGATTGATGCAAAGTCATACATATTGATTTGTAGGACTTGAAAGTCATTCCTTCGAGCCTAGACAAACAAGTCATACATACCAGAACAAATTTACTTAAAATCAGCATTCATGTGCATGAGCTTTGGGAGGACAAAAAAACTTATTTTGATCTTCTTAAGGTTTGTGCCGCGTTTTAAAGTCTAAGGGCACTTGGAAGAAGATCAATGACCTCGATATGCGAAAGTGAGTAGTGACCATGGATCTTAGGGTTAATCTAAGCATCTCAACTTATAAATAGGCCTTAAACCATGATGATCTAGTGAATATTTATTGTGAAAAAGAGGAAGGAGCTTTTGGAAATTACTGTTTCACCAATCTGTTGATGGTGTAATTTGTTTTAGATTTCTCATCATCCTGTAAAAGCCTTTTAAGTCTCATTTTTGTATTCCTTGTTCATATACAATGAACCTCGGTCAAGAAGAGGGAGGGACCCTTGAGATTGGTAGTGAACCATCCCAAAACCTTTGTATTCACATATTCAATGTGGTTAGTGAATCTTTGTGCAACAACAGTGAGCTGTATGTCTGTCGTAGACTAGCTATCCATATTGGAGAGTGAACCATGTGAAAATCCTTGTGTCTTGTGCTTGATTAATCGAGGTTAGATCTGAACCAAATTAGTGTTCTTGACAACTTGAGGACGAGTTCAAGGATTCTTATTTAAATAAACAAAATAAATTTACAAATCTGAACCAAATAGGTGTCTCATATTGGAGACCATATTCTCCCAACATGATTTGATCATTTGTGAGCATTTCTATGAAAGTGTTAACACTTCCTCTGAGTCATTTCCATACATTTTGATGGAAGTGGATTCTATAGAGGAAGTCACTTACATGCTATTAAAAGGTTAATTTTCAAACTTTTATTTTCACTTTCACTTCTTGATTCCAGTTTCAGTGTACTTCATCAGTGCTCTCCTATCTGGCTGGAGTAAGAATTTGTCGAGTCTGTAACTCGGTTGCATACGTATTTAATATATATTTAGCTATTGGTAAATATTGTTAGGAATAAAGGGGGCTGTCCAGGTGGAGTTTGTTATTGGCTGGAGGCTGTTGGTTTGTTAGAGGAGAGAGGAGAATATATTTGGCTGGAGGTTGTTGGGCTGTTAGAGGAGAGAGAGGAATATTCTAGGCTGGAGGGGGACCACCTAAAAGCAGTTAGTTTGTTAGAGGGGGCTGGGTGGGCCTTTAAATAAAGGGGGTCAATGTTTGTAGAGGGGTACGAATCATTTTAGCAATTGCTTGGCAGCAGGTTCGCCGGTGGTCTCGGCTGGGCTCTCAGGAGGGTGGTCTTCTCCTGCGGGTTACTTCTTCTTTTTTCTCTTCCTCTCCTTCCCCTACCACCCTACTGTATTTTCCTATTTTTCTGCTCTGTTTTCTGCTGTAATTCTGCTACTGTGATTTGCTGCTACTTCAATATACACAGTTCACTTCTATTTCCACCATCTCTCTCATTTTTACATAACAAATTGGCGACTCCGCTGGGGAGCTGTCGTGCTAGAGGACTGATCGCACGCTTGGGGAGAGGCGTTGCAGAGAGGAGGATCGCTGCTGGAAAATCGTAGCAGCAAGAAGAAAAAAAAAGGAAGAAGAAGAAGAAGATCGCCGCAGAGACGAGCGCACTGTGGACGATCGTTGTGTGATTTGCTGTGGGAGACACTTCTGCTGGAGGAAAGGCGCCGCCGGAGCTGGTTGAACTTTTGCTGGAGCCGCGTGAGTTCAGTGAAAGCTGCGCACACTGTTGGTTGAGATCGAACGCAGCAGGAGTTCACTTTCGCTGGGGAGAGACCTGCGAGGCCTTCGTTCGCTGCTTGACATCATAAGCACAACTGAGAGGCGATCACAGCTGGAAAAAAAAAACGAGCGCCGGAGGACAGTCAGAGCAGGAACTCCGCCACAGGCTGGAGAATAGCCTTGCTCATGTCGAATCGGCTGCAGAAGAGGTACAATGGACGTTAAAGACTATTCCGGAAAGTTTAGATAACATGCTTCAAAAACAAGCAGAATACCTGCAATCTGCCCATGTTCAGACGCATCAAACTAAGGAAAGAGCTTCACGCAACATGTGTGTTTTGGAGGAGTCATTTGTTTCCTTTCCGAAACAGCTGGAAGAAGGACGCAGATCGTTTTCTAGTAAGCAGTTTGTGGCAGCCACTGAGATTCAAGGAGATTGGGTAGGTGAAGTTGTAAGGGAAGGCTGCCGTTGCAATGGAAACTTATCTTTGGAAGTTGCAGCTCCGGCTGAAGTAAAACCGAATTTGAGGAAGAGAGCTGAGTTGCCTGAATTTTCAACTGAAGATCCACTTGGCTGGATCACAAAAGCAGAGACGTATTTTCTGGAAAATCAGACGATTGAAGAAATGAAGCTGCACTACGCACAACTTTGCATGGTAGGTACTGCTCTATACTGGTTTTTGTCGTGGCACAGGACTACCTTGGACCCGTCATGGGAATTGTTTAAACCAGCTCTATTGGAAAAGTATGGGCAGCGAATGGAGACGAAATCGTTTCAGCAACCTGTTGCTTTGGAGGAGCAGTTTGTTTCCACTTCGAAACAGCAGAGAAAAGTAATTGATAACTTGAGTACTAGTGTGGAAAGGCCGGATAATAATACTGAGGAGCAGCAGCAGCTTGAAACCAACTTGGAATGTCCTGAAGAGGAAAATTCTAGCCTTATCCGGCTTGGAGAAGTACTGTATGTTTCTATTCCCAGCACACAATATTTACATACTACTCTATGTGATATAGGAACTCTTGGACAGTCGACAAGAGCTGATGAGGAGCAAACAGAGAAAATGGAGAGACTGGAATTGCTGGAGGAGCAGGTTTTAGATTCTGTTGAGCAGGTTAGGCAATCTCAGGAGCAACTTGATCCCGGACTGCTTCCAGTAGCGGTAGATAAAGTGGCAATTGCAGATGTATGTCCTGTTGTTGCTGGAGAACCTATAGATCCGGAAGAAAATGGTCCTAGAATTGCTATGGACGAGCATGTTAGTTCAGAGAAAAACTTGTTTGCCGAGAATGTTTTGCCCATACATTCAGTCCACCAACATGGCTACATTCAGTGGGACATGATATATGAGGGCGAAGCTGTTTGTAACCCTCTTGTTACTGGAGAATTGGATACACAGAATTTTGAGAGGTTCGTTGATAGATCGAGGAGGCGACAAAGGGACCTTTTTCCAGATTTATCTAATAGAAGATTGAGGAAAGTAGCGTGCAGTGGACAGCTGGATAAAGCTTCTCATTTTGCTTTGGGCAGTTTTTGTACGCTGGGTAGTTGGAGAGCTGGGGAAGCTGCAGTAGTTCAGGGTGCGATACCTGGGACCAGATTCAATTCAAATTATAAGTCGTCCAAGCAATGGCAATGTGCGGACAAAGCTTCTGAAAACCCCTTGGGGTTAGGGAGCAAAGGATTCAGATTGGGGCCGAAAGTTTCTCCTATTTTTTGTGAGGATGTTTACCTATATGAAGTTGAATCAGAGGTTATAGCTGGAGGAGTTGCAGGGAAATCAATGGTTTGGGTTGCCGTTTATGCAAATGGTGAACCCGGCCAGGGTGCTGAAATTCATATTTACACTCTTAATGGTAGGTTGAGCAGCTTTCAACAAGACAGCACGATTGCAGTGATCTTGGTGGACAAAGTGTTTCATGCTCCTCAAGTAGATGTGAAAGAGGTTATTTTCTATGGCATGATCATCGATTCAAAAGCCCCTACATCTACTCCACTGTTGGTAAGGGATTTGTTCCATGGAAGTATTACCAATTCAGGAGCATATGGTATTGAAGATTACGGAGAGGAATTATATTGGAAACGCTATCCACCTACATATGGTATTGAAGATGCATTGATGCTGAGGCCTCCACCAAAGCCGCCACCAGAGCTGACTCAATGCACGGTCAAGCAAAGCTTTGGTTGTTCCACCTTGGGGACAATGTGGTTTTTAGGTGGGAGGGAATTGTTAGGAATAAAGGGGGCTGTCCAGGTGGAGTTTGTTATTGGCTGGAGGCTGTTGGTTTGTTAGAGGAGAGGAGAATATATTTGGCTGGAGGTTGTTGGGCTGTTAGAGGAGAGAGAGGAATATTCTAGGCTGGAGGGGGACCACCTAAAAACAGTTAGTTTGTTAGAGGGGGCTGGGTGAGCCTTTAAATAAAGGGGGTCAGTGTTTGTAGAGGGGCACGAATCATTTTAGCAATTGCTTGGTAGCAGGTTCGCCGGTGGTCTCGGCTGGGCTCTCAGGAGAGTGGTCTTCTCCTGCGGGTTACTTCTTCTTTTTTCTCTTCTTCTCCTTCCCCTACCACCCTACTGTATTTTCCTATTTTTCTGCTCTGTTTTCTGCTGTAATTCTGGTACTGTGATTTAATGCTACTTCAATATACACAGTTCACTTCTATTTCCACCCTTTCTCTCATTTTTACATAACAAATATTGCTGTGAGTTGGGGAGCATTTGCTTAGAATGAAAGTGCCTAGCAACAACTTATCAGCGATTTAAATGCTTTGCTTTTGTCCTGTATTTTTAATTTGTTGGTTTTATGTCATCCGTTAAGTGGTAATTCATTTTAACAAACCTGTGAATATCATAAATGTATTTTGGAGTTGTTTCTACAGATAGATATTTTAAATTGCATTGATCTGGTGTTGGCCTCATCATTAAAAATTGGATTATGAAATTCTTAAATTCCACATGCTCATCCGCTGCAGGTTGTGATTCTGGGGTCAAACATTAAAACTCCTCAAATGGGTTTAGTGGCTCTCTCAAGGGCATTATCTCAAAGAAGTATTGCAATGAATGTTCAGGTGTATGGCCTTTTGACTGTTGAAATGCTATGATTTCATTAAATAATATTTAACCCATCTTTCAATATTTCAGGTAATTGGAAAGGCTCGTGTACCAATCGTTAAATTCCTAGAGAAAAAAAGTGGTGTTGCTTTTGACATAAGGTTTGATCATTATATTGCCTCCAAATATTTCTCTTGTGGAGATCATATTTTATTTCATCAAGAAAAAACATCTTGTTTTCTGAAGTTTATTTTTCTTTCTGTGTTGAAGCTATTTTTTTTTTCAATCTTATACCTTCTTTGAATTGAAGGGTATATTTTTCTTCTTATTGTATGTTTTAAATTGTTCTAACAAATTCATTATAACTCATCTAATGTTTTTGCAAGATGACTGAATTTTTATTATAAAATAAGTTTACAACTCGATGCTTTATTCATTGCAGTTTTGATATGGATAATGGCCCAAAAGCTGCTCAATATATCAAGGTATGCTGCAATTTTGTCTTCTTCCACCTAATGTGTTTTTTCATTCCATATTTTGATTATCTCGTCATTTAAGTCTGGCATCGGTTTTTTAGTTGACCATAATTTTGATAACTTGACTGGTGAATAATGCAACTATAGTGCTGCGTTTAATGGATAAATTAGTTAATGAGCTAAAGGGTGGCAGAACCTGTAACTTTATCTACTGACAGTGATAGGTGACACGACCTGCTAATTGAAGTGCAATAAGAATAGGAATCTAGTGGCAGTAACGGTGTTTGCAAATGCAGTTGGTTTCACTTTTGAGTAAAAATTATACTGAATCAAATTGTTTGGTTGATAAAATTTTGGGACCTATTGGGTTTTCTGCAGCGGTCAGTTTTATTCCGTTTGTGATCAGTTTGGATTGTTTGGTTCATGTTTTCATGTTTTTTCCCTGATAAATTTTGCTTTATCTTTATTTTTTTTATATTCATCATTTAGAGGTATCATTGTTATTATTTTATTTTTTATATTTCATTTACATGTTTTTGGATTTCAATCAATAAATGTCAATGGTATTTTTTTTATAATATTGGGATAGAGTTGCAAACCCATATTTGATATATACCATGTAAATTGAACAATGTTGTAAATTGTATTTTTATTTGACAGTGAAATGATAATTGTTAACAATGAATGATAACATTGCATGTATTATCATGCAGCGCAATCAATATAAAGTTGAAGAAAGTATTGTAACCTTAAAATATAAAATCCGAAAAAATAAGTGATATTTGTTCTGTTTTTGAAAAAAGCACTTACACTTGATGATGAGCACCATTCAGATAAATGTCACATAATCTGCACTATTCAGTGTCTTGTACCAGAGTAAAAAGGGGGAGTCAAATACTCAATAGATTAAATAGCTTCCAAACAACCCAGATGCTCTATTCAATTTTTTATGAAGCTTGCGCTTCTAATTAGCTTCCTTTTCAGAACGCTATATCACGATGGCCCCCATTACGCCCACTGTGTTTAATCTTAAAGATTTTTCTACAGCAAAGAGAGTTGAATCAGGTTCCAGTTCTTTGAACTTTATTCTATCGTGCAATGTTGTAGAACTTGTACTTTGATGATCCATTCAATTTAATGTTATTTCACTCCAGGTCTATCTAGGGGGGGTTGGTTCCTATGCCCTTTTAGTTATGCTCATGGCAATGTTGCGGGTAAGTGATCCCAAAATTATTCCGAGTTTCTAAAGCTGAACTATGTGTACACATATAGCCTCACCGGTGGCATTATAAATCATAGATTGTGCACAATCTTTAGTAATGGTGCTTCTTTGTTTCAGAGTATCCACGAATGCCAATCATTTCCGGAAAATAACTTGGGTGTTCTTTTGGTATGCGTCTCTTAAAGATCCCCCTTTTTCTTAGGCTTCTTCTTATGACCTTTTTTTTTCCTGTTAGAAGAATGAGTTATCACGGTATTCATCGTTTGGTATTTTATACCTCAGTTGTTGAGCATTGAATGCAGGTAATTTTTTTTGAATTTTATGGATGCAAACTGAATACCTATGATGTTGGCGTTTCTTGTGACGGGACGTGCACATTCTTCACCAAGAGTAGCAGAGGGTAAAGTCATTATACTGATGATTTTTTTTTTTTTTTTGAGATTCTGATTTAAGGATCTGTATGAATAAATTTTGTGTTCATTTTTAGGTTTTCAACAAAGGGAAGACCCTTGCTTATTTCTATTCAGGACCCGCAGGTTAGAAAGTTAGAGCTTTCATGCCCACAGATTGTTTTATGGTTTTATTTAATAGTGGATGTGTTTGCGGTGATACAATAGGTTGTGGACAATGACATTGGGAAGAGCTCATTTAATTATTTCCAGGTTTGTCCTCCGATGTTATAAATATTTCAATGCAGGCATAGGAAGTTTTGATGGGCAGATCGGTGTTTGCAGGTTAAATCAGCGTTTAACACGGCTTACTCGACACTGACAAATGCAAGGACGATACTGGGTCTGGGGTCGGACCGGAGCATCCTGGGCACCATAATAAGACCGGACGCAGTGTTGCTGAAGCGAAGTGGGGGATCGGACGGGGATGTGACTTTCAATAGCTTGCTCCCTGGAGCCGGGGAGCCACTGGTGCAACAGCAGCCGTACGGCAGGCACGGCATCTTGTGCAACTGGCGGCTGGATGGAGTGCTGCCACGTGGGCACTGGCGGCTGGATGTGGCGGAGGATGAAGGTCTGCCACGTGAGCGCAGCCCCAGGAAGAAGCGCAAGGCAAAAGACAAACACAGCAAGGCGGCGGTGAAGGAAAATGGGGAAGAAGCGGTGAAAGCGGAGAAGCGGGGCAGGAGGCGGCGAAAGAGACAGAATGGGTCGGGGGATGGCGGCTTTGGACCGCGTGGCGGTGGCAGCCGTACTTGGACTCGCAGCAGCGAGTGAGTCTTATTGCGTGGGCAGAACCGACATTTTAATTTGTTGTAGGTGGGCCGTGTGAATATGTGGTAAATGTTTTGGAATACAATGTAATTTAGACTGTTGATTTATTTAATTTTAATTGTTTCGGTCTCTTAATTGGATTATGTCATGCATACATACTAAGATAGTGAGTAAACCATTTCCAAGTATTGAAAGAAAATCTAGTTTGTTGGAACGTATGCAGTGACATACGTAATATGCATGCTACACCCCATCATAATTGGTAAAGTGTAGTCGCATGTATCGGTGGCTTGATTTTTTCATGTTTATCTTTTGATTTATAAAACAGAGGCTGAAAATCAATGCGGGGTTAAAATAAAAAGGTCTCACATCCAATAGCCTTGGTGAAAACCAAGACCGATCCGGACAATATTGTTGTCCAAGAATAACCTTAAAAGTATTGTTCTTTCATATAATGATATACATATATAGACAAATAAAAAAAACTAAAAACTAATATGGATGAAATACAAGATTAAATAGAGCACATAAATCAAAATTTATTGAATGAAAGATTGATCCACCAAGCAAGCAAAAAAGATATGCCATCCAGAAATCAAATAATTATAACATTAAATGAAATAAAAATATGGGATTATGAGCATCCACGGACAATGCACAAATCATATATGGAAGAGGCAAAGCATAAGTGAGTATGAAATTCCAATAATTTCTGAAAGATTACATAAAAATTGATAATAAAAATAAAAAATATCAACAATAATAAATTGAGTTATAAAAAAGATTAAAAACCCAACTATAGGTGGAATTAGGTAGGCGCGGTAGCGTGGTGCATGTGTTGTGAAAACATTGGGAGATCCAATGATAGTCGATTCCAGAAGAAGAGTAAAACAGAGAAAAAAAAAAAGAAAAAAAAAAAAGAAAAAGATCACACGGCACAAAGATTTACGTGGTTTGGAAATAATCCATATATTCACAGAGAGGCGGTACACTTCACTCAAATTTGTGAGCAGAATTACAAGGTGAATCTCAAAGTATGAAACCCTAGTTCGAAATGAGCTCATAAAGCGACATGTTGCTACAGTAAAGCCACATTGCTACATTGTGAATCTGCAAAATAAGTCCACTATGCTACAGTAATCAATGACTAAAAGTCTATAGGGCTATAGTGAACTGTCGGTGTCATCAGTCACATACTGCTACAGTACCATGTTGAAGTCTACAGTGCTACAGTGCCCCGTGTCACTATCGCCACCTAGCTTTGCTACAATGAGTTAGGGACGCGCTGCCTCCGGCAACCCCCAACAACCTCACCATAGAGACCAAACTGCGAGATTTATGTTTTGTTGTACAGTATGGATCACTAGCAGTTGACCCATCTCCATCTAATGGACCAGGTTACACTATTCCAATAGTACAAAGTGAGGAGAAGGAGAGCTGGGGGAAGACGCCGATCGATGGTGATGTGAGCCAAGGCAGGAATGAGAGGTGATGTTGGTGAGTGGCAGCAAGGAGGCTACATGACGAGGGGAGGTAACATTAGCACGTGATGAGGGTGGCAAGGCAGTGAGGTGACCAAGAGTTGAGGGAGGAGGGTGGTAGGAGAGGCAGAAAGGGAGGGAGGTTGTGCCCGCACCAACAAACGTCATTAGTAAGTGAGGCGATGGGAGACAAGTTAACTTATAGGGTCGCCCCTTGGGTGGGAGAGTTGTGAGGGAGGGAGAGAAGCGGACAATGAGGTGTTTCCCGTTGCCCATCAGTTTCCCAAGCCCAAGGGCTTGTTGGGATTGCCCTTGGACCGACCTTGGCAAATACTATAGTCTCTTATTATTTAAATCCATTGGGTTAAAACATAAGGCAATGACTCCCAATATGTCACAACAAAATGATGTAGTTGAGAGGAAAAATATAACATCTACAGAGACGATTAACTCCATGATTACTATCTCGATTTCATTACAAGTATTCCGCAGATAAGCTTTATTGATTGCATGTCATATTCTCATCAAGGTTGTAACATCCTGAACTTTTCAAGGTATGATTTTGATCTAATTTACACCGAACCTTGTGCATTTCAATGGATTTTGGATATTGGAAGTGTCAGCGAGGGCTCAGGGGTTTGTTTCGAAAGAACGAATTAGGTGCCAGCACATTTGTCCATTGACAGATGCCATTGGGTACTCACTGGACAAATATCGGGTACCTGATGAAGGTGGTAGAGGAGGCAATAACTCTAGGTGGGCCACCAGTTGGTGACCTAAGAGTAGGTACTCGGTGGATGGTTGACGGGTACCTGGTGGGCTCCTGCTTGTTTTTTAAAATTTTTAAATTAATTAATTAATTGATATCAATTCTCATTAAATGAGAATTGTTTCTCTTTTCTCGGGTCAACAAACAAGTGAGTTTCCCCCCACCCGTCTTCTCTTCCAAGAGTTGGATCCCTTTCGTTCTTTGTCAGTTTTGGGCCCCATCTATCATACGAGGTCATCACCAGTAAGGCTACGACTCCTCTTCATTCTATTCACTATTTCCTTGCCATCTCACCATTTATCATTGATTATGCCTGATTTTAGGATTTTTTCCAGATTTTGAAAATCAATCGAATGAAGTCGAATCGACCGAAGTTATTCAATGGGAACGACTCCATGAGACCCAGGTAGGTGGTCCATTACTTTCTTGATTGTAGTTACTCATTTAGCATGCATCATATGAAATGTGGGAAATGTTGATTTGTTGTGTATTCCCTAAAATTAAATAAAATTGGTTTTCTTAAAATCCCATGGTGTGAGTGAAACTTGAAATGCCATGAGTGTCATGTGAGAGGTGATTGTTGACACCGTTGGTCATTGATGAACATTTTCTATATGAGATGGAATATGAACTAAGACTTTGGACCCAAGACGAGTGCTTATGCTTGATACCTATTCTTAAGAACCTAGTGTGGTTTCCTAAACTAATCCTTGGCGAGGAATAGCTCAAGAATGTGATAGGCTAGCAGTGAGATAGCCTAGGAACGAGGCTTAGAGTGGGTTAGTGGCTTGAGAGCTTGATCCTCTGACCATTAAATAATTATAAATTCTATATGTTGTTTCTAAATGAGAAGTCATCCATTTTAAATATTGTTTGGAATTTAGGCGGTATCTCATCCACCTTGTGAGATGGTTTGGTGGTGCATCATCCACCCTCATTATGTTGGTGGTGTATTGTCTACTCAAATTGAGTAGGTGATCCATCTTTCACCTTGAGACTGATGTAATAGTGGAAACCCATCCACTTTGAGTATTGTGTTGGTGGTATATCATCCACCAGAGGATTCATATTGGCAGTACATCATCCACATATGAGATAAGTTTCAGTGGTATATCCTCAACTCAGAGTCTTATTTCAGTGGTATACCATCCACCTAAGACTTGATGTTGGTGGTGAATCGACCACTCCGAAAGTGACACTAGTGGTACCTCTTCCACCTAGAGAATGTCAACGGTGGCACATCATCCACTTACAGAATTTGTCTCGGTGGTGCATCATCCATAGGTATACATTTACAGTGGAATATCATATACCTCATGAGTGATATCAGTAGTATATCATCCACCTAGTTGAAATGACTCGGTGGTGCACTGTCTACTTGAAGATCAGTTTTGGTGGTATATTGTCCACCTATAGTTGTCGATTCCTCGTTCACTAGGTGCTTGTTCCCCCTTAGTATTAGATCAATGATGGATTGTACACTTGGTTGGATAGTGATGGTGATTCTTCATTCACTCAGTATACTTGATGGGGATAACTAGTTAACCTTGATATGATACTAGGAGTGATGCATCGTCAATCCTCAAGGTGTGTTCAGACCATGGGTATATCGACCCATTCTGATACTAGCTGAAGCAGGCATGGTCATCCATGGTTTTGTGGGAGCACCCAATGGGTGCCATGTTATTCATTTACTTGCTTTGTTAGCATTCCATATCGAGCATGCACATGTATTTACTAGAATTTCTTAGGGATATTGTTGGTGGTGGCTCATTGAGTTGGACTCACACCCTGATCCCACACCCTGGTATCTAAGAATACTTTATGTTTCATGACCTAGGTAAGGGAAAGGGACATATAGTTATGGATGATCAAGCTAGAGAACCTTGGTGGGAGTCAGGAGATGGGATTGAGTTAGGACCTAGGACCAGTTTTGTGGACATATCTTTACTTTTGTTTACTTTTGGAATGTTTGTAGATGATGGGAGACCCTGATTATGCCTATTTGACTTTTTTGACATGTACAATTGGTCATTTTTATTTAATATGACATTGTTATATACTTTTGGATGGAATTTAGCTGTTGTGACTATTTATGCTACTCTCTATTGTGATGACTAATACTTGATATTTCTTATACAATGTTTTATGGTTATCTATGCTTGAGGGTATAGTCTCCCCACCTATTTATGTCAACCATTGCTGCTAGAAGACAACCTCAGGTGTACAGGTAGATATACTTTTGGTGTGTGGAACCTGGTTTGGTTACGATGGAGGTGATCCGGATCAAGTATTCTAAAAAGTGGCATCAGAACCTTGTTTTACTTTTTCCTACTATTTGGGTTATGGTAGACATGAGATAATATTTTTTCAAGGATTATTATGGATATTGTGCCTAAGAGTAGATAATCCACATATGAGGGTAGTCAAGGTTTCCAAGGATGGGAGTGATGTTCTTCCTTTCTGAGAGTTATGTTTTTTGATTTTCACAATGTGATATTTTTTTACAGTTTATGGTTGTACTCTTGGACCGAGGTTGAAATAGTTCGTGTGCTTGTGAATCATTTTTGGCACATAGGAATCACATGACATTCATATGATTTCTTGTTGATGATACTCTAGTTATGATTAAGGGTTTGGTTATTTAAAGTGTCCACAAAAACTTATATAGAGTTTTTCAATATAACTTCTTGGTGAAACACTACTTGATCAATCCATTATTACCAATTACTACTATTGATGTGCTATGATTATTATGCGGTTCCATGTGAGATGTTACTTGACCTAAGATTGGGTAGGTTGGGTTAGATTATATCTTAGATATGAAAGACCCTTATATAGTAGGGTGTGCATTTAGGGTAAAGATATGTGTACATGTTATTGCTTACCCTAAACTATGATATTTTGAACCATGATAGAAATGTGTTCTAATTCGTGCACTTAGAATTATAGTGACATGCCATCGTGGTGACCTCCCATTGAGTGACAAGATGGAGGATATAATAATGACCTTCCAATAATGGAGCCAGATCCTCTTGTTGCGCCTGTTCCTCCTATCGATCAACAACTTTGAGTGAGTTTTCTTCAGGTGTTGCAGTATTTGGGGCACGAGGCACTAAGGGATGGGATGGCCATGTCAAATTTGATCCACGAGTCCTAGTTTTAGAATCCAATTATCTTTTTAGGGGAGGGTGGATTATAGGATTTCGAGTTATAGATAGAGTTGATGAAGAATATATTTGATCATATTGAGATACCCCTTGAGAAGTGGGTGAATCTTGTCGTATACATGCTTCGAGGACCAATGAAGCATTGGTCGGACATCCTGGTCTAGGTATGCCAACATGCGTGGATGTTCTAGAAGTATTTTTAAACTCATTTCTTCATGTATTTCTTCCTATATACTTTGAGAGATGATCAATCCAGGGATTTTATGCTTCTAGTACATGGGGTCATGTTAGGGAGAGATTATACCGCCCATTTTACCAAACTGTTGCATTTTTCATTTTTGATGGTAGGGGGTGAGATCAATAGGGTTAGGCACTTCAAGGATGAATTGAGGAATTCTGTATAGTAATATGTGAATATCTTATGATTTTTATCCTTCTTAGAGTCCATGAATCAAACTCTAATTACTGAGTGGAACTAGATGGAGGGTAGATCATTTGGGCATTAGGATTCTTCTATTAGGGTCAGGAGTGGGTCATCAGGAAATAGGTTGCAGAGGTTTGAGGACTTTCTCCTGGTTATAGGTAGGAGATACAACTAGGGAAGGGGATTGTTGCTTCCTCTGAGAGGGAAAGCCTCAGTCGAGTATTACCAGTGTGGTCAGAAGGGGCATATTCAACCTGATTGTGACAGACCGTTGAAGGAGTTCCATTCCCACAGGGAGATAGGGAACTTGTAGAGGTTATATGTTATAGTTCCATGATTTTATAATGAGCATGGATCTAGTTAGACTTAGGTTTTAGAATCAGGACCATGAGCATAGTAGTAGTTGGGTTATTGGGGATTCTCCGACCATTCAAGCCATGGAGGAAGTTATGGATCCTAGGGTTAGGGTAAATAATGCTAGCAGGGTGATGTATCTATGGGGAGTCAGGAATTGAGATCTTAGGGACAAGGTTTAGGCTAGATTCAAACCATTGACAAGACTACTTCCATGCAAGGTAAGAAGACATCTACATTTTGAGGTATTATTCTTATGACATCAACCCTAGATTCTATTTTATTTGATACAAGTGCATCATACTCATTCATATCTAAGTTGTTGGTTTGTGATATGTGGTTAAATATGAAATAATTATACAAGTTTATGTACATATATATGACCTTAAGGGTGCATTATGAGGGTATCTAGAGGTTTCCTGAGTGCACCATCATGATCAGTGGGAATAATTTTGGAATTTCATTGTGTTAGAGATGTGAAATTTCAATGTGATACTCAAGATGGATTGATTGACTTGTTATCGATCAAAAAATGAATGCTATCACTGATAGTTTTCCTTAATGTATATAAAGGGTTTTTTTTATACCCATTTTGACAAGTGGTATCTTTAGGTAGTTAATTTGGGACTTGATCGTCAGCAGCTGAGGGTGGTTTTTTCCTAGTTGGCTGGAATCATTCTCAGTGAGGAGGATACATGTCTATCGATCTTTCCTCCAATTGTTGATCAGATCTGGGATGTCTTTCCTAAGGATTCCTTGAGATTTCCACCTGAGCTTGAGATAAAGTTTAAGATCAAGCTTATTCCAGATATAGAGCCCATATCCATTCCTCTTTACAAGATGTACCCACAGTGATGTGAGAGTTAAAGACTATATTAGAGGATTTTAAGGTGAAGGGATTTATTCACCCAAGAACATACCCTTGGTGTGATCCTATTTTTTTTTCCAAGAAGGAAGACTAATCACTATGATTTTTTAAATATTACCGGAGGCAGAACCAGGTGAATGTTAAGAACTGATATCCTCTTTCTCTTATATGTTAATTATTCTACCAGTTGAGAGGTTCCAAGTAGTTCTATAGGATCTATTTAAGGCCATTATATCATCAAATACGAGTGTGTCACTTTTATATTCCTCATACTACTTTTAGAAGTAGGTACGATCTGTAGAGAACCTTGCAATACCCTTTGGGTTGATGAGAACATCGACTGTGTTTATAGACCCTATGAATAGGTTCTTCCATCCATATTATGATCCATTCATGGTTTTATTCATTAACTAAATCCTAGAAGACTCTTAGTTGAGGTAGGATCATGTACTACATTCGTAGATCATTCTGTGGACACTGCATGAGCATCAAATTTATGAAAAACTCTCAAAGTGTCAGTTCTAGATAAGTGAGGTGTACTTCTTAAGGCATGTGATATTTGAGGCTAGTATATCTGTGGACCCATAAAAGTTTGAGTCCACGGGTTCTTGAGAGTATCCCAATAAAAAATTTGAGATCCGTAGTTTCCTAGGTTAGGAAAGTTACTACTGAATGTTTATCCATGACTTATTTTGTTTAGTAGTTCTAATGATAACCCTAGCTAAGAAGGAAGTGAAGTTTGTGTGGTTTAACTTGTATGAGAGATACTTTAAATAGTATAAGGGGATATTGACGTCTATGTCAATCTTGACCTTACCTAAGTTAGGTAAGGAATATACATTATACAATGATTCTTTAAGAGTTGGGCTGGGAATAATTTTGATGAAGAACAGATGGTTAGTCACTTATAATCATAGACAACTGAGGCTGCATGAGTAGAACCACCTGATGCATGATTTAGAGCTAGAAACAGTAGTTCATACATTGAGATGTTGGCATCAATACCTTTTGGGTAAGAGGTTCATGGAGTATACCGATCACAAGAGTTCGAGGTATATATTTTCTCAAAGGGTTCTAAACCTTTGGTAGAGGAGGTGGGTTGAGTACCTATAATATTTTCAGTTTGATAGAGAATAAACCCTTGGGAAATAGAATATTATAGTTGATGTTTTAATTAGGAAGAATTAGGTGTAGGTAGCATAGGTGGATAGTAGCATGTGGAAAGTGATGATCCTCTTCACTCATACAAGTCTTGATGTTTAGAAGTATCAGGGAAAGGTGACCGTGACATCCTTGAGTATTTCACCTTTACTCCTTGATAGGGTGTAGGAGAGTCATCCATCTGACTCAGATTATCAGATGATGAGGGATAATATATATGGTAGAGAGATTATACCTGATTGGTCCCTAGATACTGATGAGATCCTTCATATAAAGGGTCATGAGGTAGTCCCTACGAGCATGCATAGGGAGATGATGTAAGATTCACATGACTTGAGATAACCTATTCACTTAAGGATTACAAAGATGTATCATAAAATTCATTGGAATTATTGGTCGCCCATGATTAAGAAGGATATTTTGGGTTTCATTTAGTGATGCTTCACCTGTTAGTAGGTGAAGGCAGAGAAATAGTAACCCGCTAATCTTGTTTAGTCATTTCCTCTTCCTGAGTGGAAGTGGGATGATGTGAAAATGGAATTCATTATGGGATTTCTGAGGTTGTTTTATAACAGTGATGTGATATGGGTTATCATGGATTGATTGAAAAACATTTCACATTTCCTATCGATTCAGGAAACCTATTCCATCATTAATCTAGGAAGGATACACGTCTAAGAGATATTGCATCTTAATGGGGTTTCTAAGAGTATCATTTATAATTAGGATGACCATTTTACATCATGATTCTAGTGAGGGTTATATAAGGCACTTGATATGCAGGTGCACTTGAGCACCACTTACCTTCCTCAGATAAAAAGAAATCCAGAACATACCATTTGGGTGTTGGAGGACATGCTGCAGGCATGCATCCTTGATTTTAGAGGTTTATGGGAGAACTATCTTGTTGAGTTCACCAATAAAAATAGTTACCAAACATTTATTTAGATGAATCCTTTTAATGAATTATATGGTAGGTCATGCTGTTTGCCTCTATGTTGGTTAAAGGTAAGGGAGTCAGTAGTTATCAGGTTGAGTCTCATGAAAGAGACATCATAGCATATATATTTGATCAAGAAGCAACTGGAGAATATAATTAAGCTCATATTTTTATATATTTTACCTGATAATTCATTGATAATATTCCCACTATTTTATCATTTTAATGGAAATTGCATCATTTATAGTTTTTAGGAATATTTTGGAATTTATTATGAAATTAGATTAATTATTGTTTTTTAAATTTTTATTCATATTTTGGATTTATTGGACAAGCCATGCATTTATTTTTTATTTTTATTTTATTTTAGGTTAAGTACACAATACATGCATATGAGTCATTTTTTCTCATGCGTATGAGTCATTTTTGAGTAGTTGAGGCTGAAATTTGGTTAAGTATTTGAAATAATAAGAGTCATTGTAGAGTGGTGATGAAAATTTGGATATGTCCTAGTATATGTGTGATTCATCCAAAAGTGTACATAAAATTCCTTACCTACTGAAAATATAGTAAAGTTTTGAGCCCCCCTAACATGTGTATGAGTTATTCTACTCATGCGCATGAGTTATTTTAAAGTATTCCATGAGAATTGGTATAGGAATCACATAAGGGTCATTCCCTTTTCAACAGAAGAATCATGTAAGAGTTATTTATTGGAAATTCTAGAGAAGTTTACAAACTTTAGAGACACCCCATGAAGTGCAAGTGTCCTTCAACACTTTCATAAGGGTCATTTTTACTCTATACTCAAGAAACAGGAAAAGGATGAAAAACATAAGTTTCATTTTTTAAAATGTGAACGTAAAAGCCCGTGATTGTTAAATTCATAAGAATAATATTTCCAAAACATAAAATTCATCTACCAGAATATAAGAGTTAAAACTTGGTGAGAATCTATGCAATCCACCTATGAAAATGCCATCATTGCTTCATAGAGGCTTTATCCTTTACAAAATTTGAAGAAGAATGAGTTATTCCATGGCATATATCACCACACTATGAGGGTTTATCAGGATGGAAACTTCATAGAAAAGTTGTAGAATCTCTGCACTATGGAGATAATTGCTACATTGTGAAGAGGCACTAGTATAAAAAGTATTTATCGAGTCATCTTATTCACATAAGTTATATATAATCGACGTGAAAAAGCCATGTTTTTGATTTATCACATCGGTTATTATATAACTGATGTGAATAAGACATATATTTCTCTTTATCATATTGGGTATATAAAAACTGACGTGATAAAGTGGGATACCCTCTTTATCACATCGATTATATAATAACCGATGTGAAAAATCAGTAAAAACTACTTTATCAGGTCAATTATCATATAACCAATGTCAAAAGGCATATTTTTAATATCAATTATATAATAACCAATGTTATATACCATTTAAAATTTTATAAAGTGTCATTTTTAATCATTTCAGGGTTATTCATTCTCACGAACGTAGACTAATTTCTCTCACACATAAGACCTAACCCTATTTTCTTTGATCCGATGCACTCCAATATCAGATTTTCTTCTTTATACATCTTCAGTTGTCATCAAATTATTATATCACATTTGATCTGCTCATCTCTCAAGTAAGCCTCACACATTAAACCTCTCTTTCGGTCATTCAATGGAGCGATAACGCTAACTCTTTATTTTTTTCAATTAAAATGACTCAAATATTGCATTATCATCTTCATTAACCCTTAGGTTTTTCCAGCCTCATCATTGTGCATTCGAATATAAATTTTCTCATCTCAAATCTCACATTACACTAGTGGAAAAAACGTTTAACACATTGGCATTTTTCACGTCGGTTCTATATAACCGACATTCAAAGCTTTAATGATCGATATATCATGTCAGTTATTTTATAACCGACGTGATATATCGATTAGGATCCATATTTTACATCGGTTATTTTATAACCGACGTAAAATATACAGAGATTAGATTTTTTACATCGGTTATTGTATAACCGACGTGAAAGTCGAATCTGGCGTGCTTTATCACTTCAGTTATTAAATAATTTACGTGATAAAGGAAAGCTCAATGATTTATCATTACGGTTATTTTACAACCGACATGATAAAGTAAATCTCGGTGCTTTACCACATCGGTTATAAAAAAACTGGCGTGATAAAGCCAATCTCAGCAATTTATCACGTCGGTATAAAGTGACATATATCACATCGTTTATAAAATAACCGACATGATAAATAGTTTTCTACGTCGGTTATTAAATAACCAATGTTATAAACATTAAAAAAATAGTTTATCATGACAATTATTAAATAACCGACGTGATAAATATTTTAAATGATTTATCACATCCCGTATTCAGTCATTCTGTTTTCTTCAATCGGGCGACCTGTGACTCGTCTCTCTCATGCGGAAAACCTAGAATCGATTCATTGAAGTCGTGCCCTACAACCTCATTTTGCAAACATCATTCTTCATATTTATTATTATCAGATCTATCAGGTTGACTTAGAACACTCAAGTAAGCCTCACACGACTCCTTTTCAGTTTTTTTTCCGCGATGCCCTAAACTAATTTGTTGAGATGTTATTTTTGTTTGGTATTGCTATCATGGTTAGTTTCATAGTGTTCATCTATACCATGCTAAATTATTTTATGGTAAAATAAACACATGGAATTGATATCATGGAAGTTTATGATTTTTGTGTGTTCTATCATGTGTGTGCGCGCGTACAGGGGGTTTCCAAGGGGGTGGGGTGGGGGGGGGGGGGGTGTGCAAGTGGGTGGGGGTGTCCAGGGGGTGTCAAAGGGGGTGGGGGGGGGGGGGGGGTGGTGTCAGGGGGTGCGAGGGATATCCAATGGGGTTGGGGGTGTCCAAGGGGGGGTGCAGGGGATGTCAAAGGGGGTGGGGGTGGTGTCCAGGGGGGTGCGGGGGCTATCCAAGGGGGGTGGGGGGCTGTCCAGAGGGTTCGGGGGCTGTCCAGAGGGTTCGGGGGGGGGGGGGGGGGGTAGTCCAGGGGTGTGTCTGTGGGGGTGGGGGGGTTCCAGGGGGTGGGGGGCTGTCCAAGGGGGTGGGTGGGGGGCCTGTCTAAGGGGGTGGGGGGCCTGCCCAGAGGGTTTGGGGGGGTTGTCCGGGGGGGGGGGGCTGCCTAGAGGGTTGGGGGGTGTCTAGGGGGTGTCCAAGGGGGTAGGGGGTGGTGTCCAGGAGGGGTGGGGTTTTTCGGGGGGGGGGGGGGGTGTCTAGAGGTGTGGGGGGCTGTCCAGGGGGTGGGGAGGCTGTCCATAGGGGTGGGGGGACTATCCAAGGGGGGTGGTGGTGTCCAGGGGGTGACCAAGGGGGTGGGGGGTGGTGTCCAGAGGGTTCGGAGGGCTGTCCAGAGGGTTGGGGGGGTGTCCATGGTGGTGGTGGTGGTGGTGGTGGTGTGTGTGTGTGTGGGGGGGGGGGGCAGTCCAGGGGGTGTGTGTGTGTGTGTTGGGGGGGGGGGTCCAAGGGGGTGGGGGTGTTGAAGGGGGTGGGGGGGGGGGGGGCTGTCCAAGGGGGGTGGGTGGGTGGGGGGGGTGTCCAAGGGGGTGGGGCCTGTCCAAAGGGTTTGGGGGGTTGTCTGGGGGAGGGGGGATGTCTAAAGGGTTGGGGGTGTCTAGGGGGGTGTCCAAGGGGGTAGGAGGTGGGGGTGGTGTCCAGGAGGGGTGGGGGGTGTCCAAGGGGGGGGGGGGGGCTGTTTAGAGGTGTGGGGGGATGTCCAGGGGGGGCTTTCCAGAGGGGTGGGGGGCTGTCCAAGGGGGTGGTGGTGTCCAGGGGGTGTCCAAGGGGGTGGGGGTGGTGTCCGGGGGGGGGGGGGGGGGCTGTCCAAGTGGGTGGTGGTGTCCAGGAGGTGTCCAATGGGGTGAGGGGTGGTGTCCAAGGGGGTGGGGGATAAGTGTCAGTTGATATTGACTATTGCATCGTGGTTTGTGAGATTATGACATGATGATTGTATTGCTTAATGGATATTAGGCTATAATTTATTAGTGTTGTTTAAGGGGGTGGGGGGGTGGTGTCCAAGGTGGTGGGGAGTGGTGTCCAAGGGGGTTGGTACAGTCTTATGTTTGAGGTTTCCACTAAGATTTTTAGGGATTCAAGCATTATGAAAAGATGAGGGGTGTTTCAATATGATTCTATTTGGTTATATATATTTTGACCAGTCATTGACTATGAGAAAATTATGGGTTATGGGGGAGATTATGTCGTGGTTTTCAAAGATGTGCAGTTATCCTGACCCCATTGTGCCGTGATGATAGGCTTTACACTATTATTTTCTCCATCTGAGTTTTTATTTTAAATTTGATTTGATTCTCAGGTTTACTCCATTTTCTCTAATTTTATATCAAACATTGGAGGCCCCATGGTTTTATTGGATTCCATATAATTTCCTTAAATAAATTACTTATTCCATGTTCTTCTTCCTTTATTCTTTGTTTCTTTTTTTCTTATTCGTCTAATTCTTCTTCTCCTTCATTCCTTCTATTATTAGGGATGTTTGGTCATTTTTAAATTGACAGTTTAATAGTAATCGATGTGTTCTAGGGTTATTAGGAGGGTTAGGAGGGGTGGGGGTGTCCAAGGGGGTGGGGGGGGGGGGGGGGCTGTCTAGAGGGGTGGAGGGCTGTCCAGGGGGTGGGGGGGTGTCCAGAGGGGTGGGGGGGATGTCCAAGGGGTTGGTGGTGTCCAGGGGCTATCCAAGGGGGGTGGGGGGGTGGTGTCTAAGGGGGTGGGGGTGTCCAGGGGTTGGGGGGTGTCCAAGGGGGTAGGGGTAGGGGTGGGGGGGGGGGTGTCTAGGAGGGGTGGGGGTGATGTCCAGGGGGTGGGGGTGGTGTCCGGGGGGGTGGGTGGGGGGGGGGGGGTGGCTGTTCAGAGGGGTGGGGGGGCTGTCCAGAGGGGTGGGAGGGGGGCTGTCCAGAGGTTTCAAATCGTTAGGATCTGTGTAATTTTCAATAGTGAATGTATACATATTTTAATATTTATACTTCATATTTATTTTTTACGGAAGGGTGAATTTGGTATCCAGTTTCACCAGGATGTATTATTTTTTTGTAATTTTCAATAGTGAATGTATACATATTTTAATATTTATACTTCATATTTCTTTTTTACGGAAGGGAAAATTTGGTATCCGGTTGCACCAGGATGTATTCTTTGTGAACCTTAAGAAGAAAGGATCCAAGATGAATTTAAAACTGTTCTATCTAACTATATATATTTTTTTAAAATCATATTCAAGCATATGTTTTTAAATACGCATAGATTTGTTTTATATTTAAAAATTGTTTTACATTTAAATTATGATTTTTTTCATATAAACATATATTTGTCTTATCTTAAGAAGATGTATAATTTTGATATTTTTTATAGGTAATAATGAGTCGAAGTTGGATTATGGCACATTGAATGAGCAATTAATATGAGGAAGGTGTTGATGCCTTTTTGGAATTTTCTAAACGAAATGTTCCAAGTAGTGACATTTTTTTCTGTCCATGCTTGAAATGTTTGAATATGAAGAAGTTGAAAAGTAGATAGATAAAAGATCATCTGATTTTTCATGGTTTTAATCCGAGTTACAACCCTTGGATTTGGCATGGTGAAACTAGACAGAATGTCACTGATGATGGTGATTCGCAAGATGGTGACTCTGATGGAATTGAATAAATGATTCATGATATTGGAGCAGAACAAATTGAGATAGAATCGACGGTTTCACGTCTATATGGTGATGCTGAAAAACCATTATATCCTGGTTGTATAGATTTTACGGTTTTTTCAGCGTTGTTAAGATTGATTAACCTGAAGGAAAAACATGGATGGAGTGACAGAAGTTTTACAGAGCTGCTACAATTGATGAAAGACATTCTTCCAAAAGATAACGATCTTCCAGATTCACATTATAAGGCCAAGAAAATATTATGCCCGATGGGATTGGGATACAATAAAATACATGCCTATCCGAATAACAGTATGATATATAGGAAGGAATATGAATTTTTGTCAGAGTGTCCTAAATGTGGGATATCACTATATAAGGTGAAAGAAAAATCACAGGTTGATGTAGAGATTACAAAGATCCCTTCAAAGGTATTGTGGTATCTTCCTATAATTCATCGTTTGAAACGTTTATTTGCTAATTCACATGATGCAAAAAGGTTAAGATGGAATGCTGATGAGTGGTTATGTGATGGAAAAATACATCATCCAGCTGATTGTCCACAGTGGAAGAAAATTGATGAGCAATATCCTAAATTTGGAAATGAAATTAGAAATTTCAGACTAGGGTTGTGCACAGATGGAATGAATCCATACCGAACCCTCAGTATCACACATAGTTCATGGCCTATTTTATTGGTAATTTACAACCTCTCTCCTGAAGTTTGTATGAAGCACAAATATTTCATGTTGAGTATAATTATCTTTGGTCCGAAGAAACCCGACAATGATATTGATGTTTTCTTGTCACCATTGATTGATGATTTGAAAATTTTATGGGAGGATGGTATTAGGGTGTATGATTCTTATAAAATGAAATATTTTCAACTGCATGCAGTGCTTTTGTTCACTATAAATGACTTACCAGCATATGGAAATTTGTCTGGATACAGTGTTAAAGGGCATAAAGCATGTCCAATTTGCGAAAAATAGACTTCATATTTTCAATTGCATCATGGGAGGAAAACAATGTACATGGGGCATCAAAAGTTTTTTCATATGGATCAATCTTATAGAAGACTAAAAAAGGCATTCAATGGCTCACAAGAATTTTATATTTCTCCAAAACCTTTATCCCCAGATCTGTATTTTGAGAGGGTGAAAAACCTTGATGTGACATTGGGAAAGACACAAAAATCTGGCAATGATAGACATATTTGGAAGAAAATGTCAATATTTTTTGAGCTACCATATTGGAGATATCATGAAGTTAAACATAATATTGATGTCATGCACATAGAGAAGAATATCCATGATAGTTTGATTGGAACATTGTTAGATATTAAAGGAAAGACTAAATATGGGTTGAATGCAAGATTAGACTTACTATCAATGGGAATACGTTTGGAGTTAGCTCTCACTCCTAATGGAAGATGAACATTTCCTCCCTCGGCTTTTCATACATTATCGAAGAGGGAGAAAATTAGCTTTTGTCAGTGTCTTCATGATATCAAAGTGCCTCAAGGTTATTCTTCAAATGTAAAATTTTTTGTCTCATTGAAGGTCTTGAAGTTGATAGGTATGAAATCTCATGATTGTCACGTCATGATGAAACGACTTCTACCAGTTGCATTGCGTGGAATATTTCCCATCCATGTTAGAAAGACTATAATGAAGTTGTGTTATTTTTTCAATTCAATTTGTAATAAGGTGATTGATGTGAATGCTTTGAACATTTTGGAAAAAGATGCAATTTTTATACTTTGTCAATTGGAAATGTATTTTCCTATAACTTTTTTTGATATAATGGTGCATTTAATGATTCATCTGGTTTGATAAATAAAGCTTTGTTGACCTGTATATCTTCATTGGATGTATCCTTTTGAAAGGTATATGAAAATATTGAAGGGGTATGTTAAGAATCTATATCGACCTGAAGCCTCCATTATTGAAAAGTATATTTATGAGGAGGTTGTAGAGTTTTGTACGAGATACTTGGCTATGGAGCAGTATATAGGTTTGCCTCAATCTCGCCATGAACGAGTTAATAATGATGGAAAGGGGATTCGTGGCTTGAAAGTAAAATTGTTGTCAGCTGAACAGATGAAGAAGTTAGAATCATACATCTTGAATAACATATTTGATGCTCAACCGTATATCACATTACATATTAATGAGTTGAAACAATTTCATCCAAAGAAGAAAGAAATGTGGATTTTGAATGAGCACAAAAAAACATTTTTGTCATGGTTTAAAAAGACCTTGCTTGGTAGATCAGATGTATCAGAGACATTAAAATGTATAGTGGGTGGTCCATGTTTAAATGTGATAACATGGTACGATTATGACATTAATGGATATATATTTCATACGAAAGCTCAGGACAATAGAAGTGTAGTTCAGAATAGTGGTGTATTGGTGTTTTCAGAAGTAATGCATTTTTTGAGTGTTAAGAACAAAAACCCAATTTCTGCATCAAGTGCATATTATGGAGGATTGAATACATATGGGAGGTTGATTGCTTTAAAATTAAAGTTCCTGTTTTTAACTGTAAATGGTTTATCGGTAACAACAGTGTCAGACACGATGAATTTGGAATGATAGTTTTTAATATGAATAGAATGGAAGACACATCTGATTCTTTTATAATGAAAACACATGCAAAACAAATTTTCTATGTAGTAGATTAATCAGATATGTAGTGGGCTATTGTTTTACAAGGGAAAAAACAATATGTTGGTGAGGATGAACTTGATGAAGATTCTAATTTATGTGAGATCCCTACTTCCATGGAAATATTAAAAGAACATAATGATGAGCATGTTGAAGACATGGTTTGTTCCATAAGGAACGGTCATGATAAAGGAATTTGGGAAAATAATCCATTTTTACATTCCTAAAATTATAGGTAACATTTGTTTATTTCTTGTTTACATTTATTATTTTCATAAAATGTTAGATATTGTAAGTTTTTTCTTTATTAAAACATGTATTAAAACAAAATAAGTATAAGTTTTTGTTTGTTTTAATTTTGTTTAGTTTACTTTATCATGTTTACCATTACATAAATTATATATCTATTATTTTTGTTCAGGAAAAATGACTTTACCATGTTTACCATGTTTACCATCTTGACCATACTTACCATATTTACCATTGTTTAACATGCTTACCATATTAACCATGTTTACTATTACGTAACTTAGTACAATTTTCTATTTCATGATTACAGTAGTAGTTTAATATTTGAATTTTTATATTTGTGGACTAATGTTTGTTTTTTTGATTTGAAGGATAATGACATATCAATCAGTTGATCAACCACATGATTCTGGAGATGAGCATATTGGTCATACCTCTGGGGAGGAACATTCACATGCTCCTCTTGATGTTCCCCAATCTTCCTCATGTGCTCCCATTATGACAAAGAGTTCAAGAGTTGGTAAACGTGGGTGCACACGTTTACCAAAATTATCACTTGCCCGTTTACAGGATCATAGGATACTCATTGAGTTTGATGAGAATGATATTCCTAGAGGTCCAAATGCAAAAGATTTTAAGAGTTTTGTATCAACTCAGAGTAAGAGCAAAGTAAGCATTTTGTATGATGATTGGAGAATTGTGGACAAAGCGATAATCTCTCAGTTGTGGGAGATGATATTGGTAAGATCTTTTACTATTTTTTTTCTATTCTTTAAATGTTTCTAGTATATATAATATGTTTAACCTCTTCTTTATCAGATGACATTTGATATTCCTAACACTGGTGGAGTCAGGAAGAAATGCTTATCGATGGCTTCCAGGAGATGGAGGGATTTCAAATCAACCCTCACATCTGATTTCTTTTTTGGTCATAGGAGTCATGACAATCCATGTCGTATATATCCTTTCATAGATGAAGACACCTGGAGACAGTTTGTTGAAAGTATAATAAAAGATTCATTTTTGGTAAGGGAAATGTAAACTTTTATAATATTTATTATATAAATGATCTTATTAATGTTTTGTTAATGATTTCTTATTCTTAATTTACTGTAAACAAGGAAATATCATCAGGAGATCCAATCTAAAAATGTATACCCTCATAGTTTATCTCGGGGAGGGTATACATTATTGGAAGAACAAATGATGGCGGAAAAATTACAAAAAATAACATTTGAGTCTTCAAGCTCTAGAGAGGTGTCCCCTCCATCCCCTCCATCTAGATATGAAAAATAGAAGAGAGCTCAGATGGTCAAAAAAGGGCAATATCTTTCAGAAGATTCGAGAATCATAACTGAGAGGATAGTAAGATATCTATTTTATTTATTTAAGTTAACTATTTTCTTAATATAATTTCAATAATTAAAAAAATGTTCAATTAATTAATACAAGATTCTCTTGAGGAGCAGAGCTCATATGGGGTATTTACAACTAATGGGAGGCAAGATATTTTATCTGCAGCATTGGGAAAGCCCGAACATCCTGGTCATGTACGAGGATATTCGGCAGTTGTATCAGTAAGAAAAGTGTTGTCACGTTCTTCAAATTCTTACGTTGAAGGTGTTTATAAAAAAAATAGAATCCTTGGAGGCTAAAGTTCATAATATTAATGCGACGATGGAGGAAAAGATTAGAGTGTCGGTACAGTTTATGTTTGCAGACATGCAAAGACAATTTCAGACTGCATCTCCCACTCTTCCACCTCCCCCTGAAGACCCCATTATTTATCCCCCACCTCCACCAGTAGCTCCCACTCCCCCACCTCATCCTACAGACCCCATTTTTTTATCCTACTCCTCCACCGCAGCTTCCTAATTATTGCTAGTTGTATGTTGATGATCCTCAACATCAAATAGTTGCATATGGGTTGGTATATTGTATAGGAGATACAGTTCATCATCAAAAATTAGAGGTATAGAATCAGAGGGCCACTGTACAAGATATTATAGATAGATCAGCTCGAGTACCATTACCTACAGATGAGGTGATGACAGTTGGACATAATATCAGCCATTTTTTAATTTGGTCATCCAAACTTCTTCGACTCATTACCATAGAGGTATGTATGTTATATCTTCTTTTTTATTTTTTTTATTAAATTTGTTTTATCATTTGAAAACTAATATATTTTTCTATTTATTTTTATAAGAATACTTCAAAGGTAAAGAAATACTGTATAGAAAGCAACAAAGAAAAATGGCTATGACATAAGATATAGATTCAAGTAGTCTTGAAAGATTGTCAAGATATTCAAATTTGTTGGCGGATCATTATGAGTTTCCAATGGAAGATCATGTTTGTGGACATGCAATAACTACAGGGATTGTGAAAACTGATATCATGGAGCTTGTTACTGGAGATAAGTTGGGCATCAACGTGGTGTAAATTTTTTCCATGTAAGTCTTAACACCTTTTTCCTACATTATATTTATTAAAAATGTATACTTATGTTTGTTTTGTATTAGGTATATTTATAACATTTGTGAGAAGAATGAGTGGAAAGATGTATATGGATTCATGGACCCACATTTGATTTCCCCTAAAGCATGTGCATTGGATAAAAAACAAAGAATTCTTTATATTGCTCAAAGACTTGAACAGAATATAGTCACACAATGTTGGATGGTGCCTTTTTGTGATAGGTATGAAACACATCTATCTCAAAGAGTTCATTATCTTTTAACATAAAAAACCACTAACCTTAAATTTTCTTTTATCAGTGATCATTGGATGTTAGGGGTTTTTTTCCCAAGGGAGAAAACACTTTATTGGATATTCTCTATCCATGGTGATGTGCGGGAATGTTTTAAGAAAATTTTGGAAAAGTAAGTTTCAATTTCTCAATAGTTTTATATATTATAATGAATTTTAAATTTATCCTATTCGTATTATTTTCTAACAGGGGATGGGTCTACTTTCGAAAAAACACAAAGAAAAGGAGTGCGAAGATCAAATATATAAATGTAAAGGTAAATATCCATTTATAATTTATACTTTTTGATTTATTACGTAAAAATAATATATTGAATTTACACTCATTCAAACAGAATTTACATGAAAAAAAAGGCATCATCGAATGCGGATATTATATGTTAATTATATATGAAATAATAACAACTGAGACAGTTGTGAACTTTGAACTGGTAAGATTTCCTTTTAAACTTTTCCATAATATTTCATTTGATTTATTCATTATACATGTTAACTAATATCCTTTTAATTTGTATATATTTGACGACCCTTAACCCTGTAGTGCTCAAGACATCAAACACTTACAAGTGGAATGGTCAAATTATTTTACAGGTTTGATTAAATTTTAGTTGTTTATAGTGTAAAATGTAATTTTGAATATTGTCATTCTAATTGTGTATTTGGTAGTCATTTAGGTTGGATTTAGTTTTTTTAAGTTGACATTGTAAGTTTTGAATGTTATATATGTGAATGTTTAATTTTTCTCTACTTCTTGTTTTGGTGTACTTATGATGGTTTTTCTCGTATGGATTCTGGTCTGGGGGGGAGGGGTTCCAAGGGTGTGTGGGGGTGTTCAGTGGGGTGGGGGGGGGGGGTGTTCAGTGAGGTGGTGGGGGGGTGTCCATGGGTGTGGTAGAGGCTGTCCAGTGGAGTGGAAGGGTGTCCGGAGGGTGGGAGGGATGTCTAGGTGAGTGAGGGGATGTCCAGGGGTGTCTAGGGGTGTGGGGGCTGTCCAGGGGGTGGGGGGAAGTCCATGGGTGTGGGGGGGGGGGGGGTGTCCAGGGGTGTGGTGGGGGTTGTCCAGTGGTGTGTGTGTGTGTGTGGGGGGGGGGGGGTCTGGTCTGTTTTTGGTAACTTTTTGGTTTGTTTTAGGGGTGTGGGAGGGCTGTCCAGGGGTGTGGGAGTGCTGTCCCGGGGTGGGGGGGGGGGGGTATACAGGAGGGTTTGGGGGGGGGGGGGGTTGTACAGGGGTGTGGGGGGATTTTCAGGGGGTGGTGGGGTTGTACAGGGGTGTGGGGGGCTATCCAGGGGGTGGGGGGCAGTCCAGGGGTGTGGGGGGGGGTGTCCAGGAGGGTGGGGGTTGTCCAGGGGTGTGGAAGGCTATCCAGGGGGTGGGGGGGGGCAGTCCAGGGGTGTGTGTGTGTGGGGGGGGGGTGTCCAGGGGTGTGGGGGGCTATCTAGTGGGTGGGGGGGGGGGGGGGGGGTTCTGGTCTATTTTTTGTAACTTTTTGGTTTGTTTCAGGGGTTTCGGAGGGCTGTCCTGGGGTGTGGGAGTGCTGTCCAGGGGGTGGGGGGTATACAGGAGGGTGGGGGGGGGGGGGTTGTCTAGGGGTGTGGGGGGCTATCTAGGGGGTGGTGGGGTTGTCTAGGGGTGTGGGGGGATGTCCAAGGGGTGGGGGGGGGGGGTCCGGGGGTGTGGGGGGTGTCCAGGAGGGTGGGGGGGGGGGGTTGTCCAGTGGTGTGGGGGGCTATATAGGGGGGTGGTGGGAAGTCCAAGGGTGTGGGGGGGGGGGGGGGTGGTGTCTAGGAGGGTGGGTGGGGTGGGGGGGGGGTTGTCCAGGTGTGTGGGGGGCTGTCCAGGGGGTGGGGGGGGGGGGGGGGCAGTCCAGGGGTGTGGGGGGTGTCCAGGGGTGTGGTGGGGGCTGTCCAGTGGGGTGGAGGGGTTCTGGTATGTTTTTGGTAACTTTTTGGTCTGTTTCAGGGGTGTGGGAGGGCTGTCCAAGGGTGAGGGAGTGCTATCCATGGGGGTGGGGTGGGGGGTATACAGGAGGGTGGGGGGTTTTCTATGGGTGTGGGGGGGTTCTGGTCTGTTTTTGGTAACTTTTTGGTCTGTTTTAGGGGTGTGGGAGGGCTGTCCAGGGGTGTAGGAGTGTTGTCCAGGGGGTGGGGGGGGGGGGGTATACAGGAGGGTGGGTGGGGGGAGGGGGTTGTTTAGGGGTGTGGGGGGCTGTCGAGGGGGTGGTGGGGTTTTCCAGGGGTGTGGGGGGTGTCTAGGAGGGTGGGGGTCTGGCCAGGGGTGTGGGGGATATCCAGGGGGTGGGGGGGGGGGAGTCCAGGGGTGTGTGGGGGGGGGGTGTCCAGGATGGTGGGGGGGGGGGGGGGGTTGTACAGGGGTGTGGGGGCTGTCCAGGGGGTGGGGGGGGGGCAGTCCAGGGGTGTGGGGGGGTGTCCAGGGGTGTGGTGGGGGCTATCCAGTGGGGGTGGGGGGGGGGTTGTCCAGGGGTGTGGGGGGCTGTCCATGGGGTGGTGGGGTTGTCCAGGGGTGTGGGGGGATGTCCAGGGGGTGGGGGATGTAGTCCAGGGGTGTGGAGGGTGTCCAAGGGTGTAGTGGGGGCTGTCCAGTGGGTGGGGGGGGGGGGTTCTGGTCTATTCTGGTCTGTTTTTGGTAACCTTTTCTCGGTTTCAGGTAATTTGGCTGGGCATAGTAGTGGTTCGGTTTTATTTAAAAAAAATTGTTTTTTACACCGGTTATGAAATAACTGACGTAAAAAATGCATTGATATTAGGTTTAACGTTGGTCATTTGGAGAATGATGTAATAAGTTCATGGGAAATGGTTTTTATATCAGTTATTTCATAACTGACGTAATAAATTGGAATGGATAGTTTTTTATGTCGTTTATAAAATAACCGACGTCATAGATATGTTTTTACGTTGGTTATTATATAACCGACGTTGGAAACCTCTTGGAAGACAGGTTTATCATGTCGGTTATAAAAATAACCGACATGATAAATGCTTCAGAGGAGTGCTTTATGATGTTGATTATTTAATAACCGATGTGAAAGGGTATATACTACGTTGGTTATTAAATAACCGACGTAATAAACCATGACTCCGAAGCGTTTTCTACATCGGGTTTTTATCAACTGACGTGAAAAATGCTTTGGATTTGTGTTTTTTACGTCGGTTTTAAAATAACCGACATAAAAAACTATGTTTATAATGTCTCCTGTAATAACGTCGGCCAAAAGAAGACGTTAAAAATAAAAAATAACCACCGTAAAAAATGTTTTCTGCACTAGTGTTACCATCTTCATTTACCATATATGTGCATTGATTTAAGTATACAACTATGTGGAATTAATTATATCTTAATGCTATATATTAGATCATAAATTTACTCATTATATATTAATGTTTTGGTGTTTCAACTATATGGAAATGTGTTTTCACTGAATTGTCTCACAGATGTTTATATTGCATCACATCTTAAATTTCTGCATTGAATCTCTAAATGTTGCTTATTTGGATGATGTTTGTGAATCATTCATTGTTTATGAATACAATTACATGTATATGGATAAATTTTAATTATTGTTATGCATTTATTAGAGAATTAGTAATATTAAAATGTAATATATACATACATTTAAATTTTCATACAGTTTAATTTACAATATCATATAAGTAGTGTATATGCATATCAACACTTTTCTTATGATGTGATCATATTCTTATCTTGAAAAATCATATATTAAATATGCAGTCAACATATTATGAGTTACTATCAATATAACGTTGACATTATTGGTGAATACACAATAGTAATTTTCAATTGGTTCCTTTACATATCTTTGTTATATTATGATAGAATGAGAATTAATGGTGACTGAGAGATTTACCTGAATCAATTTTTCAAAAACTAACATCGTGTACATAATTGAATATGTCATGGGTTAGTAAAATATCTACATACTTATGTGGAATACATGTATTATTGGAACCAATTATGCAATTATTCATGAATAACTATGACTTTCATGAATTATATCAGATTATGATCAACATCCTAGTTGATATTTGGGTTAAATTATAAACCTTTAGATTATTATCTAAATAATTTTGTGAAGTATATGATAATTTTAGGAATACTTTGTAAGGTTCAAGTCTATCACATTCCATGAAATTAAAAAAATTAACTTCACCATATTCCATATAATATTGGAAAATTAATTAAACTCCATCAATAAATTCACTTATGCTATGGGAACAATCAACCCCCACATTTTAAAGACGAACAAAAAAAAATCAATTCCAAAAAAAATTGTACCATCACCAAGGATTCGAATTGACTTCCACTATACACATTATACAAAAGAACTATAACTTAGAGGGATGATATAAGACAATAGTCCATGATTAAATATCCCTATTTAAATAACACTGAGTACCTCTCCCCATTTAATATTGAAACAAATGATCACTTCATTGAGAATTCGAAAAATAAAAATAATAACACACAAAACCAAATCACAAGGGATAATATACCTTTCTATGAAACACTTGATGAAGTTACTATTTGTTGAATGGAAAAATGAAATTATACTCATGTAATGGAAAACAAATTGGGGAAGTGGGTACCTTCTCCAATATATCTATGTGGATAAAGGTTAATAATATTCAATTTCAAGTTTCATATAATTTCATTCAGAATAAAATGAAAAATGAGAGAATGGTCTAACTCTATTTTCTTTTGTAAATCACTTCCATTAATTTCTTTTTATGATTTACCAATAATATTTAAAATTATATTCCATTATTATTTAGAATTTATAATTATTATTTTCAAATACACATTTTTTTTTAAATTTCAAAATTATATTACTTGAAAATTACGACATATTTGATATAAATTTACTTTATTTTCTATTTGATTATTGTATAATAATTCAAATTAAAATTCAATTTAATCTCCAAAGTTATTAATTTTTTATACATTATATTCACTATTATTGAAAATCATAGATTCATTTTACTGATGACTTCTACCACAAGCGTGTCTTCTTGATTACCATAAAAATAATCTATTATTTACCCCTCTTACTCACTTTTATCACCACTATATTATTTTGACAAGATATTTATTTTTGATGTTTGTTATATGTAATAATGTGTTGAATTTGGATTACGACACTTAAAATAAGTGATGAATATAAGGAAGGTGCTGATTCTTTTTTGGAATTTTCTAAATGAAATGTTCTAAACAATGATATGCTTTTCTATCCATGTATGAAATGTTTAAATATGAATAAGTTGAAAAGAAGAGAGATCAAAGATCATTTAATTTGTCATAGTTTTAATCTGACTTACAGCCCTTGGATTTAGTATGGTGAAATTGGGCATAATTTTAGATCTATTGATGATGATGCTTTGCATGATGATAACTTTGATCAAATTGAATAAATGATTCATGATATTAAAGTAGAAGAAATTGAGAAAGAGAAAAAAATTGAGTGTGTATATGGTGATGTTGAAAAACCATTGCATCCAGGTTGTATGGAATTTAAAGTTTTATCAATGGTGTTAAGATTTATTAACTTGAAGGAGAAACATGGATGGAGTGATAAGATTTTTACATAGTTTCTAATTTTTTTGAAAGATATTCTTCCTAAAGACAATGATCTTCCAGATTCACATTATAAAGAAAATAAAATACTATGCCTGATGAGATTGGGGTACAAAAAAATACATGTCTTCTTGAATGTCTGTGTGCTATATAGAAAAGAATAAAAATTTCTATTAGGGTGTCATAAATGTGGGACGTCACAGTATGAGTTGAAAGAAAAATCACAGGCTGATTTAGCAGTTACAGAGACCCCTACCAAGGAATTTTGGCATCTTCCTATAATTCCTCATTTGAAACATTTCTTTTCAAATTGACATGATGAAAAAAGGTTAATATGGAATGCAGATGAGGAAATATGTGATGGAAAATTATGACATCCAGCTGATTATCCATAGTGGAATAAAATTGATCATAAGTTTTCTACATTCAAAAATAAAGTTAGAAATATCTGACTTAGACTGTGCATGAATTTAATGAATCCATATAGAATCCTTAGTAGCACACATAGTTCATGGATTATTTTATTGGTAATTTAAAACTTATATCCTAAATTTTGTATGAAGAAAAACTATGTCATGTTGAGTTTAATGATCTTTGGACCAAAACAACCTCAAAATGATATTGATGTTTTCTTGTCACCATTAATTGATAATTTTAAACTCTTATGGGAGGATGCTATTAGGGTGTATGATTCTTATAAAATGGAATATTTTCAATTGCATGAAATGATTATGTTCACTATAAATGACTTCCCAACATATGAAAATTTTTCTGGATACAATGTTAAGGGGCATAAATCTTGTCTAATTTGTGAACAATAGACTTCATATTATCAACTGCATCATGGGATAAAAACAACATACATGGGTCATTGAAAGTTTTTGCCTATGGATCACTCTTATAGAAGATTAAAAAAGGCATTCAATGGCTCACAACAATTTTATATTATTCCAAAAAAATTATCCACTAATCAGTATTTTGAGAGGGTGAAAAACATTGACGTGACATTCAAAAATACACATAAATCTGGTAATGATAGAAGTGTTTGGAATAAACAGTCAATATATTTGGAGCCACCATATTATAGATATCATGATGTCAAACATAACATTTATATCATGCACATGGAGAATAATATCTATGAAATATTTATTGGAACATTTTTAGATATTAAAGGAAAGAAAAACGATGGGTTGAATGTAAGATTGGACATACTCTCAATGGGAATACGTTTAGAGTTAGCTCCCACTCCTGATAGAAGGTGAACATTCCTGCCCCTAGATTTTCATACATTATCAAAGAGGGAGAAAATTATATTTTTTTAGTGTCTTCATAATATAAAAGTGCCATAGGGTTATTCTTTAAATGTAATTTTTTTGTGTCTTTAAAGGATTTGAAGTTGACAGGTATGAAATCTCATGATTGTCACATCATGATGCAACAAATCATACCGGTTTCATTGCATGTAATATTTACCATTTATGTCAGAATGACTATCATGAAGGTGTTTTATTTTTTCAATTCAATTTGTAATAAGGTGATTGATATGAATGATTTGAACAATTTGGAGAACAAAGTAATTTTTATACTTTTTCAATTAGAAATTTATGTTCCTCTATATTTTTTTTGATATCATGGTGAATTTAATGGTTCATTTGGTGTGAAAAATAAAGCTTTGTGAAATTTTATATCTATGTTAGATGTATCCTTTTGAAAGGTATATAAAGATATTGAAGGGGATGTTAAGAATCCATATCGACTTGAAGCCTCCATTATTGGGAAGTATATTTCTTATAAGGTTGCAGAGTTTTGTACAAGATACTTTTCTACAGTAGAGCACATTGGTTTTTTTATATCTCACCATGAACAAGTTAATTATGGGGGAAATAGGATCCATGGATTAAAAGTCAAATTATTGACAAGAAAAAAAATAAAGAAGGTAAATTTATACATATTGAATAACATAGATGATGCTCAACCATATATAACATTGAATATTAATGTGTTGAAACAATATTATCCAAAGATGAAAGATATATGGATTTTGAATGAGCATAATAATTTTTTTCCATGGTTTAAAGAGACTATTTTTGGTAGATCAGATACATCAGAAAGATTAAGATGGTTTGTGGGTGGTCCAAGTTTAAATTTGATAACATGGTCTAGGTATGACATTAATTGATATATATTTCATATGAAATATCAGGACAATAAAAGTCTAGTTTAGAATAATAGTGTATTTGTTTTTGTATAAGTAATTCATTTTTCGAGTGCCAAATCCAAAAACCCAATTTTCACATTAAGTACATATTATGGAGTCATTGAAGAAATATGGGAGGTTTATTACATTAAATTCCAAGTTCTAGTGTTTAACTATAAATGGTTTATTAGAAACAATAGTTTCATGCATGATGAATTTGGAATGACACTAGTTAATCTGAATAGATTGGAATACACAACTAATCCTTTTATAATGGCAACACATGAATTTTTTCTATGTTCTTGATCAATCTGATATATAGTGGTATATTGTTTTAAAAAGAAAAAACAACATGTTGGTGATGATAAACTTGACAAAGATGCTGATTTAAGTGAGATCCCTACTTCCATGGAAATAATAATATATAATATTAATGAGCACATTGTAGACATGGTTTGTGCCACATGTAACAATCATGATGAAGGAATTTGAAAAAATAACCCTTTAGTACATTCCTAATATTATAGGTAACATATGTTTATTTCTCATTTATTTTTTTTAAATTTCATACAATGTTAGATATTTTAATTTTATTTTCTTTATTAAAACATGTATTATAACTAAGAAGTTAAAGTTTTTGTTTATATTAGTTTAGTTTTGTTTAGTTTACCATGTTTACCATTATATAGCTTATCTATTAATTGATTTTGTTGAAAAAAAATATTTTAAATCTAATATGTTAAATAAAAACAAAAATATTGTATAAGAGTAGATTAAAAAAATATTCTTTTTGGTGTAAAAATGATTTATTAGGTTGGATCATTTTTACTATTCAAACACCATTTTTTGGATTTTTTATAATTAATTTATATTCCATTTAATATCTCATTAATTTTGTTATAATTTTAGTTAAACATAAAAAATATGAATAAAAATGTGTTAAGTTAAGTTTAGTTTACTTTTTTGTTTGATAATTTTTCATTTTTTATTTACATTAGTATGTAATATTTGAATTTGTATATTTGTGTACTAATTGTTTGTTGCATTGATTTGTAGGATAATGATAGACCAATCAACTAATCCACCACATACTTATAGAGATGATCATACCCATACCTTTGGGGAGGAATGTACACATGATTCTATTGACGAGACTCATCCTTATTTACAAGAGACATCTACTCCCACATGGTCAAAGAAGAGTTCGAGGGTTGGTAAATGTGACAACACATGTTTACCAAAATTATCTATTATCCATAGTCAGGATTAGAGGATACCAGTATACTTTGATAATAATGATATTACAAGAGGTCCAAATTTAAAATAATTGAATACTTTTATATCGGTGCAGGTTAAAATAAAAGTTAGAATTTTTATTGATGATTGGAGAAGTGTTGAAAAATTAACACTATCTCACTTGTGGGAGACCGTTTTGGTAAGCTCATTTGTTATTATTTTACTTGTCTTGAAATGTTTTTAGTAATATATGTTTTCCACCTTATTATCAGATGATATATGATATACCTGATACTAGAGGAGTTAGGAGAAAATGTTTATCATTAGCTGCTAGGAGATGGAGGGATTTTAAATCAACCCTCACATCAAATTTCATTTTTGGGCATAGGAAACATCATAATCCATGTGATATATATCCCTTTATAGATAAATATAAATGGATGTAATTTGTTAAAATTAGAAGTTGAGAAGTGTTTTTGGTAAGTGAAATGTTCCATTTTAGAAGTTTTTTAATATAAATGATCTTATTAATGATTTATTTATTCTTAATTTAAATAAATCAAGGAGATATCATCTAGATATACAATCTAGAGATTTATACCCTTGTAATTTATCTCAGGGAGGGTATAATTTATTGGAAGAAAAAATGATGGCTGAAAAATTTCAAAAACTGAGAGCTGAGTCTTTAGGCTCTGCAAATGTTTCCCCTCTAACCCCCCTAACTAGACATGAAAAATGGAAGAGGGATCAAATGATAAAAAAATGACAATATCTTATGGAAGAGTCAAGGGTTGTAGCTGAGAGTATTGTAAGATGTTTACTTTATTTATTTATTTAAGTTAATTAAATTCTTTATATATTGTGATTTATCACATATTTTTGCAAATATTTCATACAAGATTATCTTGAGAAGTATAACACATAGGGGGTCTTTTTATTTAAGGGTAGAAAGGACATTTTAGCTACAAAATTGGGAAATAATGAACACCTGGGTCATGTAAAAGGATACCTGGTAGGAGTATCTATGAAAAATTCATTTCCACATTTTTCAGCTTCTTCAATGGAGGATGTTTATAAAGAAAAAATAGAATCTTTGGAAGTTGAAGTTTAGGATATTCATGTGATGATGGAGGATAGGATCAGATATTCAGTATAATCTATGTTTGCAGAAATGAAAAAATAGTTTCATACAACATCTCCCACTCCTCCACCTCCACCAATAGCTCCCGCTCCTCCACCTCTTCCTACATACCCCACTCCTTATCCTACTCCTACACCCCCTCCTCCACAGTTTTCCAGTTATTGTGAGTTATATGTTGATGATACCTATCATCATATTGTTTCATATGGGATGATATTTTATATTGGATATACCATTCATCATCAACAGATAGATATAAATCATTATAGGGTCACTATATATGATATTATAGATTGATCAACTAAAATACCATTACCTACAGATGAGGTGAGTGCAGTTGGACAAAGTATAAACCACTTTTTAGTTTTGATATATAGACTTGTTAGACATATTACCATAGAAGTATATGTATATTTTATGTTTTATTTCATTTTGGTATTTTTTTTAACATTTTAAAGTTTATATATTTATCTATTTTTTACAGGAATAATTTAAATGTAAATAAATTCTATATAGACAATAAAAAATACAAAATTTCTATGACTTCACATACAAATTATATTAGTCTTGATAGATTGTAAACATATTCAATTTCTTTTTTGTATGTTTATGAGATTCCAATTAAATTTTTTGTTTATGGATGTGAAATTACTGTGGTGATTTTAAAAAATTATATTATGGATCTTGTAACTGGAGATCAGTTGGGCATCAACATAATGATAGTTTTTTCCATGTAAGTCTTAACATAAATATTTATGCATGTTTAATTTATGAAAAATTTATACTTATGTTTGTTTTGTATTAGGTGTATTTATACATTGTGTAATGACCATGAAAAGATAAATGTATATGGATTTATTAACCCATAGTTTATTTCACCTACAGTGATGAAAATGACTGAAGTAGAAAGAATAGTTTATATTGATGAAATATTTCAAAAGAATACAATTATTTAGTGCTAGATGTTTCCTTATCTTCAAGAGTATGAAACATATATCTCACAAAGTGTTATATATATTTTAACACAATAACCACTAACATTAATTTTATTTTATATCAGTAGCCATTGGATGTTAGGTATTTTTTGTCCAAGGGAGAGGACGCTTTACTGGTTATTCTCTATCCATGGTGAAGAGAGAAAAAATTTTAAGAATGTGTTAGATACATAAGTTTGTATTTATTTAATACTTTTTTATATTATAATGGCTTTTAAATTTATTTCATTCATATTATTTTCAAATAGGGTATGAAATTTCTTTCAAGAGACCACAAGAAAAAAGAGCGCCAAGATCAAATATGTAAAACCAATGGTGAATTTTCATTTACAATTAGTAACTTTTGGATATATTACTCAATAATGTTATTTTTAATTGAAAAACTCTTTTAAATAATGTTTTCATAAATAATAAGGCATAAAAGAATGTGGGTATTATGTTTTAAGATTTATGTATGAAATAATTTCAACTGGGACAGTTAAGAAGTTCCACCAGGTTATATTTATTTATAAAATTTTCATTAATATTTTATTTGTTTTATTGAAAATACATGCTAAATGATTTCCTTTTAATTTATATCTTTTTGAAGACCCTCAACCTTATAGTGAAAAAGAGTTGATATACTTATAGATTTAATGGGAAAATAATTTTATAGGTGTGGTTATATTTTAGTTTATTTGTACTATATATTGTAATTTTGAAGGTTATAATTGTAAATGTGTTTTTCTGGTAGTTTTACTGATACTTATACTTGGTTTTTGCTTGTTTTCTTCTCTTTTCTATTGTGGAGAGGATGGTTGAAAAAAAAAAATTATTAAAAAAATTTGGTTTTCACATCGTTTATCAAGTAATCTATGTGGAAAACCCTTTATTAAGTCGGTTTTTGACATCGATTATGTGATAACCAACATGAAAAACCCATTATGAATGGTTTTTTACATTGGTTATCTGATAACCGATTTGAAAAACCAATCTTAATGGTTTTTTCATGTCGATTATCACATAACCGACTTGAAAACGCTTTATCGTGTCAGTTTTTCATATCATTTATCAAATAACCGATGCGAAAAACCAATAAAATAATTCATTCACAACATCAGTTGTTTTTAACCAATGTTAAAAATTTATTTAAAATTTTTTCTACAATAACGTCACCTATTAACCAATATTTAAAAGAAAAAAATTTTACATGAAAAACCACTTTCTGCACTAGTGAGGCTAAGGTGAGATTCAGTGATACTGCCAATTTGGTGGTGCCTCTTCAATGGACATATTAATTATGCCGTGATGCATATATCCTTATTTTTAACCAATAAATTCCTTTCAACTACGATGGATTAAATTCAAAGAAGAGTAAAAGAAACAAGATCATTTGGTTTTATTTAAAGAGAAGATAAAAAGATAATGACCATAAATGAATTACCAGAACAATTGATACTTGCTTCCAACTAGATAATCCATTTGGAAACTTACTACTATTAATCACATGGACACGAGGAATTGAGCACCTACTACCACAAATTAGAAGTGAATCATATAAAGAGTGTTTCATGAGAATAAATCTTCCCCATGCACTTGAACTCCATTGGTTCTCTCCATTTTTAAAATGTTTCTAATATTTAAAATTATATTCCTTAATTTATAAAATGGAACTTGAACTTTCTCTCATTGGAGGAGAGTTTCTATTATAGTTTAGGGTTTTCACTTGTAGTTCTATATTTTTAATATATATTAATTTTATATTTATCTTTTATCATTTATATTTTTTTACTTCTTCCTCTGTGATTCTCATATCTTTTTTAATGTAGAACTAACACCCTCAGTGTTGTTTGAGGGAGGGATCAGTGATAGATTGAATTTGTTATGATTAAATTATTTCTTTTATTTTTTTTCAAAGATTTAAATGGTGGTTAAACTAAGATTAGTGCGTGGTCTCCATACTGTCCCTACCACTAAATTCTTTTTCTTTGTTCATATATTTTATTTCCAGTAAATATTTAAGTCATTCATATAATGGAGTTTGACTTAGGTATTAATGTTTCATAAAAAGTTTTCCTAGAAGAATTTGGGAATATTTTTATTTGTACATGAAAAGGTCTTGGTGAAGGGTAATTATAATTTGGAAAAAATGGGTGTATATTGATTGATATTGATATCTACATTGAATAGTTTAGTGAGATTTAATATTTAAAGAATAATGATTTACATCACTATGAACTCCTGATGAAAATAGATCATCTTTATTTATCTTTCCTTACTAACATAATCATGTTTTATTTTTTATTGTTTTTCATTAAACACACACACACACATATTTTATATACATTTTTAAACCCCAACTATATTAGTATTTCCTTTTTTATAGCATATTTTATTAATAAACAGTGGCAATAAAAATTCAGTGTTTGTGAGTGGCCACTTTGAGAGATTGAACCTTGGTTATTCCATTATAGTGCATGATTATATAATAAGAATTCATTAATAAGGATTCATGAAAACCCATCTCATCAATTTGGAACCATATTTGGGGAGGTGAAACACTTTTACACACTTTTTTCACAAAAGGAAACGTAAAAAATATATTAAATTGTAAAAAATAAAAAATATAACTTTATGAAGTTCCTGAATAGGATTGAGATCATTGGGGGGGGGGGGGGGGTGAATGAGTGATCAATTTTTCTTCTATAATAAAGTTTCTTAACCTATTCTTCAAAAAACTTTCTTAACCTATGAAAACTTGTTAAAGTTATGATCCACTCAAATATAAATCTCAGCCTTACCTTTCATATGAACCAAATATAAATAAAGAGAAGCACATGATATTTATAAGGTTTTGTACAAAGTCCTACTCCTTTCCATGTTGGTTAGTCCCCCCTACATAGATTCCTTTACTAACTTCTTTTCGGAATACAAAGTCACAAGTAACAAATAGTTTTAAAACCTAGTATACAAATTTTCTTATATATTTGGTTATACCCCCCAAATATCCTTTTTGTATCCTATTTCCCCATAGTTAGTTATAAACCCCAACAAATAATTCTCTTCAGCAACTGGTTATACACCCCCTAACTACAAGATTCTTTCTTATTCTTTTCTATTCCACTTTAGAAAGTTCTTCACTTCTTCCACAAGTAATATAGATCAACTTCACCTATGTACAATCTTCAAGAAATTCAAAAAAATTATTAAGAACTTATTGGTCTTGAAAATTCCTCCATATCTTTAAAAAATATGAATATTCTCAAACGCAATGTTTTTTGAATTTATCTCCAGAAAAGTTACTTAGAAAAATTCAATCTGATCGACCTCATTCTGATAACCTTTGTTCGATGGTCTCCATCCAATTGCCTCTATCCATTTATACTTTTTTTATTCCTTCCTCAAACAAGTATAAAATCAATTAGAAAATTAAAAATTCTATGACTGATAAATTTATGTATGATAAAAATTCATCCAATAGATCTTTCTCTAATGGATCTCCATCTAATGGAACTTTATCCGATGGATCTTGCTCCATTGGATCTCTTTCCGATGAAACCTTTTTTTTATGATCTTACTCTGGTGGATCTCACTCCAGTGGATATCGCTCTAGTGGATCTCGCTCCAATGGATCTCCCCCTAGTGGATCTCACTCCGGTGGATCTCCCTATGGTGGATCTCACTCCGGCGGATCTCACTCCGATGGATCTCGCTCCGATGGATTTCGCTCTGATTAACTCAACTTCAACATGAAACAAACTTTGGTCGGGATCTCAACCTATCAAAAGTTTTAGACTTTTTCACACATGAATAGTGATTAAGTATGAATGTAATTTTCCCTCTATTTATAGGTGTACCAGAATGGAAATGGTGGGAAAACCAATTCTTCTTCCCACTCAATGAAATTCATAAATCCGAATTTATCAGATATTTGAATCTTCATTTTGACTGTTTCAACTCTTATAAATATTTCTAGAGACCTCTAAAATCTTCTTGAATCCTATAAAAACTTCATCCTTATTTAAATTTACAAACTATTCTCCAGTCCGATCAATTGAGTCTAATATTTCTTTGTTTGGTAACTCCGATTACTATTTCTGCCTTAGATTCAGTCCAATATACTTTCTTATAGAAAACATGTCTGATGGAATTTATTATAAAAATATATTCTGATGGATTAGTATATCATAACTTCAAAACTTTAAACTCTAAATATTTTTATCTTGAACCAATTAAAAATAATAAAATAAAAATATTAAATCTTAGTCTGATGTCTTAGTAAATTGGAAATGGTTGACTAAAATTTTGAAACTTCTTTAGAATTCAATCACCTACAAAAATTCTAGTAGAAAATTCATCATATCTCACATCTTCAATTAATTTCTCATTATGATAACACTATTCATACATTTTCTCAAACTGATCATATAAGTTTGATTACAAATATGAACTCCCCCTCTGTCTATGCTTAGGTAAAATTAATCGGTGTCATCAACTCTGGTCCATACGAGTTCCGCACCTAATGTTTTATCAGTGTCAATCACCTGTATGATGGAACACTAATTGCTTCTTGTCTAAGTGATCTAAATTTTCATCACGTTTGATGGATCGGTCTCTAAATATCTCCCAATTGATCAATTCCAACAACTCTTCTTATTAACAATAAAAAAACACTGATTTATCATACTTTTCATCTTCATATAATTTTGATGAATCGGTTTATGAATCTCATTTAATGAATCGGTCCCATCTAATTTATCAGTCCATCTGATAGATCATCTAACAATAACCTCTTGAAACTCATAAAATTTCATCAAATGAAAACTTTTATAAACTTCTACATCAGATGATCTACATCTGGAAAACTACTTACTGAACCAAATCTCCAATTCTTTTCTTTTACAACCTAAAACTTGTATCTTGAGACTTATTCATGATTTAGTAATATTAAACAATCATAAAATCATCATTATATTTTATTTGATAAAAACCTGTGCCTGATCTTCTGTGTTCGGAAAGGTGTGTCCAGAAACCAAGTCTCCACTTACTCTCAACTTTCTATATATTTGAAATAATGACAACAAATAAAACGAAAACACAACTTGGGCCTTAAACTTTATTGTATATATTTATTTTAAAACTTTTGGTCAAATATGTATTTCATAGTGATTATTAATATGATCTACCAATTAATCAATAAATATATGATTTTAATAAGGAATAATTATTAAGAAATCAGGAGCAAATTTTTTTTAAATTGCTTGAATAAGTGAGCAACCAAATGGAGATCCTTAGCACTTCTTTGAAAGAAATAAAATTTCCAAGGTTAGAACAAAAAAAAAAGATAAACAAGAAGTAAAGATTTTTTAATCAAATTTCAAGTTCAAGAATCTGCAGTGGCTGTGAGAAATAAATTTGAAGATATAACATCTAATTTATCACATCCATTTCTAGAATATATTATTGAAGAATACATTCCAACTGATACACATGTAGGAGATCATGAAGTTTTAAAAGAATTATGGAATAATTTTGTAAGTACTAAAATATTAAGTGATCCTCCCATATTCAAAACTGAAAAATCAGTACCTTTATACCTTTATATGGATTTGGAATAAGACACCACTGAGCTAGTGAAATTTGAATAAACTTTTTTGGAGATTGATTTCCTACCTCAAACTCTAAAAAATCAATTCCAAGAGGAACTAACCATTGAAGATGAATTGATAATTGATTCAATATAGAGAGATAATCTAACCTTGAACTCATTTATATCTAATTTTCTTGAAATTTAATTGATATCTAACTCCCAATATTTATATTTTATAGATTTAGAAAACACATGGATTGCCTTAGAGGATGGTGAAAAAGATGAAGATACATTTCTTGAGATTGAGTTCCTAGTATCCATTTCTAAAGAGACCATGTTCTAATCTTACCTATTTGAACGAGAAATTTTTTATATTGATTCTTCCTACTTTAATTTTATTCAAATAGACATTTTCACTAACATTATATTTATTTAAATTTCTAATAAAACAACATATGATCATGCCTTTAAAGTTTAATAATCCATACAAGTAGTGGTCAAAGAGTTGGAAGACCCATGCCTTTTCCTTACCCCACCTTACAAGCTATATTTCATAGAAATGGGGTAGGAATTATAAAAAACTATTGATGGGGTCTTCTACAAGAAGTGTAAGCTGAAAAGAACTAGTGTTGAAAGGATTTTCTAATTTTAAGCAAGAAACCCTATCCCCCTTCATTATGGGGATAAAAAAATATCATTTTCCAATTATGTACAACCATGAATACAATACCCACTTTAAAGTTAAAATCTGGTATTCTTTTCACTTATATTTCCTTTTTGTTTTTTTGTGTTATTTTAATAAATTTATCATATTTTGTCACTTTCCTATAAGTTTCAAGTGTGTAATAGTTTGGATATTAACTTAAGGTTTCCAATTCCCAAATAAATATTGGTTGTGAATTTTCTTCCCTTCAATATTTCCTATCACATTCCTTTAGTTATGTTGATCTAAAATGGATGGGTAGTTGAAACTAAGTACAGAGAAGAGGGATCAACCTAAATTAAGACTGTATGTTTTTTTAAGTTTTAAGTTTTGGATTGTTTTTAGGAAATTTGAGCTTAATAAAATACTTTTATAAATTTAGACCATATTTTTATTTTAGGAATTTTTTTTGATTTAAAAATTTAAGGATTTAAATGATTACTTAAATGAATCTTATTTCTTAATTTACAATCTGATCATTTATTGAATTTTGATTGATTGTGAAGCTCATGTGTACTAGTACTATCCAATGTCCATCTTTTTCGGTTTTAATTTTTTTTCAAATATTATTAAATTTCACTTTTTCTTGAGATTCTTGAGGCATGTAATGAGATTCAAAACTTGTTGTTTTTATCCTTTTTATAGCTATTAGAGTTTATAAAATGTGTCAAATATGATTGAGGCATCATTTTCAAATCCCCTTTTACATTTAACTTCTATTTTTTCACCCTTACATATGACCTATATTTGTCCTCTAAAATCCATGAATTACCATGTTATCTAGACACATTACAAGCCTTAATCCTTTTCCAAGATTATCTATAAGTTTAATGAATGGTCATGGTTAAACTCAAGTGTGGGGGAGGCTGTTTTGGGAATACAAGTGTTGCATCGATTAAAAATGTTTTGGGGAGAAATTTCAATGTTGTGAAAATAGAAGGAATGAAAAATATCATTATGTTTTTCTCAAAGTATCTTGGTTGCATTTATTTCAATATGTCACTATGTGTTTAAATTAAATATTTCTCATAGAAGTTGAATAGAAAGCTGTTTCTTTGAATAAAGTAACATTATAAAGTAAAAAAATTCATATTTTGATCATTCAAGTAAGAAACATCACTTTGATGGAAGATCTAAAAGTGATTCAAGTTGAGAAGGAGATTTTATAATCTATGAAGTTGAACTCATTTTAAGTAGTTTCAGAAGAAAATTTTTAGAAACATTCCCAGAATAATAATTTTGATTTCACTAGAAGGAGTTTTTATAACAAATTAGTTTAGTAAATCCCTCTAATGGATGCCCAAACCATCCAGTAATTGGCCTGAAGAGTGTTCCCGATCCCTACAATCTATCAACTAATTCTTGGGAATAAAAGGAACGCACTTGGGGAATGGTTTCACCCAATAATTAGAGTAAAATACAACACCAAGAATATAATAAAAATACAGTATGACTCATCTGTACATCAAAAATCCAAAATAGAGAAAAATAAACAAAAAAAAAACCTAATATCAAAAATAGGAAAGCAACAAAATAGAAATGAGAACCAAAAACCTTCCTCACCCTTATAACACCCTATCCTACAAGGAAAAGACACCCAACTTCAATGGATATATTTATCTCATCAGTAACTATATTTACCCTATATCCATAGAAAGTAGTAAAAGCTTACTTGTCCAAAGAAAATCATATAAAGGGAAACTTACCAGACATTCTATGAAAAGTAAAGGAAAGTCCTACCCAAAAAGGTACTAGGAACACTAGAGAAATGTGATAAAATAAAGACTAGCCTTAATAAATAAATGATCAATGTGTGGTATGAAGAATAACCATGAACCTGTAACTAAGATAATAATTTAGGTACAATCACATAATCACTTAGTAGTTCACAATAACCTATTGAAACAAAGCGGTCACTTTCATATTACATCCTAAAAATGCTAGTTTGAAATACAATAGAAAAATAGAAATTTTATATAAGGTTTTTCAAAGAAAAAAAACTAATAAAAAATGCGCTAAAATAATTTTACAATATCATTCCTTAAATTAAAATAATCAGTTACTTTTCCACATCCTAAACCACAAGGCCAAAATAGCGTTTTAAAGTCTCGTTTTAAAAACATTTCACAAAAAAATATTTTAGAAATAAACTTTTGAAAACTCAAATAGGTTTCCATTTATCATAGGGTTTTCTAAAACATGTTTTAAAACCAAACATTTATAAAAACTAGGCATAATAGCCTAAAAAACAATTTTCACACTTTTCACATAAGAGAAAACTTTTCAAAATCATTTCTAAAAATAGTTTGAAAACAATTTAAATTAAAAATTTCAATTTAAATATCTAAAGACATTTCACAAATTATTTTCAAAACATTTTAAAAGTGATACACACAAATAGAGAAGAAAGAACACAAGAAGGCACTACTATGCTCAAGTCATACAATAAGAAGAAACAAATGATGAGTAGATATGCGCCAAGAAATAATAAAAGAAACAAGGGATACAATTTAAGCACAAGGTAAATCACCTAAATGATCCTAAAAGGATACTAATTTCATTGTCTATAACCTAGTTTCTAATGTGAGACCATCCTAGACTTTGATCAATAGACCAAACTACCGGTGTATGTTGCATCCCATTGACAACCCAATAGACTAGCCTACACCCAGCCTCATCAGAATGGAACACCCCATTAGGAACTATTTCACACTATAAGGGTCACTATTAGTGCATGGATATCTAATATATAATAACCCTAGGCACCCACTTAGATACCCAAGTTCCCATGACCAATCAAAATAGAGGTGACAACAATTAAGAATTCCTTCAATCAAGGATAAAATATTTTTAAACAATACACACATCACCTCCTAACCTCAAAAGGAATCTCTATAACCAATAAACATAAAAAATACATAAAATTCATTAATTAAATATCCTCAAATGGGGTATCATGAAAAAATGGGCCATAAGAATCACAAAGGGAATCAATAGGGTCTCACAACATTTATAAAGACTCATTTTCAATAAAATTAAAAATAGGACATTTCTTTAAAACATGCTTGGAATGCCAAGAAATTTCATCAAAATGATTTTGAAACTAGAATGGGAACTTTATCTTCCCCCTTTTAAGATCACCTTATAAATTAATCAAATCCAAAAATGAGTTTCAAAAATAAGTTCCACATTGTTTAACTCACCATTTTGAAATCACCCAAAATCATTTGAAAATAACAAAAAAATACTTGAACATCAAAAACAAATATTATCGCATCCCTTTAAAATAAAACTACCCATTTTAAATATTTTAAATACTTTCAAAATACTAACCACGTTTTTTTTAAATCCACTTTAATTCAAGGAAACTTTTTAAAACAATAATCCGGTTCTCACCACCGCTTTAAAAACCAAAAGCGTTATTTAAAGTCCAATCATGAATTTTCACAAACACTTTGAATGAATTAATATCACATACCAATGATTAAAATCACTCTAATAAAAAATTTGGCCACTCATGGGACATACATATAAGTATAATTTTAAATAAAAATCATTTACAAAAAAAAATTAATTAAAGGCACATAATAGAAAGAGATTGAAAAAAATACCTACCTCATCATACAAGATGAAGTCAAGTCGGAAGCAATCTATAACAAGGAAAAATGTGATTTCTTCGATGGAAGACACCCAAAAAAGATAAAATGAACCCAAAAAACCCTAAAAACAAAGAAGAAATCAAAAATTGGATTAAAACTTAGTCCCAGGGTTAAACCAAAACAAATTATGGTGGCAAGGGAGGATGAAATCGAGAGAAAATAAGGAATAGAGGGAGAAGTCCTTACCATGGAGTTCTAACCACGAATCATGAAGAAAACTGAGAAGAAACACCATATAAGAGGAGGCCCGAGGGGGGGGGGGTACGCATGCCATAGGGTTCATCCTTGGGGTGTCATACATCTGTGATAGGGGATGCTATAGTGGGGAAGTTGCAACGAGGGAGGGGAGATGCTGGGGAGGATCTCGAAAAAAGGGAGGGGTCACCAGTGAGAGAAATGGAGGGCGATGCTATGACGAGGTGGAGGGGGAGCATCCAAGGAGTTTCATGCAAAGAATAAGAGAGGATTAGGGTGGGGTTATTAGATTTTAGGGGTCTTAATTTTAAAAGAAATTAAATATAAAAATAAAACCCTAAAATTTTAAAAACTTGGGTAAACCACACAATTAGGCTCCACAATTTTCCTAACCATGCACCAATCATGTGTAAGGAACTTCTAGACAAACCCCTCCCTTCACAGTTTCTCCTAGGAACCATACAGTTAGAAAAACCAAGATCCAACCATGATAAATGACACTATCTTGTTGACATAATCCCACACATGGTTTTTGCATGGTTACTCCTAACCATGCGTAACCCGTGCACAATAAAAAATGTTTATTTTTTTAGAATTTAATCCCAAAACTTTAGAAAATTTTAATTATCCAAAATTAATTTAAAATAATATAAAATACACACCATAGTAACACGAGGTGTGTCAAAAACTCCCCACAATATAAATTTTTCTCCCAGAAAGTCTCAGGTCCAAGTAGAGGTCAAAAGAGAAAAAAATTTATAAGGACACTATCCAAGGGAATGGAAAATCCTCAAGAAAATAATTATATACTAAATTTTTTTTATCATAAAATGATAAAAAAAACTTCAAATAGAATCTCCAAAGATACGGTGAATGATAATGGTCTCCTTACTATTTAAAAATTAACTAAAATTGTGAAACAAACTGCAACCCTTTTTCCAAAGGTGGAGAGAACTTCACCAAGAAACCACATTCCCCAAAACTATAAGGGGAATCAAAAAACTCCACCGACCAAATCCAACCACAAACAATGATCTCACAACCACAAGGAGAGAACTACTCCTAGAAAAATTATAAAGGATAGAAAAATCAGATCGCCAAAACCAAGGAATCTAGGAAAAAAGATCAACAAAAAAAGAAATTCCTCACTAATAAATGTCAAGGATCTAACCTAAGGGTCACAACTGGAATATGGTGGTGTTTAAATCCAATTATGTGGAATAACTTCCCATGAAAATTTTGATGGAAACATAAAGCCCCGTGGCATCCATATCCCAATCAGAAAAAAACTACACCCAAAGTATCCAAGCATGTACCCTAAGTTCTCCCCATGTTCGAGCTAGCAAAAAAACCTACCCATGGTCTATGCCACACATGGGAAATAATAAACATCAAAATATGAGGCACAAATAGATTCCCAAGGGGAACACTACCCACAACTGGAAACCAATAAAGAATCCAAGAAACATTGGTCTATGAATTAATCAATCCAAAACTGCTACAAACTCAATGAGTATAAATATAAAAATAGTATATCATCCATTAAACTTCAAACATATCCAAAAATAATCAAGGAAACATTCTCTACTCGTGCTCACCCCAGAGTCTCCAAGAAAACGATAATCACCAATCCAATCATCAAACCAAGGATCACATGTCTAAACCACTAGACCAAATAATATATAAAGAGAATACTAAAGAAAAACTGCCTTAGAATAATCCAAGGCACAACACCCCAATAGAGAAACAACACATGCCACTCCACTCAAAGACTGGGAAGTGTTAAAAAAAAGTAGGGGGAACCCCTAAGACAAACAATCTACTTTCACCCTAGACCATTATGAGTGGAGGGGTCTCACATCAAGCAACATGATACATAAACCCCTATATGTTCATGTCCCCAAAATCACACTAAACTGTCCCAAAACACACAAAAAAACAGTATTTTTTAAAATAGATAATTATTTTTTCCAAAATCCTATTTTAAAACCCACGACATCCTTATAATTGGGCCCTATTTATTTCAAAACTAATGAAACCACTTTAAAAATTCAAACCCCAAGCCCTCACTTGGATCATATAATTTTAAAATGTTTCCAAAAATGATTTCAAAATAAAAAATAATTATTTTAAAACCAAATCACCATTTTAGGTTTCAAAAGAGAACACACACTTCCCATTTGAAATAGTTTTCAAATCACTCACCCTTTCAAAATACACCCACCCCAGGTAAAATCCCAATTTGGTAAACATTAGTTTCTCTTAAAATAGGAAACCCACCATTTAAAACACTATGCACTTGATTATAAAAATCCAACCACATACAAAAACTTTTCCAAATTTCAAAATTAAATCCACCATTTCAATTTTTTTAGAAAAAACAAGCTCATTTTACAAACAATACCTAAGGCCTTATTTTAAAAGAAAAAAAAGTTTCCTTGTGAAATCCATTTTTAACACACATAAAAATTAATTTCACATCACATGTAAAAAAGAAAAAATAGTGGCATAACACAAGCCTCAAAAGAAGTAAAAATATTCCAGGATATCACAAGACTGACCATTAATCTTATCCTGTTGCCTAAACACACAATAGGAAATCCAAGGGTCAAGTGGTATAAATAATAAAACAACTAGGATATTAAACCATGTTTGAATTGGACACATTATTGATGACCATATTCCAATCATGAAATGGTTCCTAATACATGTCCATTATCAAGAATTTTACTATCTCATATTTTTTAGGACATATGGACCAACCAAATGTCTTGAATTACTTCTTTATCACCACCACCCCAAAATATCAAAAAAGACACCCAAGGAAACTCATCATGGAACTAAGGATAAAAAACTACTACTATAGGAATAAAACCCAAAAAAAACTCTAGTTCAAAATTCAAACCCACTCCCCATGGAAACTCGAGGCATAGGGTAGGAAAGATATATCTAGACTCTTCCTCACCTACCTCTCAAGTTCCAATGAAAAAATCTAAATAAATATTACCTTGAAACCCCAAATAAAAAGGTTATCCTAAATCCTTAGGCTTATATAGAAAATAAGGACCCAACTTGACTTTGATACCATTTATATTGAACCATTTTGGGTTGTCTATTTGAAAAATACTTGAACCGGCCCGCCACTAGCCCAAAATGTGTTTTTGATCCCTACAGGCTGAAAATTTGTCCCTAGTAATTATAGGAACACACCTGGGAATGATTTCACCCAATAAAAAATCAAAATATAGTGGTAGGAATAAAATAAAAATATATAATGACCCATATGTACATAAGACATCCACAACGGAGAAAAAAAAACAAAACAACAACCTAAAATCAAAACTAGGAAAGTATTGAATGAATAGAAAGCACAAAAAACATCCCTCACCCTTTGAAAAACCTATAATAAAAAGAAAAGTTGAACACATCCAATGGATATGATTTTCCCACCAACAACTATAGTTACCCTCTATCTGTAAAAAGTAGTAAAATATTACTTGGATAAAGAAAATCTTATAAATGATAACTTATCAAAAATTATATGAAAAGTAAATACAGTTCCTACCCAAAAAAGTAATAGAAACAATAAATAAATGTGATAAAATAAAGACTACCCTTAATAAATCAATAATCAATGAGCGATCTAAAGAAAAACCATGAATCTACAACTGAAATAATAATATAGTAATGAGCATATAAGTACTCATTTGGCCACCACAACCCACCAAAACTAAGAAGTTTCTTTCATATTAAATCCTAAAAATGATAGTTTGAAATAAAATATAAAAATAAAAATTTTGTATAAGGTTTTACAAAGAAGCAACAACACATAAAAAATGTGATAAAAAACTTTTCTAAGATTTTTCTTTACATAAAAATAATCACTTGGAAAAAACTTTTCCCTAACCTAAACCACTTGGATAAAACAACATTTTAATTTCCCACTTTAAAACCTTATCACAAACACCGATTTTAGAAATAAACATTTCAAAAATCAAATAGGTTTCCATTTATCGCACAGTTTCCAAAACATGTTTGAAAACCAACCATTTATAAAAACTAGGTATAACAGCATAAAAACCTTACTTTTCTCATAAGAGATAACTTTTCAAAATAATTTCTAAAAATATTTTGAAAACAATTTAAATTAATGCTTTCACTTTCCTTCTTTAAAAACCTTTCAATAATTATTTTAAAAACATTTTAAAATTAAACCAAACAAAGAAGGAAGAAAGCACTACTTCCTCATTGCCTATGTACTTAGAATTGCAGGTTAAACATGAGAATACTATAAAATATTTCTCATCTAGAATTTCCACCAGGTCTAAGACCTCGAATTCTAAAAAAAAGGGGACAAACCCATTAAGAAATGGTCTAAATGAATATTCTGTTTTGGAATTGTCAAGGAATTGCTAACCTTGACACCTTCAACATCCTTAAAAGATTCACCAATACTCACACTCCAAACCTTATTGATATTGATGAACCTAAAATTAACTTTGCCTCGTGTTTACATCAATCCCCTATTGGATACTCTTTCTTAGGGGCTTGTAACAATGGATCCCCTACTGAATCTTTATGGATTTTTTCTCATTCTTCATTGCAAAATGTTAAAATCTATAGCTGTTCGAGTCAATCCATTACTTGTGAATACATTTTTGAGAACATACATATTTTCTCTACTTTTGTTTATGCCTATAATAGGTATCAATAGAGGAGGGATCTTTGGAATGATCTCTCCCGTATCAATGCTTCTATTTGCCATCCTTGGTTTATTATTGGCGACTTCAATGATATTCTAGCTTCGGGTGATAAAATTGGTCCTCCTCCTACTCCTATTTCCACTAGGTAATTTAATGCCTGTATTGAAATGAATAATCTCATAGAGGTTAACCTCTTGGGTACTAAATTTACTTGGTATATAAAGCACTATAATAGAAATGTATCCACTAAATTGGATAGGGCCTTTACTAACTCTCATTCCCTTGATAATTGGGACAATATCTCTAGAATTACCCTTGCGAGGATTGCCTCTGACTATCATCCCATACTTCTTTCTTTTTCCTACAAAAAGTGTAAATTAAGACCTCCATTTAGATATAAAACTGCTTGGTATTCTGACCCTAAATGTATAAGAATCATCAAGAACACTTGGAATAAGATGCATGGTCAGATTGACCCGTTTTCTTGCCCGATGAAGTTAAAAATGTTAAAGAAAATTCTTAAAAGCTGGTTCAAAACCAATGTTTGTAAAATGGACAATAATATCAACATTCTTGAAACAAAGCTTAACCAACTCCAAAATTTCAACTCTTTTTCAAACTTTTCTCAGGACTCTCAACAGGAAATTAGAATTTCCTCTAAACTAATCTCCTTACTCAACCTCAAGGATAATCTTAAAAAACAAATCTTCAAAGCCAAATGGCTTAATGATGGGGATATGAATACTAAATTCTATAACGCTCTTTATAGGGTTAGAAAATCCTATAGACCCCTAGCCTTTCTTAGAAATGGGGACCAAATTCTTGACACTGATGAATGAATTTCCAATCACTTAGTCTCTTATTTTGAAAATATTTTCAATGGTGATAATATTGATAAAGACCTTAAACCTGACATCATTCCCACTCTTGTTTCTGGGGAAGAAAACTCTCTTCTGAATAACATCCCTTTTGATCATGAAATTAGAGACACTGTCTTCAGTATTAATCCTAACTGTTCCCCTAGCCCAGATGGTTTTAATAATGGCTTCTATAAAAAACATTGGGATATTCTTCAGGAAGATGTTTGTCATCTGGTTAAATCTTTCTTCTCCAAAGTAATTCTTACGCATGGTCTTAAGTCCAAATTCCTTATTCTCATTCCCAAAATGGAGAATGCTAATGTGATTCAGAACTCCAGACCCATTTCCCTTATCAATTATTTATTCAAAATCATCATGAAATTAATTTCCAAATAGAATGAATTCCATTTGTAGCAAAATAGTTTCTTGGAACCAATTTGGTTTCATAAAAGGCAGATCTATCCAAGAATTCATCTTTCTGGCCTCTGAATCCACTAATATTTTAAACAAAAAGAGTAGAGGTGGGAGTGTTGCTATAAAAATTGATATGTTGAAGTCCTTTGATACCATTGATTAGAGATTTATGTATAAAGTTCTTTCACAATTCGGATTCAATGAAATTTTCATAAATAGAATCAAATATTTATTCAGCTCTGCTTACATCTACATCCTTATTAATGGCTCACCTAGAAGTTATTTCAACTGCACTAAAGGAGTGAGATAGGGTAACCCTCTCTTTGTAATACTCTTCTCCATTGCGGAAGATTACCTGAGTAGGATGATCTCCCAGGATATTTCTAAAAGGACCATAAAACCTATCTCTACCTATAGAAATTTACAAGTAACTTCACATATTATTTATTCATATGACATTATTCTATTTACCCAGGGAGACAAAAGAAACATTATTAATCTTAAAGATATCCTTATCCACTATCAGGAAGTCTCTGGTCAACACATCAACTGTAATAAATCTTCTATCATTTTTAGTAAATACTTTCCTCTGGGGAGAAAACTTTCCATATATAATATCTTAGGCATCAAAGAAGGGTCTCTCCCCTTTACTTACCATTTTGTGCCTATATTTTGGGGTAGACCTAAAGAGAATTATTTCTCTCACATTGCTGATCATACGCTTCGACATCTTTCCTCCTGGAAGGGTAAGACCCTTTCGATGTTTGGGAGAATTTTTTTGGTGAAATCCATGATTTTTTCTAAACTTGTTTATTCCATGATGATATATAAATGGCCAAAAAGTCTTCTAAAATGCATTAATGTTGCTATTAAAAATTTTGTTTGGACTGGTAGCACTTTGGAGAGAAAGCTGGTGACTATCCCCTGGACCTCTTGCTGCAAACCTGTTGATAAAGGGGGGATTGGCATAAAAAATATCTCTAAGTTCAATGAGGCTCTTCAAGCTAGAATTACGTGGAACATTATTCACAATACTTCCTCCTCCATGAATTTTCTCAGGGCTCGTTTCCTTTACAAGCTTAGAAATAATCATTCTTACTCCCTTAAGTCCTCTATATGGTCCTCCATCAAAAGGACTTTCATTTCTATCGTGTCTAACTCTAGATGGATGGCCAATAAGGAATCAAACTTAAAATTTTGGTTTGATAACTGGACTGGCGTTCCCCTGATCTCCTTGATAGATAACAACCAATCCTCTCCCTACCTTTAGGATTCAATTGACTCGATCATCCATATGTATAACCTCGATCTCCCTGAGAATATTACTCAAATTGTCGATAATTATCATTTTGCTAATACTAATGATTTACTTATTTGGGAACCCACGCACAATGATATTCTTAACTCCAAAGGATTTTATAAGTACCTTTTCAACAATGTTGACAATAATCACCCCTGGCTAGATAAATTCAACAAATACTGGATAAAACCCTCAAAATTTACTTTAGTCTGGTGGATTGTCCATCAAATAATCCCCATGGATAATTTCTTACAAACTTTTGGGATTACTCTGTGTTTTAAATGTCGTATGTGAAACCAACATAGAGAGGATATTGATCATCTTTTTATCTCCTGTGACACAGAAACCGCTCTCTGGTATTATATTATTGAGATTTTTGAGTGCAGATGGCTGCTTTTTGATACCATCAACATGCAGATTCAGAGTTTCTTAGAGTTGTCTACTTCACAGTAAATCAAGAACCTTTTGGTTGTGGCTATCACAGAAATTCTTCATATTATATGGTATGGAAGAAATGAATTAATTTTATGAATTAATTATTTTAAAATTAATGCAGGAAAAACAAGAATCCTCATTGCTATTCGAGAAGTGGATTTTATCCAAAAATCTCACTGCAACAATTCGGCCCGTGACTTTGGGATCCTCAGACATGTTGGGGTGGAGGAGATCTACCCTCGCCCTCACTCTACTCTTGAAGTGTTTTGGCCTCCTCCCCCTTAGAGATGGATTAAAATCAATGTGGATGGAGCCTCCAAAGGCAACCCAGGACTAGCGGGTTATGGTGCCATCTTTAGAAATCACCTAGACCAGATTCTTGGATGCTTTAATGGCTCTTGCGGTTCCTCTTCCACTTTGGAAGCTGAGATGATGGGTGTCATCCATGCCATCTCATTTGCCAGATTACATAGATGGAACAATATTTGGATAGAGAGCGACTCCACTAAAATCATTCAGGCCATTTGGAATGGTACCATCCACCTTGCTTGGCCTCTCACTGCCCGCTGGATGGACTGTTTGAATTCTCTTGTTGGGATTAACTTCATCTCCACTCACACCTTCTGAAAATACAACATGATCGCTGATGGGCTTTCCAATATTGGAGTTACTCACGGCTTACATTGGATGGATGATCTCCCTTCTGAATTAATCCATTTTATGCTCGGGATGTTAGCAAAAGATGTTACTTTAGACTTTTGTAACCTATTTTTTTATCAATAAAATTTTCTACCATTTAAAAAAAGGAAGAAAGCACATAAGCAGGCACCACTATACTGAAGTCATGCAATAAGAAGAAAAAAATGATGAGTAAATATGTACCAAGAAATAATCCAAGAAATAGGGGATATAATAGAATCACAAGGTAAATATCCTAAATGTTCCTAAAATGATCCCAATGTCATGGTATATACCTAGGTATTAATGTGAGACCATCTTAGACTTCACTCAATGGACCAAACTACCGACATATGTTATGTCCCGATGAAAACCCAATCGACTAGTCTGCACCCTACCTCATTGGAATAACACACCCCATATAGCCCTATTTTATACTAGAGGGGTCACTAATAGTGTGCATATACCTAGTGTAGCATAAGAATAGGCTCCCACTTAGCTATCCAGGTTCCTATAACCAATCAAAATGGAGGTTATCACAATCAATAATTACTTCACCCAATGATTTTTTTTAAAACAACGCATGCATCACCTATTACCCTCACAAAGGAATCTCCATTAAATAACACATATAATTAATCAAGTAAATATACCACTTGGGGAAATATTCCAAAATGTTCCACATCAATCAAAAAGGGGCTTAAGAGGTTCTCACACCAAACTCATTTTCCAAAAAATTCCAAAATGGACCATTTCTTTAAAACATGCTTGAAATGCTAATCCATTTCATCAAAATTATTTTGAAACTTAAATGGGAAATTTCTCTTTCACCTTTTAAGACCACCTTTGAAATTAATAAAATCCATAATTAGTTTTAAAAATAACTTCCTCATGGGTTAAATCACCATTTTTAAATCACTCAACTCATTTGGAAATATCAAAAAAAAAAAACTTTAAACACTAAAAACAGAGGTTATCATAGCCCTTTGAAATAAAAAAATCCCATTATAATATTTTAAATAATTTTAAAACAATAAAAACTTGGTTTGAAATCCATATTAATTTAAGGAAACATTTTTAAAACAAAAATTCGATACTTAACACCACTTTAAAAACCAAAAGTGTTCTTTAAAGAACAATCAATAATTTTTAAAAACACTTAGAATGGATTATAATCCCATGCTGATGTTTAAAATCACTCTCGTAAAAAATTGGACACTCATGAGACATATATATAAGCATAATTTTAAATAAGAATCATTTAAAAATATTAAGAAATTAAAGGCACACAATAGAAAGTGATGACAAAGACACACTTACCTTGTACCAAAGGAAATCAAGATGGAAGTAAGTCACAATGAGACAGAATGTGTTAAATTCAATGGAAGAAACTCAAATGGGGTAGAATGAACTTACACAAACCTAAAAAAAAGAATACATAAAAGTTAGGTTAACCCTTAGGCCTATGGTTTGACCAAAAAAAATCACAATAGCAGTAGAGGATAAAATAAATAGAAAATAAGGAAAAGAGGCCGGAGTCCTTTACATGGAGTGTCGACCATGAATGGTGAAGAAAATAGGGAATAAACACCATATAAGAGGAGGCCCAAAGTGTGTGTGTGTGTGTGGGGGGGGGGGGGTTGGTGTGAACCATGGGGTTCAGCCTGGGGGTTTTGTTTGTATATGAAAGGGGAAGCTAGAGTGAGGAGGAAATAATGAAGGAGAGGCAATGTGAGGTAGGAGCTCTATAGGAGGGACGAGACTTCAGTGAGAGGAAGGGAGGGTGGCATCATGTAGAGGTGGAGGAGTGTCTAGGGGTTTTCACATTAAGGATAGAAGAGGGTGAGAGTGAGGGTATTATATTTTAGGTATTTTAATTTTAAAAGGAATTAAAAATAAAAAAAAAATCCCAAAATTTTAAAACCTGGGTAAACTACATTGTTTGGCCGCACAATTTTCCTAACCATACACCAACCATGCGCGAGGCACCACTCAGTCAAAACCAACCCCACGTAGTTTCTCCTAGGCATTGCCCAGTTGGAAAAACCATGCTACAACCATGCCAAACAACACTGTCCCATTAACAGACTCCCATGCACGGTTTTCATATGGTTACTCCTAACCATGTGAAACTTGTGTGTTATAAAAAATTATTAATTTTTTTTTAAATTTAAGTCCGAAACTTTAGAAAATTTTAATTTGACCAAATTAAATTAAAATAATATAAAATACACACCACATTGACATGGTGGGTGTCATAGTTTTGGAAAAACTTTTTTGATTTCAACTAATAGAGAAATCTAGATGGATGAGACATGTGAAGATTTCAAAAAGATGAAATTTTAATTTTTATAGAAGATGGAAACTAAATTTACCAAAAAAAGAAACTTGAATTTTCCAGAATATGAAAATTGAGTTTTCTAAAAGAACATTCTAGAATAACATTTCAGAAGAACATTTGAGAGTTTATCATAATAACATTTTGGAAGAACATTGGTGAGTTTACTGGAAGAACTTTTCAAAAGAACATTCCAGAAAATATGTTCTCTGGATGGATAATTCCTTTGTAAGTTGAGTTGAACAAAGTTCAAGTTATAAATTTGACCTATAAAAAGTTTGAGTAATGAATTTTAAGCTATAAAATTTTTGATTTATGAAGTCATGGAGTTGAGATAGTATAAATTTTGATCGAATAAAGGAGGTTTCCATATTGAGTTTTTCGAATCACGTTGATCAGAAAAAGCTATACTAGAAAGAGAGAAATATGAAGTTTATTAGATAGAGAATATCTGAATGACTATAAAAATATCATCTGATAGACAAGAACCAGGCAGAGTAAATATTATGATTTTATTGGAAAACATTCTTGAATCCATTATATAGAGAAAAATATGAATATTACCAGTATAATACTCTTGAGTTCATCGGACAGAGGTTTCCAGATAGAGTGGATCCATACAAAGAAGAACCAGGTGAATAAATTCTGAACAAAGTAGCTCTTGGATAATATTTATTGGATGAAGTAGTTCTTATGATGAAATAATAGAAAAATAATTAATAGATGAATGAATTATTATATAGAATAACCATACACATATTTTAGGATCTTTACATAAACTTTATAAATTCATAAATTTTGATGATGATGACTTGTACTTTCAATGTTCATAAATCTAGAGGATATTTGAGGAATATTTAAAGAGTTTGTTGACATTTATATTTGAGAAAAATTTGATAAATAATATTGAATATGAAGTTTTTAAAGCTATAAATGCGATCAAATGAAGAATAAGTCAAGTTGGAAGTTTAAATTTGGAGCCCATGATTCCTCATTTTTTTAAAGTATTGGCATATAAGTGAGATTAAGATTATTAAGAAGTGTTTTTTACACTACTATTGAGTGATAAATCTTGTTAGCTACTGACTAAAATGATTTTGAGAAATTATAAAGTTAAAGAATAAGAACTGGAGGACATAGTTCCGAAAGAAGGACCCAAATGATAATGTTCTGGAAGAAAAATAACTGGAAGGAAAATGTTCCAAAAGAATACATTTTAAAAGAATAAGTTCTAGGAGAGGAGTATTGAGTAGATCCAAATCAACCAGGATACAGAGGAAGTTTCAATACTATCAGATCTTTCCTTAAATACAATAAAGATATTGAAGAATTTGTATACAAACTAAGGTGATCTAACTTTCTTGTGGAGTAAGAACCTATGAATAAGAAGATCTTTCTATGCTGGATCAACTCTAAAATGAGATTTTTTATAGGGTGTATAACCTTCTAGTGGAGGATTATGGTTGTGGTGTATAACTAATCATTGAAAAAGTTTGAAATTGGGTTATATAACAAATTATCGAATAAGGGTTTGTTCGTATAACCAGAAAAATTAATATTATAGTTGGAGTGTATAACCAATTATTATTGAATATAATGGAGAAAACATTTTGGGGTGTATAAACAACAAGATAAGGAGTAGGCTTTTATGCCTAACCTTATAAATCCTAATGTTCTTATTTTTTTTGCTTTCATTTACTTTCATATTTGGTGAGTCTGATATTTTAGGGAATATTGGATTGAAGATTTAACTGACCATAAAGGTTAAATTTATTAAAAGGGATAAACTTCATAAAATTAAAAGAGATCACTGATTCACCCCTCTCCCTCCCAGTGATCCTACAGAATATAGAGAATTCACATTCAAATCCAAGATACGAGTTAAAACTAATTTTTAAAAACCAAAATATGCATTTCTTACTAAAATATATAGATCTAGAATGTAATTTTAGATTATAAAATAAAGAAAATAGTGTTTCTATAAATGAGTAAGAGAGAATAAAAAAATAAACATTAATTTCTTCTAGAATTCTCCAAGTGTAGTTTGAATAAGAGAATAAAAATGTGTTTGGAGGTTAATAATTATAAGGGGAGTGAGGAGTATACCATTATTAAGTAAAACTTGATATCATATACTTTTCTTCCTTTTAGAGATAAAACCTCCCCATTATATCTACAAATTTTAACATTTAAAACCTACCAATCCTTAATCATAAAATAATCCATGTAAAAATCCATCATGATTGAATTTTTTTTCAAATATTTTAAATTAATACACTAGGAAGGAAACAAGCCTATGGATATCATGTATATTCTTGATAATGAGAAAAGATCCATAATTAAATCCTCGAGTGTAAAGAAATATATTTCTAAGGAGGTAAGTACAAAATGCACATGGGTAATAACATGAGATTGAATGAAATTTAATGACCAGTTTTAGGGTTAGAGAGTTGATATATCCTTGGATGGGATAATTGAGTGGTGCTTCCAGTTATACCTTAGGAAATCTATTTTGACCTTAGTATAAATGGTTTATTGAGAGTGCAATGATTAACTATGGCGTATTGATAAAGATTATAACACCCCGAGATTTTATGAAATATATATTTTAAAATAATTTTAATCTTTTCAATATTTTGGATTACACAAAACATCAATTTTATCTTTCATCATACGTAGCATCGATTTTATCCTTTTTTTCATGCAATAATGAGTGTAGCTTGCATTACATGAAACATTATGTTTAAATAAAATGTGGCATACTATTAAAATATTACATATATAATAGTTATTACTTAGCCATTGTAATGTTGGGTATGAATATTATTAAATAAATTATAAAAATATATGTTTTAAAAATGTATATTAAATTCATTTTTTAGTTACCAATTCATTAGATGTAAAAGTAAAAACCATTTGAAAATAAAGGAAATATTTTTCTGGAAAACTATTTTTATTCACAAAAACATGTTTTATCTCAATAAATTAAATAAATCACTTTTGGGGAATGATTTTAATGAAATTTATATATTTTATATTCAATAAATTTTTTAACATACATCTTATTTGTTTTCTAGGCATGAGATAATAATAAATCCAAATTTACACTTAAAAACTCTATTTTTTTTATAAAAAGCAGTTTTGTCACTTTTCTAAGCACTTATTTTAAAAGTATTTTTTGAAAATTTTAGAAAATTTATTTTAAAAATGAACTTAAATTTTAAATCATAATTTCAGAATTATCTTGGGGTGAATTTTTGATAATTTTCTAAAAATATAATTTTTTAGTGAATAGCGAAAAGTACAATTTTTTATTGAAAAACCACCTTTTCATTCAAAGAATTTACAAGATAAATTTTATTTTAATATTGTTTTAAAAGTAAAATAAGTTCAATTATATATATATTAATTTAATTTATGTCATTTTAATCAATTTCATATTGAATTTTTATATAATTTTTAAAAAATTTAAAACTTTCTCTTTGGAAAACTGCTTTTTCACCGTGTTTGCAGGATTGATTTTAAATTAAATTATTCCACTTATGTGAATGAAATTTGGAAAAATGGATTCCATATTTGTAATCATAATAATTTATATTATATAATAAGTTAAACTTATTTTTTGACCATAATTAATAGTAAAAATAGTAAAAATTAATTACCGCGATTAAGGTTAAAATGAGTTTACCGGGGGTTAAACTAAAAAGATAAGGGGTAAAATGACCTATAAAATTTTAAAAAAACCATTATATGTAAATATTTATACCTTATCACCTATAATGTTCAATAATGCATCATTTTGATTCCTTTTGGGCATGTGAAAAACATGGGCATCTTTTTCTTTTCTAAAATTACAAGTGTACAACTCATCTCACTTATAAATGGACACCCCCTCTCCTCCCATATTCACACTTCCAAAAATAATTGATTCATAAAATAAATAAATAAATCAATTTATTGATTTCCTAATCCCATCCTATAATCCTTAGTTTGTTCAGAAATCTAACCTAATAATCCTTTTGGTGAAAACCAAAAGAAGTTGTCTGAAGAAGAGGTAACGTCCCAAACAGAGTATTTTATTTTATTTATTCCATCACCTCCTTCAATTACTATTAAAACATGATGATATAATAACATAAGTATCTGATATATATTAATATATTATTATCATAATTTAATAACCTAAATCATTACCCACTTCCATCAAATGGGATACAAAATCATCATTTGTGTGTACGGCGGACAACTGCCTTGCGAACCGATGTTTTTCGTTTTCCATCAATACCTATCATGGATGGAAATAATGATTGATTTAATATTTATATGATTTATTTATGACATTATTATTCTTTTGTAATTATAATACCACATATACCTTCTTAACTTACAACTCTTTGGAAATCAATAATGTCGCTCGTGTGTACAGCGAAATACCGCCTTATGAACCAATGTAATTTGTTCTTCATTTTTGTTTTAATTGGATTGTAATAAAGGCATATTAAATTAATACATATTATATTTTTAATATAATTATACTTATGGAATTATTATATCACATATTCATTCTTACTTTACATTACATGGGGTATACGATAACGTCGTTCGTGTGTACGGAAGACTACTGCCTCACGAAGCGATGTGATTCATTTTTCACGTATGATTTATATAAAAGGTAATAAATAAATGTTTAAATAAAAATATGTGAAATATATTAAATAAAAATTATTATTTAATGGTAATATATTATTTACCTTTCTTTCTTTCATTCCGTTGAGAAAATGGAAACAATGTTCACATACATACGACCTACCGTCTCTAAGAATGATGTATTTCATTTTCTATCTTTTATGGATTAAGATAAATAAATATATACTGAATATATATATTATATTATATCATGGTTAAAATTATTTATATTATTTAACCATGATCAAAGTAAAAGTATCAAAAACACCAAACAAAAACATACACGAAAAACAAAACAGTTATTACCCAAAATAAGATTCTAACATGGAATTATTAATAAAAAGGTAATGAAATGTCCTAAGTAAATCATATATGGTATGATATAAATAAGTATGTCTCTTTAATAGATGTATAATAAAATTATGTTTATTATATAGGAGGTTCAAAAGTGTATGAATGAAGTTGATACTTAAGGTAAGGGATTTCTAGTCTCTCTTTCATTTTTGAGAGACTTATGCCATATTCACCACTCAATTATTTTGTGTGGTACATATAATTAAACTTTGAATAGTTATATAATGAATCTACTTATTTTAATTATATTTAAAGTTTCATTTTATTTTATTCTTGAATGGGGCTTATGATTCAAGAGATTACCAAGCAGTAATGTATTTTTGTCTCCATTTTTCTTCTTTGAGACATATGTTGTGTTATGCACCTATCTTCTTTTATGAGGAGTATATACTACCCATTTGACATGTTATATCAATAATATACTTATATTCATGATATTTTAAGTTTCATTTATTTTTTTCTTTCACGGGGATTATAATTCAATGTTAAAAAAGTGATAATGATTTTATGATACAATCTCATTATTATCTAGATTGTTTATGTTTATGCTTATGATGATGAAATATTATGATCCATTTCTAAATAAACTCATGAATTTTCTTATCAATTGGTTATTACTTGATAATAAATATTTACCTTAATTTTCTTCTCTTTATGTACTCAAAATTTTAAAAGTTTTTTTTAAAGAAAACCAATTTTATTTCTCTCTTCGGTCAAAAATAATTTTTCTTCCAAAATAATGTTTTCTAATATTTTTTTTTAAAAATGTTTTTAAAAGTATCAAAATGATTTATTAAATATATTTTTTACCCATATATAATTTTTACAAAATTATTTGAAATTAATATTCATGTATTTTTCTAAACAATTCCTTTTTGGATTTTACTGAAAATGTGAAAGGAATATTTTTTTTAATGTGTATGACATTTACTAATATTATGAACACTAAATGTTTTAAACTTACTTCATAAGTTTCATAGTTCATTTTCAAATAATAGGATTTTGAAAATGTTTTATGTTTTAAAAAAGTGTTTTTCAAAGTGGAAATTATATTTTCCTCAAGAAATGTTTTAAATTACCTTTAATTCTTCCTTTATTAGTTTTCAAGGTTATTTTCAAAGAAATGGATTTTGAAAATATATAATGAAATTATAGTTTTAAAAAGGTGATTTTTAATGAAATTTTATTTTCATAAATAAATGTTCCAATTGATATTTCAAAATCATTTTCCATCTAAGATGAAATCCTTTGATGTTACTTATGCTTTACCGAGGATATGATCCAATGATACCATTCTTATTATTTATCTAAATGGTTTATGTTTATGATGATGATATGTTTATGAAACCAATTTCTATTATATGGGTTATACCATGATAAAATTATCATGAAACCCACTTCTTTTTCCATAGGTTATGCTATGATGAAATGATGAAATGATTATGAAAAATATTTCTTTTCCATAGGTTATAATGATAGGTATTACGTGTGATATGCATAACAAAGGTTATAGTTATGAGGAACTGAGTGGTAGATAATGTAGATCTCTTATGAATCAGTTGTTTATGTTTATTATTTTCAAAACGCACTATAAATTTATGATCCTTAGGTGTGTGTTTGTGTAATATAATGAATGTTCATAAAAAAAGATTTAATATTCATATATGGAAAGCTTGTGTCGCTATAGTTGGTATCAGAGGAAAAGGAAGGAATCTAATCCTTGGAAACTCTCACATGTGAGCACTGGACAAAGCATGGATCTCTTCCTAAGGGCTTCATAAGGAAAGGGATGCCACTAGGGATAGTGGTTTGTCCCGGTTAGGAGGTGTATCTTCCCATGGAGCACCTTAATAGGTATTAATTAAAGTCCATTGGAAATAATTCTTGACCACTTTAGTTAATATTAGAGGATAGGTTTAGTTAACCTTTAGAAACTAGAATGAAAAAGCTTTAGTGAGATCCCTAGGTATATGTCTAGGGATATGTCTAGGTACATTTTTAAGGATAAGTCTAAGGATAATTATAGGTATAGTAAAATATCATGGAATATTGGTAAAGGATATAACAAGTTGTTTCTAAGAAATTATATCCCTATTTGTATACTACAAGTGGATGTGGCTATGGTATAGAGGTTCCTAGGTGTAATAACTATGAAAAGGGTGTATTGATATGGACTCGATAATCACTTGGTGCATGAAAATGGGCTTTGTTGCACACCTGGTTTGACACTCCCAGAGGATATTATTTGGAAATTCACAAACTCTTTATGAACCATAATAAAGGATTTAAGTAATGAACATGAATGGCCTAGGTTAAACATAAGGTTTCATATATTTAAAAGAATATTTCATGATATAAACATCGTAAAAGTGTTTTTTCATGATTATATGGGTTTTCACTATGAATATTGTTTCTCACACTATTATTTTTGTTTTTTATTAAATAGAAGGAACCAGAAGGAATTATGTTAACATTGAATGTGAGATATAATGTGTTAATGAGAAACCAACTGGGATGGTGATTGGAGTAAAGTATATTGTGATTATTCCCAATTAGTTATCACGATATATGATTAACAATTTTCACCTTAACCAATTATAAGAATCACCAAAGAAGAGAATGATAGAGTTCATTGAGAGTTTTGGTGGTGGAGACTATAGAAGAATGAAGATTAAGTTTCCTATATGTTGAAAATTTGGGAAGAAGCACTCAAGGGAATGACTCAAAGGAATTATAAGATATTTTATATGTGGAGAAGAAGGATACAGAGTAAGTGATTGCCGAGGAAAAATGAAAAGTTTAGTTAATGTAATGGATGGGAATAATGGTTTCCCTAAGGAATCATCAATGGTTTAATGTTATATATATGAAAAGTATGGGAATTATAAAAATCGATGTCCTAGGGGGGAAAATCAAGAAGAGGATCAGAAAGGTGGTACAAATAAAGGTTTTATTGTTGATGATGAAGAGACTACAAAGGAAATATGAAAGGAAGGATGTATTAAAGAATAAAATGGTGAAGCCTAGTTAAAGGGTTAAGAATGAAGTATAATTATTGAAGTGTTTATAAATTGGAATTTAAGAATTATTAAATATATAAGGATTGTTTAATATAAGTTTTTTGTTAATGATTTTCAAGAATATATTGAATGACGACAATGACCTAGAAAAGTGATTTTATGGAAATGTGATATTTTATGAAAAACATATAATTAATTAAATACAAAACTTAATATGCTCTTGATGAGGAGATAATGATATTGGGATAAATAAATGATGGATATGAATAAATTAAATTGGATAGTATTGACGACCTTGGAACTAATTAATAATTTATAGATAAAGTGGTTTATGTTATCATTGATCGATTTTATAGAATTATTGTATTTATGGAATATATTAAATAATATATGGTTTTGTTTAAGGAACGAGGAAGTATATATGTTTTAATTAATGTTTTTTTAGTAATTCTGGTTATTAACATATTTTAAGAAAATATATGACCAAGGTATTCAAATATTTGGTATGTGAAAATTAAGAGTCACTTTATGATATTTGGGGTGATTAAGTTTATTTTCAAAATTTTAGTGACCTTATTTAGAAATTTTGAATTTTGGAAGGGTTATAATATTAACCATTTATGGAATAGTTTAAGTTGAACTTGGGATGATGTTTAAGAGACTAATATATTATTTCACCATATGAAGACTTATGTATATTGGATAACCTATGCTAACCATGTTGTTTTTGATAATAACTAGAGATAAAAGGAATGAATTATTATTCTTTTATGGATCTTATCACCTATTAGAGCTTCAAGAATTAAAAATTCATCTCTTAGAGTAAGAGATAAAGAAGAAAGTTATTTGAATCATAAAAAAAGGATGGTATTGTGCTTATGCAACGGAATGAAATCAAGTAAGTATATATTCTCAGGAAAATTCACCAACATTAGGAAAATGATATTGAAATAAAAAGTTATCCTATTACCATCATTTTTGATGATATTAATGACCTTTTTAAATCCTCTTTGGTTTATGGTTTTTTGGTTTATTTTCACATGATCATTCAATTTCTTGTGATTACTAATCTCTATCAATCTCCCTCATTATTTAGACATTACACTTTTCTTCCATGTCTAAATATTCACTTCCCACCTATGTTCTCCTATTTAGAAATTTAGTATGTGTTACTCTAGATGACCTTCACACATCCATTTATTTATTTTAAAGAGAAAGTTTTATTAAACCTTTTTATGATGTGGGTTTCCCAAAAAGGGATATTCAAATGTTAGACCCTTGTTTATCAATCAAAAGTTCAAATTGTGAGGATACAATTTATTTAAGGGGGTAAAATGTAACAACCCAAGATTTTTTGAAATATATATATTTCAAATAAATTTAATCTTTTCAATATTTTTCGTTAAAAAAAACACTGAGTTTATATTGTGTTACACACAACACTGAGTTTATCTTGCATTACACACAACACTGAGTGTATCTTGCATTACATGCAACATCGAGTTTAAATGAAACATGTCATACTATTAAAATATTATTATTTAATATGATAGTTATCACCCATCCATTGGAACAGAGGGTATGAATAGAAATTATGAAAATGTATGGTTTAAAAAATTATATAAAATTAATTATTTGGTTACCAATTAATTATATAATAAATTAAAAACCATTTGAAAATAAAATAATTTTTTTTCTGGAAAACTATTTTTTGCGCACAAACATATTTTATCTCAATAAATTAAATAAATCACTTTTGGTGAATAATTTAAATGAAATTTATATATTATTTATTCAATAATTTTTTTTAAAATTAATATTATGTTTTTTCTTGTCATGAGATAAGAATAAATTCAATTTTACAATAAAAAAATGTATTTTTCTCTCTCTAAAAAGCAGTTTTGTCTCATTTTGCACACTTATTTTAAAATGATTTTTTTCCAATTTTAGGAAATTTATTTGAAAAAATTAACTTTATTTTTGAAATAATAATGTATAAAATATCTTGGGGTTATTTTTCTGAATTTTTTTTGAAAGGTTAAAATTTTCAGTGAATAGTGAAAAATACCATTTTTTATTTAAAAACAGACTTTTCATTCAAATAATTTATAAGATAATTTTTATTTTAATATGGTTTTAAAAGTATAATTTGTTCAATTATATATCTATTAATCCAATTTACTTTATTTTAATCAATTTCACATTGAATTTTATTATAAAAACTTTTTAACTTTTGAAACTTTCCTCTTTAGAAAACTGCTTTTTCGTCATGCCTGCAGGATTAATTTTAAATTAATATTTTACAATTACATGAATGAAATTTGGAAAACAGTATTAAATATTTTTAATAATAATAATTTATATTATATAATAATTTCAACTTAATTTTTGACCATAATGAATAGTAAAAATAGTAAAAATTAATTTTCATAGTTAAGGTTAAAACGAGTTTACTTGGGGTTATAATAAAAAGATAAGGGGTAAAATAACCTATAAACTTGTAAAAAACCCATTTAATGGACATATATATACCTTATAACCTCTAAGGTTTGATAATGTGTAAGAACCCGGTTCTTCGTTCAGGTATGTTTTCCCTTTTTCTGGAGTTTTTAAGGAAAATAAATTTTCTGGAAATTTCAGAAGTACATGCCGTGTACTCTTCCCCGGCTCGAAGCCGTGTGCTGGCCGTGTCTGGGCCACACACACGGTGTGTAAGGCTGAGGTGGAGGCCAGTTAATTCGGAGTACGGAAAATTGAAGTACACGCCGTGTACTCAATAAGTACACGCCGTGTACGTTTTTTTTCATTAAACGGACCGGGGTCGCGCCTAACCCCCAAAACCATCTTCTTCTCCAGATTTCGTCCGTCCGAAAGCGACCGTACGACCGGATCTTCTACGGGCTCCCGCCTTGCCGTCTGTTCTCCGATTCGAGTACGGTCGATTGCGTTTGAAGCACAGCGGTGATTCCTTCCTTCTTCTTTAGCCTTGTTTCTTGATTCCTCCTCATTTCCAAGTTATCGTGGGATGAACATTTTTTGCGTTTTCTCAGATCTACATTTTTCTAAGAGGAATCTGTCATCGTGGTTCACATATATCGATCTCCTAGGATCGAGGTAGGTGGTTTGTGCCTTTCTGTAGAAAGTTGATGAATATTATGTGCAAATTCCACCAATACCCTTGAACGGGGTATTGCGTGTTTCCTGTTTTTCCCCTGATGTTTTCCTGCTTTTGCTTGTTTGCTTTAGTAGAGGTTATTGCTTGTGAGTAGAGTAATTTATTTTGTGCTCAGGTTTCTTTGCCATGCTTGTTTTGCCTGTTTGGAGTTTTTCCAGTTGCCATGCCTAGTCGTAGGATAGTGGAACTGTTACTTTTTATGATGTTGAGCCTTAGTTGATAGCCAAGTAGTTCTTGAGGTTTACTTGGATGATGAACATGCGCTGAGCATGTTTACTTTCCCACTCAGGACTGTGAGAACCTAGAGTAGTAGACCAAAGGGAGAATTGACAGAAGCACTTCTCCAGAGTGTCTTTTAATTATGATGTGAGACTATAGGGGGAATTGACGTTGAGTGCTTCCCCAGAGAGTCTGTAGTTCCACGAAGTGGTCCACAGGGGGAATTGATGTTGTGTGCTTCCCCAGAGAGCCTTTAGCATGATACAAGACTATAGGGGGAATTGACGGTGAGTGCTTTCCCAGAGAGTCTGCTTAATTACGTAGTTGAACCAGAGGGGTGAGACTATGTGTGCCTCCCAGAGGGTTGCTAGTACTATAGGTTGAACCATAGGGGTTAGGCTATGAGAGCTACCTAGAGGGTTACCTATTTTCTTTATTGTTTCTGGCTGTTTACTTGTGTACTTTGTTTGCTAGAATTGTGGATTGTAGCTGCTTGTGCTTTTCTGTTTGCTGGTTCTTGTTTTATTACTACCATGTATTCATTGACTGTTAGGCATAGATCTTTGGGTGATTGCCTACTGGGATTGTATCTCACACCCTGTTTGGGCCATGCTTTTGGGCCCAAGCAGACTATGTTGCTGCATGTATAGATAAGGGCAAGCGCCCTTCTACATCAGGTTCTTGATTGCACTCGATCTAGAGAGCATGGGACCAAGCCGTGGCTCGCGATGCTGAGGAGTCTACTTTGTTTTTCTTTTGCACTTGGTTTTATATGTATTTCAGCACGTTGTTGTGTTTGCTGTTTTCCTTAGATATTTGTACCTGCTGCATCATTTTCATCATTTCTATATATCTACTTGCTTCCACTATTTGGTTTCTGTTGTATGCATGTTGTTTACTGCTTCCGCTGTTTATTGTCATTTCCTTACCTTGTGTACCTTACCGAATGAGGGTATAGTTTCCCCACCGACTCACCAAAGCCCTCGCTGCTAGTCGGCAGCCTCTGGCATTTGGGGAAACACGCTTGAGGTCATGTGGCGCACCGGGTACGGGGCACCAGTGGAGGGGATCCAGACTCGGGTCATTACAAAGTGGTATCAAAGAAGTTCTTTTCTCTTGCTTTATTGTTTGGAGACCTTAGCCAAGGATAGGACATATTCGGGACTTGGCATTAATCTGTGCTCGGGAGTAGGTAACCCGTGTATAGGGAAGAGCCATACTACCTCATTAATTGCAATTTGCTGATTTTGAGGTTTTATAGTTGATATGATTTCACCTAGAGTGATTCATATGACTTGTGCTATTACTGTTTTGATATTGTGGTTCTATTTGTGTCGCAAACCGATGAGATTATGGTATGCCATATCATGCATCATATAGACACTTGTAGGAATCACATTCCATGCATTCTTTCCATGCCATCTAGGGTGCATTAGCGATTGCATGCTGTTGTGATAGACTTTGTGTAGATTATGCATGCTGTTGTGATAGTTTCTTGATAGATTCTCTGTTGTTATGTTAGAAAACTATTTTTTGTGTTCTTTGCTTAAATTGAACGCCAAATTTTGGTTCTTGAGGTGTTATGGGCCCTTACGGATCAGAATTTGGCACTTTTTCACCTTGTTTTTAGTGTTTCTGGAATTCTGTGCAGTTTCTGAGCTACTGCCTAGAAAAACCCAAAATACACAGCGTGTACTTTTTGGGAACACGCCGTGTAGTTTTTAGACCGTGTCACTGATCTTGTGAGAAGAAAAAGATGTCATGGAAGTAACTTTGGAAACACGCCGTGTACGGTAGCTACACGCCGTGTAAGTTCGGAGCCGTGTACCCGGCTGTGTCACTAACAACATGGGCCGGTGAAGCTCGGGTAGAACATGCCGTGTCCATAGGGAACACACCGTGTAGTCCTGTCCAGGTACCCAGCCGTGTCACGAACAACACGGGCCGACGTTACCTTCCTTTCCACACACCGTGTTTGTTCGGAACACACCGTGTAGTCTTGCCCAGGTACCCGGCCGTGTCACGAAAAACACGGGCCGACGTTACCTTCTTTTCCACACGCCGTGTTTGTTCGGAACATGCCGTGTAGTCGTGTCCAGGTACCCGACCGTGTCAAGAACAACACGAGACGATGTCACCTTCTCCTATACACGTCGTGTTTATTCAGAGCACACCGTGTGAGGCCCAGCCGTGTAGACGTCTGTGTGCTTAACAACACGGGCCGCCGAAGCCTTGTCTAGTACACACCGTGTTTGTTTAGAGCACGCCGTGTAGTCTCGGGTTAAGTCGGACTGTGTGGGTTAGCCGTGTAAGGAGACTCGGGCAGGGGAATAGTTTTCAAGTACACGCCGTGTGTGGGTGCAACACGCCATGTAGTTTGAAGTGTACACAAATTGTAGGGCGGGAGTACACGCCCATGTCAGTGGTTTAAGAAGACACGCTGTGTAGTTTTATACACGCCGTGTAGTCCTGTTATAAAATCTTGGTTGTTCTATTCCCCTATTTCCATTTTGTACTCTTGTGTCCTCTATCCTTGTTTTTCTGATCCAAGGTGTACTTTTGATCTTTCAGAGCTATGCCTTCGAGACGTCCTCCGGTCGTACGTCTGTCGTCAAGCAGTGATTAGACGCTAGACAAGGAGGATCAGGGACTTCCTGCCGATCCCCCAGCCGAGCCAGCCTTGGCACCGGTTGTTGTACTAGTTGTGGGTGTGGATGTGCAGTTTAGGGAAGGTTTCATGAGGATGATTCAGGCCTTCCAGGGAGCACCGCCTCCTACCACATCTATGGCATACTTGACGCGGGTCTTTCAGAAGCAGCATCCTCCCACGTTCTCGGGGGAGGGAGGACCTCGGGCTACAAAGTCATGGCTGGAAGCCATGCTGACTATCTTCGAGCATCTGGAGACGCCTCCAGAGAGGCGGGTCAAGCTCTCCAGCTACATGCTCCGAGACTCCACCAGGAGGTGGTATGACGTGATCTCAAAGGCGGGTCAACAACAGGCTATGACTTGGGAGGAGTTCTAGCGTGTGTTCTACGACTACTTCTACCTGGAGACCCTGAGGGCCGATCGAGCCCGGGAGTTCATGAGTTTAGAGCAGGTTACTCTTTCTTTCATGGAGTATTCAACTCGTTTCACAGAGCTGCAGCGTTTTACACCCCTTCGGGATGGGAGTGGGGTGTTCTTGGAGAGGAATTTTGAGGATGGAGTCAGGCGGGAGATCCACTCATAGGTGAACATCTTCCATCTGACTTCCATAACTTCCATCGTCAACCAGGCATTGATTTAAGAGCGCAATCTGAGAGACTCCGGAGCTGAGAGCCAGGGCGGTTCTGCTTCCAGAGTTAGCTTTCCTCTAGATGACAGCAAGAAGCGCCGTATGGAGCCTACGCGCGGTGATTCGAGGAAGCAAGAAGCATCATTAGGCAGCCATGAGACATGATACCAGTGTGGACGGACAGGGCACACGAGGCCGCAGTGCCAGAGGGACCCCGTGGAGTGCCGATCTTGCGGAAAGATGGGTCACCTTCAGCGTTTCTGTCAGGTTTTCTCACCAGAAGCTCATGACTGGGGTTCTTCCATGACTCCTCGTTCAGGAGCAACCCCACCAGTTTCTCACCAGTCGGGAAACTGGAGTTCTTCCGGCCATTCGGGCTGAGGTGGAGGTCGAGGCCGTGGAGGTCATCCACCAGTTCCTCAGCACCAGCAGGGAGGTTCAGCTCAGAGTGGTTAGCCAGGGGCGTAGGGCCGCGGTACATGCCAGTCTTTCACCGTGGACCAGACTTATCAGGAGCAGGATCCCAACCCTTCTACTGTTCGAGGTACGATTTTAGTAGCCTTAGTTTTATCTTCATCCCTTTTCGATACTGGTTCTACGCATAGCTTTATCTCTGTTGCTGTTGTGGAGAGCCTTGGACTCTGCATCTTTTATTCTGCTGACTCGTTGACACTAGACACACCTTTGGGAATGAGGACACCTAGTGTACGCCAGTGTAGAGAGTGCCCTCTCGAGGTTGCAAGGTATTGTTTCTTATGAGATATCTATTTCCTAGAGATGACATGCTATGATGTCATCCTTGGCATGGACTGGTTGATTCCCTTCCAGGAATTCGTTTACTGTTATCGCCGCAGAGTGAGTTTCGTTTCACCAGAGGGTGAATATTTCCTTCATAGAGGCGAATGGGACGTTCGGGCGAGTTGGGTGGGACTCGAGCATCTTGGAATAGGAGGGGTGACATTCCAGACTGCTAGTCTTTATCTGGATGATCAGGGAACTCCACAGTTGGACTTTCCTCCAGTGGTGGATCGCTTCAGGGATGTCTTTCCAGAGGACTTTTCAGGTTTCCCTCCAGAGCGTGAGGTATAATTCTCTATTGATCTCATTCCAGGAGCGGAACCGGTGTCCATTCCTCCCTATAGGATGGCCACACCTGAGTTTCAGGAGCTCAAGAAGCAGTTAAAGGAGCTACAGGTAAAGGGTTTCATCCGACCCAGTACTTCTCCTTGGGGTTCGCCTGTCCTGTTTGTGAAGAAGGCAGATGGTACCCTTCAGCTTTGTGTGGATTATCGGAATCTGAACCAGTTTATAGTCAAGAACCGGTATCCCTTTCCGCAGATTGATGACCTCTTTGATCAGCTTCGAGGAGCCCGGGTGTTCTCGAAGATTTACTTGAGGTCTGGTTATCATCAGTTGCGCGTTAGACCATCAGATATACCTCTGACAGCCTTCAGAAACAGGTATGGTCTATATGAGTATACAGTCATGCCGTTCGGTCTCACGAACGCACCTTCAGTTTTTATGGCACTGATGAACCGAGTGTTCCATCCTTACTTGGACTCCTTTGTCGTGGTCTTCATGGACGATATCTTAGTGTACTCTCACACTCGACACGACCATGCCACACATCTTGAGATCGTTCTGAGTACACTGAGAGAGCATCAGATTTATGCTAAACTCTCTAAGTGACACTTCTGGATGGATCAGATTCACTTCTTGGGTCACGTCATCTCAGAGGCAGGAGTATCAGTGGACCCATAGAAAGTGAGAGCTGTAGTTTACTGGGAGCAGCCGAAGAACGTCTTTGAGGTACAGAGTTTCCTAGGGTTGGCTGGGTACTACAGACACTTCATTCAGGACTTTTCTCGTCTAGCAGCACCTTTGACAGGTCTGACCAAGAAGGGGGTGAAGTTCTTATGGTTAGGTTCTTGTGAGTCAGCCTTCCAGGAGCTGAAAGGGAGGTTGATGTCAGCACTGATACTAGTCTTTCCGAATCCAGGAAAGAGCTACACTGTTTATTATGACGCTTCAGGTATCGGGATAGGATCTGTGCTTATGAAGGGATAGGGAGTAGTTGCGTATGGGTCTCGGAAATTGAGGCCACATGAGAGTAACTAACCTATGCACGATCTGGAGTTGGCAGCTGTTGTTCATGCCCTGCGCTATTGGAGACACTATCTCCTGGGAGAGCACTTTGTGGTATTCACTGACCACAAGAGTCTCAAGTATATCTTCACTCAGCGTGATATGAATCTGAGGCAGCGTAGGTGGGTCGAGTATCTACAGTCTTTTGACTTTGAGCTTGCCTATACGCCGGGTAAGGGCAACGCAATGGCTAATGCGTTGAGTAAAAGAACTCAGGTTCAGGCAGTTCAGGAGGCTAGTAGTGAGTGTAAGCTGATGACTATGTTCTCTGAGATGCATCTGGAGGTGCACGATATACGGGGACAAAATTTTCTATCTTTTGTAGCTGTTACATCCATGCTACTTGATCGGGTACGGATGAGGCAGCTACCAGACTCGGAAGGCTTAGTCCTGCGGGAGAGTGTGTCAGGAGAAGAACCTCTTCCTGGATGGACAGTGGGCGAGGATGATATCTTATGTTTCCAGAGATGCATATGGGTTCCAGCAGACATACGCGAGGAGATGATGCGGGATTTTCATTCCTCTGTTTGGGCAGTTCATCCTGGCATCACCAAGATGTATCGGGACCTTCATCTCCAATACTGTTGGCCAGGTATGAAGAAGGATGTTGCTGGTTTTGTCATGAGATGTTCTACTTGTCAGTAGGTGAAAGCAGAGAATCAGCAACCAGCGGGGCTTTTACAGCAGTTACCCATTCCGAAGCAGAAGTGGAATGATGTTGCGATAGACTTCATGACCGGGTTACCGAGATCACCTCAGGGAAACGATGTTGTTTGGGTTGTCGTCGACAGGCTCACAAAGGTTTCCCACTTCTTTCCAATCAAGGAGACCTTCGGTGTCGATGATCTGGGATGACTTTACATCAGAGAGATCATTCGTCTGCATGGAGTTCCACGCTCTATGGTTTCAGAAATAGATGCGCGCTTTACCTCTCGGTTCTGGCAGGGACTTCAGAAGGCCTTGGGTACACAGGTACTTTTGAGTACAACATTCCATCTCCAGACTGATGGCCAGTCTGAGCGCACGATCCAGGTGCTTGAGGATATGCTCCGAGCTTGCATCCTTGACTTTGACGGTTCTTGGGAGAAGCATATTCCTCTGGTGGAGTTTTCCTACAACAACAGTTTTCAGGAAACCATTCAGATGGCACCATACGAGGCTTTGTACAGTAGGCCATGCTGATCACCCTTATGCTGGCTTGAGGTAGGAGAGGCAGCTTTGCTGGGACCTCGTCTTGTACAGGAGACTTCAGAGCAGATAAAGCTGATTCAGAAGAGGATGGCTACAACGCAGTCTCGACAGAAGTCTTATGCTGATCAGCGGAGACGACCTCTGGAGTTCGAGGTCGGTGATCAGGTTTTCCTACGTGTCGCACTGAGGTTGGGACACAAAAGGATTCGAAGACAGGGTAAGATTTCACCGCGGTACGTCGGGCCGTTTGAGGTCTTGGAGAGAGTTGGGCCGGTTGCCTACCAGTTTCAGCTACCTCAACGGTATTGGGCCATGCACGACGTCTTCCACGTCTCTCAGCTCCAACGTTACTTTTCAGACCCGTCTCATGTCTTTCAGCCTGAAGAAGTTGATCTTGAAGCGGATGCGTAATTCGAGGAGCATCCTATCTGGATTGTCGATCGCAGTATGAAGGTTCTCCGTGGGCGGTCTGTTCCTCTGGTACGGGTGCTATGGCAGCACAGACGAGTACAAGACGAGACCTGGGAGAGGGAGGCCGATGTACGATCGCAGTGGCCAGAGCTGTTCGGGGTTTCTTCTTTTCCACCTCGTTAGGGAAATTCAGGGACAAATTTCTTTAAGGGGGGAAGTTTGTAAGAACCCAGATCTTTGTTCAGGTATGTTTTCCCTTTTTCTGGAGTTTTTAAGGAAAATAAATTTTCTGGAAATTTCAGAAGTACACGCCATGTACTTTCTGAGTACACGCCGTGTACTCTTCCCCGGCTCGAAGCCGTGTGCTAGCCGTGTCCGGGCCACACACACGGTGTGTAAGGTTGAGGTGGAGGCTGATTAATTCGGAGTATGGAAAATTGAAGTACATGCCGTTTACTCAAGAAGTACACACCATGTACTTTTTTTTTCATTAAACGGACCGGGGTCGTGCCTAACCCCCAAAACCATCTTCTTCTCCAGATTTCGTCCGTCCGAAAGCGACCATACGGCCGGATCTTCGACGGGATCCCGCCTCGCCATTCGTTCTCCGATTCGAGCATGGTCGATTGCATTGGAAGCGCAGTGGTGATTCCTTCCTTCTTCTTTAGCATTTTTTTTCGATTCCTCCTCGTTTCCAAGTTATCGTGGGATGAATGTTTTGTACGTTTTCTCAGATATACATTATTCTAAGATGAATTTGTCATCGTGGTTCACATATATAGATCTCCTAGGATCGAGGTATGTGGTTTGTGCCTTTCCGTAGAAAGTTGATGAATATTATGTGCAAATTCCACCAATACCCTTGAATGGGGTATTGCATGTTTCCTATTTTTCCCCTACTGTTTGCCTGTTTTTTCTTGTTTTCTTTAGTATAGGTTATTGCTTGCGAGTAGAGTAATTTATTTTGTGCTCAGGTTGCTTTTCCATGCTTGTTTTTCCTATTTAGTGTTTTTCCAGTTTCCATGCCTAGTTATAGGATAGTGGAACTGTTACTTTTTATGCTGTTGAGCCTTAGTTGATAGCCAAGTAGTTCTTGAGGTTTACTTGGACGATGCACGCGCGCTGAACATGTTTACTTTCCCACTTAGGACTGTGAGAACCTAGAGTAGTAGACCAAAGGGAGAATTGACGGAAGGGATTCTCCAGAGTGTCTTTTAATTATGATGCGAGACTATAGGGGGAATTGACGTTGAGTGCTTCCCCAGAGAGTTTGTAGTTCCACGATGCGGGCCACAAGGGGAATTTATGTTGAGTGCTTCCCCAGAGATCCTTTAGCACGATACGAAACTATAGGGGGAATTGACAGTGAGTGCTCCCCCAGAGAGTCTGATTAATTACGTAGCTGAACCAGAGGGGTGAGACTGTGTGTGCCTCCTAGAGGGTTTCTAGTACTATAGGTTGAACCATAGGGGTTAGGCTGTGAGAGCTACCTAGAGGGTTACCTGTTTTCTTTATTGTTTCCGGCTGTTTACTTGTGTACTTTGTTTGCTAGAACTGTGGATTGTAGCTGCTTGTGATTTTCTATTTGTTTCTTCTTGTTTTATTACTGCCATGTATTCATTGACTGTTAGGCACAGATCTTTGGGTGATTTCCTACTGGGATTGTATCTTACACCCTGTTTGGGCCATTCTTTTGAGCCCAAGAAGACTATGTTTCCGCATGTATAGATAAGGGAAAACGCCCTTCTACATCAGGTTCTTGATTGCACTGGAGCTGGAGAGCATGGGACCAAGCCGTGGATCGCGATACCGAGGAGTCTACTTTGTTTTTCTTTTGCACTTGGTTTCAGATTTATTTCAACACATTGTTGTGTTTGCTGTTTTCCTTAGATATTTGTACCTGCTGCATCATTGGAATCATTGCTATATATCTACTTGCTTCCGCTGTTTGGTTTCTATTGTATGAATGTTGTTTACTGCTTCCGCTATTTATTGTCATTTCCTTACCTTGTGTACCTTACCGAATGAGGGCATAGTTTCCCCACCGACTCACCAAGGCCCTCGCTGCTAGTCGGCAACCTCTGGAGTTTGGGGAAACGCGCTTGAGGTCATGTGGCGCACCGGGTACGGGGCACCAGTGGAGGGGCTCCGAACTCGGTTCGTTAAATAATGGATCATTTTAGAGCCTTTTGGAATGCAAAGTGGGAACACCTTTTTCTTTTCAAAAAATACTGGTGTGCCACTCACCTCAGTTATAAAAGGCTACCCCTATCCTCTACTCTTCAAACTTCCAAAACCCATTGGGTTGGAAAATAATTACCCGATTAAATTCCTTAATTCCCTCAAAACAACATATAATACATATTGTTTTTTCTGAAATCTAACATAAGAATCCTTTTTTTGCAAACCAAAAGAAGTTGTTCGAAGAAGAGGTAACATGCCTAACTGAGTGCTTTATTTTATTTCTTTATCCACCTCCTTAAATTTTTATTAAAACATAATTATATAATAAAAATAGTATCTTACATATACTGATATGTTATTATATTAATTTTATAACCTAAATTATTCTCCTCTTCCATCAAATGGGATATGAAATAATCATTCGTGTATACGGCGGACTACCACCTTGTGAAGCAATGTTATTCATTTTCCATCACCACCTATCATGGATAGATATAATGATGGATTTAATGTTTATATGATATATTTATGATATTATTATACCTATTTAATTATAACACCACATATACCTTTTTACCTTCCAACCTGTTGGAAAATAATAACATTGCTCGTGTGTACGGTGAAATACCGCCTCGCGAACCGATATAATGTGTTTTTCATTTTTGTTTTAATTGGATGATAGTAAGGATATTTTAAATGAATAAATATAATATTTTTAATATAATTATATTTCTAAAATTATTATATCACATATACCTTCTTACTTTCCATTATTTAGGGGTATACGATAATGTCGTTCATGTGTACGGTGGACTACCACCTCGCAAAATGATGTGATTCATTTTTCACGTATGATTTACATGGAAGGTAATAAGGATATGATAAAATAAAAATATGTGATATATATTAAATAAAAATTATTCTATAATTTTAATATATTATTTACCCTTCTTTATTTCATTATGTCAAGAAAATGTAAACAAAGTTCATGCGTATGTACGACCTACCATCCCCATGGACAATGTATTTAATTTTCTATATTTTATGGATTATGATAAATACATATATATTGAATATATATTATATTTATATAATATTTAAAATAATGGATATGATAGAACCATGATCAAAGTAAAATTATCAAAAATAACAAACCAAAACATAAACAAAAAACAAAGCAGTTATTACCTGAAACATGATTTTAACATGGAATTGTTAATAAATGAGTAATAAAAGGTCATAAGTAAACCATAAATGGTATGATATATATAATAATTATTATTTAATATATTTATAATAAATTTATATTTATTATATAGGATGTTATAACATGTATGAATGAATTCAAGACTTAAGGTAAGGTATTTCTAGTCTCTCTTTTATTTCTGGGATACTTATGCCATATTCACCACTTGTTTATTTTTTGTGGTGTATATACTTCCCCTTTGACATGTTATATCATGGATATACTTATTTTCCTAATATTTAAAGTTTAATTTTATGTTATTTAATGGTTCATATGATTCAAGAGATTACCAAAGCAGTAAGGTATTTTTTGTCTCAATTTTCCTTCTTTAAGACATATGTTGTGTTATGCACCAATCTTATTTTATGAGGCATATATACCAACCCTTTGAAATATTATATCATGAATCTCCTTATTTTAATGATACTTTAAGTTTAATTTAATTTTATTCTTTAATTGGGTTTATGAATCAATGTTACCAGATTGGTAATGACTTTATGATACAATCTCATCGTTTATCAGGATTGTTTATGATTATGATTCCTATGATGAAATAGTATGATAAAACTCTCAATAAACTCATAGATTTACTTATACTCTGGTTATTCCTTGAGAATACATGTTTTACCTTCATTTTATTCTCTTTATGTACTCAAGAGTTCAAAAGGATATTTTTAAATAAAACCGAATTTATTTCTCTCTTTAGTTGAAAATAATTTTATTCCAGAACCATGTTTTCTAAAAATGTTTTCAAAAATGTTTTTAAAATTATATAAATGATTTTTTGAAGAAATAATGCCCATGTTGAATTTTTAAAAAATGTTTTGAAATGAATATCCATATCATTTTCCCAATAATGCATGTTTGGATTTTACTAAAAATGTGAAAGAAATATTTATTTTAACATGTTTCCCACCATTATGAACACTCAATGTTTTAAAGCTTCATTCATATTTTTCAAAGTTTATTTTCAAATAAATGGATTTTTAAAATGTTTTATTTTTAAAAAAAGTATTTTTCAAAGTGGGAAAGATATTTTCCTCATGAAATGTTTTAAATTATTTTTAATGCTTCCTTTATAAGTCTTCAAGGTTATTTTCAAAGAAAACTATTTTGAAAATAGTTTAGTAAATTCTAGTTTTAAAAAGGTAATTTTCAAAGAAATGTTATTTTCCTGAAGATACTTTCCAAGTGATATTTCAAAATCATTTTCCATCTAATATCACATCCTTTGATGTTATTTATGATTTACTGTGGATATTATCCAAGGATACCATTATTATTTTTTCTTTTAATGGTTTATGTTTCTGATGATAAGATGTTTGTGAAACTCATTTCTTTTCCATGGGTTATACCATGATAAAATGCTTATGAAACCCACTTATTTTTACATGGGTTATGCTATGATGAAATGATGAAATGATTATGAAACTTGTTTCTTTTACCCAAGTTATGATGATAGGTATTACGTGTGATATGTATAAGATGAGTGATAGTTAATATGAACTAAGTGGGAGAATATGTAGAACTATTATAAATTAGTTATTTATGTTTTCAAGTTTCCAAAGGTACTATACCTTTATGATTCTTAGGTTAGTGTTTGTGTAATGTAATGAATGTTCATAAAAAAGATTCAATATCCATGTATGAAAATACTAGGACACTAAAAAGATAATATTTTCATATATTTTACTTAGTAATTCATTGATAATATTCATAGTTTTTTTTCATTTTAAAGGAAATCACATCATTTCTAGTTTTTAGGAATATTTTGGGATTTATTATTAAATTGGATTTATCATTTTTTTAATTACTTTATTTATATTATGAATTTATTGGAAAATCCACACACTTAATTTTTGTTTTTGTTTCATTTCAGTTAAGTACACAACACATGCGTATGATTCATTTTTGCTCATGTATATAAGTCATTTTCAATAGTTGAGGTAGAGATTTGGTTGAGTCCTGCCACACATAAGAGTCATTGTAGATTAGTTTTAAAAATTTGGATAATTCCTAGAATGAATATGAGTCATTAAAACCCACGCATAAAATTTATTTCTTACTAGAAATACAAAAACATCATGAGCTCCCCTAACACACATACGAGTCATTATGCTCATATGTATGGGGAATTTTTGAAGTATGTTGTGAGAATTCGTAGAGGGATCATGTAATAGTCAATCCAAAACAATAGATGAATCATTTAAGAGTAATTTTATGGAAGTGGAGAGAATTTTAAAAACTCTAGAGACACCATGTAAAGCGTAATATTCCTTCAACATTTTCATAAGGGTTATTTTTTAATCTATAGTCAATAAATTGGAAAAGGATGAAATAAAGAAGATCCAATTTATAAAATATAAAAGTAAATACCCACTACTGAGAAGTTCGCATGAGTAATATTTAAAAAATGTAAAATTCAATTGCTAATATTTAAGAGTTACTACTTGGTGAAAATCCAGACAAGTTGCTAGTGTAAACGTTATTACTACTCTATAAAACTTTTTCCCTTTGTAAAATATAAAGAAGAATTAGTTGAATCAGGGGAGATGGAGTCAAGACATGAGGGTTTATCAGACTATAAACTTTAGAAAAAAAATTATATATTCATTTAACCGTGAAAATAAAATCTATACCATAAAAATACTAAAGAGAGATTCAGTGTTACTGTCAATTTAGTGGTGCTTGCATTATAGAGATATCTGTTGCACCGTGATGCATCTTTCATTATTTTTATCTAATAAATTCCTTTTATATACAACAAATTAAATTCATAGGATATTAAAATAAACATGATCACATAGTTTTAATTAAATATAAAATCAAAATCTAAATATCTTGGTAGGATTACAACATCAAATTATGCTTACTGCCAAATGAAGAATCTATGTGGAAACATGCCTCTATTAATCCCATGCATGTGAGGAAAGGATCCTATACCACTACCATGTGGAATAAGATTATGTGAAGAGTGTTTCATTCAAATTAATATTCCTTATAAATTAAAATCCTATAAGAGACATCCATTTTTAGTATGTTATTTCAATTTAAATTATCTTCCTTCGATTGTAAAAGGGGACTTGAACTCTCTCTCACTGAACGATAGTTGTGATCATTGTTTAGGGTTTAATATTATTATTATACATTTTTAATATATATTAGTTTTTTCTCTATATTATATCATTTTTATTTTCATGTTTCTCCCTATATGATTATCATTTCCATTTCAATAGAGAACTAACACCCTCACTATTGTTTGAGGGATGGCATAATGATGATTTTATTTTTTTGTGCTTAAATTATTTAAATTATATTGTTCCAAGATTTCAGTGGTGATTAAAATTAGAGTATTATATGGTATCCCTACTATACTTCCCACTAAATTCTTTTTATTTTTTCATATATTTTATTTCCCTTAAATATTTAATTCATTTATATGGTATAGTTTGTCTTAGATATTGATGTTTTAAAAATAGATTTTCTAGAAGAATTTAGGAAGAGTTTTACTCCTGTATGCAGAGGTATCAGTGTATAGTAATTAACATTCAAAAAATTTGGTGTGGATTGATTGGTCTTGATATTTACATTGAATGATATAATGAGAATTAATATTTGAAGGACAATTATTTTCATCATTGTGAACACTTAGGATAAAAAATATTATCTCTTTCCATTCTTACTAACTTCATTGTGTTTTCATTTTTTTGTTTTTAATTATATATATATATATATATATCACATACATTTTAAAACCCCCATAATATTTTTATTTCTTTTTTTATAATATATTTTAGTAATAAATAGTGATAATAGAAATTCAATGTTTGTGATTGGCCTCCTCGAGAGATCAACCCAAGGCCATGCCACCATAGTGAATGCTTAGGTAATAAGAATTTATTAATAGTGATTCACTTTAAATCTATAAAATTAGACAGCTCAAAGATGTAATATATTGTATGATGACCATCAACATAGTCCTTTGGGGTTTAATGTGGGTGAACAAGTGTTATTGTATGTTTTTACTTGGTTTGTACATTTGTGTATTCAGAGGCATGGAAAGTTAGTTCCCATGTTCATGGGGTTATTTGAGGTTGTTAAGAGGATCGGTACTGTGGAATATAGTTTAGATCTTCCTCAAATATTTAGTGTTATTCATGATGTTTTCCATGTATCTCATCTTTAAATATACCATATTGAACCTTTTATCATGATTATAAATGATACAGTTGATCTATATCTTGATAAGACATTCAAGGAAAGACTGGTTCATATAGGAATATCTAGGAAGAGACTTGAGGGAAGAAGTTTGATATGTGGGAACAATGGCTAGAAATTTTCACTGACAAGCTTAGTGATGTTGAAAAATACATCTTGGTGATGAGATGAAATATAGTGGATAATTTTTAACACCCCAAACTTTTTTAGGTATAATTCCAATGTAATTTCTATCAAACCTCTTGTATTTAATTGGATTTTGGATGTTGGAGGTGTTGATGGGGGCTTGAGGGTCTATTTTGAGAGAATAAACTACGTTCTAGGATATTTTTCCATTTAAAAATTCCACTGGGTAATCAATGGAGTAATATAGGGTACTTAGTAGAGGTGGAAGGGGTTTTATTAGATCTTGGTGGGCCAACGTGCGACTGGTGACCTAAGAACGGGTTCTCAGTGGCCATCAAGTACTCGGTAGATAGATGGTGGGTACCCTATGGGTTCCTTCTTGTTTTTTTTTTAATTTTAAATTAATTAATTAATTGATATTAATTCTAATTAAATGATAATTGTTTCTCATACTAGGCCTGAAAAAACCAAGTTTCCTCCATTCCCTATTATCTTGGCTTCTTCTTTTTAAAGAGGTGGATTCCTTTTATTCATCACCAGTTTTGAGTCTCATATATTGTTGTAGGTCATCATCGGTATGGCTATAAATTCTCTTACTTATATTAAATTTTTTCCTTTCTACCTTTCTATGTATTATTGGCTATACCTAATTTTAGGTTTTTTATAGATTTTGAGAAATTGATCAATTGAAGATGAATCATTTGGATTTATTTAATGAGAATGACTCTGATAGAACTAGGTTGGAGATCCCTTGACTTCTTGATGATATTTACTCATTTTTCACAAATCATATGAATTTCAAGAAATATAATTTTTTTGTATTAATTAAAACTAAATTAAATTGGGTTACTTATATTCCTATGATGTGAGTGGAACCTAAAAGGCTATGAGTATCCCATGATAGCTGTGTGTTGACACTGTTGGTCATTGATGACCGTTTTACATATGGGATGGAATGTGAACTAAGATTTTGGACCTGAGATGGGTTCTTATACTTGATATCTATTCCCAATAACCTAGTGAGGTGTCCTACACTAATCCTTGGTGAGGAATAACTTGATAATGTGATAGGATAGGGGTGAGATAGCCTAGGCATGAGACTTTTATAGGGTTAATGGCTTGGGAGTTTGACCCTCTAAATGTTAAAAACTTATAAAAGCTATATGTTATTTCTAAATGATAAATCACCCATTTTAATGATTTTTTGTCATTTCAGTGGTATCTCATCAACCTTGTGAAGTAATTTAGTGGTGTAACATCCACCCATTTTATATTAGTAGTGTATCATCCACACTAATTGAGGTGATGTTCCATATTTCACCTTAAGACCAATGTAATAGTGAAAACCCATCCTATTTGATATTTCATTTTAGTGGTATATCATCCACCTAAGGATTTTTATTGGTAGTATATCATCTAATTATGAGATAAATTCTGATGGTATATGATATACTTGGAGACTTATGTTGGTGTTATACTTTCTACCTAAGAATCAATGTTGGTGGGGAATCAAACACTTTGGATGTGACACCGATGGTTACTCCTCTACATAGAGAATTCTATAATTAGTGAATTGTTCACCTATGAATATTTCCTCAATGGTTCATTGTCCACATGGAGACCTATACGGTGAAATTTTACCCACCTTAGGAGTGATATTGGTGGCATCACCCACGTATATGAGATGATTTAGTGGTGCTCCATCCATTTGGAGATAAATTTTATTGGTATATCATCCACATAGAGTTGGTGATTTCTTGTTCAATGGGAAATTCCCATTCTCCATTGGTATTGTATTAGTGGTGAATTATACACTTGGTTGGATAGTGATGATGATTCTTCCTTAACCTTGTATACTTGATGGTGATACTTTCCTCACCTTGATATGATACAGGGAGAGATGCATCATTTATTTTCAATGTGTGTTTAGACTATGGGTATATAATCCCATCCTGACACTGGACAAAGCAGTTATAGTAACCCATGATTTGGGGAGAGAACTATAAGAGGTGATGGGTTATTCATTTACTTACTTTTTTAGAATTATATATCGAGCATTAACATGTACTTATTAAACTTTATTAGGGACATTGTTAGTGGTGGCCTAATGAGTTGGACTCACACCCTACTCGGGCACCCTAGTACCCAAGAAAACCTTATTTTTTGTGACCTAGGTAAGGGAAAAGACCCTAGTTATATAAATGGGTGAGCTATTAGAACTTGGTAGGAGTTGATATATGAGATTGGTTCAGGAATCAGGATGAGTTTTATTTATATTTTCTCACTTTTTTTTCTTATGGACCACTTGTATATGATTTTTTCCATGAGAGATACTATATATTCCTGTATGTCTTGTATAGCATGAAAAATTTATTATTTCAATATAACAAGATGTTCTTATATACTTTTGGATGAAAAATTTCTATGAAGTATATTTATACTACTGTTTATTATGATGAATGATTATTTATATTGATTATGTTTTGTTTTATGGGAATCTATTCTTGAGGGTATAGTCTCCCCACCTATTCATGATGACCCTTGTTGCTAGTTGAAAAACTATAGCATATAGGGAGACACACTTAAGTTATGTGGCACCCAATTCAATCGTTATAGAGGTGAAATAGACTAAGGATGATACAAAGGTTCTCACTAAAGGAAATGATATAACCCAATATGAACTTTAGAAATATAGAGAAAAAAATTCCAAAGTATATAAAGTCTTGAGGTTACTATGTAGTTGTGATGGTTCCCAAACATAATAGGGAAAAAATAGCAGAAATATATATCAGATAATTTTTTTTGGATAAGTGGAGTAGAACAATTCTTATAAATTCATGGTTACAAAGTATAATAGTTTGATTATTTTAAATATAGTAATTTAATCAAAATATTCCATATTCAATGAATCTATATTTAACTATTTACATATATAAACATATATTTTGGAATCTATATTTCAAAAATAAACTCCAAAAGTGAGTCTTATTAAAGAGTATTAGAGGAAAAAATAACCAAGGATACCCAAGTCATCAAAATAAAATTTATTAATAAACTTTATAGAATGTATTAGTGAAAGAATTTTTTAAAAAATCCCTATATTATTTAATGTATAATCCAATAAAAAGACCTCCAATTAACCCATTCCATATTTTGATTTAGTACTTTCAAAAAAAGGCCTAAATAATGAAATGGATTATATAACCAAGAATAATAATTGGATTCTAGTAGATATTACATAAGACCAAAAACCAACTATTTGTAAATGGGTATTATAAAGAAAAATAATGGTTGATGGAATGTTTAAGAAAAATGAAACTAGAATGGTTGCCAAAGGTTTCACATAAAAGGAAGAGATCGATTATTTTGATACACATTTCCTCATGACTAGAATAACCTATATTAAAACCTTATTTGAATTGGATTATATATATAATATATAAATTCTATAAATGGATATGAAAAATTTAATTCTTAAATAATATATTATCAGTGAAAATCTATATGGTGAAATTAAAAGGGTTTATAATACATTATAATGTTTTTTTAATAAATTAATAATATATCATTATGGATTTAAACAAACACCTAAGAAATAAAATGAAATATTTAATAAAATAATATTATCAAATTAATTTATGATAAATCAAGATAATAAGTGTATTTATAGTAGGATATTAATTAATAATAGAATCATTATTTGTTCATATGTGATGCCATGGTTAGTTTTGAAAAAATACGGACTTTGTGACAAATCGTAACATCCGAAATTTTAAGGTGCACATAATTTTAATATTTGAAGAATATTTAAAAGTGCAATTAACATTTTTGATTCATGTTAGATGTGTTCATATAAGGAAGTGACTCAGAAGTTGGAAACTGGCCATAATATCCAGTTCACACTGTGAATGAATATTGATGATGTGAATGGTTTCTGTGTAGAATATATGAATTTGTGTTTAGGGCATGGAAATCCATTCACATTGTGAGATGTAATTCATGTAATGAAAAATTATTTAAGGATTTAAATCTTAGGAAACCGTATTTTAGATTTATCAACCATTTTGTTGGTCTATGACACGAATAAATAATTCATATCGTGAATGGGTTTTTTCCAATAGATTAAATGATTCGAGTGCCCATTCCTTTCTCAATGGGATCCATCCTTCTACCATAAACCCTAGGACTTATATAGATTATTTTGGGTGATATAACTCCCTATATAATCTTATTTCATTGGATCTTCAACCACTAAATCTAAATAATTAGATTTTTCTTCTCATTGGACCTAGATTATTGACAATAGTGGCTCTTCTCGAGCATGTTCAATATAGTCCTACCCTTTTGTGTGGTTTTTCTTTTAGACCATGATCCTATATTTCTCACATGATATAATGGGGGTGGATATAGGGATTGTTGGCATATAAATTAACTCAGTCATCAATTCTTGACATCAAAATGTTGTTGCACTAAAGGTTGGGAGTCCTTATCATCTTGGGCCCTTGTATGGAATTGTTTGGAATGTTTGGATTGTGTATATGATTAGTGTATAGACCCTTTCATTATAGGTACACTTTACATAAATAGGGTGACCTATGAGACCTTATTTTGGTATATATTGTGTATTGCTTTCTATGTTCTGTATTATTTCATAGCCATGGAATGTTTGATATGCTATGATTTTTCCTTGATATGTTGTACCTTTATTATGTATTATTAATAGTATGTCTTATTGTGATATCTTTTTCCTTGTTATATCATGATTACATGTGTATTGATGCATAACTGAGGGAATATTTTCTCAGTGTTCAGGTTGAAAGAGAGCCTAGACGGAGTTAATTAATTCCTTAGAGGGGGAGTTCAGGTGACATGATACTTTGGATGTGGATTTGTGTAGGATGGTAAGTTATCGAGTTTGGAATTTTATTATCCCATGGGAGGATAAATCCATATGATTTTTTAAGAGGTTTAGAAGTCAATTATGACATACTATAGGGGAACATCCTTGTGTATGTGTAAAGTTCCATTGTTCAGGCCTACCAAGCACTTGTACCATCGAAAGAAAGTATGTAGTCATGTGACATGGGTATAAATTTCCATTAATAGAGGGAATTGAAATATTTCTTAAAGGTGATATTTACTTTTTCCTTAAATTCATATGGAGTTACATAGTATGATATAAGTCATGATATTGACTACATATTATCTGGCCTAGTGCTGAAGAAGGTACGGTCGGGGTTCGTGGTAGCTTGGTTAGCACATGACCACTTGATATATAAGTTTTTATATGATTATATGGGAATTTACCTTTCCATCATGATATAAACCTCTATAAAAAATGTTAATATATATTAAGGGTGAATTGGTGGTGTCCTGTAGGGTTTATTCTCACAACCTACATGGACATCTTGGTGCATGTGAAGTCTTCATGAATAGGGATCCAGAGAAGTGAAAGGTACATATAGAACGTATCCAAGGAGATTGAAGTTGGGAGTTGTATGTAGTACCAATAAAGACTTAAAATGGTTTCTAAAACACTCATTTACTTTCATTTCTAGTTTTAATACTTATTCTTGTTGACCTTCCACATTGGGGGTCTGTTTAATTGTACTTGTTTGTCATGATATGATATCTGATATAACATTTATTTCATGTTGTCTTTTTCTATGTTATTTAGATGGATTATTTTATGCCATTATTATCCAATTATGGATATGATTACTGAGGTTATGGTCTCCCCATGTTACATTATACCCTTACTTATAGTCTACACCCTCTTGAATATAGGGAGGCATGCATGAGGTTATGTGGCACTTCATATTCAACCCAATGATTCAGTTCAAGGTGTTACAAAAATAGTATTAGAGACAAAGGTTTATTTTATCTTCTATTGGGGTTATGTTAGAAATGAGATAGGTTGTGTGGAACTTGGTTAGGGGAGGTTCCATGTGCCTGTCAAGCTAATGTGAAATGAACCTTTGAGTTATCAATGAGGATATTACTGTTACCCTTTTATGATATTTGAGTGAATTCATGCATGATGAATAGACAAATATGACCACATGTTATATATATGTCTGTTGTTTGATGTACAATAGTTCTTTTATTAAATTCCTTGATTTGTGTTAACTATTTAGTGATATATATATATATATTCTAATTTTATGATATGTCTATGCTAACATTAGTTTGTTGAAATTGTGTAGGTTGTTTTGATATATATATATGATAGTGACTAACATACAGGTATAGAGGTATTGGCTTGATCCTTGGGTAGATATAGGAGGGTCATACATTATGTGTGGGTATATCCTATGGAAGAAATTCTTATAGAAATCCCATATGTGTTCGTTATGAATACTTAAGTTATAAATATAAGTTATCATAGGTGTTCTAAGAGTTTGTTTGGAAGTATAGAGAAATGATGCCTCATAGATGCCAGGATGCTCATACTCGGAAGAACTCTCTAGTTCCACTAGAGGATATGCAAGGAGATGCAACTGATCATGCTCCCACACCTGCTCTAGTGGTCCAGGAAATAAAATTTCCCTAGTCTAGAATCTTATACATTTCACCTACTCAGAGTGGAGGATCAAAGAGGACAATGGTTGACTATGTATGATATTTACAACTCTAGAATCTACCAGTAATATAGGGAACTATTAGTCCATAGTATGTTGAGGATTAGATTAAAATTATTCTAATTCCTGAAATTGAATATTTGAATTTGAGCCAAAGTGCCACATGACCTTAGACGCATCTCCCAAACACAAGAGGTTTCTGATTAGCAATGAGGGTCCAAACACTATTAGTGAGGAGACTATACCCTCAATATTAGTAAAGAAAATAATAATACAAGATAAAACTATGAAATAAAATAAACAATTATAATACAAATGAAATGGAAATTATATCAAGTCATATAAAAGATAAACCAAGTACCACCAAAGAGGAATGTTAGAAAAGAGTACAAGTAAGATAGGTAAGTAAATAAAATACCATAGTATCCCTCCAAATTCCATCCCAATACCACCTTCAATCATTGAATCTACCTCACACATTGTTGAATTCACATGGGATAGGGTCAGATTAGAATTTATAGTCCCAAGATACACTTACTATAAGGGACTAGTAAAGTGGTAGTGTAGATTAGAACCCATGAGGAGTACTGGTAGGTCAACAAAAAATAGAATAAAACCCTTAGAAAAGATTCCTTACATTCACTCTTAAGGTTTGGTTTTTAACTAGATCCAGGTAGTTTGGATTTAAGGTAGTTAATAAAGGAAGAGATTAGGGTTAATTTTAGGGCTATTGAAAAAAATAATCCTAGATTTAACTTGGAATAGTCCTATGGATTAGGATACGAAGTGGTGTAAAAGTCACCAATTAGTTTTGGTCAAACCAATTGGATCTACCTATGATGAAACTATCCCATGGTCAAGGTAAAATTCACAACTTAGATACATTATTCTTGGATTCTATGCAGAAAACTTCATAAGATAATGGTAATAGTCCCACTAAACTCTAATTAGGTTAGGTTCGTTCAATTTCACTTCCCATGGTTAAGTTTGTGCAAAATAATGTGATGAACAATTATTAATAACCTAATTAATAGCCATAGGGTTACCAAGGTTCAAATTATATATTAATTAGGCTTGAAAATTACCCTACTCTTGATCCCTAAACCTAAATGGATTAGCTATGCCTGACAGTGATGATCAAAAGTAAGAAAATATTAAACATGTTATGCATACTTGAGAAATAGTTGATAAAGAAGCAATATAGGATTAAAAAATCAAGAATAAATTTTTAAACAATTAGAAATAAATAAATATCCAATCAAATACCTATTCATGTAATGTCTCATAATTTCTATGTATTTTTTTTAAATTATATGGATTAATTCAAAACCAGGTGCTGAGACGACACGTGATTCTGAGGCCCAGGGTGCCCAGAATAATCTTTTGAACTTTTTTTTTGTTTATTAAAAATAACGTGCTTTCTAGATTTTAGTAAATTTTAAATGATTGATTGTATTTGAAATATGAGGGTACTGTTTTGTTCAGATTAGTGAGTTTTTCTTAGGTTGGACCTATCTTTGATCGACGTAGGTCGACTATTAAAAATCTTTTTTGTCCTTTTAAAGAAAAATAAAATAAACTTAAGAAAGTTTATTTTATTAAAAAAGAATGTTTCACAACAACACAACATCGAGTGAGCTATTTCATTTCATAAATGAAATAGCATAACAACGTTAAAACTCAAGCATAATAGAAGCACTATTTCATAAATTAAACGACGTAATGACGCGGCGACTCAGGGTAATAGAAACACTGAAACACATTTACTCCTTTAATGGATTATCAGAGTTACGAGATCAGAGGATGAACCAAGAGATTTCTCTGAGGCTCTGGAAAAATTCTATTGGCAAATGAAAAATGATGACAAATTAAGAAGAAAAAATGACGATGAATCACATATTGAGGTTCCACGAGACGATGGATCGTGACATCTATTAACGAATCTCCAATGATGATAGAACCCCAAAGCCGATTGATCCTTTTTTCTAGGTAGGGTGTTTGGTTTTGATTATGTTTTCCCCATTCTTTATTTCTAAATGACGAACACAGATCAACCCTTGAACAAGTTGACCCACAGTTCCATCGTTCTTGTGAGAGGATTCGACTTGCAGGTTTTAATTTGGGGTTTTATTGACCATTTTATTGATTACTGGTTTGTTCGTCATTATATTGATCCTTCTAACTGATAAAATTGAGGCCAGAATGAACAAACAGATGAGGTTAGTTCCTCGGGTTACTTATTGTGCTTTTCTACCCCATTTTCTTCGCATTTTTCACAGGATGATGAATGATCAATAATTGAGTAACCATTTCTTGGTGAAACAATCTGATATCATGAATCTAGAGTGGATGCGACACAATGAAGGTGTGAAAATGATGGTGGATAATGAATCAAGGAGGCACGAGAGATACCACCATTTGATAATTTTTCATAAAAAGGGGTAATAATGAGGATTCAAACCCTTGGAGATAAAGAACACAACCTAAGGACTCTAGACCATCTTCCAGATCGAATAACGGACCACCGAAGTGCATCTGGTGGCCCGTGGAAGACCCCACCGGTGCGCCTGTGCCAGCGGTGGTGCCAGTGGAGGCTGGAGGAACCCATGGTGGCTCGAATGTAGGTGAAAATGGGGTCATGGATAGGGAGATCCATGACGAATCGGGCCGGAAACACAACTACACCGCATCGAGCTGGTGGCATGCGGTCAACGAACCACATGCATGAATCTCGGTACGCATAAGCGGACTGGATGGATGAGGTAGGGGAGGTGCGCCCCTTACACTGGGTGACATGACACGTGGATAATACATGTGCTGAAGGAGACCGGCCCATGCGATGTGGGCCGGACCGGGTGAACCAAGCCACGAGGCGACCCATTGGGTTGAAGTGCATAGCCTAGCCAGGGTGGCCTAGGCTAATAGGTGAGGCTGGGCTCGGTGAGTTGGGATGGACCTGGGTGCAAGAACCCCTATCTATATATTGATATATTTCCTTCCTTTGTGACTTAACATGATCAAATTACTTCAAGTAGTTCTCAGTGTGTACTCTTTGGGCGGGGCCCAAAGAAGTGGGTCCTATTTGTGAGGGTATCTGATGACTTCATAGCTCGAGGAACGAGTTCTTCTGGAATGAGCATGTCTCAAGAAGAATCCTGTGACTAAGTATTGGCTGCTATATCAAGAATCCTTATCTCAGTGAGACCAGACATCTCAGGGAAACTTCGTGACATATTGAGACCATATGTTATCTCATATACTTTATGGTAGACTTGTTATATGTGATTTACTTTTGATAGCTCAAGGAGTGGGATCTCCTGGAATAGAGCATGCTATGAGAGGAACCATATGGATGGAAGTGGATGAGACATTGTGTCTTAAAGTCATTTATGAGTATACCTGGATGTTTTGGTTATATGTGATGTTGACATATACTTGTATTGATCTGACTGTATCTTCTTGGTGGTGTTTCCCTTGTGGTCTTTTACTTTGTGTTTCAGGGTCCCCTATTGAGTATTGTTTTACTCACCCCTACATGGGATTTTCCCACACGTGCTGTGTCTTGTGAAGATGATCGATGCTTTAGTGGAGTCTTAGGTGGAGCAAGACCAGGACTAGGACTGGATGAGGCCTTGTGAGATCATACAAGCCGAGGTGTTTCTAGAAGCTTCCTACAACAGCTTTAGTGCCCTTGTTTGCAGGTCAGACTTTACAGTTGTATTTATTTTAGTGGGCTCATTTATGGCATGATTTCACTTTACTACTTTACCTTCTATCGTACTCTGTTGTTGGGTTTTAGTGGTATGAATTCATTTTCTTTACTTAGTGTGTTCACTCTCTATCCCCCTATGGCTTGTATTTGGGTGTATGTGTACATGTTCTTAGGAAAATGACTCCCATTTGTGGGATATTCCTACTCAATGCTTGTCGCCATCCCCTAGACTATTAGAGACGGGCTTGGGTTAGTCACAACATGATCCCCGAGGGACGGGTCATGAAAGAGTGGTATCAGAGGAGGTAGGTTCTACATTTGGACCGAGAGTCTATGATATTGGTTTGGGGCAATAGTTTTAAGTGTTTCGAGTTCATATTTTAGCCAAGGAACTCTAGTTTTGGTGTAGCGAGCGACATATCCATTCACTAGGACTCTGGGCACCTGTTTTCTGACTCCCTACATGAAAACACTAGTTGTAGGGAAATAAATCTACATGCATCATATAGGAATGGGTTTTTTTTCCATGTCCTTCTTGAGTCATCTCACCAGGTATACTCTTTTAACCATGATACATCTTATTTTTCCCAAGATGTGTTCATGACGCCAACCAGAAAGGTTTCTGCAGCAGGATCGGGATTTTGTCCTGATGCTCGATGAGGCCTCCCTGATGGGAGAAATTTGCAGAGGAATTATTCTTCAGGATGTTCAGCAGGTGATGGTTTCTCCTGATGACCAGTTAGTAGACCCACCTCTAATGGTTTAAGTGGATGTAGCTTTCCAGATTGAGTCATGGATGGATCTTTTGGCACTAGATGATGAAGAGAATGGTTATAACATATATCACAGACTCCCGAGGAAACAATCTCCTGGGGATTAGGGTCAGCAGGACCTACCAATAGCAAGTGCATAATGTAATCCATAGAATCAGAGGTTTCTTCTGAAGTTCAGGGGACATTCTAGTTCCCAGAAGGATAATATTTTTTATGCTTGTCGTAGAAGGGGGAATATCATGTGAGATTCTCCCACAGTTCATGATTCATCCAAAGAGGTGGTTGATAAACCACCAAAAAAGAGGCAGTGGCAAGAGTATACAAATCCGTCTGGCAGCGGATGTGGTAGGATATCTAGGGAAGAAATAGAGGGTGGCCAACATTTTTATGTGTTACCACCACCACCTCTAAGTGATCCATTCCAGGCTCAGGGAGATAGAGGACATGGGAGGAGACAATTACAGGCTATCGAGACTTATAACCCCAAGGCTCCATGAATGATTCAAGGTATGATATGTGTATTTATAATTTAGCTACAGTATTGATAGACACTTGTACTAGTGATTTATTTTCCTTTCACTTTTCTTTTTTGATACCTAGAGGTTCCGGTTAAACCGTTGACTTGATCCACATGTTTAGATACTCCTACTGGAGGAGACCCAATGACCACACACTGGTTCCAATAGTGTGACCTGACTCTTGGAGGTGAGATTTTCAGTTGGAATTTATTAGTAGTAGTGTCAAGGCCTTACGATGTCATTCTCGGTATGGACTAGTATCCACAGTTCATGCTTAGATTTATTCTTTTAGGAAAAAGGATGTGGTTCATCTACAGTGATGAAACTGGATTTCCCTTTATCAGCAAAGGGGAAATCTTTACAGCTCTTTATGGAATTAGGTAGAGGAGGGTGTAGCCAATTTCTATTTAGTTAGCTAGTATGACCCTTGGTGTAGTGGATGTTATGAGTCCTCAGGTTTATTAGTGGAGGTAGTGTATAATTATGTCTTCCTTGAAGATGTTACAGGTTTACCTCTCTGTCGAGAGTTATACTTCTGTGTTGGTCAACACCCCAAGGTGGCACCGATATTTATGCCAGTATATCAGATGGATCCTGAAGAGATCTAGGATCTACGGGTGCAGATAGAGGACTTGAAGAGGAAGAGCTTAGTAAGACCCAATGTTTTACCCTAGGCATCCCTAGGTGATCTTTGTTGATGACATATTAGTGCACTCAGTGTCTAAGGGGGAGTATGTGAGACACTTAAGAATGGTCCTGGACACACTCTAAGAGCACCATCATTAAGAGAATCTCTTGAAGTGTCATTCATGGATTCAGAAGGTATTTTTTTTCTGGGACAGGTCATCTCATAGGATGGAGTTATAGTGAACCCAGTAAAGAGGAATGTAAGAGCATATTCTCCCAATAGGAATCCAGTTAGAAGTTACTGAATGAGACATTAGAGCGGTTGGCCTCATTGCAGTTATCCTTAATAGATGGATATGGAGAAGATTATCTCTAGTTGTTGGTTGTTACCCATCCACTATTAAATGATTATGGGAGGCACAACTTGGTGACATTGATTATGAGTCTTTACGTGCTCAATTTTCCATAGGGAATATCCCTGATGGACATTAGAAAGGTGGGGATCACATCATTCTTTTCAGAAAATGCACAGTTGTAATAGTGATGCCTAGAGTGGTGAGATGCATCGGTATATGCATGTGGATGTCAAGGTGGACAACAGGGGTGACCGAACAGGTTAAATCTGGGCTTACCTATTGAGTTAAAAGTTTAGCGTTTATTTGAATAAGTTTTTTGGGTTGTTCCTTCTCTTTCCTAGGGTACCAGGAAGGAAGTGGGAAGGGATATATATGGTATTTCTGACGGGTTTACCACGTACATCTAGGGGACACGATACCATCTGGGTGCTCGTTTACTGACTCACCGAGTCGTTTTACATCTCGGTTGTGAAAGGGATTACTGGAGGAATTTGCAGAGAATGTGTAGGTCATCTAGGAGTGGATGAAGTATGCAAAGAGCCATATAAAGTTTGGTATTGGTAGATGGTAGAGACCTTTGGAGTTCGAGGAAGGAGACAATTTCTTCCTTTAGGTCTCACCTCGATGCAGGTTATAGAGATTTTTTCTAGGGTGAAAAGATATCTCCAAGGTTAATAGTCCCCCTTTCAGGTACTGCATAGAGTTAGAAAAGTAGCATACTATTTGACTATACCCCATAGTGGGATCAAGTACACAACATCTTCCATGTGTCGCAGTTGAGGAGATTCATGCATAATCCTTACACGTCATAATATGGGGCAAGATGGACATCAAAGTTGGAGTGTCTTGGGTTGAGTACCAAATAAAGATCAAGGATCCTTTTTGGATGATCTTTTCCCTTGGTGTGTGTCTAGAGGCAGCACATGGATCTTAAGAGGGTCACATGGGAGCATGAGGCTCAGATTCGTGATTGGTACTCTCACCTTTTGTTTGTTTAGAACTTGTTTTAGATTTTGAGGATGTAAATCCCTAAGGTGGGGAAAATTTAATGTCTCAAAATTTATATGTAATTTTTTTAGAATTATATGGATTAATTCAAAACTAGGTTCTGAGACGGAACATGATTCCGAGGTCCAGGGTGCCCGGAATAATCGTTTTAACTTTTGTTTTTTTATTAAAAATAATGCACATGCTCGGTTTTATTAAATTTTAAATGAGTGCTCATATTTGAAATATGAGGGAACTATTGTTTTCATAGTAGTGGGTTTTGATTAGGCAGGACCAAACATCGATCGGTGCAGGTCGACTACGAAAAATATTTTTTGGCGTTTTAAAGAAAAATTAACTAAACTTAAGAAAGTTTATTTTATTCAAAAAGAATGTTTTGTTGCAATGCAACATCGAGTGAGATGTTTCATTTCATAAATGAAATAGTGTAAGAAAGTTTTAACTCAAGCGTAATATAAACGATGTTTCATAAATAAAACAACGTAACGATGCGACGACTTAGTGTAACACAAAAAATGAAACACGTTTCCCCCTTTAATAGATTATCAGAGTTACGGGATCAAAGGATGAACTAAGATATTTCTTTGAGGATTTGGTGGAATTCCATTAGTGAGTAAAGAATAACGATGAATGAAGAATCACTAATGAAAAAGGATCGCAGATTGAGGGTCAACGAGGTGATGAATCGTGACATCTCTTAATGGATCTCCAATGACAATCAAACCTCGACGCCGACCAATCCTATTTTCTAGGCAGGGTGTTTGCTTTTGATTTTGTTTTCCCCATTCTTTATTTCTAAATGATGAATGCAGATCAACCCATGAATAGGTTGACCCGCGGTTCAATCGTTCTTATGGGAGGATTTGACTTGCGAGTTTTAATTTGGGGTTTTCTTGATCGTTTGATTGATTACTGGTTTGTTTGTTGTTATCTTGATCCTTATAATAGATCGGATTGAGGCTAGAATGAACAAATGTATGAGGTTTTATCCTCATGTTTCTTATTATGCTTTTATCCCCTACGTTCTTTGCGGGATGATAAATGATTGATCATTGTGCAACTGTTTCTTGGCACAATGATTTGATATCATGGATCTGGAATAGATGCAGCATGATAGAGGTGCAACAACGATGGTGGAGAACGGGTCAAGGTGGCATGAGAGATACCTACATTAGATAATTTTTCAGTGAAAGGGGTTGTAATGAGGATTTGAACCCTTGGCAATAAAGAATGTGGACCAAGGGCTCTAGAACGTCTTTCAGATCGAAGAACGGACCACCAAAGCATGTTCGGTGGCCCACAGAAGACCCCACTAGTGCATCGGTGCCAGCGGCAGCACGCGACGATAGGTAGAGGAACCTACGGTGGCTCATCCATGGGTGGAAACGTGGCTGTGGCCAGGGCGGGCCATGGTGAAGTGGGCCGGCGAAGCGGCTGCGCTGTGTCGATCCGGTGGCACGTGGTCAACAGACCTCGTGCGAGAATCTCGGTCCGCGTAAGCGGACCGACTAGATGAGGAGGGGGGTGGCATGCCCCATTTTACTGGGTGACATGGCATGTGTCCAAGCCGCGTGATGAAGGAGATGAGCCCATACGACTCATGCCAGACCGGGAGAATCGGGCCGCGATGCGGTCCGACAGGTTGAAGTGCACGACCCAGCCGGGGTGGGCCGACATAGCCTGGTGGGTCAAGTTGACCTGGAAGGTCGGGACAGACCTGGGTCGGGTCGGCGAACCCCAGAACGGGTTGTGTCAGGTTGTTTGAGTGGGTCAGACCGGACCCAGACCCAACCAACTACCTTTTACTAAAACACCCATAACTTTTAAACCGTAAGTTCGATTGACAAGTCATTTATGGCGTTGGGACCCTTGCGATGAGGTGGTACTTTTGAGATGACTTGGTGGGGTTTTAGTTGGACCTGGAGGTTATGGTGGTGTTATATTTTTATTTCCTATGAGGGATCAACACAGGATCCCAATTACGTCATAGAGGGTGATAATAGAGGTTGATACCATACCCTTGGGATTCTCTATGAAGGTTCAATGAAGGATCCTATTCTTACCATAGAGAATATCCCATGTTCCAAAGTTAGTTGACTTAGCGGGTCTAAGTGCTTCAACAGGTCTAAGTGGAGTATAGATCACACTGAGAGGCCCGATCGGTCCTCACTTCTCTTTGTGGCACCTTAAATAGGGTTTGTGGCATGGGTGCGACCAATATTTACACGGGAACTCATCCCCTATCTAGGAAAATAATTCTAGTAGGGCCAGAATGTCCCCTAGTGAGCCCTAGGTGTAGAAACCCCTATCTGTGTATCAAGATATTTTATTCCTTTGTGGTTTGACCTGATCAGCGTACTTCAGGTAGTTATTAGTGTGCACTCTTTGGGAAGGGACCAAAGAAGAGGGACCTCTTTGAGAGTGTCTATGATGGCTTCATAGCTTGAGGAGAGAGTTCTTCTAGAATGAGCACATCTCGAGTAGAATCATGTGTCTAAGGATTGGCTGTGATATTGAGACTCCTTATCTCAGTGAGACCCGATGTATCAAAAAAACTTAATGACATATCAAGACCAGATGCTCTCTCAGATACTTTTTGTATACTTGTTCTACGTGCTTTCCTTCTGATATCTCGAGAAGTGGGATCTCCCGGAATTGAGCGTGCTATGAGCGGAACCATATGGCTGGCAGTGGATGAGACGTTGTATCTTGAAATCCTTTATGAGTATACCTAGATGTTTTGGTTATATGTGATGTTGACATATACCTATTTTGAGCTGACTGTATCTTCTTAGTGGTGTTTCCCTTTTGGTCTTTTACATTGTGTTTTGGGGTACCCTACTAACTATTGTTTTACTCACCCCTTCATGGGATTTTCCTACACGTGTCATGTCTTGTGCAGACGATCAACACTTTGGTGGAGTCCTAGGTGGAGCAATACCAAGACAAAGACCGTATAGGGCCTTGTGAGATCAGACGAGATAAGGTGTTTCTGGAAGATTCCTACAGTAGCTTTAGTGCCCTTATTTGCAGTTCAGACTTTACAATTGTCTTTATTTTAGTGGGATCATTTCTGGTCCAGTTTCACTTTACTTCTTTACTTACTATCGTACTCTGTTTTTGGGTTGCAGTGGTATGCATGCATTTCATTTACTTAGTGTTTTCACTCTCCATACCCTATGGCTTGGAGGTGTGTGTGTGTGTGTAGGTTCTTAGGAAGATGCATCCCATTTATGGGATATGCCTACTCGGCGCTAGTCGCTAGCCCCTGGCCTATCAGAGGTGGGATTGGGGTAGTCACGACATGAGCCCCAGGGGATGAGTCATGATAGAGAAGACAACTGTAAAGTTTAACCTATAAACAATGGCACTGAAGCTACTGTAGGAAGCTGTCAAAAATATCTTGGCTCGTCTGATCTCACAAGGCCTAGTTGCACTTTACTTTACTTTCTATCATACTCTATTGTTGGGTTGTAGTGGTATTCCTGCATTTTATTTACTTAGTAGTTTTACTCTCCAGAACCTATGGCTTGGAGTTGGTTACGTGTCTATAGGTTCTTAGGAAAATGCCTCCCATTTTTGGGATATGCCTAGTCAGTGATAGTCGCCAGCCCTTGGCCTATCGAAGGTGAGCTTAGGGTAGTCACAACATGGGCCCTAGAAGACGGGTCATGAAAATCAAAAATAAAGATACAATGGAATAACGATCAATCAAAATCCAAATAAGTAAGAAATAATTAAAAAATCATTGTGAATGAAGAATCATTGAAGAAAGATGCAATCATTGATGAATAATGGAGTTCAGCATTGAAACAGACATTGGGATTGAAAATAATATTGCAAAAAATGAAGAACAGTAAAAGAATGTTTAAAAAATCACAAGGATTAAATAAAAAAATGAAAGGAATGAATGAAATATAGTTTAGAATGTAAAATAATGAAGAAAAAATAATAAAAATGAGAGAAAATTAAGTTATGTTAAGATCCTATGCATGATAGAGCGCTCAGAACATTAATAGGCATGAGAAGTTTATGGCGTGTAAGTTGTGCACATCATGGACTAACTTAAGTGACTTCTATCCTGACATTTTCACATCATGTAAGTTAGTTGAATACTATGTAATTGAGATCTACTTTTTCAACTGATGAATCAATTTGTATATTTGATCGGGTGATCCTTCAAACTTTTCACATCATGCAATATCTGCACGTCGTGTTTGTGGTTCACTTTGTATGGGATCATGATCTTTGAAATATTCACATTGTGTATTGTCTTCATATCATGTAATGTCTTCATGGGATGGTCTATGGTCTTTAAATCATGTTGTGAATGATTTATACACATCCTGTATGTGATACATGGTGTGTAAATCCTGTTTTTGTCACTTTTTTAACATTTATTCCATTAATTCTAGAATTCATAATTCCTACGAAAAAACCAAAACCCAATTCATTATCAAATAAATCATGAATAAACCTTAAATAAATGTATCCAATATATCTATATATATAAATATAATTTTATCTTATCAAATTCCCCTACAATTGAACAATTTCTTGTCCTCAAGAAAAAAACATCTCAATAGGGATTCCAAAAGAAGCAATTTTTAAAAAAGGAAACATTTATTACAACTAGGAAAATAAAACTAAGTGTAAGCAGAAAAAGTCAGTCCTCCAGAATAAATCCCACCAAGAAAATCAGTCATGCCTCATAGTTTAGTTCTTTATCCATATTCTTTATTCCTTTAATTAAAATTTCATAACAGTTTATTAAATTCTATACCCATTTTGAAATTTACCTCACAATAAATTTTCTCTCATCACCCAAGGTAAAATGTAATCGAAGTTATTATTATAACCTAAATAAATGTTCCTAACCATAGGTTTTAATTTGTTCTATCATCTCCAATTCATAAAGAAAAATTAAAAATAAATCATGAGGACTTCAACAAAAAGGGTTCAAATGAATCTAAGTCTAAGGGAAGGTGGGAATAAAGTAAAAATCAAGATCAAAATGAAGGTTAACTCTAAAGTATAATGCATGATAAACGTAAAAAATGCAATGAAGTGACTCATCTAAGATAAAATGGTGTTCATACCCCCAATATATCAAAGTGGATACATTGATATATTAAGTAAGTAAAAAAAATGTACCCTATCACTTATTTTTCTTTTTCTTTTATTTATTTTTCAAAATTCATGTTCAAGACAGATCTCACATCCATCCCTAAACCACATATAATCCATTATAGGATCCATCAGTTTAGAAATGGTGATTTTTGACCTTCCTAATACAAAACCTAATATCATTTTCTTTTTATTTCTATATTTTTTAAAGGAATAGGGTAGGCGTAGAAAATTACAAAAGTAATAATGGATCATATCATATCAATATAGTAAAAATTATGTAGTACACCTTCTCAATAATAACATACCTTATACATCAGTAGTGAAAATTCCCCCATAATTTTAAAAGTATAATAATATATAATACCAAGTGTAGGGTATGTAGGGATAATCTACATGAAACAACACCATCCTAAAAAGGTTATTCATAGAGATTATGGTCTAAATAAGAAAAAAATTATAACAACCCTATTATTTATTTCACATTAATACATGATTGATTACATAAAATTACACTTAATACAACCCAAAAGATATATAAGTCTAGTATATTTTGGAATTAGGTACATAACATAACATTTTGAACATGGGATACAACAACATTATTGAAAACTTCCTTAAGATGTTTCTAAAATTTCATGGATTTTTAAAACTACATGGGATAACTTGGGGACAAACATAAGAAAAGGGTGAGCTATAAAGCCCAGTAAGGGAATAAACATAGAATAAAATGAATAGAATAATAAATTTTACACAATAGGTATATAAATGGGGAAAAAGAGTAGGAATCATAAAAATGACAATGATACATGATTTAGCATGATAATCATAACATGGGAAATGTGGAAACAACTTAAAACACTGAATCATAAACATAGGTCAAGGCTAAACCCGTCAAGACATCATGGTGGAAAAATTCCCATAAAGGAATCAGGTTCACTCCCTATACCAATGTGATGTATCATGATAATAAACACTAACCAATTCATTGGAGTGCTATTTGGGTGCACCCATCATATTCATTTCATTCTCATGCTTAAGTGTGCTACATAGATCATAAAACATAGATTCATTCATCATCATAATTTATTCCGTAATTAAGAAGTGTGGAATAAATATGCGTAAGTCCACAATAAAAAATTATATGTGCATAAATGTGAACACTCTTGATAGAAAATGGGTATGGTATTAACTACACAATTATTTTAGTTTGGAAGATCACGATGAAATTTTGGTAGTATAATGCCATCAATTAAAGATTTTAAAAAATGGGTTGATGAGAGAGAAATTGGTATATCATCACATAGAAATAAAATGGGAAGTAATAGGGACATGGAAAATCATATCCCAAAATTAGAAATTTGTAAATAGAAGGTATAAAGTAATGAAGAAACTTGAATAGAGAAAAGAATCATAACTATATTTCGATATGGTAACAGGTGTACATAAAAGATCATGAGAGGATTAATGAGAAGAAAAGGGGATATAATAATTTATAAATTAAATGGAAAGTAAGGGAAAAATGGAAAACATATTAAAACATAATAAAATGTAATTTAATAGACATAACATAAAATAAGTTCCTGAATGGAAATGAGAAGATAAAAATCCCTTTAAAAATTTTGGCATGGTAACGGGTGAACATAAAGGACCACGAGAGGATTAATGAGAGTGAAAGGGGGATCTAATAATATATACATAAAAAGGGAAGTATGTGGTATATGAAATAACATATCCTAACACGAACAAATAGAAATTAAGAATCATAACATAAAATAAGTGCTTGAATAAAAAGGAGAGTAGAAGAACCCTTACTAAATTTCGGCATAGTAACAGTTTAGGTAAGGGTAAAAATGAGAGAGGATAAATGGTAAATAATTAAAATAAAATAAATTGGATAGTAAGGTAATGTTAATAAATGGATTAAAATATAACTAATTGAAATTAAAAGTCTAATTTCAAACAAGGTTCTTGAATTGAAAGGAGGAGAGGAAGGTGGGGATCCCTTACTTGAGTGTGTGACTCCAAAAGCTTAGGATGGGATTATTGAGAGCTAAGGAGAAACTTGGGAGGAACATAGGGAGTTTAGGGAAGAGTATTTATGTTATCATAGGAGTTTTAGTGAATATAAATGGGATCTTGGGTCGGTTTATACAGGAAATGAGGGATATTTCTTTATTATTTTGGTTTTGGACTCTACATAATAAAATATCCAAAACCACAAATAATACCATGGTTTTCCCATGGTTTCTGAAAAAATGGGAGCAATTTTAATTATTTTATATGTCCAAGGGCCGAACTTAATAAAATAATACACTTGCCTATTTGTAGGTGATTCATACTCTTAAATAAAGGATTTTAAAACCTTAAAATATATTACATGTTTTGGAGGATTCATAATGGATTTATAAAATAAATAAAATAAATAAAATAACATTAAAATAACATTAATTTATAGTTAAAACATATATTTTTCATTTATAACATTTATATTATTTTTTACATCACTTTTGGGTCATTATGATGTCATAATACACAAAGTATATTTATATGCTATTTAATTTTTACCCGAAAATTCAACTGTCTCTGAAAATTATGAAAAATTATTTATTGGATAATTTAAGAATTATGATTCCAAAAACGATATTCATTTTATCAAAATAATTTTATGAATATGGGGATTTTTACTTTTAAAATAAAATCGACATTTATTGAGAAATGTTGGGTTTTTTGACAACAATTTTTGAACCCTTATAAAAATTACATTTGAATTCATAAAAATAATATGATCATTTATATTTAATAAAAATTATTTTATAATAATATTTTATTAAAATATAATTTATTTTAAAAATACATTAATTCATCAAACGAAATTTCTTAATTGGAATTGCATATTATTAAAAATACAATTTATGTTTCATCGTATAATTTTTTTATCAAACTTATGACAAAATAATTTATAAATTAAAAACAATAATGAATAAATTTAATCATAATTTTAATGAAATTAAAATTTAAATATTCATACAATTAGAGTTAATTTGTTTCTATTCTTTGTTAAATTATTTTTATCCTTAATTAACCCCTTTTCCTTTTACTGTGGTAATAAATATTTACCATAATTACTATTCATATTGATTAAAAATTAAGTTGAACTTATTAATTAATTTTAATTAAGATGATTTCAAATTTAAAATCAATTTTATGAAAATAAATTCACATAGTTGGAATAATTTAATTTAAAGTAGAACCCATAAGCAAGATGGAAAACATTTTTCTAAAAAATATATTTTTCAGGGAAAATACGATTTCACTTTAACTATATAACTAGTAATATTAATTATATATATTTATATTCATAAATATAGATATATAATATAAAAATTTAACTTAAATAATTTTTTATCAGGGGTTATTTTAATTAATTACAACCGATAGACATTTTTCATTTAAAAACAGTTTAAAGAAAAATAATTTTAAACTTAAAAATAAACTTATACTAAAATACAGTATAAATATTATTTAAAATGTAATTAATTGAATAAAATTAAATAATAATTATGTTACCTTTAAGTCAAATTAAATAGATAGTTATAATTTTAAATTAATTAATTTATCAATATAAAAGACAATAAAAACTATGTTTTCATTATTCACTGAAAAATATATATTTTCTAAAAAATAGAAATTTTTAACCTAAGTTAATTATGATATTATGATATACAAAATGGAGTTAATTTTATCAATTTTTTTAAATGTTATAGAAAATAATTATAATATATTCTTCATAAAAATAAATAAAAATAATTTTTGAAGAAAACATACAGAAAGACATCACCAAAAATTGATTGATTATTTTCTAATCATTTATCAATATATTTAGGAAATATATATATTTCATAAATTAGTTAATCCAACTCATATCCAAAAATTTAATAGAATGGTTAAAATAGTCATATTTAAATAATCATTGTTTGTTTGGTTTTTTTGTTTCCCATCGCATAGGCTATCGAACAAAGTTTTCTCTTTTGAAAACTCATGGAGTTACATTATTCCCCCATTTAATAAATTGCATCCTCAAAATTTAAACATAAAATTGGTAAGAAAGGTTTTGACACTTGTAAATATATTTATTGACAACTCATATAAAAAAGTGATTAATAAAACATCCTATTAAAAAGAGAGAAAGGAAAGTATGAAGGTCATCACATAACTAAGTTTCCATGTAGGATAAAATTAGTGAGAAGTGAGAACATATACATATAAGAGAAAGCTAAAACCAAAGAACCAAATGAGTGTGATAGATATCACAGTCAAGATAAAGTCAATGACCACAAAACCATAAATATATGATGGATAAAATGACCATCAATTCATTAGAATATGAAAACATTTTTGATTCTAGATTATTTATCTAGAGTTAAGGAATTCCTTTATCATCTAATCTAGAAACATAAGGAAATATTATTTCCTGACAAGTATAATTAATTTCCACTACAATATCCAGTTTTTCTCTAAATGATATGATATCAAGATTGTAATGGCCCGGACCTCTCCGGTCCATTAATTTTAAAAATTTGATGTGGTAAAAAACGACGCGTGTTATAATAATAATTTTTGATAATAATAATTGATAAGGGTGGCGTGAAAATATTTGGTGTCAATTAGATTAAATGGTTTTAATTTAATCATTTATAAATAAAAGAAATAAAATTTAATTTATTTAATTCAATGAGTGGAGGTGGATGGTTTCTTTTTGATTTATTTAAATTTTAATAAATAATAAAATTATGTGTGTAATGGGCATGACCTTGTACAAGAGGCGTTGTGCAGTTCTCCATAATTAAAGTTGGAATTGTTTAAATAACATTAAAAGGGTATTATTATATAATAATTTGTTATAATAATAATAACATGAAGATGCGCATGGAAGGGGTTCCCAACCCGTGCGTGAATATCATGTTATGGGAGAGGGGGAGTAATTATAAGATAATAATGGGTGTCAATAATAATAATAATTATTAATGATAATGATGGAGACCCGTTGATGAAATTGAAAGAGGATTTATTACTATTATATTAAATAATAATGGTAATGGTGGCTTTTAGTGTGTGATTAATTAAATGGAATGGTCTTAATTTAATATAAGAATAGCTATGATAAACTAATTTAATGGAATTAAATTAGAACATTAATGATGGGTGTTATTAATATTAATTTTATTAATAATAACATTGAAGTGATAATGGAGTAAAGGCAAGGGGAGGTGCCACTTTTGGTGGAGTGGGAGAAGAAATCATGAATGAAAGAGTTATATTGGAGAGAGAAAGAGTTAAAGAAACAAATTAGATTTTTAAACTAAAAAAAAGAGAGAATCTCATGAATTGGTGAGGCGCACCAAATTGGAGAGGATTTTGTGCGTGAATCTTAAATGAGATTTGAGAGAGAAATTTTCAATGAAATGAAATAATAATGATAATATAATAATAATATTATTAATTATGGTTGTCAAAACCATAATTCGTCCGTAACTTATTCAGATGATATCGAATTGACAAACCGTCAGCGGAAGCGTAACCCTGAAATTATGACGGTCATTTTAAGACCAATGATAAATACCTTTTTATGACTCATATCTAGGGTCAATAAAACACCTATTAATAATTGAAGTTATTATTATCATTAAACGCATGGAAACCACGTGACGTGTCGTGTGTTGACCAGTCAAACAACGTAACAGTTGTATGGTCACATCATGTATTCATTAATACATACTTCGTACTATTTTACCTTTTCGTTGCCTATATAAGAGAGGGTCACATGTTATTTACGGACCCCTCTTCTTATCCGCACGTCGACGCTCCTGGATGACCCAAAAGCCTTCCTCCTATCTTCTTCATCCGAACTCGGATCGTTGATCTGTTGGTGGCTGCAAGATCATGTCGATGAGGAAAACATTGTGCACCTCATTCCTTTCCCTCTTCTTCAACTTCCTCTTTGTAGTTTCCTACTGAGGAGATTGCTGATATTTGATGGGAATGACACTCTTCGACGAACGTCATCTTAATGGTACGTTCTACCATGTTCTTATTTTTTCCTCGATCTCATATTTCTGTTCCTCCTTTCTATTCTATGACAAGTGGAACCTAAAACCTTAATGGAGTCTCTCTTGGTTGTTAGTGCAGTTGTGCCGCAACATCCACAGGAGGACGTAGTCGTCAGTAGGAGTAATCGAAATCCTTGTGGTGGTTGTTCTCGCAGAAGGACATCAAAACCTGTTCAAGTAGGGATCTTACCTTCGTCTCTCTCTCTTTTGTGCATCATGCAGGGTAGGTATCCTCTTATTTTCATGATATATGGTTAAACCAGTAAATAAAGATAATAACTGGTTAAAGAATGGGTTTGGAAATTTTTTTTTGATATTGTTGTTTTATTTCCATCAATGATTATCCTGTGATTATGTTGTGAATTGAATAGGCTTATGCCTACTGAAAATCACAGTTGTTGGGGGACTTTGCTTGCGCAATTAAATGTTGCCCTGTTTTTCTGGATTGTTTTGTGGATGAAATTTCATAGAATGTGGAAATTGGTAAATCATGTAAAGTTGGCTGATTAAATGAATACCTGGAACCCTTGTATGATCACCCCGGTTAAACTAAATGAAAGAATGAATTTTTTTGTGGGTGATGGTTGGGGTTTAATTATGTGAAGGGGTGTTTCATGGGTTGTTGTGGAACGGGTGAGCAGCGGGGCTGCGGTTGGCTTGGTTGTGGGTTGGTGTGTATGATATGGTTATGATGGGAAGTAGAGTTGCAGTAAATGGTATCAAAGGGATGATGATGTGGTACGAGTATTGTTTCTGATGTGTTTGTGGTTATGGTGGTTGGAAGGAGGGCTACAGGAATGAGTTGTGTATATGAATAAAAGTGGAAGAGTTAACTAATGAATTGTGGGGCATGGTAGTTGATTAAATACGGAAAATCAATGGGATTGATTGGATGATAAAAGAAAATGGTATTGTGTTGCTTGTGTTTTCCCTAACTTTATTTGTGGTTGGCAAGGATATGTTTTACGAGCGATTGATCTGGTTTGGTTGTTGTTAGTTGATCGGTAGTTAAGAAACTGATAAACTAAAACTGTTGAAACATGAAAAGATTAATGGGGTTTGTGGCTGTTTATTGTGTGCATACTTTCAAGGTAGCAGTGCCGAGGCATGTGCTCAGATCTTTTGTGTAGAAGCCTTAGGATAAGCTGAGTGGTTGATATAATTATATAAATATGTACATTTTATGTTTCTTTACACACCCCACCCATGTTGAGCACTACGTGCTGAACACCCATGGGATGGGGGGGGGTGAGATTCTCAAACATCTAAAGGATGGCTGGTTACTGTTCTTCCCTGTGCTACCTCTTTTAGGTTCTATATCCCAAGATCCTTCAGGTAGGTTACGACAGATGTTTCCCCAAAGTCTTTGGGATGAGGATGTGATATGTTCCCAGGTGTCTTTGGGATGAGATGTGATGTGGTTCCTAGGTGTCTTCGGGATGAGATGTGGTTATGGCCGAGGACTAAGTGCTGGTGGGATACTATGAGCTTTGTATGGCCAGGTTGTGGCACTAGATCGAGCTTCGTATGGCCAGGTTGCGACACTAAATCAAAAAGAGGGGGAAGCATCATAGCATTAGGCGTGAGGGCTTGAGCAGTATTCAGTGGGAAGGTGGTGCGGGGTACCCATACTTTGATAATATTACTATACTACTCTATTGGCTTGCGATATTTGGGGAGTGTGGCTTGTAAGGTTGGGTGGATAGATTTCTTGCTAGGCTTTGGTTCCTTCGGTTTTATCACAGGGCATTAGGATGTATCCCCACTTGTGCCTGAGAGATTTATGTTTTCCTACTGAGTATACTTGTATGCTCACCCTACATTTACTTTCAGGTTTTCAGGAGGACTTTAGGGACCGTACGAGACCTTGCTAGTTGGGCGTTGGAGTTTTGCTGGTTGCAGTTTTTTCTTTCTTTTTCTGGTACCGTACTTTGGATCTTTTCTTGTACTTGTACTTTTGTTTTAGTATTTTATAAAACATGCATATGGGTTTGGTTTTGGGTTTATTTTCATTTACTTTTTCCTTTTTCTTTTGGTGTTTGATTCATCCTATTTCCCGATCTTAAATAATAAAAAGGGTAATGCCTCCCATATTTGTGAAAACTCATACCCATGGTGCTAGTTGCCACTCAGGGGCCTACTGGAGGTGGGACTCGGGGGTCATTATCTCCCTTTCACCATTTCCAGCTCAGGAGGGGCATCTTTGGTTTGAGGGGGTCGTGACAGAGTGGTATCAGAGGTGATGGTTGAGAGATAGGATGAAGTCTAGAGTTAGAAACAATGAGGATTGCATGGGATGGTAGGGCAATAGTGTTGGCTGATCTTGGTGCATGACATAGGCCAGGGAAGACTGGCTAGGACATGAGATTTTAGGCCCCCCCGTGATCCAATGCAAGGACTCTGAGCTTACCGAACGACCAAGTAAGACTACATTAATTTCATGGTAGAGACCCTAGGAAAGGTACATGCATCATCATGATTTTTGTTTTACTTGATTTGGGTGTTCTGGGAAATAAATCGAAATAAAATGATAAAATGAAACCTTGAGAAAATTTCCTTGCTACTTGGGCTTAGGCGTTCCTTGTTTACCGAACAACTATGGCACCTGGACATCAATAGAAAGGCAGAGTAGTGGGATGCAGATAGTTGCACACAACAGAAGTGGCAACCCTAGAAAGGCCATAGATCGAGAGAGATGTTTTTGGTTTTACTTAAATACTCTCGTTTATGTTTTGTTTAAATTCAGGAGCATCACAATCCTTTGTTGAAACTCATTCTCGCCCATGCTTTGGGCCTAAACCTTATTTTTCATGATTCTATAATGCTAAGTTGTTTCCCTATTTCCTTTAAATGTGTGTGAAGAGTCCTAACATGTGTGGAGAGGAGGACCTGATCCCTAATCAAGATGCATTAATTTGGATGCGATTAAACCCGTGCGGGCGAGTTAGTGCTGCCCAAATCAGATAGTATCTTGACATGGGAGAAGAAATTCCCCAATCCATGTGTTGGGGCAGCATGTTTCTTGTTTTGTGCGGAGTTGGGGGCAGTGTGTGTATGAGAAATTCTAAATTATGGGGGTGGGAGGACCTAATCCCTAATCGAGATGCATTAATGTGGATGCGATTAAACCCATGCAGGCGAGTCAGTGCCGCCTAAAGTGGATAATATCTCGACATGGGGGAAGGAATTCCCTGACTCATATAATTAGGATAGTGGTTGGATTACTATTATGATGGGATCCTTGAAAGGTATCTTTCAGGGTGGTTGTTCAGACCTTTCCCCTTTTTATGGGTTGGTTTTTAATTCTCGATCACGAGAATGTTTTTAGAGGTATATGATGTAATGGCCCGGACCTCTCCGGTCCATTACTTTGTAAAAATTTGATGTGGTCAAACATGATGCGTGTTATAATAATAATTTTTGATAATAATAATTGATAAGGGTGGCGTGAAAATATTTGGTGTTAATTAGATTAAATGGTTTTAATTTAATCATTTATAAGTAAAAGAAATAAAATTGAATTTATTTAATTAAATGAGGGGAGGTTCATGGTTTCTTTTTGATTTATTTAAATTTTAATAAATAATAAAATTATGTGTGTAATGGGTGTGACCTTGTACAGGAGGCGTTGTGCGGTTCTACACAATTAAAGTTGGAATTGTGTAAATAACATTAAAAGGGTATTATTATATAATAATTTGTTATAATAATAATAACATGAAGAGGCGCATGGAAGGGGTTCCCAACCCGTGCGTGAATATCATGTGATGGGAGAGAGGGATTAATTATAAGATAATAATGGGCGTCAATAATAATAATAATTATTAATGATAATGATGGCGACCCGTTGATGAAATTGAAAGAGGATTTATTACTATTATATTAAATAATAATGGTAATGGTGTCTTTTAGTGTGTGATTAATTAAATGGAATGGTCTTAATTTAATATGAGAATAACCATGATAAACTAATTTAATGGAATTAAATTAGAACATTAATGATGGGTGTTATTAATATAAATTTTATTAATAATAATATTTAAGTGATAATGGAGTAAAGGCAAGGGGAGGCGCCACTTTTGGTGGAGTGGGAGAAGAAATCGTGAATGGAAGAGTTAGATTGGAGAGAGAAAGAGTTAAAGGAAATAAATTAGATTTTTAAACTAAAAAAAAAAGAGATAATCTCATGAATTGGTGAGGCGCACCAAATTGGAGAGGATTTTGTGCGTGGATCTTAAATGAGATTGGAGAGAGAAATTTTCAATGAAATGAAATAATAATGATAATATAATAATAATATTATTAATTATGGTTGTCAAAACCATAATTCATCCGTAACTTCTTTAGATGATATCTGATTGATGAACCGTCAGTGGCAGCATAACCCTGAAATTATGACGGTCATTTTAAGACCAATGACGAATAGTTTTTTATGACTCTTGTCTTGGGTCAGTAAAAAACCTATTAATAATTGAAGTTATTATTATCATTAAATGCATGGAAACCACGTGACATGTCGTGTGTTGACCAGTCAAATAGCGTAACAGTTGTACGGTCACATCATGTATTCATTAATACACGCTGCGTACCATTTTAACTTTTCGTTGCCTATATAAGAGAGGGTCACATTTTATTTACAGACACCTCTTCTTCTCCGCATGGCGACGCTCCCGGATGATCCAGAAGCCTTCCTCCTATCTTCTTCATCCGGACTCCGATTGTCGATCTGTCGGTGGCTGCAGGATCATGTCGACGAGGCGAACATCGTTTACCTCGTTCCTTTCTATCTTCTTTGACTTCCTCTTCGCAATTTCCTACCGAGGAGATTGATAATATTTGAAAAAAAATGATGCTCTTCGACAAACGTCATCTTAATGGTACGTTCTACCCCGTTCTTATTCCTTCCTCGATATCCTCTTTCTGTTCCTCCTTTCCATTCTATGACAAGTGGCACCTTAAAACTTAATGGAGTATCTCTTGGTTGTTAGTGCGATTGTTCCGCAGCGTCTATGGGAGGACGTAGTCGTCAGGAGGAGTGATCGAAATCCTCATGGTGGTTGTTCTCACAGAATGAAATCAAAACCTATTCAAGTAGGGATCTTACCTTCATCTCTCTCTCTTTTGTGCATTATGTAGGGTGGGTATCCTCTTGTTTTCATGAGATACAGTTGAACTAGTAAATAAAGATAATAACTGGTTAAAGAATGGTTTTGGGGAAATTTTGTTGATATTGTTGTTTTATTTCCATCAATGATTATCCTTTTATTATGTTGTTAATTTAATAGTCTTATGCCTACTGAAAATCACGGTCGTTGGGGGCCTTTGCTTGTGCAATTAAATGTTGCCCTATTTTTCTGGATTTTTTTGTGGATGGAATTTCATAGAATGTAGAAATTGGTTAATCATGTAAAGTTGGCTGATTAAATGAATACATGGAACTCTTGTATGATCATCCTGGTTAAACTAAATGAAAGAATGAATTTTTTTTGTGGGTGCTGGTTGGGGTTTAATTATTTGAAGGGGTGTTTCGTGGGTTGTTGTGGAACGGGTGAGCAGCGGGGCTGCGGTTGGCTTTTTTGTGGGTTGGCGTGTATGATATGGTTGTGATAGGAATCAGAGATGTGGTAAATAGTATCAAAGGGAAGATGATGTTGTACGAGTATTATTTTCGATGTGTTTGTGGTTATGGTGGTTGGCAGTAGGGCTGCAGGGATGGGTTGTGCATATGAATAAAAGTGTAAGAGTTAACTAATGAATTTTGGGTCATGGTAGTTGATTAAATACGGAAAATAAATGGGATTGATTGGATGATAAAAGAAAATGGTATTGTATTTCTTGTGTTTTCCCTAACTTTATTTGTGGTTGGTAGGGATATGTTTTACGAATGATTGATCTGGTTTTCTTGTTGTTAGTTTCTCATTAGTTAAGGAACTGATAAACTAAAACTAATGAAACATGAAAATCTTAATGGGGTTTGGGGCTATTTATTGTGTGCATACTTTCGAGGTAGCAGTGCTGAGGCATGTGCTTAGATCTTTTGTGTAGAAGCCTTAGGATGGTCTGAGTGGTTGATATAATTATATAAATATGTACATTTTATGTTTCTTTACACACCCCACCCATGTTGAGCACTATGTGCCGAACACCCATGGGATGGGGGGGTGATATTATCAAACATCTAAAGGATGGATGGTTACTGTTCTTCCCTGTGCTCTCTCTTCCAGGTTATATAGCCCAAGATCCTTCGGGTAGGTTACGAAAGATGTTTCCCAAGAGTCTTCAGGATGAGGATGTGATTTGTTCCTAGGTGTCTTCGGGATGAGATGTGATGTGGTTCCCAAGTGTCATCGGGATGAGATATGGTTATGGCTGAGGATTGAGTGCCGACGGGATACTATGAGCTTCGTATGGCCAGGTTACGGCACTAGCTCGAGCGTCGTATGGCTAGGTTGCAACACTAGCTCAGGAAGAGGGGGAAGCATCAGAGCGTTAGGCATGAGGGATTGAGCAGTATTTAGTGGGAAGGTGGTGTGGGGTACCCATAATTTGATAATATTACTATACTACTCTATTGACTTGTGATATTTGGTGAGTGTGGCTTGTAAGGTTGGGTGGATAGATTCCTTGCAAGGCTTTGGTTCCTTCTGTTTTCTCATGGGGCATTAGGATATCTCCCCACCTGTGTACAAGAGCTTTAAGTTTTCCTACTGAGTATACTTGTATACTCACCCTAAATTTACTTTCAGGTTTTCAGAAGGACTTCAGGGACCGTGCGAGACCTTTCTAGTTAGGCATTGGAGTTTTGCTAGTTGTAGTTTTTGCTTTCTTTTTTTGGTATCGTACTTTGGATCTTTTCTTGTACTTGTACATTTATTTCAGTATTGTATAAAACATGCATATGGGTTTGGTTTTGGGTTTATTTTCATTTACTTGTTCCTTTTTCTTTTGGTGTTTTATTCATCCTATTTCCCGATCTTAAATAATAAAAAGGGTAAGGCCTCCCATATTTGTGAAAACTCATACCCTTGGTGCTAGTTGCCACTCTGGGGCCTACTGGAGGTGGGAATCGGGGGTCATTATCTCCCTATCACCATTTCCAGCTCAGGAGGGGCATCTTTGATGGGAGGTGGTCGTGAAAAAGATGATTTTTTAATACCTAAAACACTAAAATGATATTCTAACAGATCAGATAATACTCCAAAAAATAATAAGCTATCCCTACTATTTTAATAAATAAAAAATGGTTAGTATAAAGTGAGATAATACCTTAACACATTAGTCTCCAAAATTCTACTAAAACCCAAAGGTTTAACATATATAATTCCTTAAATAAATAACTATATAAAACAATAATAACCTCAAAATTAATGATTGTTTTAACCTCAAAGGATATCTCATAACATTATTCTTACACCTCTAAAAATTTAAGAGCATTCATCTCAGATAATCCTAATAGGTATATATTCCTCAACCCAAATAAAACATCTCAAAAAATATGGTTGACCGCATAAGAATATTTGTTCCTATAATATTTTTGTGAAAATATAATACTAAACTACCATCACATAAATCATCAAAAGTTGTACCAATGAGTTTAAACATAAGTTTAGCCTTATAAATATCATCCCAAGAATTCTTAGGTGTTGTAACCAAGGATGTTCTTTGATAGAAATAGAGTCTTTTTTTTTGTGTTTTTTATCAATCCACAATTGGTTGATCATGGAGTTTCAATTAAATTGATCTTACAATATAATATGACTACAATATTGAAGGTGGTGTTGTTTCCCAGTGTTCACCAAATTTTTGGGCTCAAAATCAGGTGGAAGACGCCAAATTTTTGGGCTCAAAATCCGGAGGAAGAGGCTATCGTCATGAAAGATTGTTTTATGGAATCAAATCTTCATAAATATGGTAAATTCATGGGTTTTTCGAAGACTAAGATGAGATTCATGAAGACATGGAGAATCATAAATGATAGCGGTAATCTCCAAGACTACAAGAAGCTTCACAAATAGTTTGAATTTCATTGGAGCTTTGTGAGTGAAGGAGCTTGGTGAACAATATTTTTGAGTTTCATGAAAAATATGATAAAGGAAGTGGATCATCACAATTGGATGAGATTATAAATATGAGGATAATTATCTTCATTGTTTGATGGAGTTTTTGGAGAAAAGGTAAATGACTCTGATTTCACGAAGGCTAAAGAGCTTCATGAATTGAGTATTCAAAGTGAGCTTAAGCATCACGAAAAAGCTATCCAAGTCTTGACCAATGCTTAAGTATCTTGGAAAAAGGGGTTTTTCAATGATGATGTATTCCATGATTACTTAGTGAGATTTGTGAAGGAAGATTGTTTTATAAAGGTAGTTTTCTTCATGAAGGTTGTGAGCTTCACGAAGGAGCTCCCCGAACAAAAATTATAAATATTAGGTTTAAGTGAAATGTGCTTTCAAGGTGCATCAAATAAAGTCTATGATGCAAGAAGAGTCTCATGAAAGTTAGGGATAAAGAATTTAATGCCAATCTACTGAATCAACCTTCAAGTTAATAAATTGAGAAAGATTTTACCCAAGGCTATGAGCTAGGGGGAGTCTATTGAAGTGTTATGAGGGATGCAATATTCTATCCCTAAAATCTTGTAAAGGTAGTGTGCTTGGCATAAAGTGAATGTGTTTGAAATTTTATTTTCCAAAACTAGTAAAGATTAAAGGATTTTGGTATGATCGACACAGTGTCGGCATATGCTCTTTGGACTATCCCTTAGTGGTGAACCATGTAAGAATGTTGTGTTGTTTATTTTCATGTGAATGATTAAATTTTTTCAAATTACCATCAGATAGTTTTAAAAGGTTCCTACCAATGTGGGAACAAGATCCATCACTTTTGAAGAAAAAGTTGACATCCCGATTCACCCCTCCCCTTCCAGGGTGTTCTGGGGTTTTTCATTAGGTGTTTACCATAATCAATCACCTATTAAGGATTATTAATCCCTCAATAATGTGTTTTATAAAATATCACATTATCACTAAATCACTTTTATAGATTATCAGTAAAATTAAAAAAAAATCAAGTCCTTATAGAAAAAACACTATTGAAAAATACTTAGATGTTTCTTGATTCTTATATCCAAAATATCATTGATATATTAATTTTACAACATAAATATAAAATAACCATGCATAAACACATTAATATTTACACTACAACAATTTCCATAATATAGGTCCTTCCTTTGTCCCAAACATTTAAGATAGATTCACTTTCTTGTAGTGTAATAATATCCATACTATAGAATATTAATCCTCTTCCTTATACTTTTATATAATCGAAGGGTGATTCATGGTACGTATGGTTAATTCATTCTCCTAGTAATTTATATTGGATTTATAAGAGGATAACTATTCCGTAACTAGGATAACACAAAATTACACTAAAGGATGACTGATAACATTTTAAAGAAGAACATTACCACTAACATTAACATGGTATACAATCATTTTTTATGATGTCAAATCATTTTAGGTGGTGACTCTATATTATTAGAAAACTTACAAGAATTCTAGTAGGGAATGAATTGAAATACAACATGAGATACACTAATCTAGAGTAAAGGTTACATGTACATCAGTAATCATGACACATCTCAACATTGTAATTTATTTGTTCCCTTATTCCTAGAGATTTTTTATGCTCATCATACCTCTCAGCCCTTCAAATAGAGAATTGAAATTGATAATGACCAACTTCTCCACATTTATGACATAGAATTGTATAAGAAACTTTATATTTATTTTTATATCCATCCATAACATTATCCATTTTTACATGGAAATTGGATACCTTATACCCTATTTTCCCACAATTAAAACATCTCTTAGTCCATTTATGACATTTCCCTTGGTTCCTCTTTCCACACTTATTGCACAAAGGAATTTAGGTCCTCTTTACCTTATCACCTTTATTAGATAAACCTACTTGATATGTTGTATTCATATTTATTGACTTCTTTGGGAACTCTAAAAAGTTCTAGTTTATAATTTTTATTTTTGATAGTTTTTTTAGAATAATCACAATATGTTCTACTTGAGCTCCCATCTGATGGGGTATCTCGTTTGGGAAATCATGACATTGTCCTTCACATTTTTTTACTTGGTTACTCCTATTTTCATACATTGACTAGAATAAAGGGGGAAAAAATTAAAGATGATTATTTTTAAACACATAAATGGGAATCTAATGACATTAAAGTGATAACTAATAAATTAAATATATTTCCTTTACATATGAATTTCTAAGATTCAATGTATATTATCTATGATATATTTTCTAACATTGACACTTATGTGAATTTCTGATCCCTTAATAATGGTTCATAATGAGCTAGTGAATTTAACAAATAATATCCCCTAATAGTTTCAAACCAAGTGCATAATAAGGTCTATTTTCATGTACCATGTTACACTGAGTCAGGCTCGACACACCTTATCGGGGTTGTTACCCCTTGGTACATCTGTACCAGAACCATGTCCACTTGTAGTATCTAGACAAGGATTCATTTTCTTGATAAACCAATTAATCTATAATTACCAAAATCTTGGGATGTTTTCTTATACTTAGTCTTATCACCAAGGTTTTCACTAGAGTTTTATAATCCCAATCCCAAAAATAAATAAACTTTTGCTTCGATACCAACTATAACAACCCTATTATTTATTTCACATTAATACATGATTGATTACATAAAATTACACCTAGTACAACCCAAAATATTGATATGTATAGTGTATTTTGGAATTAGGTACATAACATTAAATTTTGAACATGGGATACAACAACATTATTGAAAAATTTCTTAACATACTTCTAAAATTCCATGGATTTTTAAAACCGCATGGGATAACCTAGGAAAAAACGTAAGAAAGGGGTGAGATATAAAGCCCAGTAAGGTAATAAACATGGAATAACATGATTATAATAATACATGTTACAAAATAGTCATATCAATGGGGTATAACAATAGTAGGAATCATAAACCTGATAGTGAGACATGATATAACATGATAATCATAACATGGGAAATGTGGAAACAACTTAAAACACTGAATCATAAACATAAGTCGATGATAAACCCACCAAGAAATCATGGTGGAAAAAGTCTCATAAAGAAATAAGGTTCACTCCCTATCCCAACGTGATGTATCATGACACTAAACATTACCCAATACATTGGAGCACTATCTGGGCACACCCATTATATTCATTTCATTCTCATTCTTAAGTGTGACACATAGATCAAAAAACATTGATTTGTTCACTATAATAATTTATTCCCCAATTAAGGAGTATAAAATAAATATGTGTAAGTCCCAAATAAAAAATTATATGTGTATAAATGTGAACAACCTTGATAGGAAATGGGTATGGTATTCACTACACAATTGTTTTAGCATGGAAGATTTCGGTGAAATTTCAGCAGCATAACGACATCATATAAAGATTCATAAAAATGGGTTGATGAGAGAGAAAGTGGTATATAATTACATAGACATAAAATGGGAAGTAATAGAGACATGTAAAATCATATCCCAAAATTATAAATTTGGAAATATAAGGCATAAGGTAAATAAGAAACTTCAATAGAGAAAATAATCCTAACTATATTTTTGGCATGGTAACATGTGTACATCACTACGAGAAAAACACATATTTGCGACGGGTTTTTTACGATGGGAATTAATCCCATCGCAAAAAGTCCAGCCCAGAGGTTATTTGCGATGGGCGGTTCACCCCATCGCAAATAAGGAGTTATTTACGATGGGTTTTATGATCTCGTCGCAAAAAATAATGCGCGGTTTGGTGCGGTTTGCACGCCAAAGCGCACGAATGGTTATTTGCGATGGGATTTTGGATCCCGTCGCAAATACCGGTGGTAGTAAATGGGTTTTTGCGATGGGATGCTATCCCGTCGCAAAAGATGTGTTGTCAGGTCACTTTTTACGATGGGTGCCGTCACAAATACACTTTCAACAACCGCCTGCAATTAATACGGGTGAAGTTTTTTTACGACGAGGCCCATCGCAAAAAGTACCTTTTGCGATGGTATTCCTGTCGTGAATAGTCCCGTTGTAACTAATCTAACCTATATATACCCCCTCCGTTTTTCATTCTTCTCCTCTCATTTCTCACTTGCTCTCTCTCTTTCTAAACTCTATTTTTAGAGTGAGAAGTTCTCTGATTTAGTTTTTTTGCGGAGAAGTTGTGAAGTTGCTTACATCAATAGGAGGTCAAGTTTAAAGCTATTTATATTTTGTTTAATTTAATAATTATTTAATTTTTTTATATTAATTTTAATTATTGTTGATTAGTTGTAATTTAATTAGATTTAAATTGTTTTGTTATCTGTATTTATTTGTAATAATAAATTGAAATTATTAATATTAATTCTTAATAATTAGTAACAATTATAAATAAATAGGAATAATTAGAAATAATTAAAAATAAATAGTAATAAATAGTAATAAATAGGAATAAATTGCAATAAATAGGAATAATTAGCAATAAATAGAAATAATTAGCAATAATTATGAATAATTAGCAATAATTATGAATAATTAGTAATAATTAGTAATAAATATGAATAAATATGAATTAGTAATAAATATCAATAACTAGGAATAAATATGAAAAAATATGAAAAAATATGAATAATTAGTAATAATTAGTAATAATTAGTAATAATGGGAAATAATTAGTAATAAAGAGGAATAATTAGTAATAAATACTGATAAATAAGAATAAATAGTAATAAAGAGGAATGATTAGTAATAAATAGGAATAATTAGGAATAAATATTAATAATTAGGAATAAATAGTAATAATTAGGAATAATTAGGAATAAATAAGAACAATTAGTAATAAATAAGAATAATTAGTAATAAATAAGAACAATTAGTAATAAATTGGAATAATTAGTAATAAATATGAATAATTAGTAATAAATATGAATAATTAGTAATAAATATGAATAATTAGTAATAAATATGAATAATTAGTAATAAATAAGAATAATTAGTAATAAATAGGAATAATTAGTAATAATTAGGAATAATTAGTAATAATTAGTAATAATTAGAAATAATAGGAATAATTAGTAATAATTAAGAATAATTAGCAATAAATAGGAATAATTAGTAATATTTAGGAATAATTAGCAATAAATAGGAATAATTAGCAACAAATAGCAATAATTAGGAACAATTAGGAATAAATAGGAACAATTAGCAATAAATAGAAATAAATAGGAACAATTAGTAATAATTAGGAACAATTAGTAATAAATTGTAATAATTAGGAACAATTAGAAATAAATAGCAATAATTAGTAATAATTAGGAATAATTAGTAATAAATATGAATAATTAGTAATAATTAGTAATAAATTGGAATAATTAGGAATAAATAGGAATAATTAGTAATAAATAGAAATAAATACGAATAATTAGGAATAATTAGTGTTAAATAGGAATAATTAGTAATAAATAGAAATAATTAGCAATAAATAGCAATAATTAGGAATAATTAGTAATAATTAGGAATAATTAGAAATAAATAGGAATAATTAGAAATAAATAAGAATAATTAGCAATAAATAGCAATAACTAGGAATAAATATGAATAAATATGAATAAATATGAATAATTAGTAATAATTAGTAATAATTAGTAATAATTAGTAATAATTAGTAATAATGAGAAATAATTAGTAATAAATAGTAATAATTAGTAATAAAGAGGAATAATTAGTAATAAATACTGATAAATAAGAATAAATAGTAATAAAGAGGAATAATTAGTAATAAAGAGGAATATTTAGTAATAAATACTGATAAATAGGAATAAATACTTATAAATAGGAATAAATATTGATAAATAGGAATAATTAGGAATAAATAGGAATATTTAGTAATAAATAGGAATGGTTTGTAATAAATAGGAATAATTAGTAATAAATAGGAATAATTAGTAATAAATAGGAATAATTAGTAATAAATAGGAATAATTAGTAATAAATAGGAATAATTAGTAATAAATAGGAATAATTAGTAATAATTAGAAACAATTATAAATAAATATGAACAATTAGGATGAAAATCAATTGTAAAAATTTGTAATAACTTGTAATAACTTGGCACAATTTCCAGTGGATTAACGACACTCCTTTTGCTCGATGACTCTTCTCTTTTCAACTTTCACTTAATCAAAACATTATGAAAAGTATGATTTTACATATGCATATCCAATATCATATGCACGAGTTTGAATATGAATTCGTAGGACCACATTTTTCATAATTTGTTCAGGCGGTGACAGTTGCAAGAAGATGATTCATCGACAAAAATGGGGCTCTTTTGTCCGACATCTCATTTAATTGCATCTTTATCACACTGAAATCACAATAAAGAATCTACTCAAAGGTACATTTATTCATTCTCATGCATATGAGTATGAATAAGTTCACCTCCGAGCATATTCTTCATTGTGATTTCAGTGTGAGAAAGATGCAAGTAAATGAGCTGTCGGACAAAAGAGTAGCCACCAATCCACTAGAAATTGTGTCTCCCAAATTTAATCTTAATTATTAAGGAGTTGTATTTATTTATCTTATTTTTTCAGATAGTGTTTTTATAATTTCAAATTATTCAAAAACAATGATGATTTTATATTTTGTAGAAAAATATGGAACAAAGAAATCGACATCAGTCATTATTAGATGATCTTGCTTGGATAAATCAGTGCAGAAATTGAAATGGTTCTAGTTTAAATCCTGTATATATTGAGGGTGTTGAAGATTTCTTATCATTTGCATCATCAAAACCAGAATATGTTTCAGAAGGAACAATAAAGTGTCCTTGTAAAAAATGTGCTCTGAGAACATTTGACACATTTGAAAAGGTTAGGGGACATCTCTTGCGGTTTGGTTTTCAACTAGATTATATTTTTTGGTATCAACACGGTGAATAGAGTTCTAGAGAAGATACTAATAACTTGATTCTGGATCCATCATGGTTTCAAAATTTAGTACATGATATTGCAGGACCATCTGTTCAATAAACTGAAACTCAAGATGATATTGATTTAACTCCTGAGTTGGCACCATACGAATTTTATGAGTTGTTGAGGTTTTCTGAGGATTAATTATATCCTGGTTGTAAGATAAACAAATTAGAAGCAGTTGAAAAATTTATGGCTATTAAATCAGATAATGCAATGTCAAACAACTGTTTTGATCAGATATTTTCTTTAGTTAAAACACTGTTACCTGAAGGAAATGTGTTGCCTGTAAATTACTATGAGAGAAAGAGAATGGTTTGTAATCTGGGCCTTAGTTATCGAAAGATTCATGCATGTCTAAATGATTGCATCTTATATTCTGGTGAAAATGAGTCATTGGATAGTTGTCCCACATGTGGACAATCGAGGTATAAAGAAGCTCAACCAGGGAAGTCTGGATCGATTCCAGTAAAACAGTTGAGATATTTCCCCCTTACACCCAGGTTACAACATTTATTTATGTCTCAGAACACAACGTCAATGATTTCATGGAACAAAACCAAGATTTCAACTAATAAAAGCTCGAATCATCCATCTTATAGTGATTCATGGAAACATTTTGACCGTCTGCATCTATCTTTTGCTTTAGAAGCCCAAGACGTGCGATTGAGTCTTTGTACTGACAGTTTCTGTCCGTTTAGTTCTTATGGTAGTCAGTATTCATGTTGGCCTATCTTTATAACTCCATACAATTTACCTCCATGGATTTTGATGAAGGAGTCCTATATCTTTTTGACTCTATTAATCCTAGGACATCCAAAAAAGAATATTGATGTTTATTTGAAACCATTGATTGATGAGTTAAATGAATTATGGAGTGATAATATTAGTACAGATGATGTTGCTGCGAAACAAAATTTCATATTAAAAGCTACATTGATGTGGATGATTAGTGACTTTCTGTTATATGACATGTTATCTTTTTGGAGTACACATGGTCTGAAATCATGTCCTTACTGTATGAAAGACAACAAAGCCTTTATGCTCGTCAATGGAAAAAACCTTGCTATTTTGACTGTGACTGGATATTTCTTCCAACCGATCATCCTTTTCGGAGGAACAAATCTAATTTCAGAAAAGGTGAAATTGAAAGGGATGAAACTCCAAAGATTATCTCAGGGAAAGAGTTAAAATCAGTTGTATTTTCATTACCTCACATCACATTTGGGCCAACAGTAAACCAACAGAAAATTCATGGCTTTGGAAAGGAACATAATTGGATAAAACAGAGCATTTTTTGGGATCTTCCATATTGGTATGATTTGTTGGTCCACCACATGTTGAATGTTATGCATATTGAGAAGAAATATTTTGATAATTTATTTCATACAGTTTTGGATATACTAGGTAAGACCAAATATACTGTAAAGGCACGATTAGATCTTGCTCAAATTTGTAGGCAACCAGAACTTGAACTATTTGAAAATGTCAGATCACAGAGGTTAATGAAGCCAAAAGAAGCTTGTTGACGCTCCTTTCGTCATAGAATATAAAGATCGGAAAAGGGAATATCTGAGCTCAAATTGATTCATACTTTGAAGAAAACATCAAAAATCGACAAAGGCAGGAAGAAAGGATCAACAACAACTGCACCGCGCAAGTGACTTGCGCGACCTAAGTGGTAACCGCCCGATAACCGCCCGGGGTCTTATCCTGCCTATAAATAGACCCTATGGGCCCCCCATTCGAGAGGATCTTTTTCCAGAAACTCGGATTGAAGATCCCAATGCCCAAGTCTCTTATCAAAGCTTCTGGAACACTTCTAAGGTAATTTCTTACCTAGAACGGAAGATCTAAAGAGAGGGAGGAAGGCCTAAGTGTTGAAACTCATCAACACTTGCGTGCCTGAATGGACAGCCCTTAAGGGAACTGATCATACTTGCGCGCCGCCTTATTCCTTCAATAGAATTTGCGCGTCCCTTTTCTGGAAGAACCTCAAGAGGATTCTAAAGGGTTTAATAAAGAGTCGCTCAAGTATTTCAATGCTGGTTGAAAATCGCGCAAGTACACCATGTGTCACGCAGGTATACCTGCGCGACCAATACTTGCGTGCCCACGCAAGACTTGCGCGCCTTTCAAGACTTGCGCGCCCCTACCTTTTTTGAGTGCCCATCTTTCCCATTTTACCCCTCTTAAGCCATTTCACCTTTCCTATTCAAGATTCAGTCTTCAAGATACTCTTCAAATCCATTTATGGTATGATTTCTTGATTTGACTTCCTTATCTGAAAGGAATTCGGTGGAATATCTCTCAAAACCTAGTGATTTATACATCTTTATGTCACCAAAGATTGAGAGTTCGTCCTTTAAGATGAGAGAATCCTTAACCTGGGTCTCCTTTTCAGGAATAATCCCCAGTTATAAATCCTTTAATCTGGGCATCTTCCTCAGGAGTAAGCCCCAAATTCTTAAAGTTCCCAAACTTGGGCATCCTCTTCAGGAGTAAGCCCCAATCTCAAATATTGGGCATCCTTCTCAGGAGTAAGCCCCAAACCTTTATCCCTAACCTAGGTCTCTTTTTCAGGAATAAGACTCAGTCATAATCTTGGGCTTCCTTTTCAGGAGTAAGCCCCAAGTCCCCTAACCTGGGTCTCCTTTTCAGGAATAAGTCCCAGTCATAATTTTGGGCATCCTTCTTAGGAGTAAAACCCAATCATAAGTCCCCTCCTAATTTGGGCATCCTCCTTAGGAGTAAGCCCTAAGAATAGAGTATTCAAATCTCCATGAAGCACATATACCTTTATGGACCATGTTCATGGATTTTCTCCCTAAAAGTAAAATCCTAAACCTTCATCTATTTGGGCAGTCATACATACATAAGCCCCAAACAATTTCTTATGATTGAATCTTTCATGGCACAATTGTCTAATTTTTTACCAATACCTCTTGTTTCTCACACCGAGCATGACTCACGTGAGCTTAGAGTGTAAAAGTAATTATGACATTCTTCTTTGAGCCATCAATCATAAACATCATACTCCATTACTCGAACTACGTGGGTTCTGATTCCTTTTCCAAAACAAAGGATACGTAGGTAGCCCATTTATGGGTTCGATCCCAACTTTGAAACAATCCCTGTCCTTCTGAATGACGATAAACTTCAAGTGTCCCACTGAGTGGCTTTAAAACCAGCCTGGTCATCATAATGACCAAGAGACTTTTTATATAAATGTTTTGAAGGATACCATTGACCAAGAATCTCTAAACAGATATAGATGATTCTCTATTGATGAAGAACGTCGAATACATATAAAATATTCTCTAAATTTCTTGCATATTTAATCATTGATTGTTAAAACTAAAGGAAAACTCATTTTATATTTGGTAATGTAATAAGGATTCACAAACATAACTTAAATCTATAAAGAGAGTCCCAGAGTAGACAATAATTCCCCTCAAAAAGGTGTGATGAGTCCGACCTCCCATCCTCTCGACCAATGCAAATTCCTAAGCCTCATTAGTCCACAAGCTAATGAGCTCCTACCTTTGGAAAGTAGGTCCAAACGGATGTGGAATCATTGGATGTTTTCGGTTCTACGAACAAACCTGCTAGAAACCGATCGGAACGTTTGAATCTCCCGTCCAGGAGGTCATCCCCGAAATCCGTGCGAAACAAAAAATGGTGAACCTGAAGTGAATCCTTAACCAAGTTAAAGTGATGTTCTTCTTATTTGTTAGGCCCCTTGGGCCAACAAATCAATCATTGACATGTGCTCATCCAAAAGATGCAGTGGCCAGATTCATCTTGATTATGTCTGTTATATGGAACAAGCACTCTTTTCTCAAGATCTTCTGCAAAATGGATTTCCTTAAATTCACCCCTGTGAATACTGCTGCTTTGAACACATCTACTGTGAGGTCTTCTGCTGTGAAAACCAATGCTGCTACTCCTGCTGGAATGTCGTCCACTCTGAGGATGACATCACCAACTCAGCGTCTTCAACGCTGGGTTTCTAATGCACTGGTTAAGGAGTACCGTCACAACGGTACTATCCCAACTCTGGAGGCCGCTCGTCAAGCCCTCCAAGTTAACAACTCTACCTGGTCATCCAGACAGCGGCGGCCAGCGATCAAGAAGCAGGCGGTGCTGACTACCGTCTCCAACCGTTTCGGGTCTTTATCCCCGGAACGCAATTTCCATTCACTCCCTTACTCTGAGGAAGTGAATGAGCAGGTCCCTCAGGGCCTTAATTCAAAAAGACAGGAGTCCTTCCCGAGGGCTCCCATCAACAATCACCGCCAGACTCGTGCGGTAGTGCGCCCTCAACATGATGAGGGTACCGACTCCAGGCATTCAGCTCAGGTTCCTCGAACCCGAGAAGGCAAGATGAACCTCCAGAGACGGAATCCGGTTAACAATGGGCAGGTTGTCATCCCTGCCATCTCCGGAGAAGTCCACCAACCTAACTTGGTGGCAAATAACGAGCAGGCACAATCACCTGTCCGTTTTAATTCCGCTGTCCAGCAGACTCGTCTGGCAGCATCACGCCAATCCTGCCAGGCAATTCTGGCGGAGTACCATAGGCAGGAACATGCACCTGCTTATACATCACCAGTTAGTCAGCAGGATCGTCTGACTACATATGATGGATCTCTTCAACCGCGTTTGGTGAAGTGTAATCAGCAGGCACATACACCTACTAATACTAATCAAGCCTACCAACAGTCTCGCTTGGTAGCGCACGGAGAAGTCAGTTGGAAAGCCCCGACGACAAACAGGAGGCAGACTCAACTCTCTGCCTCCACACTTGAGTACTGTCAGGATTCACTGACAGGAAAAGGAGGACAGGAGAAGGCACATACACCTACTCTAAGCCCGGAATGGGCGTATATCCCCGTTCCGGCGGCTGAAGTCACCAAAAATATTTTGTCAATGGTGAAAGAGCAGAAGCAAATTCCTGCTCATATTCTGGATGCTTACCAGGATATCATAACAGCTTCAGCATCATCACAGGGATAGACACATAAATCTATCCCTAGCAGTGGAGTGAAAAATCAACTATTCACTTCGGAACAGACACACACATTTGTTCCAGTCCAAGAGGGTTATGGGGCATACTCCCCCATATCATACGGACAACCAAGTCAGGCACATACACCTGATTTGAGTGGATATCGTCAGCCTAACCTGACCATATTTCCTGATCAGGCACATACACCTGCTCAGAGTAACCACTTTCATCAACAAGTGGTTTCTAAAGTGAGTAAGAAGGCATCTAAGAAAAATATCCGCCCAGCACAGTCAGGAGATCAAAGGCCAATCTGCAACAAGTCCTTGCTCGATGCTGGAGTTCTTGAAGCCCTCAGACATTTATCTGTAGGAATTCAAGATTCTACTCCCTCAGTTCCCAATAACGGGAACATTAATTTTGAAGGTCTTCAATAGACACTTCCTCATGAAGGCTTGCTTCATGAAAGTTCAGTCAATCTTGAAGTTTCTTCTTCAGATGAGAGCCACAGGAACCCTCTGTGTGGTCAGAAGACCAAGGAGCAAGAGATTTCATCTTTTGCTGTAACCCATCATGACGGTCCTCCTCATGGTGATGAACTTCGCTGCGAAAGTCCTCTCCGCAGTAGTGATTCACGTTGTCTCGAAAATTCTTCAGAAGGCAATGTAGTGCAGAGAAAGCCCTCTTATCTTGAGGCACTTGCAAACATGAAGCCATTCATGTCTGATGCTTTACTATCGGTAGGTGAAACTCTTTATCCATCAGAGGATAGCCTGGGGTTCAGGTTATTCTCCGAACCATCCCCAGGTCATTCATCTTCCAGCGTGAATAGCGGACTCTCTACCAACCTTGTCGAACCTAATGAAGCAACAAGGAAGCACCAGCTCTGGTCCAAACAGGTAGAAGAATCTTCATTTAATGATAAAGAGGAAATGCTGAACATGAGGAAAAAACTGGCAAAAGGTGAAGTACTAGTCATGTTTTGGCCTTTGGCTGACTCCCAGTACGACATTCCAAAGATGTTGACAGATGATGGAATCCATGATATTCGTCTCAACATATGGAAGACTCTTTGTCAATTGAAGAAGAAAGTATTATCTTACGGTGATTATGAAAATCATATTAAGATAATAGAAGGGTTACAACGCCAGATTGATTTGGCATCTCTATCAGTCTCTCGGTATCCGAAGGCTGAAAAGCAACAGAGAACCCTTCAACGTTCATGCCTTGGCGCACTAAGAAAATTGCGTCAGTTAATTTCCAATGCTCCATCTGATGTTCATATCAGAGGATGGGGTGTTCACGGAGCACTACATTTCACAGTGCTTTCCAGTCAGCAAAGCCCGCCGAAAATGGTCTCATGCAGTGTTATTGCCCATGGCCGGCCACAGTCAATGGGCTTTGTTCATAATCAAAAGCTTGCTCAAGAACAGGCTTCAACTAGTTCCTCTCAAAATCAAGTATATAGAGAACAAGTTGTTGAATTTCTCCTACATCAAGCAGGTGAGAATATTGCACAAGCCTCTCGTCTGGAGTAAACACGTCATCAAATGACAGAAGTTTCGGAAATCATCCAACGGTCTGTTGAACCAGGTGATAAAAGTGGATAAAGATTAATGCATCCAGCTAATTTCCGAACTAAGATTCGCAAGATCAAGAGAGATTTTAAGAAGATCTCAGACATAGCATGTCAAGAGACACCCCAGCTTGTCAGACTGGGGACTTCTCTAACCCAACCCTCAGAGTCAACAAATGGGATTCGAGGAGTTGAGCGGAAGCAACAGGAACATCCCCAGTCCACAGGACTGGGGACTTTTTCAAATACTCAATCCCTCCCTCAGAGAAAGTCAGTATTCTCTCAATTAGGGAATAAGCCTCAAGAGGAACGAAGAGCCAAGCTATCAGGAGATTCTCTCCAAGTGACGGTTCTCCAAGAAGTTCTTGAGGGATCAAGTCAACGGAATTCCATGTCTCATCATGGACATGGAAGAAGACAATATCACAGAAATGCTGATAGAAAGGATTCCATGCAATATGCATCCATTAATGTCATCAATGCCTTTGCTGCTGATTCACCAGATGAGGCTCAATCAGAGGGATCAGACGAAGTGGTTCCTGCTCAAGAAGTTGCACACACAGACATAAATGAAGAAGGTGTGCGCACACATAATCAAAGGCTTACCCAAAATCTGGGTATTCCTTCAAGTAACCCACTTCCCCCTCTCCGAAAAGGATCCAATAAGGGGAAAGGAAAGAATCAAGTTACTTCTCATCCTTCCTCTGAAGGAGGTCAATCGCTCTCATTAGAGAAAAGGTTTGCACAACAGGAGGAAGAAATGAAAGAATTAAGAAGGTTGAATGCAGAACTACTTCAGAGTAGTCTTCTTCTTAAGAATGCTGAAGTCCGACAGCCGAAGGAATTTGTTGTAACTACTGAGATGGATCAGGAATATCCTCCTTTATCAGTACACCCTCAGAGGTCTAATCCTACGGGTCAAATGCAACAACGGTTGGCAGCACTACCATCAGTTGCAGCACCAACCACCACGTCTGTCCAAGCTCCATTCATTGCACCTACCCAAAACCAAGTTCAACCTGATGTTTCTCAAAAGTTAATAACTACTATTGAGTCATTAACAGCTCGGTTACAACTATGGAAGGGAAACGGGCGCAAGTTCAACCTGAAAAGAAAGTTTACCCTGAATGGGTAGATTCAATTTCTCCTCCATCCAGTTTTGGAAACCCTGTTTTCCCTACTTTCAATGGATCAGGCGACCCTGAACAACATTTGATGCATTACGTGTCTTGTTGTGATCCTATGATGGGAACTCCAGAGTAGCAAGAAGCAGTGAAACTCAGATGCTTTGTGCGAACCTTTCAAGGACCATCTTTTGTCTGGTATACAAGCTTGTAATCCCGGTCAGTCATCAGATGGGAGGATCTTCTTCAAAAATTCCTTCTTCAGTTTAGCTCAACTTTGCCAAAAACGACAGTTTTCGATCTTACAAACTAAAAGCAAATGGAGAATGAAAGAGTCTCTGATTTCATTGCTCGTTGGAAGGGATTAACGTATTCCCTGAGTTTAGAACTCCCTCAGGAGGAATTGTTGCCAATATGTGTGGCAAATTTGCATGACGAATTACGCACGCCATTGATCCCTGTGAAATACACAGGAGGGTTTCAAGACCTTACTTCAATCGCTCAACATATTGAAGATTCCCTTATACAGGATAAGGTTAAATCTCATATAATTCCATCAGCTCCAGGAAGGAGAATGGGTAAAGCGGAAACTGCTACAGTTATGCTTAAACAAGCACCTGTACCTATTTCTACTTCAAAACCTTCATCTTCTCGAAGGGCTCCACCTCCTGAATGCCAACAACAAAGGCTGTTTCGTCCAAATGATCAAAGAGATCAACGACGAAAACAATTTGAGGATTTGAAGAGTAAAACATACTCTTTCTGAATTGAGCAAGTTCCTGGTTACTTCATTGCAGCTCTGGAAAATAATTTGGTTCAATTACCAGTGCCCAAGAGGCCAAACAAGGAAGGATATGAAGACCGTCCCAATTATTGTCCCTTTCATCAAATGTTGGGGCATCCCATCCAGGAGTGTTTTGTCTTTAAAGACCTCCTGCAAAAGATGGTTGACTTGGGACAAGTCAAATTGAAGGGTTCTTCAGCTCATGTAGCGTGTATTACCGCTACAGATCCAGAGGAAGGGGGTGAGTGGCAGGAAGTCAAAAGAAAAACTGCGAAAAAATATGATGATTGGATGGTCATAAAGACAATCAATCGGACCCATTCCATTTTGCGAACACAATTAAAGAAGCCAATTGTGTCTCCTACAAAAGCTGCTGTAAAGCCTCCATCAAAAGACAAATCCTCAAAAGGGCAGCGCAATTCAAAGAAGAAAGAGGAATCAGGAGAAGATGATTATGTATCAAAGCCTAAATTGTCTTTGACTCTGGCAGATTTCATGCCATCTACTTCAGAGCCACGGGCATCGTCCCACCAAACGGCACAACCTAAACAGGCTAACCAGGCAGAGTCTTTATCAGATGAAGAGTTAATCTTTGGTTCTGTTAATATGATTCAATTAACAGATCCATATTCCAGTCTTGATGAGCCTGAATTCCCTGTATCAAATAAGGGAATCCGAGGAAGTTCTAGAGGTTCAGGATACAGGGGAAGATGTGGATCTTTCCGAAGCCACTACTCTAATTTTACCCATTCTAGCACTGTATATGCAGCAGAAACTCGTGGTAGAGCCCTTCAGCGAGCTCAAAAAGAATAAGCAAGTTCTTCTGATAATGGACAACTCAGTTTTGGCACAGTTATTTTGGAAGACCGATTAAAGGTTCCATCTTCTTTATCTCAACAAGTAAATGGATCTAATCAGTCTAATATTCCAAAACCAAGGATGTTGCCAACTTCAATACAAGATGCATCAGCTTCCAAAGCATCTGCTTCCAAGGTACCTGCTAAACCGCATATTCCTATTGGGAAACGCAGACCACTAGATCAAAAGTATGATATATTGAAACACTTGGCCCAAGTACCAGCCAAGTTATCAATTTTGGATGCTTTGAATCTGTCAAAAGATCTTTGGGAAGCACTCATCGAAGCTTTGTCAAGTCCTTAGGAGTTTGAAGCTGAAATTGCTGCAGCTGAAATCTATCACATAGAGAATAATCCTGCAGAATGCCATGCAGTGATATCTTTTACTGATAAAGATGAAGATGATATTGTGCATGGGCACATAAAACCTTTGTACTTATCTGGCAAAGTCAATGGTGTAGATGTTCGAAGAGCTTTCATTGACAATTGTTTAGGAGTCAACCTCATGCCCATTCGTACACTTCGTCGATTGGGCCTCACGGAATCTGATTTATCTCCTTCTACCATGATATTACAAGGATATGATAAAAATGAACAAGAACCACTGGGAGAAGTTACACTCAGAACTCAGTTTGGAGATCTTGTATCCAATTCGGATTTCATGATTGTTGATCAAAACTCAGCTTTCAATATCTTGCTTGGAAGACCCTGGCTACATCAGCATGCAGCTATTCCTTCATCATACCATCAATGTCTCAAATACTGTTTCGATGGTCAAGTTGGAACATTTTATGGTGATAAGGCCCCGTTCAAGACATGTGAGTCTCAATACATTGAGGCGGAATTTTATCACATGAAGGGAATAGAAAAATCTACAATGAAGGAAGTTACCAAAGTTAATGCTCTATATGGTTTGGAGAAAATTCCAATAAATCCATTTTCACATGTGAGTACAGATTATGTGTTACCTATCAGTCAAATTGACAAAATAGGCCCAAATCAAAATACTCTTATGGAAAGATCCATAATGTCAATTACGGCGATCGAGCCAGACAACATGGGAGAAATTGGTAACCTACCAAGCAGTGATGAAAGCATAAGTGGTGACATTTTCATTTCATCTGCTGAAGTCCAACAAGTCTATACTTCGCTAATCAGGCCAGAAGAAGTTATAGCAACACCAGAGGTGAATAATGATGTCGATTCTCAATCCATCATCTCCTCTTTATTTCCCAAAGAAGACCCTTTATCATCAATAGGATCAGAAATGGAAGCTTCTTCTTCAAAATGTAAAGATTTTGACATCTCTTATGATCATGAGAATTTCGTTTTTTCATCTACTTTTCAAGTAGAAACGGAAGAAATAACACATGATGAAGAGGAAGAGGAAGATCTTAGAGATTCTCCTCCAGCATTTGAAGAGGGTATCTCTACCACTGTGGATGAACTCAGAGAAGTAAATCTGGGTACATAGAAAGATCCACGCCCCACTTTAATTAGTGCGGCCATGACCCTTGAAGAGCAAGAGATGTATATTTCTTTTCTAAAGAAAAATAAAGATATTTTTGCTTAGAATTATACAGAAATGCCTGGGCTTGATCCTGATGTTGCTACTCATCATTTGGGTTTACCAAAAGAACATCGAGGTTTTAAGCAAGCCACGAGAAGAACACACCCAACCTATGCTTCCAAAATTGAAGCTGAAGTGGATAAGCTGATCAAAGCCAACTTTGTCAGAGAAGTTCAATATCCCAAGTGGTTGGCTAATATTGTCCCTGTAAAGAAGAAGAACGGACAAATTAGGGTTTGCATCGATTTCAGAGATCTTAATCGGTATTGTCCTAAAGATGATTTCCCAGTTCTGATTACAGAACTCTTAATTGATGCGACGGCTGGATATGAAGTACTTTCTTTCATGGATGGATATTCCAGATATAATCAGATCCGAATGGCCCCAGAAGATGAGGAATATACAGCCTTCAGAGCTCCTCAAGGTGTGTTTTGTTACCGGGTGATGCCCTTTGGTTTAAAGAATGCAGGTGCAACATATCAACGCGCCATGCATCGTATCTTCAAACCTCTTTTAGGGAAGTTTGTTGAATGCTATGTAGATGATTTGGTGGTTAAATCCAAACAATGTTCTAATCACTTGGCTGATTTGGAAGTCATATTCCACAAGCTTCGACAACATAATTTGAAGATGAACCCCTTAAAATGTGCTTTTGGGGTAACCTCAGGAAAATTCCTCGGCTTTGTTGTACGCCATCGTGGTATTGAAGTCAATCCTGAGAAGACCAAATCAATCCTTGGTATGTCACCTCCTCAGAATTTGAAAGATTTAAGAGGACTTCAAGGACACTTAGCCTATATTCGGCGTTTCATCGCCAATTTGGCAGGCAAAAGTTTACCCTTTACCAAATTATTGAAGAAAGGAGTCACTTACCAGTGGACTGAAGAATGTCAAGAAGCATTTGATGTTCTCAAGAAATACCTCTTGAGTCCACCAGTACTCATGCCACCTATTGAGGGTAGACCGCTTATCCTCTATGTGACAGCTTTAGAGCGATCATTGGGTGCCTTTCTCGCTCAAAAGAATGATGCTGGGAATGAAAATAGTCTCTACTATCTCAGTAGAACTATGCTTGAAGTAGAAACCCAGTATTCAAGTATTGAAAAGTGCTGCCTAGAATTAATCTTTGCAGTTCAGAAACTGAGACACTACCTGCAACATCATGAGGTCCAATTGGTATCTCGTAATAATCCTCTCAAATTCACCCTTAGTCGTCCAATGCTTACAGGACGTCTGGAAAGGTGGGCGGTTATTCTAAAGCAGTTCGACATTCAGTATGTGTCTCAAAAGGCAATTAAGGGCCAAGCTCTGGCTGATTTCCTGGCTGAACATCCTTCAGTGGAAGACACGTATTCAGATATCGAACTCCATGATGAGGAAGTTTTCTCTATTCAAGAGAGTCCTCAAACATGGGAAATGTATTTTGATGGTGCTTCTAGAAGTCCAACGGGGAAGAAAATGGAAAATCCTAAATTCAACGATGTTGGTTTAGGAATTGTGCTCATTTCTCCAGATAAGGCATTGTTACCTTATTCCTTTCTATTGTGGGAAGGTGGTACTAATAATGAAGCTGAATACCAAGCTCTCATTATAGGCTTGGAGTTAGCACTTCAAGCACAAGTGAATCACTTAAAGGTGAAAGGTGATTCAGACCTGGTAATCAAACAAGTAAATGGGGATTATGCCATCAGAAAAGAAGAATTAATCCCTTTGTATGATTACGTCAGAGAGTTAATGTCGGAATTCCCTTTAGAACCGACATTTTCTTATGTCCCAAGATCACAAAATTCTCAAGCTAATGCACTGGATAATATAGCCACAGCTTTAGCAGATCCAAATTGGGACGAGACAACCATCTGTATTGCCCACTGTCGTGCAATTTCACCTTATGTTCAAGTCAGAACAGAGGAAATTAATGAAATTAGTCCCATTCATGAACCGTATGGTCATACTACAGGATGGATGTCACCTATCAGGGAATACCTTCAAAATGGAACACTTCCACCTGATAGAGCCGAGAAAGAACAAATCCAGCGACGTGTGGTCAATTTTACTCTTTATGATAACCCAAACCACCTCGAGAAAATTCTCTACAAACGTGATTTTGATGGAGTTCTCTTCAGATGTATTGATGGTGAAGAGACAATGGCTATCATAAAAGAAGTGCATGCAGGAGTCTGTGGTGCCCACTAGTCTGGACATAGACTGTCTGATCAAATTCGAAGGCTTGGATACTTTTGGCCTTCAATGATACAAGATTGTGTTAATTTCACAAAGAAGTGTCATTCATGCCAAGTATATGCCAACTTCATTCATAAACCTCCAGAGTTGCTTCATACAGCTAAATACTCATGGCCATTTTCCACATGGGGAATGGATATGGTGGGACCTTACCCTTCAGCTACGGCCAAACAGTTTAAGTACATTCTTACTGCTACTGATTTCTTTTCCAAATGGGAAGAGGTAGTATCTCTCAAAGAAGTCAGTTCTAAATGCATTGTTAGCTTCATCAAGTCTAACATCATTACTAGATTTGGTGTCCCTCATACCATATTGACGGACAACGACACCAACTTCTATTCTTCTGAGGTAAAGAAATTGTATCAAGAATACAACATTAAGTCCAACCATTCATCTCGATATCATGCGGCGGCTAATGGCCAGATAGAAGCCTTCAACAAGACTCTTTCAAATATACTGCAAAAGATGGTGGATAAAGATAAGAGGTCATGGCCTGATAAACTCTTTCATGCTTTATGGGCTTATAGGACTACCACTCGCAATGCAACGCGGTCAACTCCATATTCATTGGTATATGGAACAGAAGCAGTCTTTCCAATTGAAGTTCAATTTCCCTCACTCAGAATAGCCATTTGTGATCAGTTATCTACAGATGAGCAATCCCAAAAGCGGTTGAATGAATTGGAACAGTTAGATGAGAAAAGATTGTGCACTTTGCACCACTTGGAAATCTATCAGAATCGAATAGCACGAGCTTTTAACAAAAAAGTTTGTCTTCATTCATTCATTCAGGGAGAATTGGTATTGGTTCTCAGAGCACCAATGATACCAGGAAAGAAGCCTCCCAAGCTTGAACCAAAATGGGAAGGACCTTATTCAATACATAAGGTCTACTCCAATGGAGCGTATTCTCTAATTTCAATGGATGGAGAACACATCATGACTCCAACTAATGCCAGATTTCTGAAGAAGTATTTTGTATAAACACAAAATATTGTTCCCAGATCCAAAACAATCACATTGGTTCATATTATATCCTACATGACACTAAACTGTATTATGTCCTATCTACATGACGTTAAACTGTACAGAAGTTCCAATATTTTGTCCGAGATGACATTAAACTATATTTTGTCCGAGATGACATTAAAATATATTGTGTCCTAGCAACATGACATTAAACTGTGTGGAAATTTCATCATCCAGCATGACGATAAACTGTAAAAAGTCCCCAGAACTGATATCCTCATATTGGTTCACCTTAGTCCTAGCTACATGACTTTAAACTGTACAGCAATGTTCTATCGTCCAACATGACGTTAAACTGTATAAATGTTCTATTGTCCAACATGACATTAAACTGTAACAGTTACTTGAATTGTCCTACATGACATTAAACTATTAAAAAGTTTCCTTTTTTTCCGTCCAACATGACATTAAACTGTAGAAAAGAAGATGTCCCTGCAACATGACACTAAACTGTGCAGCACCAGTTCGTCCTTGCTATATGACGTTAAACTATACAGCAATGGTCCAGTATGACTTTAAACTGCAACTTCGTCCCACACAACATTAAACTGTGAAAAAGTTCCCTAAACCGTCCAGCATGACCTTAAACGGCATCATCCCTGGTCCATGTATATGACCATAAACTATTTGCAAATCCCTTACGTCCAGCAAGACGTTAAACTGTGACGTCCTAACTACATGACGCTAAACTGTATAAAAGTCCCTTACGTCCGGAAAGACGTTAAACTATATAATCTCAAAGGTCCAGTATGACATTAAACTGCACCATTCATGGTCCATGCATATGACCTTAAACTATTCGCACTTTCGTCCGACATGACGTTAAAATGGTACACTCTTTTGTCCTTACTGCATGACAATAAACTGCACAATCCCCCTTTCGTCCAATATGATGTTAAACTGTATTGTCCCCATCGTCCTAACTACATGACGCTAAACTGTACAGAAAGTCCTTGATATGTCCTACATGACATTAAACTGTTATTTTGTCCCTGCTACATGACACTAAACTGTGCAACACCAATAGTACTAACTGCAAGACTTTAAACTGCATAGTCCCTTTTTTATGTCCTACATGACATTAAACTATGCATCGTTAAGGTTGTTGTTACCTCTTGTTTCTCACACCGAGTATGACTCACGTGAGCTTAGAGAAAACATCAACCATAACACTCTCTTTGGGCTGCTAGTCATGTGTAAGTCCCAACAACATTTTTTATTAGATCGTTGTCCCCAAGAACAACTTGATCATTAATTCATTCTTTAATTGAACTACACGGACTTTGATCCTTGACCTCCAAGCTGGGTATGTAGGCAACCTCCCAGGGTTCAATCCCAAAAACAATCTCTTCACATCGGTTCACCACCATCTCATATGATGTTGATTTGTGAAACCGCCCCTAGAATCAATATCTTTACATTGATTCACTTTTGTCCTTGTTATATGACGTTAAACTATACAAAACTTTTGTCCGGTACGACAATAAACTACAATATTCTTTGATATCCTCACTTGAGAGAGAACTATTATTGACATTGATTTTTCAATCATGTTTCATTTCAAAAAGACTACGTGCATACATGGTAATGCCTAAATTTTTTATCTCAGGTTAAACCATCATTGCACTAAAGTCCCCTTTCACCCTTCACATGTACGAACCAAATTTGTACAAAGGGTAATTCTAGAACTACGTGGACTTGATTACCATCCCTATGGGATACGTAGGAACATTCGAGTATCCCTCGAATCCAGTCCCAAGTCTTTTGGGCCTAACCCCAAATTTCACTTTCAGTCCCTTGGCTGAAAAGTCCTCATGAAAACACACACTGTGTATTCATTATTATGGTCCGAATTCTATGACCCTAAACTAAGATCACTCATACTTTCGTCCTGCACGACATTAAAATGCATTTCAAGAACTACATATGGCTTGATTCTCATTCTTATGAGATACGTAGTGAAGTCCAAAATTTCAATTCAGGACCCAGCCACAACATGATTATGGTTTTCATTAACCTACGTATCTCTATATACATTGGACAATACCCATCTTTATGTGTTATAATCCTAATCTTAAATATTTTCTGATCTTCATAACCCTTTTCATGACTTCTAATCACAAAAATGTCAAATTTCTGAGAATTCTTTTGCCTGACTATGCAGCACGTGCCCATAGGTGGCCTTCTATAAACAGTCCACATAACAGACTTGTCAGCTAAAAGATTCTATTTATTTGACCATGCAGCCAATGCCCTTAGGTGGCCCTGCATATTTCAACCCCTTAACGGGTTTGTTAAATGATAGTAACTTCATTCTTGGGAAGAATGCCTCTTTTGTCCTTATTTGTCTTAAAAGACAGTATGTAGGTATCCGGAAAAAAATATCCATCCTTAACATATTTGTCCCATATCCTTTTTTAATGATCTGAAAGTATTCAAGTCTACGGTTTATTCTTCTTCCCTACGTTTGGGTCAGACCTTCGTAGGAGTGATATTCATCCAGTTCTTCGATATTCTTGTTCGGAAATATCTTCTCCATATTCAAGTACCTCTTTCCATACAACAAACTCTATACTTTAGAAAATTTGAATCTCCATAAACTTTCACTGGCTTTTAGCACTAGGAAAGTAACTTTTTGAGATTTATTTTCGCCTGACTATGCAGCACGTGCCCATAGGTGGCCTTGCATAAACAGTCCACATAACAGACTTGTCAGCCGAAAGATGCCATTTATTTAACCATGCAGCCAATGCCCTTAGGCGACCCTGCATATTTCAACCCCCTAACGGGTTTTGTTAAATAATAGTAACTTCATTCTTGGAAACTACTTCTTCTAATGCCTTTTATCTCTTTTTCATATCATTCCTCAGATTCAAATATTCTTAAGCCATAGTTTACATTTTTTTCCCTCATACTCGAGTATGGTAATATTTTTTCAGATAAATTGTCAAGGAATTGAATCAATTTTAGTACATTTCGATCAAAGCTATTTCGACCTTAAACATTAGCCCCTTTATGTCCGGCATGCATGACTTTAAACTGCCCACAAAAGACAAAGGAACTCTGAATAAATGTCAAGTTCCAGCACAATTGCGCGCTGCCTTCTGCACACTGAAGACTTGTGCACCACCTTTTCCTTTGGATGGATTCGATTTCCTCAGAGTCAAATCCTCATTTCTATCCGGATCCAACTCTGAGGGGGGACTTTTGTTGACGCTCCTTTCGTCACAGAATCTAAAGATCGGAAAAGGGAATATCTGAGCTCAAAGTGATTCATCCTTTGAAGAAAACATCAAAAATCGACAAAGGCAGGAAGAAAGGATCAACAGCAACTGCACCGCGCAAGTTATATCACTGTCGCGCAAGTACACTTGCGCGACGCTCTTGGTCACGCAAGTGACTTGCGCAACCTAAGTGGTAACCGCCCGGTAACCGCCCGGGGTCTTCTCCTGCCTATAAATAGACCATGTGGGCCCCCCATTCGAGAGGATCTTTTTCCAGAAACTCGGATTGAAGCTCCCGACGCCCAAGTCTCTTCTCAAAGATTCTGGAATACTTCTAAGGTAATTTCTTACCTAGAACGGAAGATCTAAAGAGAGGGAGGAAGGCCTAAGTGTTGAAACTCATCAACACTTGCGCGCCTGAATGGCCAGCCCTTAAGGGAACTGATCATACTTGCGCGCCACCTTATTCCTTCAATAGAATTTGCGCGTCCCTTTTCTGGAAGAACCTCAAGAGGATTCTAAAGGGTTTAATAAAGAGTCGCTCAAGTATTTCAATGCTGGTTGAAAATCGCGCAAGTACACCATGTGTCGCGCAGGTATACCTGCGCGACCAATACTTGCGCGCCCACACAAGACTTGCGCGCCTTTCAAGCTTGCGCGCCCCTACCTTTTTTGGGTGCCCATCTTGCCCATTTTACCCCTCTTAAGCCATTTCACCTTTCCTATTCAAGATTCAGTCTTCAAGATACTCTTCAAATCCATTTATGGTATGATTTCTTGATTTGACTTCCTTATCTAAAAGGAATTCGGTGGAATATCTCTCAAAACCTAGTGATTTATACATCTTTATATCACCAAAGATTGAGAGTTCGTCCTTTAAGATGAGAGAATCCTTAACCTGGGTCTCCTTTTCAGGAATAATCCCCAGTTATAAATCCTTTAATCTGGGCATCTTCCTCAGGAGTAAGCCCCAAATTCTTAAAGTTCCCAAACTTGGGCATCCTCTTCAGGAGTAAGCCCCAATCTCAAATACTGGGCATCCTTCTCAGGAGTAAGCCCCAAACCTTTATCCCTAACCTGGGTCTCTTTTTCAGGAATAAGACTCAGTCATAATCTTGGGCTTCTTTTTCAGGAGTAAGCCCCAAGTCCCCTAACCTGGGTCTCCTTTTCAGGAATAAGTCCCAGTCATAATTTTGGGCATCCTTCTTAGGAGTAAAACCCAATCATAAGTCCCCTCCTAATTTGGGAATCCTCCTTAGGAGTAATCCCTAAGAACAGAGTATTCAAATCTCCATGAAGCACATATACCTTTATGGACCCTGTTCATGGATTTTCTCCCTAAAAGTAAAATCCTAAACCTTCATCTATTTGGGCAGTCATACATACATAAGCCCCAAACAATTTCTTATGATTGCATCTTTCATGGAACAATTGTCTAATTTTTTACCAATACCTCTTGTTTCTCACACCGAGCATGACTCACGTGAGATTAGAGTGTAAAAGTAATTATGACATTCTTCTTTGAGCCATCAATCATAAACATCATACTCCATTACTCGAACTATGTGGGTTCTGATTCCTTTTCCAAAACAAAGGATACGTAGGTATCCCATTTATGGGTTCAATCCCAACTTTGAAACAATCCCTGTCCTTCTAAATGACAATAAACTTCAAGTGTCCCACTGAGTGGCTTTAAAACCAGCCTGTTCATCATAATGACCAAGAGACTTTTTATATAATTTTTTTGAAGGATACCATTGACAAAGAATCTCTAAACAGATATAGATGATTCTCTATTGATGAAGAACCTCGAATAAATATAAAATATTCTCTAAATTTCTTGCATATTTAATCATTGATTGTTAAAACTAAAGGAAATATCATTTTATATTTGGTAATGTAATAAGGATTCACGAACATAACTTAAATCTATAAAGAGAGTCCCGGAGTAGACAATAATTCCCCTCAAAAAGGTGTGATGAGTCCGACCTCCCATCCTCTCAACCAATGAAAATTACTAAGCCTCATTAGTCCACAAGCCAATGAGCTCCTACCTTTGGAAAGTAGGTCCAAACAGATGTGGAATCATTGGATGTTTCCGGTTCTACGAACAAACCCGCTAGAAGCCGATCAGAACGTTTGAATCTCCCGTCCATGAGGTCATCCCCGAAATCCGTGCGAAACAAAGCTTATAAACTGTCCAAAGAGATTCGCTTATTATTTTGTCAGTGGATTGCAGATTTGAGACTTCCAGATGGCTATGCTTCCAATTTGGGCAGATGTGTTATGAATGGTTATATTACCCGATTAAAAAGTTATGATTTTTATGTTATAATGGAAATAATTATGTCGATTAGATTCAAAGGTTTGTTGAATTATATGATTTGAGATTCGATAACAGACATATCATATTTTTTTGGGGGCATTTGTGCAGCGACAACAGACTATGATGTGCTAAGAAAACTGGAAGAAGATGTTGCTGTAATTATATATAAATTGGAAAAAATCTTTCCGCTGGATTTTTTTGACTCAATGGAACATATGATATTGCATTTTCCACATGAAGCTAAATGTGGAGGTCCAGTACAGTTTTGATGGATGTACCCATTTGAGAGATTCATGTAGAAATTGAAGAAAAAAGTACATAACAAAGCATCAATTGAAGGCTCAATTGCTGAAACTTATTTGCAAGAAAAAATTTCTTTTTTTCTACTCTCATTATTTTGAATCTCAATATCCCTCAAAACACAATCGCATGGGATGAAATGAGGGGAATTTTAATGACGAAATGGAAAATAAATTACCAGTTTTTAATCAGCCAAATCTTGGTTTCGGTGGAGTTCATGAATGACGACTTTCAAATGATGAACATCAAAGAGCTCATACATATGTTCTGCTCAACTGTGAAGAAATGAAATCATTTTTCCTGTGAGTGCTTCTATCAATTATTCTATAATTTATGTTATAGTATGTAAAATTATTTTATTTGTAGGTTATATGATAATCATATCAAGAAAAAACTTCCACAAATTACAGCATCTTCTCTTGAAGAACGCAGACAATTTTTTTTTTCTAAATGTTTTCAAAAAGTGGTAACATAAATTATTGATGGTTTAATATCAATTCTATTTATTATTTATTATATTGATAATTGTTTTAAAAATTTTCAAGTGTCTCAATATGCTGATAAAATTGATAAAAGACTATGTATATTGAGTAACCCACCATCCAAAATGGTTAAATATTATAATGCATATGTGGCGAATGGTTTTTGATTTCATACACGTGCATATGAGGAATAAAAAAACAATGAACAGTGGAATTTTCTTGAGAGGATCGCATCACAGAGAAACTAAAGTTGACTTTTATGGAATTCTGGATGAAATTATTGAGTTGCGTTATCTAGGATAGAATTACATAACAATGTTTAGATGTCAGTGATTGGATACTGAGAGAGGCTTGTGTGTTCATCTGACTCATGGAATCGTCGATATTAAATATAAAAGTCATATTTCATTAAATGAACCATTTTTACTGGCTCAACAGTCACATCAAATTTATTACACAAAATAATGTGCTACTTCAAGAGACTTGAGCGATTGGTGGAGCATAATAAAAATAAAATCTCAGGAAAATCAGTTTACTAAAACTGAATATGGTTCCGCTGAAGTAGAAAGAATTGAAATTTTTCAAGAGACTGCTCAAAATCCATCTGATTCACAAAGAGACGTGAATATCAATGAAGACACCCCACAATTAAGGATCGATGATGAATAAGTGGTTACAAATGAATTTGAAATGACAATAGATAATAAAACTAAAACTCATATGGATATTGATGACGCTGAGGAGGAAGATGAAGACATTTACATTGACAGCTATGAATAAGAGGATGAAGATGCACATTGACACAATTAAATGATGGTTATAATCATAACTAATATATATCTATATATAATAGTTATTTTCAAAAATCTGCTAACAACAATCATTTTTTGTTTCAGATGGATGATGATCTATTTCGCGAGTTGTAGGAGGCTGAGCTACCATTGGATGAGCGGGATTTTAGAGCATCTGACCCTCAGTTTACTGGCGGTTCAGGGGGTACGTGGAGGGGGAACGGTCTTGTGGAACTGATGATTCCTAACCCTATCCCTAAGCGATGTCCACATCTTTGCTTCGATCTACACACACAAAGGTATGGTAACCTGTATATTTTAATTAGATTTCATTAATTTATTTATATATATATATATACTAATTGTTTGACTATTTTTTTTTCAAAATTTTTCACATGTAGCTATTGGACTAGAGAGCGCTATCTTGCGAAATTATTTTTCTTAGCCATGGATCACATGGGAATAGATTCCCGTTGATGTGCAGCGCGACATGTTCCATCATTGGCTGGTACATAAATAAATAATATTTATTTTGAAATTTATTTTATTAATAACTTGATATTATAAATTATTTGTTGGGTTTATGGTATCCTATCGATGAAAGCATGCACGACTCTATCCACGCAACATGGAAAGTTTCTATGCGTGACCGTTTCTGTCAGTTTTTGCACAATTTGAGAAGGAAAACCATTAAGAAAGTAGGAGTGATAGAATTTGATGAGTCGTGTAGTGCCCACCGACCATAGTAAATTTCATCTCACGTTTGGGATGGATTATGTTTACACCGGTTGGGTGGTGGATTTAAGAGGAGATCATCATTAGGACGACAGAACTGGGGGAGACAGGAGGTGACACATCGAGCTGGTAGCCGTACATTCAGTTCACATAGAGAGCATCTGGTATGTATATTTTTCAAATATTTTATATAACTTTAAATATAAATAGTTTATTTTATATTTCTGTAGGCAGCCGAGCATCCCGATATTATGGAGTTCGACATTTATTGGAGGATGTATAGTGATCCAGCCACTGGAGAGATTAGAGGTGATCACCAGCGTCAGATTGTGGTTAGTATTATTTTTTCAGTTTGAAAATTAACTGCATATAATATTTTCACAATTTTAATTTCAAATTGGAATTGAAGGAGTCATATGAGGTTGTAATCTCTCAAACACAGGTTGAGGGTCAGGATGAGATGACTGAGCAGACCAATGCCCACCATTTTGATGAGGTGACATGGATGCAGGCGACTCGGTATGGCTTTGAGAAGGGACAAGTAGTTGGCATTGGCTCTCATTTGACTCCTGGTACTTATTATGGTACTACTGCGATGTCGACGTCCTACTCGAGAGGAGGTCGTGGAGATGAATCATATTCTGGCTCACATTATCAGGAGCAGTTGAGAACTCAGGCTGAGCTTATAGAGACTTTTCAGAAGCAACATGAAGAGATGTGTCGACAGCAGCAGCAGTAGCAGCATCACGAGGAGGAGATGCATCAATTGGATCAATATTGACAACAGGAGCATCACGAGCAGATGGGGTACATGCACCATCTGACTCGTAGTTTAGGGATGTAGTTTCCTCCACCATCTCCTACAGCTCCTCCTCCTACTCCAGAAGATGACCCCCAATGATTTGTTTTTTATGTTAAAAATACATTTGAATTAAATATTTGTAATAATATAAAATATTTACAGTTTATGTATTTTATATTAGTGATATGATTTTTTTATATTTTTTTGTAAACATTGATAATTTTAATAATTTTTTATTATTTTATTATTTTAATAATAATAATATTAATTTTTTATTAATCATAATTTTATTAAATATTTTTTTTAGTATTATATTTTTTAATGTTTGTTTATTTTACTAATAATAATATTTTTTATTTTTTATTATTTTAATAATAATAATATAATTTTTTCAATAATCATAATTTTATCATGTTTACTATTTGCGATGGGGCCTTTTGCGGTAAGCACTCGTCACAAATAAGCTAAATATAATCTTTAATATTAGTATTTGTGACGGGGAGATGGACCCGTTGAAAATACTAATTGCGACGGGCCCATCGCAAAAGGTTTATTGATATATAATGTATATAATCAGAAGGTTTTTTGCGATGAGAAACTTTCCCATTGCAGAATCAATTTTTTGCGACAGGCCCATCAAAAATAGTATTTGTGACAGGCCCGTCACAAAAGGGTTATTGATATATAATGTATATAATCGGAAGGTTTTTTGTGACGGGAAAGTTTCCCGTCGTAGAAGCTATTTTTTGCGACGACCCCGTCGCAAAAAAATGTATTTGTGACGCCGTTTTCTACAATGGGATATTTGTGATGGGATCCCGTCACAAATATCTCTAATTCTTGTAGTGCATAAAGGTTCATGGAAGGATTAATGAGTGGAAAACAAGATCTAATCATTTAAAAATTAAATGGAAAGTAAGGGGAATATGAAAGAATATATTACAATATAAGAAAATGGAATTTATGATACATAACATAAAATTAGTTCTTGAATGGAAATGAGAATAGATAAATCCCTTATGAAATCTCAACATGGTAACAGGTGTACATAAAGGATCATGGGAGGATTAATGAGAGTGAAAGGGGTATATCATAATGTATACCTAAAAATTAAATTATATTTGATATGTAATAACATATACTAACATGAAAAAATGGAAATTAATAATAATAACATAAAATAAGTGATTGAATAAAAAGGAGAGTGGAAGACCCCTTACTAAATTTCAGCTTTAGTAACAACTTAGGTAAGGGTAAAAATGGGAGAGGATAAATGATATCTCATTCAAAAAAAAATGGATAGTAAGGTAATGTTAATAAATGAATGAGAATATAACCAATTGAAATAAAAAGACTAATTTCAGACAAGGTTCTTGAGTGTGTTTATATAGGAAATGATGGGGATTTCTTTATTATTTAGGTTTTGGATTCTACATAATAAAATATCCAAAACCAAAAACCATCCCTTAGTTTTTGTCCATGGTTTATATCAAATGGGAGTGTTTTTAATTATTTTATAAGTCCAAGGTATGAAATTAATAAAATAATACCCTTTCTTATGTGGAGGTGAGTCATGCTCTTAAAGAAAGGATTTTTAAACCTTAAAATATATTACATGTTTTGGAGGATTCATAATGGATTTATAAAATAAATAAAATAAACTTAAAATAAAATTATTTTAAATTGAAAACATATATTTGGTCATGGATACCATTTATAGTATTTATTACATAACTTTTCAGTCATTATGATGTCATAATACACAAATTATATTTATATGGTATTTAATTTTTACCTGAAAATTCAAATGTCTCAGAAAATTATGAAAAAATAACCATAGGATAATTTAGAAGTTCTGATTACAAAAAATAATATTAATTTTATAAATGTGTGAATTTTCACTTTTAAAATAAAATCGACATTTATTGAGAAATGATGGGTGTTTTACAATAATAGTTTTTGAACCCTTATAAAAAATAAATTTGTCCTCATAAAAATTATATGATAATTTATATTTAATAAAAATTATTTTATAATAATATTTTATTAAAATATAATTTATTTAAAAAATAAATTAATTTATAAAATGAAATATCTTAATTAAAACTGTATATTACTTAAAAATAAAATTTCTGTTTTATCATGTATTTTTTTATCAAAATTATTAAAAAATAATTTTTAAATTAAAAAAATAAGGAATATAAATAATAATAATGTTAATTAAATGGAAATATAAATTTTTGTACAATTATAGGTACTTTTTTTCTATTCTTTGTTAAATTATTTTTACCCTTAATTAACCTATTTTCCTTTTACTATGGTAATTAATATTTATTATAATTGCTATTCATATTGATCAAAAATTAATTTGATATTATTATTTATTATACATAAGGAATACATTTTTTGGAAATCAATTCATAGAGTTGGAAGAATTTAATTTTAAACAAAACCCGCAAGCATGATGGAAATGAGTTTTCTGAAAAATCCATTTTTCAAGGAAAAGATGATTTCACTTTCACTATACAACTAGTAATATTCATTATATGGATTTATATTCATAAATATAGATATAAAATCTAAAAATTTAATTTAAATCATTTCTCATTAGGGTTTATTTTAATTAATTATAATCGAGAGACATTTGTCATTTTAAAACAGTTTTTAAAACAAATGCATTTTAAGTTTAAAAATAAACTTATTCTAAAATAAAGTATAAATATGGTTTAAAATTTAATTAATAAAATATAATTAAATAATAATTATTTTAACTTGAAATAAAATTAAAAGTATAATTATAATTTTAAATTAATCAATTTATCAATATAAAAGACAATAAAAACTGTGATTTCACTATTCACTGAAAAATATATATTTTTTTGAAAAATTAAAAACTTTCACCCTAATTTAATTATGATATGATGATATAAAAAATGGAGTTCATTTTATCAACAAAAAATTCTATTTTTTAGAAAATAATTATAATTTATTTTTCATAAAAGTAAATAAAAACCATTTTTAAAGAAAACATATAAAAATACATTGCCAAAAATTGATTGATTATTTTCTAATAATTTATCAATATATTTAGGACATATATATTTCACAAATTAGTTAATCCTACTCATATCCATTAATTTAATAGAAAGGCTAAAATGGTCAGATTTAAATATTCTTTGTTTGTTTGGGTTTGTTGCTGCATATTACAGAGGCTATCGAACAAAGTTTTCTCTTTTGAAAACTCGAGGCATCACAAAAAGTAAGGTGGGTATCAAGAAAAACTAGCTCAAAAAAAAATTGCCTCAATATTATTAAAAGTGTATTTGTTCAATCATAACATCAATAAGATCTAAGTGCAAGTTATAATAGGTTTACATTCCCCAGGTTTCTCTTAATAAATATTCTTAAAAAAGAATATAAAATCATGGGTCCAAAATCCTATTAGGAATGGGAGTATAAAAAAATAACTAGAAATTACTCAGGGGGTAAAATCTAGTAAAAAATCAATCAAAATAAATTTCAAAAATTTTGAATTTGAATTAAATTACTAAACTAACAATCATTTTAAAAATATAAAAATAATTTAAAAAAGAAATTATACAATTTACAACCTAAATTTTTATTTTATTTAAATGGGTGTAATGAGTTTTTAGGTTTAATGAATGATTTCAGTAAAAAATGCTTCCTAGATAAATGAAAACATGCAATAATCCAAGTGGATTGACAATAAATATCAATAAATACTCCCCAACACTATGATACATTGTACATATTGTCCTGGAAAGCATCGTGGGAGAGATATCACATAGATAACATAGACTAGATAAAATAGAAACTTGAAATTGAATTTAGGGAAATGAGAGCTCCCTATAATGAGTTTCATGCCATGGGGAAACTTGGTGGATGATGATTTTAAATTAGAATACTTTCATAATTTACTAGAAAGAAAAAACTCACACTACATAAAAAATTAGTCCACAAGTTTTAAACAGGATTAAAGCAGTGAAATGGGCAAGTGAACATAGTGAATAGTAATGAAAATTAGCTCATATAAATGCATAAATGTGGGTACAGAGAAGTTATAGGATGGACTATGAACTAGAATTATATTAAAATGAAAAAAATACTAATTCCAAGAATAAAAATAAATAAAATAAAATAAAATACGGTTTCATCACATAAAGCGTTAATAATGATATCATCAGCCCAACAGATGGAAAAAAAGATCAGGTAGTGTCATCCATCTTCTCAAAAGTCCGCTGCCTCCTATAAGAATTAGTGGTTATGTCATAAAGATTATAGGGATGCTTGGAAGGTTTTACTACATGAGGAGTGTACTGAGCATGAATTTCTTGCGGCAAGAATAGAATTCATGCTATTCATGGTGGGGATCCCCGTTGAGCACAGATATCTAAGGAGAGCTCCTCTAGCTGATTATCGACATCAGCTAGATGTTGAGGCATTTAAAGTAGGAGTGCATATGGTGGAGGAATATGTGCATCAATGACCATGGATTATGGAGAAGATATAGACATGGATAATGTAATAAATTAATAGAATAAAATATAATCCAACCAGTAATGAAGCAAAAATCTATATCCCATGTATATATATATAGAAATGATACATCAACGAGTAATGGAATACAAAAAATATAAAATAATGTAATCCAAATAGAGTGAAAAAATGGGTAAGGAAACTAGGATATAACTTAGCAATAAAATAAATAATCATCAAGTTTTGCGTCAAGAGTCCCCTCTCAAACATAGGGTGACTACAACTACCCCACCAAATCGATATCAGTGATGGAGGGAGGGGTTGGAGGATCAACTGTTGTGGTGAGTGTTGTGGTGTGGCCCTCCGCTGATTGGGTGGATGAGGTGTGTCCTCATGTTCAGGCACACAGTTGGTAGGTAGGGTGTGAACTGTTTTTGGTTAGTCCATTTTAGATGGAGGGAAAGGCATGTGGGAGGAGGAGCGGGGGGGGGGGGGGGGGGGGTTCGATATAAACCCTAAGTTCATGGGATTTTAAAGACCCTCAAAAGTTACATGTTGTGTATTCGATACATGGTAATTATTTATATATATATTTTTATTTTTTAGGTGCTCAACATCTACACACCATATATTACTTACAAAACATGTATTTTTTAGTTTGTTCCCCTTTTTGGGCTAGGTCCTCTTTACAAACATTCAACACACTCTAAACCATCCTAAATACTAAACTATCCTACCCTAGACTATTAACCTACTCTGGGTTGCCTCCCAATAAACAATTTATTTATTTTATAGAGTTAGAATTTTTTATAAGTAGGTGTCTTTAGCTTTGAGTTTATACCCCTTGTAGAAATATTCTTAAAAACAGAGGGGTATAAATTTGAGACTGCCTCCCTTATAGCATCCCGCCTTTTTATCAAATAAACTTTCATTACATTTTACAAAACCGAGGATCTTTAAGGTTTAGTGTCTTGGAAACCAGGAACTTAAAACATGAAAACATAAAAGTTTCTTCTTAATCACTTGAAAGGATTCTCCTCATGTTCATCCTAGGTTCATTACTGCATCTCATAACTTGGGGACATACATCAAAAGAAAGGGTGAGCAGAAGGCCCAGTAAGGGAAACAAGAGAAACATTTTACATGTGAACTTGAGATACTTCAATAAGGTCATGAAAAGAACATTAAGGCATGAGAAAGAAATCATGAGGCATATCATAATAAAAATAAAATTTTTTCATAACTTGAATATGTGGCTGCAACATTTAATATTGACAATCATTTCGTTTCACCAAGGTCCATCCCCAAGGTGTCATTAAAATTACCAAGGTTATTCACCAAGGTATCAGTCTAAAAAGTCATCTCTAGAGATTAAGTCTTTACCCAATGCATTGGAGCGCTATCTGGGAGAACCCTTGAAATGTATTTATTATCATGTGAGCCACATATGTCATCATCAATCATTTCATAAACAACCCATATTGCATAAAAGAAATGGGTTTCATTTCATAATCATAACGTTTTAAAAACTGCTTTAAAGACATGATCTTTATGTCACTTTAAACCCACGGAAAGGGGAAGCGGGTTTCATGTATGTAAATACCAGAATTTAAAATATAAAATTTTTATATATATGCGAATACCCTTGTATAAATAAGAGCTTTTAGTATTCACTTTATAACATAACATAATTTTGAGAAAAGAGAGAGGCATTTTGAGACGAAAATTCTGCAGCATAACGGCTATGTTACAAGGTTTTAGAAAACATTCAAAAGAGAGGGAACATGGGTCACCCACTCATAAATGATCTATAAAAATAGTATAGGGACAGAATATAAAGTATATGAATCATGTTAATGAAATTTGAAGGACATACCATTTGAGATGAAAAACATGGAAGTAAGACAAAAATAAGATTTCTCTTATAAAAATTTGGCAGCCTAACGGCGTCACTTAAACTTCAATAAAAAAATGAATTGATGAGATCAAATAGGGTATCTCATCATAAGAACATAAAATATCAGTATGATAGATATAGAGATCATACCCCAACATAATAAAAAGTAACTTTCAAGACTTGACATGGAATTAGAACTTTGAAAAGGGAGAAAGGCGCAAGGACCACTTAAAAATTCAGGAGCCTAACAACACCACTTAAACTTAAAAATACTGAATTGAAGAGATCAAATGGGGTCTCTCATCATATGTTCATAAAAGATAAGTATGATATATATAGAGATCATACCCCAACATAACAAAAAGTAACTTGAAATAATTGACATGAAAGTAGAACTTCAAAACGAGAAGGGTGAAGAACCACTTAAAAATTCGGCAGCCTAACGACGCCACTTAAAACTTCAAAATACTAAATTGAAGAGATCAAATGGGGTCTCTCATCATATTGTCATTAAAGATAATTATGATAGATATAGAGATCATACCCCAACATAACAAAAAGGACTTGAAATAATTGACATGAAAGTAGAACTTCAAAACGAGAAGGGTGAAGAACCACTCAAAAATTTTGCAGCCTAACGGCGCCACTTAAAACTTCAAAATACTGAATTGAAGAGATCAAATGGGGTCTGTCATCATATTATCATAAAATATCAGTATGATAAATTTATATATCATACCCCAACATAATAAAAAGGAACTTGAAATACTTTACATGAAAATAGATCTTGAAAAATGAGAAGGGAGAAAGAATCTGTTACAAAAATTTCGGCAGCCTAACGGCGCCACTTAAAACTTCATAAAACGAAATAATGAGAGTAAGAGGGGATCTCTCATTATGTGAAAATGAAAAGGGAAGTAAGAGGAGTATAAAATAACACCCTTTAACATAAGAACATGGAGCATAAAATAAATTACATAAAAGAGATTTCTTGAAAAGAAAGAGAGAGACCAGATCCCTTACCTTAAAACGTAACTCTTAAAACTCAAAGGTTTGGAACTTGAGGGCTTGGGGGCACCTTGGGAGGACTCCTTAGGAGGTAAGGCGACCAGAACTTCGTTGAGGGTGGTTTTGGAGTCGAAAAGATGAGAGGAGGGCTTGGTATTTATAGGGAAAGTGAGGGGACAAGGCATTAATGGCCAAGGGACACCTCAAAAGTGGTTTTCTCAAAAGCATGGGCCCTCCCATGGTACTTCCCATAGAGTTAGGCCACATGGGGACCCCCACACAATAATTCAGCCTCTTTAGTCGACCATCCCTTAAAATATCTCATGACATCATCATGACACGGTTATGATGTCATTAAACATACCGAAACCCTAAAACTGTATTTTTACTATTCACTGAAAATTCAACTTTCTCAGAAAAATCCCAAAGTTTTACATTAAAAAAATATCAATGCTCTGATTTCAAAAATGAACTCTATTTTATAAAAATAATTTTCTAAATATTTTTAAATCATTTTTTAAATAAACACACTATTCACCGAAAATTCATTTTTTTCAGAAAAATCCCCAAAAATTACCTTAACATAATATCGATGCTCTGAGTTCAAAAATGAAATCCATTTTATAAAAATAATTTTCTAAATATTTTTAATTTAATTTTTAATTAAAAACACTATTCACCCGAAAAAACTAATACTTGAATAATAATTTATGAAACTGTTATTTACCCATTTTATTGAATCTCATTACTTAATCTAGGTGTCTAAATTATATTAAAACTTTCTTTGAGTGAATTTACTAATCCATTTGGTCACATTACTAATCCTAAACGTAAAATCACTATTCATAATTTACTATTCATCAAAAATCAAGTTGATCTTATTAGACTTGAAATTTCGTACTGAACATAATTGTAGAAGACCATTTTTTGAAAATCATTACACATTTTTATTTATATAAGGTTTACATAAACATTTTTAAAATACCATTTCTCTAAAATTCATCAAAAATATGCATACTATATTTATTCGGACATTTGAAAATTCATAAACTTCATCATAAGAAGAAATCCCAATTTTTATTTAAAACAAAGGATTACACAAGGCAGTTACGGTCTCCTTACATAGCCCCTTATCACACCAGCATAGAACCTAAGTGTAAGGTGTGCTAAGGTGAGAGAATTCGAGGGAGGCTCGGCCAACATCGCACGAGTAGTAATTTCTATCAGTTTGAACTTCTCGCGAAGGTGATCCCGTTCTATCTTCACACGATGAAGTTCATCTTGGGTTTGGTCCAGAGCAAAACCCAGTGGTGCTACCTCCTTCCCAAGTTCTGTTAGATGGGCTTCAATCGGTCCAAGACTACTGGGTGAGGCCATCGAATCTTCTTTCTATATTAATTAACCAAGATTGCTTGTATTTAGAGACAATAGTCAAAACATTTAGTTTCCAGCGGTAATGTTGAGAAATGGTCAAATAACAGTCAAAACCCAACAGTCTCATTTTAATTATACTCATGTTATCAAATGAAAATTTTTTGTTGAGTATAAAAATAAAATAAAATAATACATAAAATTAGGAAACAAGATTTATTTAAAATTTCGGGTCGTTACAATCTTCCCCCCTTAAGAAATTGCGTCCTCACAATTTTTAAAATTGGGTTTTGAAATTTCATTGAAAGTCCAACATCAAAAAAGGAGTCAGTAAAACTATTACTTTAAAAGAAAGAAAGGGAAGTACAAAGGTCACCCGAGTTAACCCACACTAGGATTCCATGTAGGAAAACATGGACATGGAGGAGAAAACAATGGGTCAAGTTCTGTAGGAGAGTGATAGAAAACATTATTAGGAGAAATTTAACCATAAGAAAATCCCAAACTTATGATGTGTGTAAACGGTCTTTGATTAACTAGTAGGAAACTTAAATCAACAATGTTTTTGTTTTACGTTCCTTTTCATAATTTTGAGGAATTCATTTACTACATAGAACAGAAACATAAGAAAATATACCTGTCTTCATGTAGAGTTTCATCCTTTAATAAGTTTCTACCCAAAACTAATCTTTTCTCCAAACTACGAGCATTCAAAACTACTTAGTCTCATCAAAACACAAGAATCATCTTCTAGAGAATCACATAATCCACAAAATATTAACTATCTATTTCTTCTATCTTTAAACATTTTCCCAAAAACAGAAAGGGTAAGGTAAAACAACTCTTCAAAAATAAAGAATCCCATAGGAATGGAAACTAATTTTAAATCTTCAAAGTTCCATGGTACTACCCAAAGTTCATCATAGACAATTCCATAAATAACGGTCCTTAAAATTCCTCAAAATAAACCAAACTAAGATTGAAACCCAAATACAAGAAGGATTTGATAACATAGTCTTGCAAAATAAACTTCATTGTTCATCTGCAAACAACATCAACCACTCCTAACATCTTATAACAAAAGTAGATAACCTAAACATATTTTACTCAAGATAGGTTAATCATTCCCATAAGTAACCTAAATTAATATAAGTCCACCTTAAATTCATCGATTCTTTAAAATATAAGTCAACCTTACTCCTCAATGAAAATACCGTAGTAATCTATTTACCGCGATCATATAGGGTCCCTAAAATAGTGAACGTCTTCCAAAATAATAATCATCTTTTAATCCCCTAATCATCCCTGTCATATTAATACGACAATCGTCGCATTTCCTATCACATTGGTTGTTGGGACATGTTCTTCCATTTCCCACCATTAACTAAGAAGAGAAAGAATATTTAGGGACTTAAGTACTTAGCCAATAATCATGAAAAGGAACTGAAAGCATATAAGGATAACTTTTAGAAGAAAAATATACCCTAACTTGTGATCCCCTAGGTTCCCATCTAGGTTATCCATGATCATATATTCTTATGTGAATCTTTATTTTATTTTATCTTTGTTCCTTTAACAATGGTTCATACTAAGCTTATGAATTTACCAAAGCATATCCCCCGGGAGTGTCGTAACCAAGAGTGCAGCAAGGCCCGTTGTTGTGTACCAGTTCCCGTTTGAGTCTAGCTCAAAGCGGTGTTTTCGGGTTTTACCCCTATGTACATCTGTGCCAGAGCCACCTCTACCTGCTCGTATCCAGACATGGATGTATTTTCTTGGCAACCCCTTACTCAATAATCACCAAAATACCAGGAATATTTCCTATATTTAAACTTTTCTATAGGGTTCTTCCTAGAGTTTTCATATCCTAATTTCCACAAATAACTAAACCTCCCTTTTATACCAACTATAACAACCCGCCTTTTTATCACATAAACTTTCATTACATTTTACAAAACCGAGGATCTTTAAGGTTTAGTGTCTTGGAAACCAGAAACTTAAAACATGAAAACATAAAAGTTTCTTCTTAATCACTTGAAAGGCTTCTCCTCATGTTAATCCTAGGTTCATTACTGCATCTCATAACCTGGGGACATACATCAAAAGAAAGGGTGAGCAGAAGGCCCAGTAAGGGAAACAAGAGAAATATTTTACATGTGAACTTGAGATACTTCAATAAGGTCATGAAAAGAACATTAAGGCATGAGAAAGAAATCACGAGGAATATCATAACAAAAATAACATTTTTCATAACTTGAAGATGTGGCTGCAACATTTAATATTGACAATCATTTCATTTCACCAAGGTCCATTCCCAAGGTGTCATTAAAATTACCAAGGTTATTCACCAAGGTATCAGTCTAAAAAGTCATCTCTAGAGAATAAGTCTTTACCCAAAGCATTGGAGCGCTATCTGGGCGCACCCTTGACATGTATTTATTATCATGTGAGCCAAATATGTCATCATCAATCATTTCATAAACAACCCATATAGAATAAAAGAAATGGGTTTCATTTCATAATCATAACGTTTTAAAAACTGCTTTAAAGACATGATCTTTATGTCACTTTAAACCCACGGAAAGGGGAAGCGGGTTTCATGTATGTAAATCCCAGAATTTAAAATAGAACATTTTTATATATATGTGAATAACCTTGTATAAATAATAGATTTGAGTATTTACTTTATAACATAACATAATTTTGAGAAAAGAGAGAGGCATTTTAGACGAAAATTCTGCATCATAACGGCTATGTTACAAGGTTTTAGAAAACATTGAAAAGAGAGGGAACATGGGTCACCCACTCATAAATGATCTATAAAAATAGTATAGGGACAGAATATAAAGGATATGAATCATGGAAATGAAATTTTAAGGACATACCATTTGAGATGAAAAACATGGAAGTTAGACAAAAATAAGATTTCTCTTATAAAAATTCGGCAGCCTAACGGCGTCACTTAAACTTCAATAAAAAATGAATTGATGAGATCAAATAGGGTCTCTAATCATATGAAAATAAAAGATCAGTATGATAGATATAGAGATCATACCCCAACATAATAAAAAGGAACTTGCACGACTTGACATGGAATTAGAACTTTGAAAAGGGAGAAAGGCGCAAGGACCACTTAAAAATTCAGCAGCCTAACGACGCCACTTATACTTCAAAATACTGAATTGAAGAGATCAAATGGGGTCTCTCATCATATGGTCATAAAAGATCAGTATGATAGATATAGAGATCATACCCCAAAATAACAAAAAGGAACTTGAAATAATTGACATGAAAGTAGAACTTCAAAACGAGAAGGGTGAAGAACCACTTAAAAATTCGGCAGCCTAACAACGCCACTTAAAACTTCAAAATACTGAATTGAAGAGAAAAAATGGGGTATCTAATCATATGGTAATTAAAGATAAGTATGATAGATATATAGATCATACCCCAACATAACAAAAAGGACTCGAAAGAATTGACATGAAAGTAGAACTTCAAAACGAGAAGGGTGAAGAACCACTCAAAAATTCGGCAGCCTAACAGCGCCACTTAAAACTTCAAAATACTGAATTGAAGAGATAAAATGGGGTCTCTCATCATATTATCATAAAATATCAGTATGATAAATTTAGAGATCATACCCCAACATAATAAAAAGGAACTTGAAATACTTTACATGAAAATAGATCTTGAAAAATGAGAAGGGAGAAAGAATCTGTTACAAAAATTTCGGCAGCCTAACGATGCCACTTAAAACTTCATAAAACGAAATAATGAGAGTAAGAGGGGATCTATAATTATGTGAACATGAAAAGGGAATTAAGAGGAGTATAAAATAACACCCTTTAACATAAGAACATGGAGCATAAAAGAAATTACATAAAAGAGATTTCTTGAAAAGAAAGAGAGAGATCAGATCCCTTACCTTAAAACGTAACTCTTAAAACTCAAAGGTTTGGACCTTGAGGGCTTGGGGGAACCTTGGGAGGACTCCTTGGGAGGTAAGGAGACCATAACTTCGTTGAGGGTGGTTTTGGAGTCGAAAAGAGGAGAGGAGGGCTTGGTATTTATAGGGAAAGTGAGGGGATAAGGCATTAATGGCCAAGGGACACCTCAAAAGTGGTTTTCTCAAAAGCAAGGGCCCTCCCATGGTACATCCCATAGATTTAGGCCACATGGGGTCCCCCACACAATAATTCATCCTCTTTAGTCGAACATCCCTTAAAATATCTCATGACATCATCATGACACAGTTATGATGTCATTAAACATACCGAAACCCTAAAACTGTATTTTTACTATTCACTGAAAATGCAACTTTCTCAGAAAAATCCCAAAGTTTTACATTAACCAAATATCAATGCTCTGATTTCAAAAATGAACTCTATTTTATAAAAATAATTTTCTAAATAATTTTAAATCATTTTTTAAATAAACACACTATTCACCAAAAATTTATTTTTTTCAGAAAAATCCCCAAAAATTACCTTAACATAATATCGATGCTCTGAGTTCAAAAATGAAATCCAATTTATAAAAATAATTTTCTAAATATTTTTAATTTAATTTTTAATTAAAAAAACTATTCACCCGAAAAAACTAATACTTGAATAATAATTTATGAAACTGTTATTTACCCATTTTATTGAATCTCATTACTTAATCTAGGTGTCTAAATTATATTAAAACTTTCTTTGAGTGAATTTACTAATCCATTTGGTCACATTACTAATCCTAAACGTAAAATCACTATTCATAATTTACTATTCATCAAAAATCAAGTTGATCTTATTAGACTCGAAATTTTGTACTGAACATAATTGTAGAAGAACATTTTTCGAAAATCATTACACATTTTTATTTATTTAAGGTTTACATAAACATTTTTAAAATATCCTTTCTCTAAAATTCATCAAAAATATGCATACTATATTTATCCGGACATTTGAAAATTCATAAACTTCATCATAAGAAGAAATCCCAATTTTTATTTAAAACAAATGATTAAACAAGGCAGTTATGGTCTCCTTACATAACCCCTTATCACACCAGCATAGGACCTAAGTGTAAGGTGTGCTAAGGTGAGAGAATCCGAGGGAGGCTCGGCCAACATCGCACGAGTAGTAATTTCTATCAGTTTGAACTTCTTGCGAAGGCGATCCCGTTCTAGCTTCACACGATGAAGTTTAGCTTGGGTTTGTTCTAGAGAAAAGCCCAGTGGTGCTACCTCCTTCCCAAGTTCTGTTAGATGGGCTTCGATCGGTCCAAGACTATTGGGTGAGGCCATCGAATCTTTTTTCTATATTAATTAACCAAGATTGCTTGTATTTAGAGACAATAGTCAAAACATTTAGTTTCCAGCGGTCATGTTGACCAATGGTCGAATAACAGTCAAAACCCAATAGTCTCATTTTAATTATACTCATGTTATAAAATGAAACATTTTTGTTGAGTATAAAAATAAAATAAAATAACACATAAAATTAGGAAACAAGATTTATTTAAAATTTCGGGTCGTTACATCCCTTGTCTGAGGTGTACTATAATTTTCATTATTATGAGCACTGCCTCCCTTATCCGATGGGATTTTTTTAATGACCAAAGTATTTTGTGGAATTATATTAATTTAAATTCAGTTATTTCATGGGTTTTATTTTCATTTTTTGACCAAGTAAGTGGTTTACTAGGTGATGGGACCATAAAATGAGAATGGTGAGGGACCACCAGAACTAAGGGGATATAGAAAACTCCCATCAGAAGTCTGGTAGGAGCAAAAAGGGGGAAGTAATCCCAGTCTCCAACCTAATACCCGATGGAATTTTATCTACATATCTTTTCAATTTTTATTCTACCTCTTACCAACACACTTATAAAAAACACCCATCTACTCTGGATCATGCCACATCTCAAGATTCTGAGTCTTTATTTGGCATCAGAATTAAGTAATGTACGATGCATTATGATTATTTAGGAAAGGATAAACCCTATATTTCTTTAATCAAATTTTTTTTGTTCATTGGATCTTCATATAAAATTATAATATTAGGGGGTTTTATGTTAGGTAATTATATTTTGGAAGATTGTGAATTTATTAGACTATGAAATTTTATGAGTAAACACCTAGATTCCCCAACTAAGTGGTCCTCAATATTCTACACTATTATTATATGTATTCATGAACTACCATGTGTGTGGGGATGTATGGTTTAGTGAGATGAGTCTGGTTATTAACCTAAGAAACTTGTATGGTGTCTCAAAACTATAGGCTATTTTTAGGAAGTTAATTAGGTGTTCTATTCTTCCCCCTTAATTTGGAACCACTAGTTGAAAGATGATGGTAGGGTTTGTGTTGTCTTCTAAAGTATTAATAGACACCATATTTTGTGTCCAAGTATGTAAATGACTAATTGGGTACTTAGTTGGGTAATTAGACTTAAAATTTGGCCTTCCTTAGTTATAAATGTAGTGATTCTTAGTGGATAACATGTATTTTTTTAGTAATGTGGTTACATATGTCATAATATTTGAACTATGGGAATGGAAACTTATAAAAAGGGATTGGTCAGTGTGATGAGCCATGCCATGGGTGGAATAACCCTATGATAGGTTTAGTAGAAATATAAAAAAATGGATTCATGATATGTATCGGTGTTATGGATTTGTAATGGTTGGTTCTCGAGTGCCTCATGTGATGGGTTGGTTTATAACCTTGTTTGGATTTTGTGTTGACATTTTATCAAGAGGTCCACTATACTAAACCCTTATAATTATTTGGATACACTTCCTATTATTAAAGTTTATTTGGAATAGTTTTAAGATTCATGTTTCTCTCGGCGTGGTTTCTTTTCAGAGAGGTTGGATATGATATGATCTCTTGATTCAAATGAATGTTCCCATTCATTTAGATGCTCGGGGTTGTAATGAGTGTTTTATCTCATGATGTGGATTGTTCTTTCATAAGTGGAAAACTATTTTATGCCATTATAATTATTTTAAAGCTAAACTTATGATTTAAGTGATGTATCATAGGTTATTTCATATTTGATGTGTATTTTCTAGAATTATTGAGTGAATTATGGAGACCTACACCGACATTGGTAAAAAAAAACATGGCCGAGATTCATAACAGCCTAGTTAGATCATGATGACTTGACTTAGGTGTTAGTTGATTCTTGTTTATTTATTATCCAATATATATACTTTCATATAATATAGTATTTATGTTGAGGGATCATTGGTAGTGTCCTACTAATCTTTTTACTCACTCCCTATATGTGAACCTTGGTGGATGTGTGTATTTTATTGTTAAAATTACAGATATAAGGAAATTCCCAATGTTAGGTGGTTGAGCTAGGATTCCTTGATAGGGAGATGAAGGATGTATTAGGACATTGTCTTGGATCTTTTATAGATGTTACTCTTATACTTTATTGATTTTTCTTATGTCTATGTATATGATTGATCACTTATGGTGATCCCAATTTTGATAACATAGGTATAATTATGAAATGGGTTATCATTTTTTTATTACATAGATATATTATTGTATGGTTGAAATTTATCTTTTATTTAATATTATTCCCATGAGATTATTTATTATTTATATAACTCAACTTTTATAGGTATTATATAGAGTTCAGGGTCTTCCCAGTGTATTGATTTAACACTCTTTTTTATATGGAAGCCTCTAGCATGTGTGGTGATGTGGTTGAGGTCATGTGGTACTCCATCAAAAGATAGGAAACCTAGAATGTGATCTTAAAAAGTGGTATTAAATCCCCCCATTTTTTTATTATATTATGATTTTGGGGCTTGATTTATGGTGATAGGTTGGAATAAACTTATGGTGAAATCTATGCTTGTGTTTGGCCAACACCTATATAGTGGACACCCAAGTTATCAGGATTAAGGGGATGGTTTTATTGGTTTTGATGATTATAGTTTCTTAATTTTACTATAAAATTAATTATAGGGATTATGATTTTATTTTTTACTCTTATCATGACATTGTAAGAGAGAATGAGTATATGTATAGTCTTTAGAACATAGGTTCACATGATATGTGAATTCTTGTATGTGGTTTGAAAAGTATTTTAAAAAGGAGTTTCACTTAGTTATATTCCAATAATAATTCATTTTGAGTTTTATTAAATAAATTATTGGTATCTTGATAATTAATTGAAACAAATAGATATTTTTTTTGTGTTTATTTATTTAATCTAACTATGATATGAGTATGCACATGTGATGTGAGTGAGAATCCTAGTAAAGTGATGGATTGAAATTCTATAGTGTCTATAGGAATAAATCATTGATGATTACTTATTTTGGGGAAAAAAATTCATGGGTTGAATGATCATTAATTTAGGCATGTAAACCCTAGTTATGTTGATGTGTAAATAGGGATGGCGTGGGTTATGTGCTTGGTCATAAGGTATTATGAGAGTATATTCCTTCCCTTGTTTTAATGTCATTTATTTTTTAGAGATTAATTTCAAAATGTTAATAAATCATGGTTTGGGAATTTTAGAAATATGACAACTATATGACTAACAGTAGAAAATCATGGGGGTAGAGTTGAGAATTCCCATAAGGAAACCCTATTTGTCTAGGAGGGAGGAGCTGAGCATGCTTTGAAGGCAATCTCTATGGTTTAAGGAGATGGGTTACTTTAGACTGGTGTGTTTATGATATTTATAGTACTAGGTAGAGAAGTTCCTTAAGGTCAGGACATTATGGTGGAATTCACTTAGGACTTATAGATATAACACCCACCTTTATTCCTATGTTATGGAGGCCCATAAGACACAGAGGACTAGATCGATAAGATCCAGAGTATTTTTGAGCTATTTGAGACCCTTGAAGGAAAGAGGGTGAAGTTATACACTTTTATAACATTGGGTATTATGATGTGATAGTGGGTTATGGTGATTTATACTAATAGACATAAGGTAATAACTTAGGAGGTTTTTTAAACACTATTTTTGAGGCGTTTTTTCAATAAACTCTAAATACAGACCGAGCTTAGGAGTTCATGGAGATCCATCAAGTAGAGATTTTAATAACTAATTATGTGAATTTTTTTCACAAGGTTACTATATTTTTTTTCCTTTTATATCTAGAAATTAGGCCTAAAAGGCTCACAAATTTGATATTGTCCTTTTATTAGAGCTTAGTCAAAGAGTATGGATGTTTGGCCTAACATCATACTTAGAGGTAATTCAAAAGGCTCTCATTTTTAATAAATGATGGAACGAACTTCAATAGTATATATAGTAAATATTATAATGGAAATACAAATAGGGATGAGAAGAAATAATAGGGTATATATAGGTAAAGTAGACAAGGAAAAGGTTCTCTACTTATCTTTTAGAGGGAGCTTCTATTAAGTGCTTATTGTGTGAGAAGACTGGACATATATGCTCAGCGTGTTTGAATATACTAAGAGAGTCCCATAATTATGAAAGTGATATAATTTCCTTAAATTGGGATTCATTCATACAAAAATATATAATGTGTTACATGCCTCTATCATGTCTTCCCATATGCCAAAGGCTACCGACTAATAAAATAATTGATAAATAACATAAAAAACATAAAAAAATTATAACATGAGTATACCAAATATGGATTTATAATGAAAATTAAACTAATATTAATAAGTAAAACCATGCTATAATAAAATTTAACTCACAAAAGTCATAAAATTATACTTTAATGCAAGATTTACCAATGATATGATCATATATAGTGTAAAAAAACTAAATAAAAAATGATACTCTAAATACTATCCTTAGATTCACTTTATACTTTTCTCTATATCCATACTAATATCCTCTAGCCTAATCACTTGTTTTAAGGCCCATGTACCATCTGGAATGACAATAATAAGGTTTTCACATCTTCCAAGGAGCACATGTAGGGTATAAGAATAAAAATTAATAGGCCGCCACCAATGATTCCATTAATAATAACCAAAATATATGTGTATTCATGTGCTGAATGAAATGAAATATATTAACAATCACATGCATAAACCTATTAAAATATATTTGGTACTCAAGAACCCTCCATAATGGTTTACTCATATCCTCTATGGATAGTTATATAAATGGGATGGTATTTCCCGATGTATAATCACAAGTGTATAAATGGTACCACTACACAATGGATTTACCCTAGTGGGAAAAAATTTCACATGACTAGAGAGTAAAAATAGTCACCATATAGGCCTATAAGGAACACCCTTGATAGTAGGTTTCATGCAATAATCATCATCCATCCCTATGGATAAGTATTCTAGATAGTAAGAATAATTAACTAATCATAAGACAGACTTAGGGAAGAGTACCCCTAATAATAGGATCAATATAATAATTAATCTATCCCTAGGGAAGAGCACCTTGATAATAGGATTATCATACTAATCATCATTTAGCCCTAGGGAAGAGAACCCTTGATAACAATCTTAGTATACTAACTATCCTCTAGTTCTAACTAAAATCAACCTTGATAGTAGAATCATGTATCAATTATGATTTATTTCTATAGAGAAGCACCCTTGATAGATGACAAGTATACTAATCATCATCCAACCCCATGTGTAACAACCTAGAATCTAGAAACCTGGAGATGATAGTTATATTACATTATTGGTATAGAATATAATATTTCTCACAGGATCCAACAACTTATTTATCTTGGAAAACTATATACATACATACATAACATTTGAAAACATAATATACAACACAAACACATTGAAAGAACATTATTATACCTTACATAATTTCTTTAAAAATTAATCATTGTTCTCTTCTAGGTAATATAGGGAAAGGAAAAAAATAAGGGTGAGATCAGATACTCATAAATGAGTAGTATACAGTGGAATCTATTCTAACATAAACATGGAATAAGTGATATGATAGGAATAAATAAACAACGTGAATCCATAATCAACTGAAACTGAGGGCATACTATATCGATGAAAATAAATGAAAACATGGATAATAATAATCATTGATCTCATACTGATGAAATACATAATTATAGACATAAAAACATACTATAAAGGCCTTATTCCAAGAATCTATACTAATATAGGGAGATTTATACACCAAAACCCAATCTATTTTTTCACATGATACATATTGATGGATCAAGGGGATATATAATTATGGGTCCACTCATCACCTGATTAATTCCAATTCATTCATCATAAGAGTCCACATGACTTTTCATACCATTTAGTAAGGAACTTATAACTTCATAAAAACATGAATATATTTATAATGAAAAATTTGGAAAACAAGGACTTTCTCATTCAGTGTAATAATGTGGATATCTTGGATAATATCCCTTAATCAAATTAGAATTTGTGTGGTATCATCAATGTAATAAAAAGTACCACTATCAAAGAAATATAGTAGTGAGGGTACTTTAAATGTTCTAGGTTATCCATGTAAGATAATAATTGGTTTCAATAGATTTTATTGGTAGGAGACCAAATCAATGGTAGGAAAAATCCTTCAACATGGTTCATAAAGACAGTTTGAATATTCCAAATCATATCCATCAGGAGTGTCTAGCCAAGTGTGTATTCATAGGCTAAATATTCATGCATCTGGGTGATAATTGAGTTGATGCTCATCCAACCCTATTTAGGGTGATTTCCCATGGGTTAATATATTCCACATCCGTATCTAATTTCCAATATCTATATAGGAATTCATTTTCTCGGAAACTACACACACTTTGACTTTACCAAAACATAATATGGTTTTTCCACTATGGAAAAGATTATGTTTTACAATAGTTTTGGTAACTCTTGAATCAAAAGAATATTTTGTAGGGATATCAATATATACTTTTAAATCAATTAAATTTCATGATTAATATGGTAAAAATTCTTCTACAAAAATTTATCCCCCACACGAAAGTAAATAGGTAGTGAATATATTATGAGTTATGAATAATGAAATTTGAGAGAAAAAACACCACTTAAGGATTAGATAACAATTTAATAAAAACCTATTGAAAGTGAGGGATTAAAATTGATATTAATATAATATGAATAAAGTTATTTCATGATTAACCATCTCAAATAGGCAGTATATATACACCACATAAAGGAAATTAAGTTCATAATACAAAACATGTCTCAAAGAGATGAGTTTGAGATGAAAACACTTACCTATTATCCTGAATTCTATGAATGTAATTTAACCTATTGTATAAAAAAAATATAAATAATAATAAGGTAATTAGAAAGCATAATCATATCCATTTTCATTTATAGTCTTTATATATATTAATTATCTCTATGAATTATACCTATCTTCTATATTAGGTGTTTATAGTTTTGATTGTTTATACTAGTTTCATAATAGAGGTGCCTATATTCATTATTCTTCCAAAGTTCATAATTAATAGGTTATTAGATCTATTTTAGGGATGATTTATAATTAGTTATAATATTTCAAATTCATTTTAGGAGAATTTTTCTCTTTATTATTGAAGTTTAAATCGATAACAAACATGTTTCAGCGATTCATGATGACCTAAGGGTATTTTATTAATTAATGAATTAAATATTCATATAAAATATATATAAAAAAAAATAATTATTTAAAAATTAATATTATATTATACCACTAATTAATTTTCCATATCCATTAATGATATAAATTAATAGCATTGTTCAAGTAGGTGGTTAAACAAACCCAAACACGAACATACCCTGATTTAATGAATGATTATGAGGTGGTTTTATTATAATATAATTATACTAAAAGAATAATGATATTATTTAATATTTATTAGTTTGATATATCAAAATTATAAATGAATTAGAATAATAAGTAATGTATATGTAAATATTACATAATTTAAATAAAATATTTTCCTCTTAACACACTTATTTTAATCGATTGAATTAATGATGATGGTTTATTGATCATATCATTAATAGGTTATCCATTTTATCATAAAAAACCTTAATAATATCATAAAAATCATGTTTACTCATTAAATCCATTAAATTAACCATCAAACATGTATGGTGATGAAAAATGAATTTTGTTGCTCGTGGTGGTGGTAGTCCACACGTAAACACGAACAACATTTTCATTTTTCTTAATGAATGTGATATATAAATAGAAAATGATAATACCATTAATATAGTAACATTGAATGAACATTATTATACCTTACATCATTTCTTTAAAAATTAATCATTGTTCTCATCTAGGTAATCTGGGTAAAGAAAAAAAATAAGGGTGTGATCAGATGCTCATAAATGAGTAGCATACAGTGAAATCTATTCTAACATAAACATGACATAAGTGATATGAAAAGAATAAATAAATAAAGTGAATCCATAATCAACTGAAAATGAGGGCATACTATATCTATGAAAATAAATGCAAACATGGACAATAATAATCATTGATCTCATACTGACAAAATACATAATTATAGACATAAAAACATACTATCGAGGCCTTATTACATGAATCTATACTAATATAGAAAGAGTTATACAAAAAAAAACCAATATGTTTTGTCTCATGATACATATTGATTCATCAAGGGGATATATAATTCTAGGTCCACTCATCACCTGATTAATTCCAATGCATTCATCATAAGAGTCAACACGACTTTTCATACCATTTAGTAAGAAACTTATAACTTCATAAAAACATGAATATATTTATAATAAAAAATTTGGAAAACAAAGGCTTTCTTATTCAATGGTATAATGTGGTTATCTTGGATAATATCCCTTAATCAACTTAGAAGTTGTGTGGTATCGTCAATGTAATAATAAGTACCACCATCAAAGAAATATAATGGTGAGGATACTTTAAATGTTCTAGGTTATCCATGGAAGATAGTAATTGGTTTCAATAGATTTCATTGTCTAGAGACCAAAAAAGTGGTTGACAAAATCCTTCATCATGGTTTATAAATACTATTTGAATATTCCAAATCGTATCCATCAGGAGTGTCTAGCCAAGTGTGTAGTCATAGGCTAAATTTTCATGCATCTGGGTGATAATTGAGTTGATACTCATCCAACTCTTTTTAGAGTGATTTACCATGGGTTAATATATTCCACATCCATACCTACTTTCCAATATATATATAGTCATTCATTTTATAGGAAACCACACACACTTTTACTTTACCAAAACTTAATATGGGTTTTCCACCATGGAAAAGATTATATTTTACAAAAAATTTGGTAACTCTTGAATCAAAAGAATATTTTGGAGGGATAACAATATAGACTTTTAAATAAATTAAATTTCATGATTAATATGGTAAAAATTATTCCACAAAAATTTATGCCCCAGAAAAAAGTAAATAGGTGGTGAATATATTATGAGTTCTGAATAATGAAAGTTGAGATGAAAAAATACCACTTAAGGATTGGGTAATAATTCAATAAAAACATATTGAAAGAGAGGGATTAAAATTGATATCCGTATACTATGAATAAAGTTATTTCATGATTAACCATATCAAATAGGTAGTATATATACACCACATAAAGTAAATTAAGTGCATAATACAAAACATGTCTCAAAGAGATGAGTTTGAGATGAAAACACTTACCTATTATCCTAAATTTTACGAACATAATTTAACCTGTTATATGAAAACATATAAATATTTATCAGGTAATTAGAAACCATAATCATATCCATTTTCATTTACACTCTTTATATATATTAATTATCTATATTAATTCTACCTATCTTCTACATCAGGTGTTTATAGTTTTGATTGTTTGTACTAGTTTCGTATTAGAGGTGTCTGTATTCATTATTCTTCCAAAGTTCATAATTAATAGGTTATTAAATCTATTTTAGGGATTCTTTATAATTATTTATAATGTTTCAAATTCATTTTAGGATAATTTGTATTTTTTATCATTGAAGTTTAAATCGATAACAAGCGTGTTTCAATGATTCTTGATGACCTAAGGGTATTTTATTAATTAATGAATTAAATATTCATATAAAATATCTAAAATAAAAAATTAATTATTTAAAAATTTATATTATATTATACCCCTAATTAATTTTCCATATCCATTCATGATATAAATTAATAGTATTTTTCAAGTAGGTGATTAAACAAACCCAAATATGAACATACCTCGATTTAATGAATGATTATGAAGTTGTTTTATTATAATATAATTATACTAGATGAATAATGATATTATTTACTATTTATCAGTGTTATATATCAAAATTATAAATTAATTAGAATAATAAGTAATGTATATGTAAATATTACATAATTTCAATAAAATATTTTCCTCTTAGCACGCTTATTTTAATCGATTGAATTAATGATGATGGTGTATTGATCATATCATTAACATGTTATCCATTTTATCATAAAAAACATTAATGATATCATAAAAAACATTTTTACTCATTAAATACATTCAATTAACCATCAATTATGGGTGGGGATGAAAAATGAATTTTGATGCTTGTGGTGGTGGTAGTCCACATGTAAACACGAACAACAATTTTGTTTTTCTTAATGAATGTTATAGATGAATAGAAAATGATAATACCATTAATATAATAACATTAAAATATAAATAATTATACTAGTATAATTATGATATTATTTATGGAATTAATTTTTATAAATATAATTAAGAATAAAAGCTAAGTATTTGATAATAATCACATATGGGACTTAAATTTTCCTTGAAATTCTCCTTATAAACGAAGGCCTTATGATAACTAATGGTAACCATAATATTTTTAAAATTATAGGGAATTATATGAGGATAAAATTAGAATAGTTTCAAGCAAAAATTAAATGTTAATGTGAGTCTTTATGTGGTGGAAGTGTTACCCTTTTATAAGTGAATGGAAGGGTAATTTTGGGAGTAACCCTTACATTTTCAATAATGTAAAGTTACTATTCAAGGGTTAATGGAAAAAATGGACAAAAGAGGATTAGAAAGATAATGTGGGTCAAAACTCACCTCAAACACTTTTTTTGGGATAACTTTGAGTGTTTTAAGGAATTTTATTTTAAATTTTCAACTTTTATCTTAATTTACCTTTACCTTGGTAATTAATTTTTAACCTTAGTAATTAATTTTAATAATTAAAATTAACATATAAACCTATAAATAATTTTATTATCATGATCTAAAATTTGTTTTCTTATCAAATACAATTTTTTAAGGCGTGAAATGTTATTTTTAAAATAAACACACTTAATCATGCAAAAACAATTTTTAGAAAAATAATGTTTTTATGATTTAAATTTATATATAAAATAAAATTATCTTGGATACTAATTTTAATGAAATAAATTGATTTATTATAAAAAAATAAAATTTTTGAGGCTTTCAAGGCAAGTCAAAACTGAATCTCACCTTTAAAATACTTGATTTGAAGAAAAGACTGAAAATATATATTTTTATTATGGTTAAATTTTATTTATTTATAAAAATGTTGGTGATATGAATTATAAGTTCAAAAAATATAATGTTATTACTTAAATAAATATTTTATTACTTAAAAGTTTTTGTGACTTTTTAGTTTATTCTTATATTTTATAGATGTCATAAGAATCACAATTTTAACAAAAATGGTATTTGCGCTATTCACCTAAAATCAATTTTTTTTTGGAAAAAACTCAAAAATTTATCTTAATATAATATATTTATGTTGAAGTAAAAAATAAATTTTATTTTGTTAAAATAAAATTACAAAAATCTAAAATTAAAAAATTAAATATACTCATGAATAAAGGCTTTTTTAGTGTGCATTTTTTGATAATTCAGGATATGTTGTTTACCTGCTATAGTAGGGTCTCAAGTAATACATTATCCCTCCCTTAAATAATTTCATCCTCAAAAGTATGGTATATATCATCTATTGAATAAATATGAATATTAATTCCTCGTATCTTCTTTAGACTCTTAGTTTGCTTCTTATAGTTTGTGATTTCTCCAAAGGACTTTCACCAGTCGAGTTATCCGATTCCGCAATACTTTCTTTTTGGTGTCAAAAATCTAGGAAGGATCCTTATTATAATAAAATTCAAGATCAAACTCTATTACATCATATGTGATCACATTAATTGGATATATCATGTATTTTACCAGTAATGAAACATGGAAGATGTCATGTAATTTAGAAAGGTTGGGTGGAATATCCATTCAGTAAGCTACAAATCCAATTATTTATGGTATTTCAAAAGCCCCAACGTACCTTGGGATTAAATTCCATTTTTCTTCCAAATCTTAGAACTCCCTTCCATGGTAAAAGCTTCATTAATACATGATCCCTATCTTAAAATTCTAAGTCTTTCTTTAATTTATCAACATAGCTCTTTTTTCTGATTTGGGTTGCTTTAATATGATTCTGAATAGTCTATACTTTAATGGTAAAATCCTCCATATGATCCAGGGCAACTATATTTCTTTATCCAACTTCTTCTTAATATATTGGAGTACGACACCTCTTCCCATATGAAGCTTTATATAGTGATGTTTAGATGCTTGAATAGAAGCTATTATTGTATGAAAATTACACCAAATGTATATAATAGTCCCACATCCCTTAAAATTCAATAGAATATGATATTATAATTTTTTACAAAGTATGGATATTCCTTTCAGACCACCCATAAGTCTGGGGATGATAGGTTGTGCTTAAATGTATCTTAGTGTCAAGAGACTTTTAAATACTCTTCTAAAATTATGATGTGAATTGAGGGTCATAACTAGATACAATTGAAAGTGGTACCCCATGAAGCCTTATTATTTTATTGATATAGAGTTTAGAATAGTGATAAAGGGGTAGATCTTATCTTATCATATAATAAATGACCATAATTAGTAAGACGATCAATGATGATGCATATAATATCATTCTTCATTGGAGTCTTTGGGAGTCTAGTGAAAAATTCCATTGTAATATTGCCCAACCTACATATAGGTATAGGAATAGATTGAATGATTCCCTTAAGATATAGTATTTTAGACTTTACATATAGGTACACTAAACATCCATACACTTAGTCTGCAATTTTCTACTTCATACCATCCCACCAGAAATGTTCTCTTAAATTTTTATACATCTTTATGCTACTAGGGTGTATAGAGAAATTTGAGCTATGTGATTCATATTGTTGTTTCCCTTTTCAACTTTGGTATTGATGAAACACATAACCTATTTCCGAAAATCAATACTCCATCTCTATAGATGAAGTTTTTCAATTTACAACTATTTACAATTTTAATCTTCCTTTGTAAGTCCTCATCATCCTATTAGGGATTATCTATCTTTTCTAGTAAGGATGGTTTAACAATTTCTTGTAAAATGAATGATGGATCCCATTGCCTAAAAATAGCCATACCATTCTTTAATATATGTTTTTATATAGGATCTTTGTTAATCCTAATCATGGTTAGAACTCTAGGGTCCCTACTCTAAATGCATCAACCACCTTGTTTTCCTTCTCAGGCTGGTAGTGTATCGAGAAATCATACTCCTTGAGTAGTTTCAACCATTTTATTTTAATCATATTGAGATAATTCTAAGAGAAGATATTATTTAAACTCTTTTGGTCCATAGAGATATCACATATTTCACCATAAAGTAAATGTATCCATATTTTCAAAGAAAATATTATAGCTGTTAGCTCAAGGTAATGTATTGGATATTTCTATTCATGGATTTTAAATTTCCCTTATGCATATGTAATCACTCCTTCATTATATATAATGACATAACCAAAACCTTTATTCAATGAATCACTATATATTAAAAATATTTCTATACTTGATGGTAGAGTTAATAATGGTGCATTAATCCATCTCCACTTCAGGTCCTCAAAAATTTCCTCACATTCCGTTGACCATGTGAATTTAATCCCCTGACATGTTAAGTTGGTTAGCAGGTTTTTGACCAGGTGAAATCTTGGACAAAACACGGATAATAACCTACTAAACCTAGGAAAATTTAGATATTAGTTATGTTTTCCAGTATAGACCATTATTTAGCTACATTTTTCTTTGAAGGGTCAACAAATATTCCATCCTTGGAGATAATATGACAAAAAAAATCATTGAGATAAAATTCACACTTACTATATTTCCCAAATAATCCCTTTTTTTCTAAGTGACTCTAGAATTATTTTAAGATGACACTCATTATATTCATAGATCATAGATTATATCAATATATCATCAATTAATACCAATATAAAGTTATCAAGATAATCATTAAATACTCTATTCATTAGATCCATAAAGATAGAAGGTGAGTTAATCAATCCAAAAGGCATTACCATAAACACATAATGTCCATACCTAGTTCAAAATGTTGTCTTTGATATGTTATCCTTCTTCACCCTTAATTAATGATAACCAAAGAAAATATCGATCATTGAAAAGTATTTTGATCCTTGAATTTGATCAAATAATTAATAAATAAATGGTAAATGATAATTATTATTTATAGTAATGGAATTGATCTCCTTATAATCAATGTACAGTCTCATAGACCCATGTTTTTTTTTCACGAATAAAATAGGGGCTCCCATAGTGAGACACTAGGGTGTATAAATCCATTATCACACAAATCATGAAACTATTTATTTAACTCCACTAAATACACATGTGCTATTATATAGTGAGTTTTCGATATAGGCCTTGCATTAGGAATGAGTTCAATGGAGAACTCAAATTCACACCCTAGTGGATAACCAAGCAAATCTTCTGGAAAAACAAAAATGAATTTTTATACTATGGGTATATATTCTATTATTAGGACATATTATTTACCCATAGATTTCAATTGATCTTATTATCATACTATAATTTTATTAAGGATTTCAACTAGTGGATCATACATACATTATTTAGATGATGAAGTTTCCCCTATAAAGGTAAAAGATTCTACCTTACCTTCACGAATTGAAATATCATTATCTTGGTAATAAACTTTTTCATTATAATTTGAAATAAAATATATACCAAGGATCATATGAAAGTAAACCATAGGTATAATAACCAAGTTTTAAAAGAGTGTATGTCCATGAATCATAATTAGAACTGCCTGGAATATCTTTGTTGTAATAAGATTTACACTTGGTGTATTAATTGATAACTCCCTTACTATAGTGCTAGGAAGATATCTAATTTTTTGTAGAACATAGAATTTATAAAAGAGTGTGAAGATAAAGAATCAAATAAAAGATTAACAAAATTTTAAGCTATAATTAAAGTACCTACCACCACAACATTATGAACTTTGAATTAAGCTGTGTTAATAGTATAATAATTACCTTGATCCCTTGGCCTTTTCTAAGGTAAATTCCCTTGATGTTTACATCATTGGTTCACATATTGTCCTTTCTTCTTATAGAAAATGAATTGAACATCAAAAACTTCTACCATGCATTTTAATTTGTGAGATTGATGGCCTTTTCTCCACACTTATAACAAAATCCTATTCCTTTCCCACAATCCCCAATGTGTTTTTTCCTACAATTATCATATGTGGGAAATCCCAACCTTACTTTATTCCCTTTTCCCACACTATTCTTCCCATGATGCGCAACCAACCACTTATTATCTTGATTTCCTTTGAATACATACATCCTGGGGAAATCCTTTTTTATCTTAATGGAACTTGAGTCTATATCCTTATATGATGAGAAGTTATGAGAGACCAACTCCCATTAAAGGATCAACTTTTAACAATTAAAGAAATGATTAATCTTAATTTCCAGTCTATGTAAATATTATATAGCATGCCTAGATAACCTTTTAAATCCCACCTCATAATCAACAAAATTTTCCTCCTCTTTTGGTCTAAGATTGAGGAACTTATATTCCATTTTTGATTTTTTTCTCATGAGGAAATTATTTTTCATATAATACCTCCTAAAAACTCCACCATTCCATGTGATTTATCTCATATTCCTCTTTATTGTTTTAAATTAGTGACCATCATTAGTCTATATCTCCCTTAAATTGATAAACTTCCATGATGACGTTTTCCATTTTAATACTTCTAAAAGAGAGAAAAATATTCTCTAGGGACTTTATCAAATTTTCAACTACCAAGGGATTATTAGTTCCACTGAATACTAGAGGTTTTTGTAACATCAAGTGGTCCAATATAGTTACACTATGTTTTGAATTAGTAAGTATCTCTATGTGGGTAGAACTATTAGTCATAACTTGGGTCAACTACCTGAATATGGTTATGATCTTATTAGCATAAACTTGAGCTTCATTAACTTGTTTTGGGGGGATATCCTTGAATTGACTATGAGTGTAGATAAAGTTCCCATTATTACCATTAGTCAGTATATTTATACAATGAAATAAACATAATCATATAATGATATTTAATTATAGAATAAAATTACTATTATGTTTTATAGATTATTCTTTAGAAATATTGAGGGGTTTTCCTAGGGATTTTTTTATCTAACTTGGTTCCTCTAAATCTAGTCCCCAAGCTTCCAAATAAAATTTCTCTAATACCAATTATAACAACACTAAATCTATAAATATAGAGCCGATAGTTATATTACATTATTTTTACAAAATAAAAGAGTTCCCACAAGATACAACAACTTATTAGTATTTTAATACTAGATACATACACACACAAAAGTTTAAAAAATAAGATACAACTTGAAAACATTGTAAGAAAATTATTATACCTTCATAATTTCCTTGAAAATTATACACATTTCTCCTATAGGTTTTCTAAGGGAAGTAAAAAAATAAAGGTGATCTTAGATTCTCAATAAAGAGTAGCTGTAGTGGAATAAATCATAACATAAACATGGCATAAGTTATATGAAAAGAATAAATAAAAAACATGAATACATAATTAACTAAAAATGAGGGAATTCTATATCCATGAAAATAAATGAAATCATGGATAAGAATAATCATTAATCACATAATGATGTAATTTATAATTCCATAAATTAAAACATACTATCGAGGACTTATTTCAAGGCACTATACTGATTTGGGGAGAGGTATATTCCAAAACCCAGGTTTTTTTTGTCTCATGAGACCTATCAATGCATTGAAGGGCTATATAATTCTATCCCCCAACCCTGACCTAATTAATTCCAATACATCCACCATAAGAGTAAACAAGAATATTCATATAATTAACTAAGGAACCTATGGATGAATAAAAAATGGCTATCTGTATAATGATAAATACAAAAAAAATTCCCCATTCAATGGAATAATGTGGATATTTAGGAGAATATCCCTTAATCAACTTAGAAGCTATGGGGGGTATCATAAATATAACAAGAAGTACCCATATCAAAGAAATAAAGCAGTTAAGGAACTTTTAATGTTCTAGGTTATCTATGGAATATTGAAACACCATGAGACTTTATAATATATCCCTTTTAGAATAAATTTAATTTCTTCAATAGCTTGTGATATACACAACACCGAGTTTAAATGAAACACAATATTCTATTAAAATATTATTATTTAAATGTGATCGTTAGAACCTACACATTAATGAATAATTAAATTATAAAAATTATATGGTTTACACATGTATAAAATAAATTCAATGGTTATCTATTGATTATAAATAAAATAAGAATCATTTGAAAGAAAAATACATGTTTTTTGAAAGAAATTATCTTTTCTAAAAGGCGGTTCAGTCTAGATTTTTGCACATAGTTTAAAATTAAATTATAACACTTTTATAAAATTTATTTTAGAAAATTTAGTTCAATTTTTAAATCATCGTGTTAAAATTATCATCGAGTGATTTTTTGAGAATTTTTTGAAAAGATTAATTTTTAGATGAATAGTAAAAAGATATTGATTTTTCATTGAAAGATGGATTTTATTTTAAAGAATTTAAAGGTTTCATTTTAATTTAAAATTGTTTTAAAAGTAAAATTAGTTCAATTATATTATAATAAATATAATTTAGGTCATTGGAATCAATTTAATATTTAATTTTGAAATTAAAATCCTTTATACTTATGAGAGTTTTCTATTCGGAAAACCGCTTTTTCATCGTGCCTGTGGGTTTAATTTTAAATTAAAATTTTCCACTTTTATGATTTAAATTTGGTAAAATGGATTCAATATTTGGAATCACTATAATTAAAATTATCTAATAATTTCAACTTAATTTTTGACTATAATGAATAGTGAATAAAAATTAATTACCGTGATTATGGTGAAAACGAGTTTATGGGGGGGTTAAACTAAGAAGATAAGGATTAAAAATGACCTAAAACTTGTCTAAATACTATTTTATAGTAATATTTAGACCCTATATCTTCTAAGTTTTGATAATGATCCCTTTTTGATCCTTTTGGCATGTGAAAAAAATGGGTATCATTTTTTCTATTACTATGCTTTATATTTTTATTCCCAATGTAAAATGGGTATCATTTATGTATTTGGTTCTATAATATTACTAAGCTGATCGATTCTTGGTAATTTTATCCCTTGTATCTAGTGAAAATGTAATAAAGTAGCCACCAACTCTGGGTTACTGGAGTCAAGGTTATTAGAAAGATATTAATTGGGTTCAATAACTTATATTGGATGGTGACCAAGGCAATGGTAGAAAAAATACTCCATCATAGTTCATAAAGAGTGTGTAAATATTCCAAATAATATCTCCCAAGAGTTTTTATCTAGATGTGTATTCTTATACCCACTCATCCTATATTAGGGTTATGATTTATTAAATTCTCAACCAACCCTTTTCAAGGTGACTACCCTAAGGTGCATCAGTACGATAGCTACATCCACTTTCTAATATCCATACAAGGATGTATTTTTGAAGAAAATACACACACTATTATTTTACCAAAACATAGGATGGGTTTTCCACCATGTAAAATATTGAGTTTTAAAATGGTCTTGGTAACTATTTAATTAAAAAAATTTGAGAGAGGGATAACAATATAGATTTTTAAATACCTTAAATTCTATGATTAATATAGTAAAAATTATTCCATGAAAATATAAAAGGCCCTAGCCTTAAAACATTATATAATCCTGAGATAAGTAAATAATTTTACTTTAATACACATCAAGGATCTTTTCAAGTATATAGTTTTATAGAATTAGTCCATACATACCATCCCATAATCATATAAGAGGATACTATCAAAACAATATCCATTTTTTCCACAAAAGAAAACCCTTAAAAAACATGATTTCTTTTCTTGATAAAAATCTTCTTAACTTTTTCCTTTATCTTACTCGTCCTTATACCCTATGAAAAAATTTCAAAAAAACTTGGGATGAGCATAAAAACTCAATAAGGGATACAATAAAGAAATAAAACATTAGTCCATGAATATTTATAAACCCATAAAATTATAAGAATCATGAAAAATTCATAGAAATAATAGATCATAAAGGTAACTTGTGGAATCCATATCATACTTACTTTGTAGCTTCCAAATCCACATAGGAAGTAACCTTCATGGTTACATTTTGAATACCCATCACAGTATATTCCCTAAATATCTTTGGAAAAACCTTAATGTTTACCTCCATCACATTAACCAATGAATTAGAGAGCTATCATGGGATCACCTACCCTTAGTTTATCATGGAACCACCCGTATACATAATAAATTCCCAATAACCATAACATAATCATAACACATGAACAAGCATAAAGGAAAAATAACATTTCTACATTGGAATCATAAGACATAATTTCAAGATATTGATATAATAAATCCATTATAAAAACCATTTTCAATTCCAAAATACCTAAAAAAGGAATATGGTATTGAATTTTCTTTTAAAAACACTATGACTTGTATAGGAAGCAAGATATCAAATAATGATTGTGGCGGTGGAAATGTCATTGTCACCACATGCATTAAAAAGAAAAATTCCTTTTGTCATTTAGTAAAACACTTCATAAAAAAAATATTCCTTTTGGAAACCGTTGAATGAAATTAAAAGTAAAAGGGGTTGATTATACACTGTAAAAAAGAAGGTCGTATATAAATCAAAATATGCCTCAATGAAAGAAGATTGAGACGAAGTCGCTTACCTTGAGTTCGACTTGTCTCGTTCATTATTTAATTTCTGGAATAATAAACTTAGGTTAATTTTATACTTTATTTAGATCATTTTTAAAGTTTATTATTTATTTTACATCACTTATTACCATGTTATAACAATTAGTTACTTATTTGAGTTCATATTGGACGTTTGGTCGATGTTCGGTACTTGAGTCAAAAATAAACTTATTTTGATGCAAGTTATCCATGTGGTCATAAGTACATTATCTCCAAAATATTATTCAAGATTTAAATATAATATATATTCAGTATATATGAATTTATAATAGTCCATAACTTTTGGAGATAAGAAATGAAATGCACAGTTCATGGAGACGGTAGGCCGTACGTACGCATAAACACTACTTTCATTTATTTGTCATATTAAAGAAATGAAAACTAAATGATAAATAGTTATATTATAATTATATTATAATATCTATGTTATATATGTTACATAATTTCATTAACTCCATCATTTATATGTTCCATGTATGGAATGAACAAGTCATATCACTTTGAGGGGGCGGTAGTCCACACTTTCTCAAATGAAATTATCATATTTACACCTTATGGAATGCATAAAGGTATGTTTTAAATAAAAATTATAGAATAATATAGAAAATATAAATATTATATATATCATATATAAATAAAGTTCCATCATAATGATCACTATGATATGTGGTAGGAGAAAATTGAACAATCATCGTTTCATGAGGCAGTAGTTCATCGTACACAGAAACAATATGTTCTATATCCATTAGATGGAGGTGTGTGAAATTTTAGGTCAAAATATTGTAAGGAAAACATCCTAGTATATTGAGGATACTGTTTATGTTATAAAATAATGGAAAAAAGAGAGTTTATCGGGTTGTAGAAAGAAAATAAATGAAAGGATCTTAAGAGAAGACGTTACCTCTAAATCGGGTAGCTTCTTTTGATTTGAACAAAAAGGCTTTCTTGAATTTCCTTCTACCCAAGGTAATTATTCTAGGAGTAAGGTAGGTATTTTTGGAGCTTATTTGAGAAGAATTTGGATGATAAAAGGGGCTTGCGAGGTGTGAGTAAGTGGGTAGAGGTGGTGGCCTTTTATAAGAGGGAGGAGAGGCACTTTAGGAAAGTATTGAAATATTACTATATTATAAATTGATTTTCGAATTATAATAGTTAAAAAGTGATATATTTAGAGGATAATATTAGTATGGGTATAAATACTCTCAAAAAATATTTTTTAGACAAGTTTAGGTCACAAATTAACCTTATCTTTTAGCTTTAACCCTTAGTTAAAAACATCAACTCTTACCAAGTATTCTTGTATTTTCATAATATATAGTTACTACAGTTACTATAAAATGACAAGAGAACCAAGAGTGGATCATTAATGAAATTTTTTAACATTATATAAGTCAGTTGGATAAATATTGTGTTTTCAGAACTGTTATATTATTTAATAAAATAGTATTTCTTTTAAAAACTCATTTATGTCAATTTTGACACTATTTAGAAGTTGATTTTTTTAAAGTCATAAAAAATTTATTAATTCAAACAAAAAGAATTAAATCATCCCTAAAATGTCAATTTCATCCAAAAAAATTCATTTATGGTATAAAAATGTTCAAATTACATTTATTTTAATATTTATAATATCATTTATTTGAATATTTCATTAATAAGGTAATCATTGCGTCATCATTGTGTCATAAATAAATTTATTTATTTATTGTATAAAAATTATAAATAAACTCTCATGATTTAGGAATTATTTTTATATTTCTAATTAATATTTATAGTTAAAGAGATAAATTATATAACCCCACCTTAAAATTGTTTTAGTAAAAAGATACATGTTTGTATTATATTTCTCTTTACTTTAAATTAATTATTATAACATGTCATTATCACACACAAGTGGATCCATGAGGTCCTAAAATAGACCCAAGGATGCTCATGGTTGGACATATCTCATCCAATAGGATTAGGACATGTGTTAGGATATTTTTATATTATTATAATATCATTTTTACCCTTATTTACTTGATTTACCCTTTAACCACGGTAAATAAAAATAATTACTGAAGTTACTATTCATAATGTCCAAAAATAAAAAGCACCTATTTATATAATCTGTAACTTATGATTACAAATATTAAATCCATTTTTCCAAATTCAAAACAAAAAGTTTCATTAATTAATCTAAAATTAATTCCTATTGTCAAAACCAGAAAATGGATTTTTAAGAAGTAAAGACTATCAAAAGATTGACACGTGTTTATGTCCAATTTAAAAGTAAAATTACTTAAAATAACCAAAATTGGATTAAATTATAAAAAATTAATCCAATTACACTTTAAAACCAATTAACAGGATAACATAAATATATAAATAAATTAGACAAAAAGGCAGTTTTGAATTAAAATGCAATATTTTTCATTATTCATTAAAATATGAATTTTATCAAAAAAATACCAAAATTTCCACCAAAGTAAATTTTGATGTCCCAATTTCTAAATAAGAATTATATTTAATCAAATAGAACATATAAAAGTGGTAAAAACATGATTTAAAAAGGGTTCTCCATCAAAAGGTGGTAAAATAACCTTTTAAAAATATTAGAGTATTCTATGCTTAAAATTGAATTAATTCTCATTTTAAGCCTCTAAAATTTATGGGATAAAAGTAAAAACATCAAACAAACATGTAAAATAATAATATAGTTAATTCTGTTCATTCTCGCCAATACAATGGCTAGACATTAACTACCATTTAAAATAATAATATTCTTCTTGTATTATTTTTCGGTATAACTCAATGTGTGCAATGTAAGATTTCAGAGAAACCCATTGTTGCGTGTTGGTTATACTATCATAAATAGTGTCCCATTTAAACTAAAATTAATATTTAATTCAAAATTATTAATAGATACAAAAATGTATTATTATATAAATACCTGAGATGTTACATCCTTACCCTCTTTTGGAAATTACTTCCTCACAAATTTATTCACTTATCAAATAAGTGGAGGGTATTTATCCCTTATAGAATTTTCAGATTCCAATGTTTCCTCTTCAACCATATGGTTTTCCCACAAAACCATTACCTAATAAATCACCATATTCCACAAAACTTTCTCTCTGTGGTCAAGAATCTGTATTGGTTGTTCCTTATAAGAAAGAGTCTATTCCAACTGAACTACCTCTAAAGTCAAAACATGAGATGGATCCGATAGATAATTTCTCAACATTGAAACATGAAAAACATTGTGTACCTAGGATAAACTTGGAGGTAAATCCACTCTATAGGCAACTAATCCAACTTTCTTCAAGATTTCATAGGGTCCAATGAACCACAAACTCAACTTTCCCTTCTTACCAAAATGAATCACACTTTTCAATGGAGAAACATTAAGAAAGATATAATCACCTAACTTGAAATAAATATCCTTCCTCTGGTTATCTGCATTACTTTTCTATCTTCTCTAAGCTATCCTCACGTGCTTCTGAATCAATTGAACTTTTTCTCTCATCTCTTCTACTAATTCTGGTCCTATGAACTTCCTTTCACCTACTTCATCCCAAAAAGCTAGAGTTTGACACTGATTTCCATATAATTCTTTAAATGGTGTCATATTTATACTGGAATGAAATATATTATTATAAGAAAACTCAACCAAAGAAAGATTTTGGTCCCAACTTCCCTGGTAATTCGTTGAACAATCATGTAGTATATCCTCTAAGGTATGAATTTTTCATTATGACTACCCATTTTATTGAGGATGAAAAGCTTTACTAAAATTTAATTAGTACCCAATGACTTCCGAAGGCCTTTTCAAAAGTTAGATGTGAACCTAAGATCACGATCAGATACAATAGAGAGAGGAACTCCATGTAACCTGACTATTTCTTTAAGATACAACTAATAAAGTTGCTATAGAGACTTCATATCTCGAATAGGAATAAAATGATCATATTTAGTCAATTGATCAATAATAACTTATATTTCATTATTGCCTAGAGATTTCTTCGGTAATCCCACAATGGAGTCCATGGATATATTTTACTATTTCCACTATGGTACTAGAAAAGGCTGAAGCATCCCCTTCAGTAATTGTCATTTTTCTTTCACCTATTTACAAGTCAAACACTTCACAATAAATTCAATAATATCTCTTTTCATTCCATCCCACCAGTAATACTCCCATATATCTCTATACATCTTAGTACTGCCAAGATGAACTGAAAACAGAGAACTACGAGCTTCATAAAACAATTCTTTATTCAACTGTGAATCAAAAGACACACATAATCTCTTTATAAACCTTAAAACACAGTCTTTATCAATGTTAAATTTAGCTAACTTACCCTTCTGAACCAACTATACCTTTTTATGCAACTCACTATCTTCCTTCTACGCTTGCTTAATTTTGTCTGATAGAGACAGTTGCACTGAAATGATGAGAATCACACTTCTCCCATCCTAGGATCTACACATATGGAGATACCTATTTGATGACTCTACAAAGAATAGGGAATATATGAATGCATATATGTTGAAGATCCTGGTAACATATGGGAAATGCATTGTGCTGATCCATGGGAAGTGAAGCTATGTCAACCATGTGACACTACTGACCAATGTTGTCAAAGTGATCCCAAATCTTTGGATAAACTAACTGATGGTTTTTAGGGCAGAATTGCATCTCCCAGATGGTCTGGTGGAAGCACATTAATTCATCTGGGTTGAGGGACTCCGGAATATCGAAGTATGGAGTCACAGATAGCCAGAACATCTCAAATAACTAGTCTTCTGTAAGAATGTCCCATATACTTATTTATTCAGAATCAGGTCCCGACTCTTGGTTGCCCCATTCTTCAACTGGGGGTGGCCGAGGAACCGGTAATAGCACTGATGTAGACCATTGTAGTAGTGTAATGGTCAGTGGAGATAATATTTTGTGAGCTTACATGACGCTTCAGGCTAGGTCACCTCTTAGGGACGGTACCGATCACATCACCATGTCCTTATAAGATGGGGTGTTGACCACCACTTCACGTGTAAGGGTGACAGTCCTTGGTGGTGAATCAAGATAGTTATCATCATCAACCAAACCCTAGAAAAACTCCCTATGATCTCTTTTTTAGGTAGAGAATGATCCTACGGATGATAGAGAGGATTTCATAGCAAGATCCTAAAAGGGAGCCAAATATTTCTCCTCTTGAATGTACCTGCAGAGGGATTGAAGGATCTGGTGAATCTCACTTTTCAGAGGGATGAATCTCACACGCCGAGTTCCTCCCCAAAACCTGATGTAGAGGATCGTGGTGAATATTCCATCATTGAGTCATATTACGCTTCATAATCTGAAAATAATTTTGGATTGAAGAAAATTTAGATCTTTTCAGAATTATTCATATAGAGGTGATGATTCTCCCTTCTGCCCCGGGATGGATCTTCAGGACAAGGTAGATCTTCAACATGGGGGAACCTCCATGTATATTGGTTCTAGAGTGGGGAGGACCTCCACTTGATCTGGTTGTAACACGAGGAGGACCTTTATATCAGTTTTTTTTAGAACGGGGAGGACCTCTGTTGTGATGAGCTGATGTATGAGGATCACCCAGGCATATATCAAATAAAATATGGGGAGGAACTCCATGGTAATTTCTAGACGTGTAGGGAGGAACTCCATAGTGTAGAGTGCTAGAGCGGAGAGGACCTCCATTGGAGTTGGTGGGAACATGGGGAGGAACTCCATGTCGGCTTCCAGTGGCATGAGGAGGACCTATACATTTATTGGTAGTGGTAGCACAAGGAGGGACTTTGTACAGATCAAACTAAACATGGAGAGGACCTCTGTTTTGAACTTAAATGAAGTGGGTAGGGCCTTTTCTTGGATGGTTGATGGAGCAAGGAGGACCTCTTCTTGAATCAAGTATGACGTGAGGAGGGCCTTCACATTGACGATCTAAGACATGGGAAGGACCTACGTATCTAGGATCATAAGCATGGGGAGGAACGACATGCTGGGTGTGAGAGATGGGAATAAATCCACTATGGATGATGATGGTATGGGGAGGACCTACGTACTGGGTATCATCATCTCGGTTTGGCCCGTGATGGCCACTGATCATTCCAACGACTGAAAGAGTCAACCCAGCCTACCTGTGGGGAAACTAAGGTCTCAATCCCAATTGGGCATTGAAGTTCTCCTGCTATGTAGTAACAAGGAACTGCTATTGTGATTTGGTGGTGGAAAGAGACACTAAAGTTGTAGAATATGATGCCCCTTGATGGGTGTCTTTATGAGATTACGCCTGATGTTGGTGTCAGGTTATCCGAGCCAGGGTTGGTGGAGCAGGTGCGTAAACAACCTATTCCACAGCCTGAAGGACTGGAACTTGGTGGCACTGACGAGGCCTAGTGGGATCCCTCATCAGTAGTTCCTAGACATTATTCGTCACTATGTTGACTCTGACATCCCTCACCTCATCGGTGTAGGGGAATGAGTTATAAGAGCGTTTTAGGGAGAGGAAACCAAACCAGTTGGATATTGAAGTGGGGAGCAATGGATCTCTGTGTGGCCCTTGGGGGTGGTAGGGAGGATAAGGTACAAGAGATTATATGTCATAGAGGTCCATATCCCTCATGGGAATTCCCCCTCCTACTTGTATCATTGAACAAGAATGTCCATCACCCTCCTTTGAACAATTTCTGAGGGTGTGACAGGGCATGGGTGCTCGGTAGCCATGGTTGTGGGTGATTTCATGGAAGAGGTGGAGTTGTGCAAGAATACTGCATTATCATTCCTCTTACTCTTGTATCTATGGGTAGGAGGTGATTGGTTTCATGTAGCTTGGGTCTTTTAAAGTAGGAAGATTCATACATCGATATTGATATTATGAAATTAATGCCCAATTCTCCAACACCATTCAGTCCTCCATAGTTGGAGATAGATATCCACACTCACAATGCCATAGACCAGAATACCCAATGATTAGATACCCTGAATTCTGGCGAGTTTCATGCCAGACCCACTATTTTCTTAGAAAGACCTGACATCAGATACCTGGATCAAGTGACATGCTCAACTATTGATTTCTCGAGCACTACTAATCCCCATGTATGAGGAGAACTAGTTCACATTGGGTTCACAATTTCTGTTTCTGATGCTTTTCTTCAGGGCACACCCACTCGGGTCATCGTGTCGATGCTCACTAGCAGCTGTATTGTACCCCACATTCCTGTTTTCCAAAGGCAGGTAACATTCATCACTTCTTCAAGTATGTTTGATACTTGATCGAAATGGGATGATGTGATGTCAGTCCCTCCTTCCATGGATTCCTCCTTGAAATTCATCACCTAGTTAGGGTATCCCTTATATATTAAGGCATTGTTCATAAAACCTATTCCCGGTTCCATCTCTTTGTGGACACTGTTTAATTATGCTGCTTCTTCCAGGACATTCCAAAGGGTCAAATTAGGGTAGAATCCTTCAATAAGGGGTGTAGTCATGTCGGGCATTGATGGAATGTCTGGATGCTGAAACACTAGAAAACCTATATTATTCCTTGTTAGAGGGATTCTCAAGGGTGTATAAACCCAAGGCTTCCCACGTCGATCATGGGGTATCTTATGTCAGAGGCATGTCTCCAAGGTTTTCATTGTCTTCCCATGATTAACATGGGGTATACCATGAGTTTAACATCAAGAGGATATGGATTAGACTAATCAGAATGATCATGGAAGTGGATCAGATAGGAACATCCTTAGGTGGGATCACCTAGAGGGTTTACCAGATGGGTGGATTATAACGCCCAATGAAGACTGATCTAGGGGTGGTGTGCCTCATAAAGAGAAGGTTTCACACTGTGAAGGTTGATTTGGACACTATTGAGGGAGATTACGGTGGTGGACCCTAATGAGGGGAACACCAAGGTTTACCATTGGTTGGGATTGAATTTCATGGAGGCTTCCTACATACCAAATTTAGAATTTTGGGATCACAACCCACATAGTTCGAAGGGGTACAGTTCAGGGAATACACATGGATAATGGACCATCATTTGAGAATCAATCTTGGTTGAATGAATATGGATTGGGTGGGGGATTACGCATGGTTAGCTGCCTGTATGCTATAAAGAGAAGCAATGGGATGGATGAGGCTTACACGCTAAGATAACCTGTGAGGATGATGTGGCCCCAGCATGATAAGGGTGAGGTGATGAAGCATGTGGTTGGGGCTTATGCATGGTTAGTTGATTGTATGAATGGTGTGATCCCACTGTGATGTGGCAGCTCTGGTAAGGATTAGGATGAATGATGGAGGAAGTGTTGAAGTGAAACAGGGTGAATGAGCCGAAATTGATGTTGAGCTGATGATGTTGGGCTTGAAACTTGGGGAGGTTTCCTACATATCCTGGTGGCTGGGAATGAAAGACTATGTAGTTATGATGGGGCTTTGAGACACAAAAGGAGGTGACTCGTGATAATAAAACACATGGATGGGGACCTACAAGAAATAGAACCTTCAGGTTGGGGCAAGATCCTCCTGAGATATAGTGGCTCAAGGGAAAGGCCAAGATGGAAGGGAGTGATGGGATTAAACCTCATAGAGGCTTCCTACTTACCCTATAAATAATCTAGGGATCAAATTCCACATAGTTCTGTAAGTATGGGCATAGAATTGAGGTTTACACATGGATAGTGACCTAGAAACATGATGAGTATTACACATGGTTAGTATCCCATATGAGTACTAATTTTGACACCACTAAGGGAAGATTCGGGAGGGTGCACCCCTTGGATGGGGAAACTGAAGTTTACATTTGGTTGGGATTGAACCTCATAGAGACTTCCTACATACCCTATTTAGAGGATTAAGATCAAAACCAACAAAGTTCAGTTAGTAGGGCATGTGGATTACACACTGAGACACCCCATATGTTTTCATGGTCACTGCTAATCTCTAAGCCCATGCGATTCATGTTCGTTGTGTGAAACAAGAGGTAATAGTATACTGGACCTTTTCATCACAAAATATTCTTCAAAAAGGGATGGAGCAGGGATTACATATTGATGTATCCCAAGGATATGGATATTGGGAAAAAAGGAGGAGAAAGGGTGATTCCTCCTTCATAAAGGCTAGGGGATTACACCAAGATAGATTCCCTTCCCCATTGGAAGATACCGCTCCATGAAAGGAGAATATCATTCCATGTGAGGAAGATATCACTCCCATGGAGATGAGTGGGTGTGTAAAATTCCCAAGGTGTGGCACCCCAGATGCATGGCATGGGGTGAGACTAAATTTTAACGTCACGTGTTGAGGACAATGATGCTTTGTAGTTTAACATCCTACATCTCGGATAATGAGGAATCTCTCCTCACACCTTAGACTTACATGAATGATACCTACCCACACTTAGGGAAGGGAAGTCATCAGTAAGGCTTAGAGGGGCGTGGAGGAATGGTCAATCATGGGGTCCATGTTAGCACAACTATGTGAAGAAGCAATAAATGTTAGCATACCTATGTAGAGAAACATTAGGTAGAGAAACACACTATGAGACACTACATAAGGAGTTATAAAATCACTATGTACAAGACTAGAGGGCCACATGGGATAGGGGTTCATGTAGAAGAAGTCCTCACTAAGAGGGGCTTCATGAAGCTCTGGTACTTTGCAAAGAGAAGGAGCTTCATGAAGGAAGATTCTTTGTGAAGCATGGAAAAAGGGTTTCCATGAAGTAAAATTCTTCATGAATCATGGAAACCTAGATGAGGCATGGAGTCTACATGTTTTTAGAGGGTGCTTCGTGAAGAATGAATGACCCGTGAAGTCTCGAGTTCCCAAAAGGGGCTCCTACCTTCACGATGTCCATGCCACTTTGTGAAGGGAATCCCCACTTTAAGTGGAGGTAAATTAAAATAAAGGGAAATAAGGTTCACAATGTTCAAATACCTTGGGTGATGGATTTTCTCATAGGTTCTTGGAGAACAAGTATATTTGTAAAATGGGAGCTTGGAAGGCTAAAGGCCAGGGTAGTAATCCTACAAGGTGTGGGAAAGCCGTATATTTATAAGCACTGAGCGTCATGATGCTCAAAGGGGTACTATGAAGGAAATGAAGCATAAAGATTGGAGGAGGATCCGTCAGAATCATGAAGAGTTCCGTAAAGGGTCTTGATGGTGGTTGTAGAGCTCATTGTACTCATAGAGGATTCTGTCAACCAGGATTCATGGAATTTATGAAGGCTGTCATACTCACGGAGCTGTCCATCAACCGAGATTCACACTATTCATGGCGGTGAAGGGGTTGGTGAAGGGTATTCACGAAACAGACCCCCTTTGGTGATTTTTGGACTCATGAGGATTGAATTTTTCCCTAAATTATTTTTTCCTTCCTCAACTCATTATTGACATGAATTTCAGTGCCAATAGTATCTCTATAAAGAGGATCTCGACTCAAGGATCTTGTATTACCATGAGGAGGAGTTCAACTCAAGGATTTTTTATTTCCATGAAGATAATATCAACTTAAGGCTTTTGTATTTCTCCAAGGAGGATCATGAATTAAGGATTTTGGGTATCCATGAGTAGGATCTCAACTCAATGATTTTTTATTTCTATAAGGAGGAACTCAAATCTAGGATTTTTTATTTCTAATAAGAGGATATTGACTTATGGATTTTGTATCACCATGATGAGGATCTTAACTCAAGGTTTTTTGTATTAAAATGGGGAAAATATTGACTCAAGGATTTTCTCACAAATAGTAGAATCTAGAATCAAGGTGTTTGGGTATCATAGTGCAGGGTTAATGGAGGAAAACCCAACATGAATTGGTGATACTAAATACAAGGATAATAGGGGTAATGGAATGAAAGTGAAATGAGATAGAACCAATATAGGATTTATGAATATCACTACATATCCTGTGAGAAAATGAATCAATCTACACATAGTTATTAATAGTGGTATTTCATTCTGAAATTAGATTGTAACTAGAAGAACATCCATGTATATACCTTAGATAGGAGATCCAGGTCTCTATATATAGTTTCCTAGTTTATATATGATGTAAAAAACCTAATGTGAATATAGAGACCATATACTAATATATTTTTAATTAAAGTGAAATTTCTAACTGGGTTTGGGATAAGTGATCTAGACATCACTACATATTCTATGTGTATAGAAATAAATCCATGCATAGTTCTTAGAATATTTTCTCCTTGTAAATTTAACTCATATATAGGGTAAAATGAAATTCATTAAATTAACATCATGATGAAAGTGGGAAGAATGAAACATGAAATGAATTGATAAAGGTATCAACACTAAGGATAGGTTCAAAATGAGGTATTGTGTCTAGGCCCAAGATATGTGGTCCATAAATCACTATGTACCATGTAAGAATAAGAATCAATCCACATATAGTTCTGAATAAGGGATAAATCTGTAGATCAATCTCATGTATAAGAAAAAATATAATGGTTCCATCCTAGGGAAGGGATATTAAAGAAAACCTGATGTGAACTGGTAAAACTATACCCTAAAAAATCTTATATAGATCTGGATCATATGTAAGGGAATTCATTTATATATAATAGTCCACTATAAGTAGTTTAAGTTCTTAGAGGATGGACTAATGTGTCATGTTATGAGGGCCAAGTACCTAATATAAATTTTCTAATAGAATAATATCAACTCAAGACTTTACTGTTTACAAGAGGGTTATATCAAAACAAGGAATTTGGGTGGATAAAAAGAGTATATAAACTCAAGAAGTTTAGGATACCAAGAAGATTATATCGACTCATCAAATTTTTTCTTCACAAAAAAAATATTCTTAGATATGAAAAGGTCATAAGAATAGTATTTCATAATCTTTGTTTAACAATGTGTATGGTGAATGAATATGCAACATTGAGGTAATTTTAATATAATTGAATAGTTAGGTTATGAAATATTTAAATCATAACATAATAATGTTTGGGTCAATGGGAAATATCGACAAGTGGGAAGAAGTTAACTTTTAGTAATATAGATACTACCTTTGTACAATTAAGAAATATCACATGGGGTTAATGTCTCTTCTCCTTAGGAAAAAAAAATTCCTTTGTTTGAAAGGAAAAATACATGACACATATGTCATTACCAAGTAAAGGAATCCTTTTTGGAATCAGATACACCCATTACCAATTTCTATCAAAGGGGGAACCAAGAGGATACACTCAATGTTTTTGGGATACTAACAGGTGAATAATAAATCATGAATTTAGGTTAGTGATGATTTAGACATAAAATGTATGAATTAGGTTCATAGAGAAAATGATATTCAACAAGGTTTTGAGAAACCTAATGGTTACACCATCATGTGTTGAAAATATTCTCAGGGTGAATGGATATAACATGAAATTAATTGAGTACCAGATCAATTGAATGGATAGCAATAAAAATATGAAAAATTGGATTTTTCATGAATGAAAATATAACCATGGAATAGTTTAATCACAATTTTATGGGTAAAATAATACATCCTTTTACTTTTTCCTAGTCTGTTGGGTCTAAAAATCATAACTTTACTTTTTCAAGGGATAATTTTCATTCCCAAAAATATTTTTTATCTTTTTTATTTTGTACCCTAACATTTTAATAAACCTTAAAAGAAAATGGATTAGTGAATAGAGAGTTTTATATTTATAAAAATCCCCTTTATGGGTTTTTACCCAACAAGTATTTGTGTCACTTTTTATGTTTATTACACTCTAAAATTTTCCTAATCCATGGAAGGGAATGACTTAGAGAGCATGGAATTGACTTTTGGATATGACACTCTTTATAGGTTTTCAACCTAACAAGACTTTTTTTATCTTTCATTTTTTGTTTAAGGTATTTCAATTTAGACCATGGAGGGATAAAGTTTAAGGTAATAAAATTTTAACAAATAATGGATGAATTTTTAGGTCATATAACATTGACCAAATACAAGGTTCCATATCTAATGACAGGGGAAAAATCAACCCAACATGAATGATAAACCTAGTTCCAGACATTTAAAACTGATAAAGGGGAATAAATAACTTGATATTAATGATATACCCAATGAGATTATAGGAAACCTCAATAGGGAGAAAATATTTTTCGAGTTTAGATTCACGCCTCTAGGACCATATACCAAACAATTTTACAAGAGAAGAATTTAAACTCATGGATTTAGGGTTTCTAAGAGGTGTATCTCCACTTAAGGCATTTGAGATTTAAATTAGAGTATCTTAAATCATGGAATTTTTTTCTCCATTGAAAATTCATTCCCATATATTAAAGGGAACAAGAGTAAGATATCATAATATTTTTTTGACAATGGTTACAATTCACAAATGTGTAACATCAAGGGTATTTGAATCCACTTGAATAGTAGAGTTATGGAATGTGTAAATCATAACATAATAATTTTTGGGTCAATTATAAATGGATATAGGTGATAATAAGTTAACCATTGGTAATTAAGATACTACCACCATAGTATTAGTAAATAACACATGTGGTTAAGGGGGACCTTTCCTCTAGATAAAAATATGCCTTTGACTGGAAGTATGAATACATGTAATTTATGTCATTACCAATCAACCTATTACTAGTTTCTATGAAAGATGGAATATAGAGGATATTCTCATGGTTATTTGAAATTCCAAAGAGGTGAATCTAAACTCTAGGTTGTGGGTTAGTGATTACTCAAACATCAAAGATATGTTGTAGATTTATTGGAAAAATAATGTTCAATAAGGTTTTGAGTAACCTATAAATTATGACACTAGGTACTAAACTCATTATTAGGGTGAAGGGACATGATATAAAATGGATTGGGTACCTAATCACTTGAATGTGTGTCCTGATCAATGTGAATATGTGCACTTTTCAAAAATAGAAATGTGTCCATAAAATAGTTTTAGATCACTTATTGGGGGAAAATAAGATATTCTCTAACTTTTTTCTAGACTAGTGGGTCCAAAAAGTAAGTGGAATTTTTATAGGTCCAAGTTTCAATCTCTAAAAGTAGTATGCCTTTCTCATTTTGTATCCTAAAATTTTTCTAAGCTAGGAATGTAATGGATCATCGAGCGAGTAGTTAACTTCTATTTAAGCTACCCTTTATTATTTTCCAACATGAAAATCATTTGTATCTCTTTTTATGTTTTTTAAGCTCTTTTTTTTCTTAATACAATAACGGAGAAGGTTTAGTGAATAGAAAATTGAATTTTTTAGGCCACCCTTTATGGATTTTCAACGAGATAAGTATTTTCATATCTTTTTATGTTTATTATACTTTAAGTTTTTTTAGGTAATATGAGGCATAGGCCCAATGATTCAAGGCTCAAATTTTACCCAGTATTCCCTTTTTCTAGGTTTTCTTCCTAAAAGGTACTATGCCTCTCTACTTTGGTAGTTTATTGTCTTGAAATCGGAAATAATGAAGTTGTTGTTTAAGGTCAAACATATTTGACCAATTGTTGTTGAGGTTTTGGGTCATATAGATTTTAAAAAAAGTTTATATAGACTATATAACAATAAGGCCAAGGAAAAACTAACATGAATTAAGAGACTGATACTAATATATAAAATCTCATTGATAGATTCAAATAGTTTAAGGTCAAAGTTATTGGACTAAAAAGTTTAAATAGTCTATTTTCCGATAAAGGTGTGGTGATAACCCAACATGAATGGAAAAAAGCACCATATCAGTAGAGATGACGTCAAGGGGAGGTGTATTCATTTTAAGGTCATAGTTCTCATACCATGTTAGGTTACTTAATTCCCTTTGAATAGATATTTATTATACATAGGAGAAAATGGAATAGAATGATAGGGCCCCCCAAAAAGGGGACAAGGGGACAAGTCCAACATGAATTTGTAGGAACCAAACACTAGTGTAGAAATGAGGATTGGATGGGAAGGAATTTTTTAGCTGGGATTAGAATATATGATCTAGGAATCACTACATATCCTATGGTAACACGAATCAATCCACACATAGTTTTAGAAGAAAATTTATGTCATCCTATCATATATTCTATTGTATAAAGAACCAATATTAATAAAAAGAGAATACATTAAGAGGAGGTCTGATAGTGATGAAATTTATATCCATGATTTAAATATAAAATCCAAGGGTCACTACATATCCCATGTTAATAGGAATAAATCCATATATAGTTATTGAAATAGGATGGTTTTATCTTAGTGTATGACCATTGGAGGAAACATGGCATGAATTGAAAAACCCATACACTAGGATATATAAATTGATTAAATGGGAAGGATATTTTCTAGATGAGACCAATATAAGAGATATGGGTGTCACTAATTATCCTATTATAATAGGAATAAATCCATAAATAATTCTAGGAAAGAGAGCATCTATACAAATCTAACTAATGTGCTGTAGACATGGTAGTGAAATAAATAATTATGTTGGTGTGAAAAGGGAGGAAACTAAACTTGAATGTGGTCTCAACTCTAAAATAAATTGAAATGGTTCCATCCTAATACATTACCTTGGGAAGACCCTATGTAAGATGGTAAAGGTATTATCACTAGGGTAGAATTAGGTATGGAGATTAAACCTATGGCTAGGACTAGGATGTGAAAACTAGGAATCATTATATTTCCTATGGTAACAAGAATCAATCCACATGTAGTTCCAAAAAAGTGGAATTTTTTAATAGTTTATGTGAACCATGAAATTAGGGTAGGTGGATGTTTCCATAACCATCAAATATTCTCTAAAGGATAACTCTCACATAGATCAATTTCTTACATAAGTGGGATATTTTTTTAATTTGAGGTCACATGGAATAGTCCACTCCAAAAAAATAAATTCATGTGGGATATACCCCTATGAATAGTTTAAAGTCATGTGGGATTGACTATGTACCATACATTTTATGGTCATATCGTAAAGACCATGTGTCATTAAGTTTAATGTCTTGAGAAAGGAATCTATGTCATGAAATTTAAGGCCATATGGTATGTACCTCATGCTATACCCTTTAGAGTCATACAATAAGGAATTGTTCATCTAATGTGGATTGTAAAGCATAATAATTATATATTATAGTGATAATTATTCACATTTATATCACATGGTATTTAGAATTATTTAACTCTATGAATCCTTCATCAATCTTCTTATGGATTAAATATTTAAATAAAAAAAAATACTTTGATCACATGTTCCAAAAATTGGTGGCAGGGAAAATAATTGGGTTGATATTTCATAAGTTATCACTCATGTATATTGATCTTTGGAAGCTTAATAAGGTTGTGTTCTGATGAAAATATGAAATATGTAGCCACATTATTAAGCCTAACTCAATATATATTTTTTGTTTATCTTTGATAGTTAGATGAACCCAATTCTTTCATACACATTACATGTTATACTCATGGTGGTCACAATGCTGAAGTTGATATGCAGATATCACTATCAACATTATCTATTTATTAAACTACTTATGAATCCAATCCTTAAAGATTAATTACCTATCAATTATACACCCTAACAACTGATGGTAGGAAAAAAAATTGGTATAGTCACTTGAATCTTCCTCCTCAGGTATCTTAATCCTAGTAATATTAATCAAATTGTTCTCTAAGGATGAGGTGAAGTACCTATAAAATTTATTTGGTTGGAAGGAATATATCTTTCTTCATTTACCACTTATTATTTGACAACATTATTTCACATTCAATCAACATATGAATTGATCAGTATGGTAACATGGTTGAAATTGAAAATTTTGTGGTAGTGTCTTAATCTTGATCAATTTGGGGGAAGCTGTTGAAGCTATTGTTGATTAGGACATCGATGGTGGAACCCCCCAAACTAGAGAACTCTTATTATCTTGGGGACTATGTGGTGATCACTAAGGTTCAATAATTCCCACAATTCTCCTGATAAGGGTGTAAATAATATGAAAATTACCACAACCTTATGGACCATAATACATTAATACAAGGAAGATTACTATAGAAGGATGTTAAGGTTTAACTATGGGAAAAATATACCTGATGAACCACCAAGGTGGTTCTATATTAACATAAATAATGTTGTATGAGTATAACTAGTGAATGGATATATTTATCCTAAAATTCATCATTAAAGGGAGTTATTTCTTATAATATCTCTGTAATTTTTTCTAGAGATTTTCATTTTTCACCTTGAAAGTAAGTGATTTTTCTTCAAAAAATATGGCCTTAATATATTTTAAGTGTTGACTAGAATAATAAATGAAAACATACTTTCATTTTCTAATGGCATGATTGGTTTTTGATGATGGTAGTCTATGTGGGTACCCCAGATATTGGATATTCCTTTTACATCAGGCACATTCTACATATTCACATACTATGGTATGAGTTATGTTTTTTATAGTTTCATCATCACTAACTGATGAATTATCAACATCACATTTTGAATGATTGGAAGTGTTGGAAACACATTTTTAGATTCAGGTGGTGAATCTATGAGCTCCTATATGGATGTTACAATGTGGATGGAAATAGAGGATCCTATTTTTTGAAAACTTTCATACTCAGTGCACTTGCCCATAAATTTTATAACATCAATAGAAGTGAATTGGTTCTCATTATTATAATAGGATCTTGTTTGGTGGGATGATTACTATGGTCTTATTTGGTGGTACAATGCCCATGGTCTTGTATGGTGGGATAGTTCTTAGTGGATAATTTAGTGGGCTGATTCCCATTCTCCCAATGATGTGGGTATGAAGTCCATATTAGTATGGAATAATCTTAAAATTATTAGGGACCCCTATTTATATTGATCACTACTATACCAAATTTATTATATTTTAGGAGGCTGAGAATGATAAAGTATTACTGTTAGAGTTTTGAAGGGAGTTGGGGTCCCAACTGGTTGATTCAATCATGCCTTGATCATGTCATGCACATGATTCACTATATTCTGAAAAATATAGTCATAAAACATTAATAAATTCCCATATGGTTCATTTTTCCATTATTCTCCTTCTTTGGGTAGAATTTTCAACACACATGTCACATGAGACTTGGGTTTTTCCAATGGTACCTGACTATCATTGACCATCCTTTTCATTGAATCCTTAAATATAAATCACTCTTAGATCATGTGACCCAACATATGATAGAAAGGTTAGTAATTTGGATGATCATTTTCCCTACTTCATATAGATTTTTTATTTTTGGAAACATCATTAGATTTTTCTCTAAGGAATAAAATAATTACTCTATTACCTAATCATTATAGAAGGAATAAAAAATTTTCTTCCTATTTTCAAAGTCATGTTGCCTCAAACTTAATGTAACTAAATTAAGAGTGACAACATCTGTTTTTTCTATCCTCAACTTCCTTATCTATGATGGTGGTTATTATTGAGGTTTTGACTTGGTTTATTAAATAAAATCCTATAGAAATTGTTCTATAGTATGAAATTCTTAGAACCCACCAGGGTATTTTAGGGGGATGAGTGTGGTTGAAAAATAATCTTGTAGGTTCTCTAAACAGATCTCTAGTAATTTTTTCTAGGGAATATATATTTCCAAGGAGTATGTTTGATCCCTATTTCTTGGAATTAAATCTAAAACAATCTCATTCTCTTCTTACTTGTAATTGTATAGGTTAAGAATAGTCATTTACTTAGAGTAGAGCTAAACTGGTAGAAAAATTCTTGACATAAATCTTCCTAGGTTCCAATAGACCCATCTTTAAGGTTATTGTAATAAACAAATACATGACCTTATAAAGCTTTGAATTAAACATATGAGTTTGTATTCCACTTTTTATTATAGGTATCCTAAGATTAGGCCACACTTGGAAGAAAAATCGTTGATGTTTTCTCCATATATCCCATTCTATTGAATATTGAGAAGTTTAGATTCTCTAAATTGGGAATAGGAGGATTAAAATACACCCTCTCAAGATATGACTTCTTCTATGGTTGTAATAGTGAATATATACCTTATATTTAATACATTAAATTATTAATAGAATCCTATAATTCCTAGGATACCATTATTTGAGTTGAAACTTGATTTAAAATATCTTTATAGGCTTGGTATTATTGACTTGTTTAAACTGATGATCGATGAATCACATGAGTTAGCCTCTATTGACTTTCCTAAATTGGAGTATGATTTTTACCTAGTAGAGGGACATCTTGATAATCAATTGATGCTATAATCAAATGGTTCAATTTATATGGTCTCAAATTGAAGGGGTTACTTGATTATTCCTTTATGGGTTAATAAATCCCTTCCTATTGAATATGTTTAGATTAATGATGGCTCTATAATCTATTGGATATGACTCCCCTCTCTACTCATATTATTGTTAGGGGTTTTTCTCCTCTCCAATGGTGGTTATGTTCATTCCTTAGATTGGATTCCCCTATTTACTCCCCTACTCTATTTCCTAGCTGCTAAAAAGCCACAACACCTCATTCTTAGAGATTTGGTGGATGTGTCGACTCTCTTTCGAGTTGGTGCTCATCATCAGGCGATGCCTGAGGTTTTCAAGGTTTTGTTTGGGGATATAATTTAAGTGTAACTAGTTGGGTTTAATTGGAGTTAGAATAGGGTAGGGTCATCATCAACGCTTTCGGTCCAATACGTGGATACAGATGGTAGATTAAGGAACTCTCATCACTGGTGGTGCTTTTTTCTCTTTTATAGTTCACTTACCAATTCACTTTTAGTATGTTATATGGTTCCTTTTGTTTCCTTTTGTTGTGCCAATATAACACTACTTCTATGGGGTTTCCTTTAACATTTCATTATTCTCAATCTCACACAACCCCATTTTGGATGAATGTGATGGATTCCATGATGTTTTGAATCATGTTGGAGGATTTGATGAAGGTAGATCTATTTAGGTGCTCCTTTGCCTTGGTGGAATTGATCATGGAGGCTCGTCTATCTCATGGTTCCTCATTTAGGAGCTCTGTTGATGAATCCCTCACCACCGGTCATCCTCCTTTAATGGTCACTACTTTTTGGTTACATCCTCCCCAGTGACTTCACTCACTTCCCACTTGTATTTTTTGGTTTTTTGGATCTGTTACCTGATTTCTCTTTATCATTTTTTCTGCGTTTCTTGGTTTTCCTTCCATATTATTGGAATTCGTGGAGGAATTTTGTGCCTCGCTGGCATCCATGGTCATTTCTTTTGATGCTTTGGCGGTGTTGTAGTGCTGCATATCCCGATGTGTGATGTGGGATGTAGTGTGATGGAATGGTGCATGGATGGATGTGATTAATTGGTTTCTCTTTGTTCAATGTGTGCAATGATTCTGAGAGAGGATCACACCTATGATGGTGGATCTCCTTGGGGCCACGCTGACATGAAAATTGTGCTTCGATTACGGTTCTCACTTAACCTTAAAGTGCCTTTATTTGAAAATACAAAAAATAGTTTGAAAAAATAGGGTTAGCTGAAGGATACATTATAAATTTATTATAAAGATTATAATCAATGGATATGTTTCCATTGATCAATTCATCATTTATCTACTCATGATTCTCTATTTTGGCCTTTAACTAAACAATTTTATCTTCTATTGAGATGGAATCAACATATCTGAGTGTTTAGTTAGACATCAATGTGGTATTTACTTTTCATTTTTCTTCATCATTAACCTATCAGGTGGTCATTATTGTGATTATAGGAGGGGATCCAAAATCATGGGATTTCCTTTCATTCCATTCTCCTTCTATGCGTACCTCTATGTGAGTGTAATTCTCTTTTTTATGCCTCATTTTTGTCATATTCTTTGACAATATCATTTTCTACAACATCAGTTGGGTTAAAAATGATGTCATTTACTGATGTAAAACATATGTAAATAAACATGGATTACCATGGAATATGTATTTTCATAATCTGAGTATATTCCTTCCCAGTGAATGATAATAGAGATGATTGTGAGGATACAAATTCCCCAATCTCTATGTGTCGGGGTTTCCACTAGGATGTTATTGCTATAGATGGAGCTCTCCTTTATTTCCATGACTATATTTTGCTGATTTTTAGATATATTGGGATACCATTACAAGAACATACATTTGGATTAATGACCTTCTATATTGGTGAGGGGTTTATTAATGAAGCCACCAAGGCCATATTCGATGAAGGTGAAAGATTTGGGTTAATCATAATCTTGAATTAGACTCGATCCACTTTTAGGATACACTGATGGGCCTCCATGGTGTTGGTAGTATCATGTATGTGGACCTTATATCAATTTTCAGTTGTTGTTTTCTCCCAAAGGGATATCCTTATAGGTTATCTAGTCTAAATGATCAGGGTTGGCATAGATTCATTTGTATCTTCTTGTATAATTAGGGTCACATTTCGTTGATGATGACCACTATGAATGGTATCCCAATTAGGAATCTCTTTGATGGTTCCTTGGAAGTGGTGGATTTCTACCCCACCTCCATAGATAAGAAAGGTAAATATTACCTTTCTTTAAGGAAAGACTCCCAAAGTGGTTTGATTTTGAGATGGGGGCCGCCATACCCATGTTGGATTATCCATGTAGTGTTATCCTCCATGGATATAGCCCCTCTAAAATAGAATGTAATTTTTAAAAAGTTTAAAGTATCCATTCATGGAGTTACTCTTTCACCATTTCATTCTCCATATGGAATTTTATCCGCTAGGTAAGTGAAAACATATGTTAGTGTCTTAGGACAAGGAAGGTAAAACAATGAAATCCACATTGGATCAAAGTAACATCGGTTAGTGGTTTATGGATACTATTTTAATTTTGAAGAATAATTCCAAAAAACCATCAAAATAGTATCACTAGTAAAAATACATGGTTAATTTGTATCTTTATTAAGTAAATGATTCATGTTGGGTTCGATATTATATTTTTATGATTTTTCATTCCTCAAAGGACAATTTTAGTTTTCTTGAGTCTCACATGACACTTCCACCTTCCAAAGTTGGTAAGCCTATCGATCGCTTGGGGTGGTGATGATGGAACGTTTTTTTTGAATGAGAGTATTTAAGGTATAATCATACCTCAAGGGATTTTATTTTCTAGTCTATTACTCTATTATATATTTAAGATATTTTTATGAAATATATCATAGTAATAATACTGGTGAAATTGATCAACTAAAAATATAAATTTAAGAGGACACCGTACATGGGAATTGTACTGTATCATATTTAATCTAAGTATTTAGTCACTTTATAGCTTAAATCTATATAGGTAGGAAACCTAGAGTTTATCACTATATAGGGAGGTATTGTGTTTCTACTAAAGGATATAAGAGGTATTGTGTAGTTAGGATCCAACCCATGAAAGGGGTTTCCTATATATCCCTATAAGGGGAATCAGAACCCACATAGTTTTTTACCACTTAATGGGAAACATTTTACCTTTTAAGTTCATATGATAAGGACCATAGTGGTTCTTTTTAAGTTCATGAATCAATGATTTCTTCTATGTAGTTTAAATTTATTTAGAGTGGACTAATAGGTGAAAGGTAATTAGAAATAATTGGTGTTGGACTTATACTTGAGAAACCATTTTTGGTTCAACCTAACATATGAGTTAGTTGAATTAATTTTAGGAACCAAGAGGAGTATCTAAACCCAAGGTATTTAAAGAAACCAAAAGAAGAATCTTTACTCAAGGAATACCAATAAATGAAGTGGTGTATCTCAACTCAAGGAATATGAAGAAACCAAGAAAAGTATCTCGACTCAAAGAATATGATGAAGCCTAGATGAGTATCTAAAATCAAGTAATATGAGGAAACTAAGAGGAGTATAATGACTCAATACATATGAGGGAACCAAAAGGATTATATTTACTTAAGGTGTTATAGGAAACCAAGATAAGTATATTGACTCAAGGTGTTTAGAGAAACCAACAGGAGCATCCCAACTCAAGATACATGAGTAAAATAATAGGAATATCTTAACTAAAGGCTTGTAAGGTAACAAAGATGAGTATTTCAACTCAAGGAATATGAGAAAACCAAGAAGAGTATCTTGACTTAAGGTGTTTGAGGAAACCAAGAGGAGTATCTCAACTCAATCTGTTTGGGGAAACTAAGAGAAGCATCTCAATTCAAAGTATATGAGGAAACAAAGAGGAGTATCTAACTCAAGGAATGTAAGGAAACTAATAGGATTATCTAGACATAAGTAATATTAGGGAACCAAGAGGATTATCTTGACTCAAGGTGTTTCAGGAAACCAAGATGAGTATCTGGACTTATGGTGTTTGGGAAAACCAATAGGTGTAACTCAACTCAAGTCATATGAGGAAACCAAGAGAAGTATGTCAACTCAAGGAACATTAGGAAGCTAAGAGAAGTATCTCAACTGAAGGCATATAAGGAAACTAAAAGGAGTATCACGTCTCAAGGAATATAAGGTAACTAAGAGGATTATCTTAACTCAATGTGTTTTAAGAAACCAAGATGAGTATCTCAAATCAAGATGTTTTGGGAAACCAAGAGGAGTATCTTAAATCAAGGAATATGAGGAAACTAAGAGGGGTGTATTAAATCAAGGAATATGAGGAAACAAAGTGGAGTATCTTGACTCAAGGTATATGAGGGAAATAAGAGGAGTGTCTCAACTCAATTTTGTTTAGGAAACTAAGTGGAGTATCTCAACTCAAGGTGATGGGGAAACTAAGAGTAGTATCTTAACTAAAATAATATAAGGAAACCAAGAGGATTATATTGACTTAATTAATATGAGGAAACCAAGAGGAGTATCTCAACTCAAATAATATAAGGGAACAAAGTGGAGTATATTGACTCAATGTGTTTGAGGAAACCAAGAGGATTATATCTAATTAAGGTGTTTGGGGAAACCAAGAGGAGTATACCAACTCAAGGAATATGAGTAAACCAATAAGAGTATCTTGACTCATGTAATATAAGGAAACCAAGAAGATTATCTAAAATTAAGGAATATGTGGAATCCAAGTGGATTATCATGACTCAATGCATATGAGGGAACCAAGAGGAGTATATTGACTCATGTTTTTTGAAAAAACCAAGAGGATTATCTCAACTCAAGGTGTTTGGGGAAACCAAGAGGATTATATGAACTCAATACAAATGAGGAAACAAATAGTGGTATCTTGAATCAAGGATATGAAGAAAAAAGAGAATTATCATGAAACATTTCATATAAAGAAACCAAGGGAAGTGTCTCTACTCAATGAATATGAGGAAACTGAGAGAACTATCATGACTCAATGCATATGAGGGAACCAATAGGAGTATCTCAACTCAAGGTGTTTGAGGAAACCAATAGGTGTATCTCAAATCAAGGTGTATGGGGAAACCAAAATAAGTATCTCAACTCAAGAAATATGAGGAAATAAAGAGGAGTACCTCTACTTAAGAAATATAATGAAACCAAGAGGATTATCTTGACTCGAGTTGTATGAGGAAACCAAGATAAGTCTATCAAATCAAGGTGTTTTAGGAAACCAAGAGAAGTATCTTGAATCAAGGTTCTTGGGAAATCTAAGAGGATTATCTTAACTCAAGTCACATGTGGAAACTGAGAAGAGTACATCGACTAATGGTTTTTGGGAAAAAAAAGAATATTATCTCAACTCAAGGCATATGAGGAAACCAAGAGGAGTATCTTAACTTAATATATATGAGGAAACCGGGATAAGTATATTCAATCAAGGCATATGAGGAAACTAAGGGGAGTATCATGAATCAAGAAATATGAGGGAACCAATATGAGTATCTTGACTCATGGTGTTTGAGTAAACTAAGAGGATTATATCAACTCAATACATATGAGTAAACCAAGAGGGGTATCTTGAATCAAGGAATATGAGGAAACTAAGAAAAGTATATTCAATAAAGGAATATAAAGAAACTATGAGGATTATCTCAACTCAAGTCACATGAGGAAACAAAGAGGATTATCTCAACTCAAGGAATATAAGGGAACTAGGAGTAGTATCTTGATTGAATGTGTTTGAGGAAACCAAGAGAAGTATCTTGACTCAAGGTGTTTGGGGAAACCATAAAGAGTATCACAAATCAAGGAATGTGAGGAAACCAAGATAAGTATCTTGAATCAAGGAATACATGGAATACAATAAAATTATATCAACTCAAGGAATATTAGAGAACCATGATTAGTATCTCAAATAAAGGTGTTTGAGGAAACCAAGTGAATTATAATGACTCAAGGTTCTTGGGGAAACCAAGAGAAGAATCTCAAATCAATAAATATGAGGAAACAAAGAGGAGTATCCTGACTCAGGGAATATGAAGAAACTAAGAGGATTATCTAAACTAAAATAATTATTGTGAACCAAGAGGATTATGTTGACTAAAAGTTTTTGAGGAAAACAGGAGGAGTATCTCAACTCAAGGTGTTCGGGGAAACCAAGAGAAGTATCTCAACTCATTGAATATGAGAAAACCAAGGGAAATATCTTAAATAAAGTCATATAAGGGAACTGAGAAGAGTATATTGACTCAAAATGTTTGAGGAAACCAAGAGGAGTATATCATATTAAGGTGTTTAGAGAAACTAATAGGATTATCTTAGTTCAATACCTATGAGAAAATCAAGAGAAGTATCTTGAATCAATATATATGAGGAAACATAGAGTAATATATTGAATCAAGGCACATAAAGAAACCAATTGGAGTATATCAACCTAAGGCAGATGATGAAACTAGGAAGAGTATCTCAACTCAAGGAATATGAAGGAACCAAGAATAGTGTCTTGAATAAAGGTGTCCAAAGAAACCAAAAAGAGTATCTCAACTCGAGGTTTTTGAGGAAACTAAGAGAAGTATCTTAAATCATGGAATGTGAGGAAATCAATAGGAGTATCTTGACTAAAGGTTCATAAGGTAAATGAGAGAAGTATATTAAATCATGGTATTATATTAGATCAAGGTTGGGTTTGAAGGAATCGAAACCCAAATCATGTTTGACCTAACCTAAAAAGATCACTTTACGACTCTTGATTTTTATCAGGGTTCAGTGATAGAAGAATAGGGATTATGATGAAATACCAAGAGTTTAACATGTTATTTATCCCAAAACAGGGTGTAGGTGAGAATACCCTATGGTATAGACTGGTATGGTAGGGATGGGAACCTAATTAAAAAGGATGGGTGAAGTGGGAACCTAGGTAGGGGGTCTGGGCGAATTAGATCCCAAGTAAGAGGCCTGGGTGAATTGGTGACTAGGTAGGGGGCCTAGGTGAATTGGAAGCCAGGTAGGATGTATGGGAGAATGAGTATTAAGGTAAGAGTGGTGGGTGAATTGGGTCCTTAGGTCGCTGACCTGGAAAAAATTACACCCAACTATTAGTTCCCAAGTAAGATACGTAAGATAAATGTTTCCCTGGTAGAAGGTATGAGTGAATTGGAACCTATGTTGGAGGATTAAGTGAATGAGAACCTGGGTGGGAGGCTTCATAAAAGTGGTCACTCAATTAGGTGACTTGGGTTAAAGAGTTCCTAGGTAGGAGGCCTGTAAAAAATGAGTATGCAGGTAGGAGGACTAGGTGAGTGGGAACCTAGGAAGGTGGCCTAGGAAAATTGGAAACCTAAGGAGGATTAGGTGAAGTGGGTGCTCAGGTATTTGGTACCTAAGTACTTCAGAGTGTAGGTGGTTAGTTCCTAAGTTGTTGATTTTTATGTGGTATGGCACCTAGGTGGTTCCATTCCCAAATGGTCAGCACCAAGGTGGTCTGGTTTTTAGGGAACATTTCCAATTAGGAGGGACATAACATAAGATTTTTATCTTCTCTCCCTTTGTTTTTATTTGAAAATAACCTAAAGTATAATTATGTGTGATCATGTGATTCAATTATTAGGTTTTATTTCATCTACACTTGTTCCACACTTTATGTTTCTTCTCATGTTTTATAGTTCATTGGTGTGTAAAATGGGAGGTAATGGGTCCCTTGTATAGGTAATACTCATCTTGGGTTCCCAAATGTGGTCAGTAAATACCTTAGGTTCCCATGTGTGGCTTCTGTGCATACACAACTATGTTGGTGTGCTTTCACTAGTTTATCAGGGAATGTAGAGAAGTGTTTCAGAAGAAAGGCACCATTAGGGTGCAGGTTTTTTGGGCATGCATAGTGTTGGGTGCATGAGATTGAGTTTCTTTATAGGAAACACAAGACCCATTCTAGGATTTTGTGTGTAAAGGTGTGTGAGGTAAGGTTCGTATGGTAGGTCACACATAGAGATGAGCACACATGGGTTGGTACCCATGATCTTAGGTTCTCTTAACCTAAATTTCGACTTTCCTCCCCCCTTCTATCTCTTTATCCAAGAAATGGAAGGCTAGGGTGGGGTGGATCCTTTTATACATGTGACAGGGTGTGAGGTAGGGTGTGAAAAGTTGGGTGTAGATTGTGTGGCTATGTGTAGAACTTTTAATAAGCATGAACTTAAAAAAAAAATCCATCATAACAGTCTAACATAAAATGACTACACATTTCTATCTGTAAGTTTGTTTTAAATCCACAACTTATCAAACAAAATACTATGAAACAATCTACACAACCAAATGTACAGTTTACCCATAATAGATGATTTAAAGAAAGTGGATTTTGGAGGTTCTAAAGATTTATCTAAATACTGGAGAAAACTTTTCTCCAACAATGATTTAAATACACAAACTTCCACCACTAGAAGGTTCTCACCACCACATCACCAGATCAGGTGATGTTTTTGAATGGTCTCTAGCATTTAATATGTTAGCAGTCATGCATCAAATAGAGATCTTATTTGTTTTTTATTAGTTGAGTGTGATACTCCTTCATCATTGACTCAGCCCATGCATCTGAGTTTGTCTCATGTGATGGACATCATGGAAAAGTTCATAGCATAAAATTTTTGGGTACCAACAATCATCAAATTCATCACCCGATCAATTATAAAAAAATTATATTTAATTATTATAATTAATATATCATTAGTTCACCTAGTAATAATGGGGAAAAACTCCCCAAGCGATGTAAACATGCCAAAATATAAATAATCCAATGATAGATGGCTCACGGAACACTTTCAACACCTATGCTAGCAAAGTAACCAATTCCTTATTCCAAGTTGACCATCAAAATCCACGATAAATCAAAAAATCTAGATAATAACTAATAAAGTGACTTAAATCTAACTAAACAATAAAAAATGAAATTTAATAAACCTATTCAATCCTTCTCCATCTTCTAAACCCTAGAGACACATGCTTTCAACATGATTCCACCATGATCAGGTAAAATATTCATCTCCCTCAATTTACTACACTAAAATTAATGAAATAGAGAAAGAAGTGTAAGAATGATGGGAGTAGATTAGGTTACTATAAATTAACATGATAAATAAAATTTAGAACACTCAACTTGAGGGAGTAAGAAAAAGGGAGGATGAGGAATAAGATGGATGAATACCCCCTTCCAATGGCTTGAATGGAAGAGGAACCATCGAGTTCTTAACTTAAAATAGGAAATTCACACTTTAACCCTCAGTTTTTTAAAAGTATGTGCCCTATAGGGTACCTAATACATCATTATTGAGTACCTAGTGGCTATAGAAGGCATCAAATAACCTATAAAAACCTTAAACTCTCGTAAAAAACTCATTGGTAGCTGATACATTTTTTCAATAATATTACAAAATATACTTTTAACAGTGCTGACCTTTATCAGTACTAGAAAAAAGCGTTGATAAAGGGTAACCTTTATCAGTGCTTTTATGTCGCACTAATAAAAGATATCCTTTATCAACACTTTATTTCTATCACTAATAAGGATTCAGAATAAAATGAAATAATTAAACAGATAAAAATTAAAAAAATATTAACAATTTTATTAATTAAATAATTATTGATAAAAATGAATAAAATGAATATATATATATATATATAAATTTTAAATATTAAAAAATAGTATATATTAAATATATAGATATGTAAAGTGAATAAAATGAAATAATTAAACAAATAAAAATTAAAAATGTGTAAATTAAGAAAAATATTAAACATTTTATTAATTAAATAATTATTGATAAAATGGATAAATTTAATATACATATATATAGATTATAGATATTAATAAATAGTATATATTAAATATAGATATATAAAATTAATAAACTGTAATAATTTAAAAAAATTAAAAGTTAATAAATTGTAATAATTAAATAAAAAAATAAAAAATGAATAAATTAAAAAATTATAAAAAAATTTATTAATGAAAAAATTATTAATAAAAATGAATAAGTTATATATATAGATATTAATTATAAATAGTAATAAATAATATATATTAAATATAAATATATAGAAAATGAATAAAATGTAATTAATAATAAAAAACATATTAATGTCTTATTCATTTATAATGCTGTTTGATTTTTCAATTTAACTTATATCAAATGTGTGTTACATTGATTTCACATACATATACATAATTAATGTATTTTTATATACAACTCACACACAAAAATATTTATGTAATTAATGGAATCTTATATAGAAACACACACACACCTAATATTTATGAAATTTATTCAAATTTTATTATATTTTAGAATTTCATTATAAAATGATACATTTAATATATTATGTTTTTAATCGATCAATTTTATTTATTTATTTTTAATATTATTACATTTTGGTATTATTTTTTCATTTTTAATATTTTTAATATTTTTTTTTCATTTAATCATTTTCTATTATTTATTTATATATATTTATTTACTATGTTTTAGTATTTTCAGTATGTATTCTTATTTACTTCAATATATATCTATATTTTTTAATAATTTATATTTTATTAATAAAAATTATCCATTTTTTCAATATTTTTTTAAGTGTACTCATTTTTAATTATTCAATTTCACTCAATTTTAAAATTCATGTATTTAAGACTATATATTCATTAATAATGTTAAAAATTTATTTGTAAATAAATATTTATAAATAAATATAATTATAAATATATATTTTTTAATATTTATAAATTTATAATTATTATAAATAAATAAATATTATTTTTTAAAAGTATGTTTATAATTATAATTATATATATTTAAATAATTATAAAATTATAATAAATTTATTTAGATAATGAATAAATGATATTTATATTTATATTTATATTTATTTATTATATATATAAAAATACATATATAAATATATATAATGATATAAATATATAAATATTATATTTTTAAAAGTATTCATATATTTATAAATAAATAATTATAAATTTAAATAATTATAAAACTATAATAAATATATTTAAATAATGAATAAATGATATTTATATTTATATTTATATTTATTTATTATATATATAAAAATATTTATATTTATATTTACATTTATATATATTATATATTTATATATATAATTATATAAATATATATAATGATATAAATATATTTATAATTATAAAATTATAATAAATATATTTAAATAATTAATATATTTACTATATTTATATTTATATATATTTATTAAATATATATATATATATAATATAAATATATATAATTATATAAATATATTTATAATTATAAATAAATAATTATATAATTAAATAATTATAAAATTATAATAAATAAATATATAATTATATAAATATATTTACAAATTTTTTATTTGTAATTATAATTATAAATTCTTTAAAAGTGTTAAAGTTTTAGTTCTGATAAAGGATCCTTCTATCAGCACTAAAATACACTGATAAAGATTCCTTTTATCAGTGACTATAAATTTAGCATTGATAAAAGTGTCCTTGATCTATTTAAAAGAACCCCAACCACGACTGATTTAATTACAATTATCAAGCTCTAGCGGAACTTCCTTTCTGCCGGTACTCCTCCTCTACGTTCTATTGGGCGAATCAAGTCTAGAATCCAAGGTATGTTATTTTCTCATTTTCCTCTCTTGTTGATTTCTTGTTTGGGCTCCACAGTTTACATTTTTGCATTGTTCTCAACCATGATGAACCCTACTTCTCTTAACCCATATAGAACTAAGGACATCAACTAATTACTAACTTTGGATCACTGATAATCGGTTGCATCAAGTTGTTGTGATGCTGTGAGGCCTATTATGAGAGCCTAGGAATTTGTTTTATCATTTATGATTTGTATCTATTATTGCAAGTTCCAATGAAAGTTTCAATTTGGGTCCAAAATGAACTTTCTTTTTTTATATATTCGACATTGCATTGGAACTACTATGTATGATTTTGTTTACTGAGGGTTCAAATACCTCTCTTTTCAGACTCTCTCATCACCTAATTCAATTTGACTAACTGGAAAAATGTATAAAAAAACATATTCTTGTTAGAATTATTTATATATGTTATATATTTGTTATATTGTAACTATAGTGATGGAAAACGGAAATGGGCGATGTGCTTCACATATTATAGGCCACCATGATTTATATTTCACATTTTCCTTACTTTTTTCAAAATAATGATACATTGATAGGTATATTTATATATATATATATATGTTAATATTATATGAATTTAAATTTAATGTAATGTTTTTAATGAAAATTTGGTTTAAACATTATTGATTCTCACCTTTTAATATTTGATTTTATGGTATTTTCTAAAATATTTTTGTTTTTTATTAAAGTGATAAAAAATGAACACTTATGTTTATATAATTATATTTTTGAAATGTAATATTTTTGAATCCATAATTGAAATTGAATTTATATTATTTTTGAATATGAGTAGGTTTAGAGTATACATGGGATTAACATATTTCTTAAAAATAATAAGTTCTAGGTTTTATTTTGTTTTTGAAATAATTTTTCTTTAGTTTTTTATTCTAATTATATGTTACAATTAATTTCTCATTAAATATATAAATTACTACATGATTTCATTTAAGGATATGTTTATCTACATTTATTTCACAATATTTAGACTGTGTAGGATATTTAAGAGTACATAATGTTTATCTTTTATAGTATTTTTTTGAAAATAAATAATTTATTATTATATTAACCATTGAAATATCTTATTCATGATTTAAATAATTCAATAACAATTAAATAACTACATTGATAAGGGTTTTAGATTGGTTTTGAATGTAATCATTGATAGTGAATGGTTTTAATTATGTTATATTTGAGAAAACATGGGTTATATAGAATTCTAATCAATTATTATGTATTACACATGCTATAATAGAAATATTTAAATGATTATCATGTTTTACTATTAAATTAAGGAATTTGATGTTTACAATGCCATATTAGTTATTGTTTTTATATATGTATTTAATATTTTATTTTTCATACGAAATGGTTCATAATATATATATGTTGATAAGATAAATATATTCTTTAAATTATTTTACTGTAATCATACCCAAATATGGTTTTAATATTATTTATATTTTAAAATGAACTAATACACATTTATAAATAATTTTTTGAATGAGGGAACAATACAAATTATTATAAAATGTAAAATGATTTTTTTCTATACATTATAATTTTAAGAAATGGAAAAATCCTGTGACTTTTATTTGTCAAGTCTTCATTTCTATATTTGTATACAAATTTTACTGATTGTTTAAGTAATGTTTTTTGTTTACTTGTCTAATAATTTGTTCTATAGAGTAACATTTTTGAAAATTATTGTATTAAATGTAATATGTAACTAATTTTTTTATTAAATTTTGATAAATATTGCCTTATAATATTTTCTTTGAATAATCACTTTATATTATTTGAAATTATTTTTAATATACCTCTCAATGTATGATTACAATATTTTTCTATAAGAAATACATTTGTGAATGTGATAAAAATAATTTTATCATATATTAGAATATTATGGGTATTATGTGAGTGATATGTAAGGTATATTAGAATGTCATTTACTATAGACATGGTAGTGATTCATCGAGGGATAGGGTGAGGGTGATGTGGCATTTGTGTTTGTTCTTCTTTATAGTTTTTCAGAAGTTAGGTTTAACTAATGTATTTTGGTAACCATTGTGTGGTTCTTTCCTAAGGGAACTAATTCTGTTAATACCTCCCCATATTTCAAATTCACTTCTTAAGAAAAATGGATATGTTATACCCATTTCATGATTTGGATACATTAAGTACATGTGATGGTTATCCCTGAGGGATTGTCTTGGATGCTAGAAGTCTGAGTTAGAATCTCATGGTTCAAGTGATGTGGTTATTTCTAGAGGGATATAAATATTTTTTCTCTTCATATGATTCAAATGTTATACTCTTATTAGTTAAATGATTTTAATTTCAAGGAAAACCCATGGTATAAATTTATGGTATGATTAGTATTATTCACTGGTATGACATGAAGTCAGTACATTTGATTATCATGGTGTCCTAGTTAGTACATAATGACTTGAATTACATGTGTATTTTTAGTGTTACTACTTTGAAAATTTTCTCAAATATATGCATTGTTTTATATTTTATGGGCCTTTCTAGTATTTACATGTTTATTTTTATACTCACACTCTACACATGAACCTCAATAGATATAAAGCACTTATATTTGAGATAAAGGTGAGGTAAAATGACTAGTAACATATATTAGAGTCAGTGCATCTTAATGGGGATGAGTTGATGTTATCATGGTAGTGTTAAGAAACTCTTAGTATTTTGAGATGAGATTTGAAATTTTAAATTAAGATGTGGTAATTTAAAAAGTTTTAAGAAGACAACTATAATCCTCACTAGCCTTATATGTTGAATAGTTATTATTATATATTTTTCTTGAGACTCATCCCACATCTCTTTTATATTTCTTGAACTAATCTGAGCAGTATTCATCCAAAATGATCACAGGTACCTAGTATGGGATGACTACTTATCATAGTAGTTCAAGCAACATAGATGCATATCCAAAAGTGATAGAGGATTATTCTCAAGAAACAAAATGGGATAATAACTATTCAGGAGATGAAGGTGATGATAATGATAGTTGTCTATAACTCTTAGCTTTGGATGAATTCATAGGATAACACCTACCATAGTGGAGTAATTATTTTCTTAAATTCAATTACTCATTTCCTTTAAAATAGATGCATGATAATGGTTTGAAAAAAGAGTATACATATGTAGTTAAAGATTTCATCAAGTTTTCAATAGATCATGCATAAGAACCTTATAAAATCCTTTGTCCATGATTATATTATTGTTAATCATGATAAATTAAATGTTTGACTAATCATGTAGACAATGTATTATAGAAAGGATGATGTTACCAATACTTAAGAAAAAGAGACTATTGATGAAGAAACCATATAATTATTAGGGGATCAATAGAATTTTGATGAAAAAAAACAATGACACAATGTCATAGTGTTGAATAAAATTATCAAGACAAGAAGTTAGGGTATAAAATTTGAAGTTGGTTGGAATCAACGTGACCGAACTATTGAACCCAACAATTAAATGTTCATTAGTTATGTTGGGGTCACAATGAGGATGAATGTGCTGATTAATATTGAGAAATGTCACCACATCTAACCTATAATGAAGGAAACCATTTAGAAAGATATAACGGTAATGTTATGCTATACTTTCTCTATTTTACTGACAAATTATATAATGAAACATTGATTTAATTTTCATTATTACTTTTATATATTTTTTATTTTAGAATACTTAAATTATAAAATTGACTTAATGGCCTCTGGAAAAGCCCATAGTGGCTTCTAGACTCTTATTACCAAGTTACATCTTACGGATACTAAGGGGAAAGTAAAGCCCCACCCACAAGTTAGTTATGCACACATTATGAAGTAGGAAACATGTTCTTATTTCATCAATCATCACAATGAGAATTCATTTTAGCTGAATTTTAGTTGATAATATATTATATGAAATTATTTATTTTATCTAATTTTATTTAAAATTTATAATCTATAAATAAATAAAAGAGTACTAAAAATGAATAATGTACATCAAAACCAATGTACCCCTATCACAAAGAAATAAAGGGGTGCACTTCACTAGATAAGAATTTGTTATGTATTTTAAATCTACAATAAAAGTTTTATGTGATATGAAACAACATATATTACTTTTCTTATATGCATATTGATGAATAAAAATCCAAATCCACTTCCATCTCACATCATGTGCTATGGAAGGAGGCTTACATAAATAAGGAGGGTATACTAGTTTATGAAAACACAAAAGAAGAATGAAAATCATATGTAAGTATGATACAATAGTAATTAATTATGATTTATAATAGTATTACATAAGAATATCTATTTATGTTCATATTTTTTATATGGTTTAGACACAAGAATTGGCATTGATCTTACCCGAAGAAAAACTACTTTCAGTAGCTTTGAAGTGACCAAAACAATATGGTCGTGGTAGAGGATTAGGTTTTAGAGTATCTCATCGAACATATTTTGTGAAGATAAAACCAAATGAATATACATATATTATGGGGAATGATTTCAGACACAAATATACTCACTACAAGATATTATTGTCTTGTATGGTTTGGAAGACCAATGTATGGGAAATGATCAAAGCAAACCTATAATGGACCAAAGATCCACCCATAAACCAAATGAACCCACTATATTTAAATCTAGTCATACCCCTCAACTATATACCTTACTCGAGGTAATAATTTTTTTCATTTCTCTTTCTCCTAAATGTAAATCGAATAACTTCTGATAACTTTATATTACTAAAATTCTATAGGGTATAGTTGAATGTGATTTCTATCTGTCAACACCCACACACTACCTTATTGCGAGAGTTATGACATATAATATCATGGGAGAAAATCAACACCTGAAATAAGTCCCAAAAGATCACATGAGAGTGGGGATTGAGGTATCTCATGAGATGACTGCTAAGTTCCATGTTCCACTTTATGATCCGAATATTACAATGGTCAATGATGCTATTGGAACTTTCATAGCATGGACATATAATCTTATAAAATTACATTTGGTATGTCTTCAATAAATTTTTTCAAATGAGAAACCTGTAACAGTTGATGAAAAATGTATAAAAGTGAGGTATGATATTATATATGGATAAAGCGATGGGGAAAATGAAGGTTGAATCAAGAAAATCTAGTGAATCGACCAAGAAATAAAAACGACCTTCCAAGAGTTCCTTCGCCCCGCCAGTTCCAGAGATTTTTTTTATTACAACTTAATTCAGAGACCATATTTAAATATGGAAATATATCTTACATTCCATATTAAAAATAAATATATGGAACTTTCATGATAGACTTAATAAGTCTCAAGACAATAAATGAGATTCTCAAGCATGAATGGCAGGGAGTCTGACTTTTGAATACATACATAAGGTACATTTCCATGATACATATATCTAAATAGTGAGATAATAAGTTAATTAATGTTAATAACTAATAATTTTTCAATATAAATTTATATTACTACTATATAAAGGGAAAATCATGAGAAGCACAATTTGGATTCATTAATACCTGCATTATTTATATGAAAAACTTACTTTGGATAAGGAATAAATTTAGAAGAAAATAGATGAACTACTCGAAGTGTTTGAGAAAAACATATCAGACAATATACTCTTTTTGACACTTATAATTCAGAGGTAAAACTCTACAATATAACCACATAAAATATATTTATAATTTTTTCATTATTTATTTGTTTTTGTTTTTTAGGTAGTACTGGATGCTAATTTCAGTTAATTTGGATACCCCAAATATTTATTTTTTGGATCCAATGAATGGATATCCAACAAAATGACCACACATGATTTGTTTTATTAATTTCTAATACAATAAAATCAAAATTGTTTTGATAAACAAATAATTATATGATTTAGTATATATTTTAACAAGAATTTTGTTATAATAGGGTAGTCTCTAAATATTGGATAAATCATGGCATGCAACCAGTGTCTAAATAGATAAAGACTATGTATTACTACAAATGGAAACATATTAAGGTATATATAGAAATATTTAGCTATAAAAACATATTTAAAACAATTTACTCACTTTGGTAAATGTTTCTGCTGTGTCTGAATAAATTTAATGACAATGATTATGGATATTATATTTATAAATTTATGCGAGAGATCATAAATCATGAAAAACCAAAATACCTAAATAGGTAATTTATAAAGTTAATTAAAATTTAATTAAATACATTTCTTAATAATTTTATGTCTATGTTTTCTCAGTACTATCAAGAGTTTTGATAACATTCATACTCAAAAGAAGATGTAATTTTTTTTAGAGATGATTGGGAAGTGTACATGTTGTGAGAATATTTTCCAAAAAAAAAATTTATGTGGTAACCTACTATTTTTATGATCTAGTATGATCTATGAAATTATAAATATATTTTGGGGTGTGAAGAATTATTTTTAGAGTGATTATATATTATTTTTGATCTATTTATCAAGGATAATTATAATGGAGGAAACAAATTTTTACAGAAGTGCTGACCTGTAAATTATAAAATTGTTGGAAAATAGAGGAGGCATAGGTGAAGGTGGAGGAAGATTCAAAGTAGAATACCAAGGTGGAGGATGGGGTAGTGATAGAGACTAAGGCAGAGACTAAGATGGAGGAGGAGATGAAATAGAGACTAAGGTGGAGGAGGAGATGAAGTGCTGGCTCGCAAACAATAAAATTGTTAGGCAATGGAGTCGAATAGGGGTCATACCAAGGTTGTGTTTGATTAAAATTGTTGAAAAGTACACATAAATTTTTTCACTTAAGATAAGATCTATTTTTTACGTGTTTTTGATGGCTTATTGAAAAAATATTTTCGCCACTTGTTTAAGTGATATTATACAGGAATTTATGTGGAGGATTTTTTTTAGAAACAAAACAAAAACCACTTATTTTTTCAAAATAATTATCATAGGATAAAATTTCTATTAGTACATTATAATTACTATCAAATATTACAAAAGCATGAAAGAAACCCCTCACCAAAACAAACCAAACAAAAAAAAGATGCAGTTTCTTTCCCATGACCTCTCTACATTGTAAAGAAAGAGACTTAGTAATGAAGCTGATAGTCACTTGAGAATCATACAACACCGATCCTATCATGTAATCAAAATCAAATGTTTGAATAAATATTTTCATAATCAACCATAAAATCCAACATTCATTTGAGATAACTATTGGAGGATAACCATCATTGAGAGATCATGGTCATCAAGGAGGCATAATGTCAAAGGAAACATGACATCTGATAAAAAGAAACCACCTTTTTATGAAATACCTAAAAATAAAAAACCAACTTCAAATGAAATTTTTAAGAACTGAAAATAAAAATGAATACCACTTTTAAAAATAATCTAGTAGATCGATCTAAAACCACTAAAAAAAATAAAAAATAAAAAATTTCATCAAGTGAATCATGGATTTTCAAAAAAGAACAATGAATTGTTTTCACTTTGGTGGGTGGTGAAACTATTTGGTCTATTTGATCATAAATTAGATACATGATGTTATATAAAAAATTACTGTGAAATCCATACAAGTAACATTAATTATGCATCTACACATTCATTATGTAAAATGATCCATATTAACAATCTTATTAATAAAAAACTCATCATCATTCTTAATAAAAAATACATGAGAATAGAGATATTTCCATTTTGATGAATAAATAATTATAATGCTATGATAGAGTTTATCATCACCCAGAATATTGAAAATAATATACTAATCTATAGTATAATCCAGGAATACTTAATGGATGAACTAGATCTCAGTGTAATTTGGATTCTATAAAGGGCTATAATGATGTTCAATATTTTCAAAATGGTGTAAATTTTTTTTATGGAGTTTAGTGTATTTTGAAAATACATAATGGGTCACAATAATTTTTTTTCCATCAAAGAAGGTAAATGGGTTATCATGGAGTTTTTAATCTCTATGTTGGTGAAAGGGTAAGATAGATTTTATTATATTCCATAAAAACTCATATGTAAATATTTATTTTAGTTCAATTAATGAATTCTTTTAGGTTTACACTAATGGTTAATGTTTTCTAGGAATAAATGACTTCATCAACAAGGATGATTTACTCTTATACTACGATCATACACACAATAAGGATGATTCACTCATGATAATGAAATTCTCTTTTTATTGTCCAATGTATTCAACATTCCGGGTTATCAAACTACAATATTGTTAGATGAAATAGAGTGTTGAATGAAATGTAGGATAAAAAGACATGGTGGAATCAACCATACCTCAAAGTAATACACAATGTGCCCAATATGACTCAAATTGCATGGTTTCACTTTAAAATTGACATCTTATTAATTTATTATTTCATATTTATGTTTAATTTATTTCTTTATAGTATTACTAACATAATAATTGTTTTATTATAAAATTGGATTCTTTTTCTCAAGTTGGGGTGGTTTGTTTGAAGATTCTCATGCCCGTGAGATATTGGACCTCGAAATTGCAACTAAGATAACAACAACAAGGAAATGGGTTAAAAATTCATAAAAACATCATGAAAATGTGAATTCCTACTACTTATTTAGTTAATTTTATAACTATTTTTAAGTTAATTTCCTTATTATTTTTATCTAATATTGTTTTATGCAGATCTTTTGGGAAGTCATGTTTTTCTTTCAATCATCTGCAACAAGCCTGAAAAGATAGAACATGGTGTTTTTGGATGAGTCTTTTTAGACACCATGGGGTTTCTTTTTTTATCCAAATGGAACATTTATTTATGTTGATCCCTCTGTAATATTGTTGAATTCTTCCTATGATTGCTGTTTTAATAATCACAAATCATCAATTACTTAATCCGGTTGGATTTCTCATAATCACAATCTCTTAATGAATCCGTGTATATTGGATGGATATGTTTTTATCTCTTTGTTATTGATTTACAAGTATTCTGGAAGTGATCCATATCAAAGGACAACGGTACCACCGATCCATATCAAAGGACAACGGTCGCACCGATCCATATAAAAGGACAACGGTCTCACCGACGCTGATCGAATGAGTCACCGAAGATGTCTCACCGATGATGATCGAATGAGTCACCGAAGATGTCTCACCGATGCTGATCGAATGAGTCACCAAAGATGTCTCACCGATGCTAATCGAATGAGTCACCGAAGATGTCTCATCGATGCTGATCGAATGAGTCACCGAAGAAGTCTCACCGATGCTGATTGAATGAGTCACCGAAGATGTCTCACCGACGCTGATCGAATGAGTCACCGAAGATGTCTCACCAATGCTGATAGAATGAGTATCCGAAGATGTCTCACCGATGCTAATCGAATGAGTCACCGAAGATGTCTCACCGATGCTGATCGAATGAGTCACCGAAGATGTCTCACCGATGCTGATCGAATGAGTCACCGAAGATGTCTCACCGATGCTGATCAAATGAGTCACCGAAGATGTCTCACCGATGCTGATGACCCACCGATCACTTGACACACTGATAGTCATAACCAGCTATTTGAATTTCTTTATCTTTATTTAATCTAACCAACGGTCATTTTAGGAATATTTTAAATGCTCTGTCATTTATTTAATGTGTGTTGTTGGATGTCAGGGAACCGTACCTCATACCTGCAAAAAGAAATCATTTCCTTTGCCAGAGAACGTGCTTTAAATAGAGGAAGGATGTGCTACTACAAAATGAGAAGAAATACAAGAAGAAGTGAGACATACACAGAAAAATAGACAGACCACAAGGTGTGATGAAAGAACAACCGGATGTGAATGCAAAGAGACGACTGAACTTACATGAGGAACTCTTTCATCAATACAAACCAGTGAAGAGATGAGAACGAGATCATAAAACAAGAACTTCATAGACTACTTCTTCTCTATCTCTGAACCTGGAAGTCAAGGAAATAGACGATACTCTGTTTTCCAGACAAAAACCAGAAGAGGACTCAGAGAGAATTCTGATCAATCAAAGGAGTCCAGAACTGCACGAAAAATCACTAGAGCCATTTCTAAACTCTAAATATTTGCTCTGTGATTTATCCTTTTACATATTGAGAAGTGTGTGTTATCTGTTTTACACACACACTGTCTCATGTACTCTAACTGGAGGATTTGTAAATCCTCACTCAATACTCTTACATCTTTTATTTCCCACTGGGATAGTGGTAGAGGTCGTGTGACCTAGACAGCTGGTTGCTGTTGTGTTTGTTCCCACGAATAACTGTGGTAGAGGTCTTGGACCTAGATAGCTGGTTGCTGTTGTTATCCCCAATCCAGGGTGTGGATCATCTTTTTATAAAAGCTTTTGAGAGGACTAAGTCTCGGCTTGAGACTGAACCTCTTGGTTATATCTGCTGTGCTATATCTTTCAAAGTTATTCTTTTATTCCGCTGCTAATCTCTTTAAAACCAAAACTATTTTAAAGTCACTTTGATAATTAAATTCGCAAGTTTTTATATCAGTTGTAAATCAGTAAGTTGGTTTCAATAGTTAATCAACCTTTCTGTTTTGATTAACTGGGAAATAATCAATCCCTCGAGAACCCAACCGAACCCTTACTTTGATATAAATTCACTACAGTTTAATTCAGTATTTTATTTGGGGGTTTTAAGAGAAAGTTTTTTAAAACAGAAATTTTAATTGGAACTCAATTCACCCCCCTCTTGAGTATCCACTCCGACCAACAATTGGTATCAGAGGTTTATTTTAAATATTTTCTAAAAGTTTTTTTTAACTGTGATTTTAGTTGTATTTTAAAGTTCTTAAAATTTCTGTTATTTCTAAATTTTTTATCTCTTTAACATATTTGCCTTAAGTAAGCTATCATGGATAATAGAGTTGAAGGTGTTGCTACCAATATACCACCATTTTTCAATGGCACTAACTATGCTCAGTGGAAAATCAAGATGAAAATTCATTTAGAAAGCATGGGTTTTGATATTTGGACTGCTATAGAATCTGAATATAAAATTTCTACTACTGTTAGAACTACTTGGAATGAAGCTACTAAGACAGCCTACAATAATAATTGTAAAGCTATGAATGCTTTATACTGTGCTCTAGGAGATGAGGAATTTAATAGAATATCTGCCTGTAAAACTGCATATGAGATTTGGGATACCTTAGCTGTTTCTCATGAAGGAACAACTAATGTTAAGGAGATGAGATTGAACACTTATACTATTAAGTATGATAATTTTAAGATGAAGCCTGATGAACCCATTTCTGATATGTATCTCAGGTTCAATGAAATTGTCAACACAATGACTTCTCTAGGAAAGGATGTTCCAGCAAAGGAACAAATCATGAGAATTTTGAGATGTCTACCTAAAAGATGGAGAGGAACCTCTGTCTCCATTAGAGAATCATGTGACATTGGTGAACTACCAGTCAAGGAACTAATTGGAAAGTTGATGATGTATGAAGAAGAACTCAAAGTGAACAGAGAAGAAGATGATGAACCTAGAAGGAAGTCTGTTGCCTTCAAAACTACAACCTCAAAGAATAAGGATAAGGAAAAGCTTCAAGCTATCAATGAAAGTTCAAGCTGTGAAGACAGTGAGAGTGACTCTGACAGTGATGCTGAGATGACTCACATTTCTAGAAGATTTAAGAAATTTTATAGGAAGAAGAAGTTTTTCAGAAAGACAAACTACAAAGGTAAGTATGACAACAAGGGACATTGGAAAAGGATTGGAAGAAATCTGACAAATCAGATGAAGTTGTCTGTTATGAGTGCAAAAGGAAGGGACATATAAAAGCAGACTATCCAAAGCTGAAATACAAGAAGAAGTATGAATACAAGGATAAAAAGTATAAGAAAGCCATGAAGTCTACTTGGAGTGATTATGAGGACAATTCTAGTGAATCTGAAGTTTCTAAAACTGAACACAGAAACAAGGCAAACATGTGTTTTATGACAAACGCTTCTGAGGTAACTTCAGAAACTCCTGCTTCTAATTCATATTATTCTGGAGATGATTCTGAATGTGATAACATGTCTAAATATGAACTGTTTGAATATTGTGATATGTTAGAAGAAACCTGTAATGAGCTGAAAGACAAATACAAAGGTTTAAAGAAACAATATGCTTTAACTGTTAAACATAAATCTGTTCTTGATATTGAAATGGAAAAGAATGATCAGTTGCTTAAAGAGAACACTGAACTAAAATTATCCAATGAGAAACTCAAGAAAGACTTAGAGAAATTTAAAAATGGTAAAGATACTCTTACTCAGATTCTAGGTAAGCAAATAGAACCTAGATACACTACTGGTATAGGATACCAACCTGGACAAAGGAAGATTACCAAAACTAGATTCATTCCTAAATCTGGACAGAATGTAGCTAGCTCTGGAACTTCATATGCTTCAACGAGTTATATTCATAGTTATGGATCTAATAAGATTTATATTTCCAAATCTGTTGATTCTAGAAATTCTATGAGACCCATTAGACAAATATGGGTACCTAAAGTATTATTGGCTAACCTGTCTGGACCCAAGAAGATCTGGGTACCAAAATCATTTCCTATCTAAATCTGTTTTGTAGGAAACCTGCTTAAAGAGCTCCTGTGAAAACACCTGGTACTTGGACAGTGGATGTTCAAGACATATGTCAGGAGACTTCTCATGCTTTAAAAGCTTAGTCAGAGTTGATGGAGGTTTTGTCACCTTTGGTGATAATTCTAAAGGGAAAATCATCGGCTTAGGCCAGATTGGTAACACTGACTCAGTACTAATTTCTAAAGTTTTATTTGTTGATGGACTTAAATACAATTTGTTAAGTATTTCTCAGCTATGTGATGATGGTTTTTATGTTAAATTTGAAAATGATTCTTGTAATGTTTTTAATTCTAAAAATGTTTTAGTGTTTTCTGATTTAAGAAATGAAAACATTTATGCTGTTGATTTAAATTCTTTAGCTAAGAAAAATATTACTTGTTTAAATGATTTTCATAAAGAGTCTTGGCTTTGGCACAGAAGATTAGGACACTGCAATGTGCATTTACTTAGAAAACTTGCTAGGAAGAACTTAGTTAGAGACCTACCCAAACTTGAATTTCCAGAAGAAAAAGTTTGTAATCCCTGTCAAAAGGGAAAGCAACATAAAGTTTCTTTTAAATCAAAGAAAGAAGTGTCAACTTCTCAACCTCTCGAGTTGGTTCACATGGATTTATTTGGACCTTCTAGAGTTTCTAGTTTAAATGGGAAGCATTATGTCTATGTTCTTGTAGATGACTTTTCTAGATATACTTGGGTATACTTTCTAGCTCACAAAAGTGAAGCTTGTTCTTACTTTGTTAAATATTCCAAGTCTGTAGAGAACCTTAGTGGACTTAAGATTAAAACCCTGAGAAGTGATCATGGTCATGAGTTTGAAAATCATGAGTTTGAATCTTACTGCTCATACAGTGGGTATGGTCACAATTTCTCTGCCCCTAGGACACCTCAACAGAATGGTGTAGTAGAAAAGAGGAATAGAACCCTGCAAGAAATTGCTAGAACTATGCTTAATGAGTATGACCTACCCGTTTACTTTTGGGCTAAAGCTGTAAATACAGCTTGTTATGTTATTAATAGAGTCTTGATCAGACCTGTTCTTAAGAGGACCCCTTATGAGTTATGGAACCATAGGAAACCTAAGGTTAACTACTTCAAAGTTTTTGGCTGCAAAGTCTTTATTCTTAACACTAAAGATAATCTTGATAAGTTTGCATCCAAGAGTGATGAAGGAGTTTTTCTAGGTTACTCAACTTCCAGTAAAACCTATAGAGTTTTCAATAAGAGAACCAAATGTGTGGAAGAATCTGTTCACATCAAATTTGATGAAACTGATCCACATGAACCTAAGACCTCTCTTGAAAATCTTGAAGATGATCTCTCTGGTTTAAACCTTAATGATAAAAACAGTGGACCTGTAGTTAAAACATCCAGTTCTGGAAATTTTCCAGACCCTGCTTCTGTTGAACCTCAACCTGTAGATGAACCTGAAATCTCGAGCCCTACCTTTTCTAGACCAACTAGAATTCTGAAGAATCATCCTTTAGATGCTGTTGTAGGAAATCTTGATAGAGGGACACAGACTAGAGCTTCTCTTAGAAATCAGGTTGAACATCAAGCCTTCTTGTCACAACTAGAACCTAAAAATATCAATGATGCTATCAATGATGAATTTTGGATAATGGCTATGCAAGAGGAACTAAAACAATTTGAAAGAAACAAAGTCTGGAAATTAGTAGAAAGACCTAAGGACACTATCATCATAGGCACAAAATGGGTGTTTAGAAACAGAGTTGATGAATCTGGAAACATCATTAGAAACAAAGCTAGGCTAGTTGCACAAGGTTACAATCAAGAAGAAGGAATTGACTATGATGAAACCTTTGCACCTGTAGCTAGATTAGAGGCTATTAGGATCTTACTTGCTTATGCATCACATCTGAATTTCAACTTATATCAAATGGATGTGAAAAGTGCTTTTCTAAATGGTTTTATTGTTGAAGATGTTTTTGTTGAACAAGCACCTGGTTTTTCAAATCCTCATTTTCAAAATCATGTTTTTAAACTTTCTAAAGCTTTATATGGTTTAAAACAAGCTCCAAGAGCTTGGTATGAAAGACTTTCAAACTTTCTTATTTCAAAATGATTTTTAAAAGGAATTGCTGATCCCACTCTTTTTATAAAAAGAATTTCAAAAGATGTATTGATAGTACAAATCTATGTTGATGATATTATTTTTGGATCTTCTAAAAATTCTTTATGTACTGAATTTTCATAGGTTATGAAAAATGAGTTTGAAATGAGCTTAATGGGAGAGCTTAAGTATTTTCTTGGTTTTCAAATTTTTCAAACTAAAGATGGAATTATTCTAAATCAAAGTAAATATACTAAGGATTTATTAAAACGTTTTGGTTTAGATAGTATTAAGGAAAGTGATATACCTATGAGTACCACCTGTAAATTGGATATTGGTGAAACTGGTAAACCAGTAGATCAAACTAATTACAGAGGTATGATTGGGAGTTTACTTTATCTTACTACTAGTCTACCAGATATTATGTTTAGTGTGTGTATGTGTGCTAGATTTCAAGCTAATCCTAAAGAATCACACTTACTGGCTGTTAAAAGGATTTTTAAATATCTTAAGTATACCGTGAATTTAAGTTTGTTTTATCCAAAAGGACAATCATTTGACCTAACTAGTTATTCAGATGCTGACTTTGCTGAATGCAAGTTAGATAGGAAAAGAACATCTGGAACATGTCATTTACTTAGAAAATCTCTAGTATCATGGTGTAGTAAGAAACAGAACTCAGTTGCATTGTCTACTGCTGAAGCAGAATACATCGCTGCTGGTAGTTGCTGTGCACAGATTCTGTGGATGAAACACACCTTATTGGACTATGGATTTGATTTTAAACAAGTTTCAATTAACTGTGACAATACTAGTGCGATCAACATATCTAAGAACCTTGTGTCTCACTCTAGGACTAAGCACATTGATATTAGACATCACTTTCTAATAGATCATTATAAAAAAAGTGATATTTCTCTAGAATTTATTAGTTCTGAACATCAATTAGATGATATTTTTACAAATCCTTTATGCTCTGAAAGAATGAATTTTATTAAACAAGAATTGTGTATGATCGATCTGTGAAACTGATATGTGAAACCGATCTGTGAAACTGATCTGTGAAACCGATTTGTGAAACCGATCTGTGAAACTGATATGTGAAATTGATCTGTGAAACCGATCTGTGAAACGGATCTGTGAAACTAATCTGTGAAACCGATCTGTGAAACCGATCTATGAAACCGATCTGTGAAACCGATCTTTATTTATATTAATTTTTATTTTGTGATTAATTAATTACTTTTATCTTTATTATGGGAACCCTAAATGATGAAATAAACGATACACAACTATTCCTATTCCCCAAACCGTCGAACTTCCATTTCTTTCCCGCCAAACCTTATTTTATCTCTCCTCATCCACTTTAAACCTTCGAACTCCTGCTTTCCCCAGAATCTTCAAATGGCTAAGCAGAAGAGACTGAGTAAAGGATCAGAAAGTCCTGAACCTTCAAAGCGTGCTCGAGGCGAGTCGAGTAGTACCACTCAAAGATTAGTAAATCCAAACCTGGAAACTTGGATTGTTGCTGTAGAAAAAGAAGTCAGCTCCGCCTGGCTTTTGACAAGTAAGTCGCTATTGTTACAAGTTTTAGATTTGCAAGGATGGAAAACCTGGTTCTCAGACAACACTCGTGTATACTACCCAAAGCTAGTTCATGAGTTTTATATAAATCTGCAAGTTACTTTAGATGGTGTCGAGGCTGCCAGAATGTCTTCGGTAGTGAAAGGAAAGAAAATATATTTTTCGTCAAAACAATGGGCTGAATGTTTTAATGTACCCCACGAGGGTCGGTATGAGTATTATGCTGGAAACATTCCTCCAACCACTGAATATTTCTCTTTTGAGTTATCATTAGATCTTTTGACTGGAAACAGAGAGTCAAGGAGAATCATAGCATCAGAGATGGATGGTAAATGTAGACTTCTCTTTAAGTTTATTCAACCCCAAATTTGCTCCAGGAAAGGAGATTTTTCTGCTATAAGATACCAGGATGTTTTTCTATTGTTTTTACTAAAGACCCATGAGAAGATCAATTTGTGTAGATATCTAATGGTGCACATAGCTGGAATGGTGAAACCTTCTAATAAAGACACTACCCTGTTCTATCCCAAAATGATCTCTGCTATGTTAAAAAGTCTGTAATGTGTTGATGAAGATGATGAGATAGCTTAATCTGATAGTGCTTTTTGTATTACAAAAGAAATTTGTAAATGGATGAAAATAAATTGGAACCCATGGAAAAAATGCTGGGTTGCTGATGAGGACAAGTTGTATGAATCCTACAATCCCACTAATCATGGAAAGAGGCCGAAGGGTTTGAGAGACCCTGGTTTGAAATCAGATGAGGAACCAATTTATTCTGATGACGAAGAAGAAGTAAATGTTGAAAGGAATAAAGAAACTGAAGAGTCTGGTAAACAAGGGATGGAAGACGCTGAAACAGAAGAAGGAAGTATGTCACCTCCTGATTATAGGAGTGATCCTGATACTGTGAGTCCTAAGAGACGAATAGACTTTGGACCTGCCAGTCCACCTTTACCCTTACCTGAATCAGAACCAGTTCTTGGTGATGAAGAAGCTAGTGACACTGAAGTATCAGACAGTGACGTTTCTGTGAAGAATGGAAATGAGAATGGAGATGATGATGATGATGGTGATAACCGACCAGTGGATGGTTTTGTTGTACCTCCAATGGAAACACATCAAACTGTACCAGAAACAGATGCCAATGGCAAGAGAGAATCTCTTAAAAACAGTGGAAAAGAAAGTTATGATAAACCGAAATATACTCTGTGTGCTGCTGTCTGGGATGATTACCCTTATTTTTCTGTTTTGGGTTTAGAGTATTCTGAGGAAGAAGAAGAAGAATCAGAATCTACTACGGTTATGATGGAAATCCAACCAATTGGGGCAAGGTCTGCTCATGTTGTTGATGCTGCTGGTGCTCATCTACCTAGTTCTACTGTCTCTTAGTCTGATTTTGACAAGTTCAAATGGGAGTTGCTTACTGCTGTGAGAGACACAGTCAGAGAAGAAATTTCAAAGGCTATTACACCAGACCTGGCCAATACTGGTGAGTTTATTGTCAGACACATAGCCTCTCTAAATCAGATTCTAAAGGATCTACAATCTGGGTTAGTTTCTTTATCCAACGAATTTAGATCCACCATCTCTGGTATGATGGAAGTGTTGAGAAATCTGATTGAACATCTTAAGAAGTCTGATCTGAGAAAGTTGAAGGCTGAGATAACTCAGATAGTTTCCCAAGCCAGCACAACCAAAGTAACCAATATCACTACTCGTGAGCTAGAGGCTCTGAAGCAGTTTGTGCATGATGAATTGGCCGCCATTAGGAAAGTTCTTGATTTGGACTCGTTGAGGAAGATAAAGGAGCACAATGATCACATTCATAAGATGGTAACAGTATATTCAGCAGATGCCACTAAAGCTCAGAGAGAGATCAAGGAAAAGGTTGATCACTACTTTTCAAAAATCTATACCAAGCATGAGATGACCACGAATTTCAAAGTGTTAGCTGAAAATCTAAGACTACCTCCAGTCACTCAAGCTTTCAAGACTCAAGTTTTACAGTTGCAAGATTTTACTCCAACCTTGGAACGGTTCATGGAAAATAAGGATGATTTTGTGAAGGCTATGCAGTATGGTGGAGAAGTTATTCATAATTTCATAAATCTTTTGAAGCCTTATCTGAATGCACAAGACACTGCCGTTGTGATTCCTACTATTGACCCTCTCGGTGCCTCTGATGTTGCTCCAAATCAGATCTCTGTTGCTCAAGCTCTCTCTCAACTCCGACCAGTTCCTCAGCAATCTTCTCAACCAGCTCCTACAGCTCCTACAACTCCACAGCAAATCCCAGTGGCATCCTCTCCTCCAACCTCCAGAGTCATTTTACCACCGTTTCAAATTTGCCCAGTTCAACCTTCCTCCAGGCCTTCCAACTTACCCACCATTGATCCGTCCGACAAGGGCAAAGCCCCGTTACACCCCCAGAAATAGTTGTGCGTTGTTGGTGATAGGTTGAACCCTGTTGTGATTGTACTATGATGTCTTATGAAATTTATTCTCTTTTATTTTTATTCTCACTGCTGCTGTCTTTTAATCTCTTCTTTATCTGTTTTCCCTCCTTTTTGATTATCCCAAAGGGGGAGAAATATATATATCTATATATCTATGCATCTATGTTAGATATGGGGGAGATGCATCTCTAAAGGGAGAGATTTATATCTTTGTATGGCAATGCTTGCATAAGTATTTACCAGGCCTAATTTCAGGGGGAGATTTATATCTCATTATGTTTTTTTATTCTTATTATGTCTTATTATTGATGATATCTTATATGTATTAATGGCTAAGCTTTGTTATTGGCTAAGAGTTGTGATTATCAAAAAGGGGGAGATTGTTGAGCCCTCTGGAAGATTGTTGAATTCTTCCTATGATTGCTGTTTTAATAATCACAAATCATCAATTACTTAATCCGATTGGATTTCTCATAATCACAATCTCTTAATGAATTTGTGTATATTGGATGGATATGTTTTTATCTCTTTGTTATTGATTTACAAGTATTCTGGAAGTGATCCATATCAAAGGAAAATGGTCGCACCGATCCATATCAAAGGACAACGGTCGCACCGATCCATATAAAAGGACAATGGTCTCACCGACGCTGATCGAATGAGTCACCGAAGATGTCTCACCGATGCTGATCGAATGAGTCACTGAAGATGTCTCACCGATGCTGATCGAATGAGTCACCGAAGATGTCTCACCGAGGCTGATCGAATGAGTCACCGAAGATGTCTCACCGATGCTAATCACATGAGTCACCGAAGATGTCTCACCGATGCTGATCGAATGAGTCACCGAAGATGTCTCACCGAAGATGATCGAATGAGTCACCGAAGATGTCTCACCGATTCTGATCGAATGAGTCACTGAAGATGTCTCACCGATTCTGATCGAATGAGTCACCGAAGATGTCTCACCGATCCTAATCGAATGAGTCACCGAAGATGTCTCACCGATGCTGATCGAATGAGTCACCGAATATGTCTCACCGATGCTGATCGAATGACTCACCGAAGATGTCTCACCGATACTGATCGAATGAGTCACCGAAGATGTCTCACCGATGCTGATGACCCACCGATCACTTGACACACTGATAGTCATAAACAGTTGTTTGAATTTCTTTATCTTTATTTAATCTAACCAACGGTCATATTAGGAATATTTTAATTGCTCTGTCATTTATTTAATGTGTGTTGTTGGATGTCAGGGAACCGTACCTCGTACCTGCAAAAAGAAATCATTTCCTTTTCCAGAGCACGTGCTTTAAATAGAGGAAGGATGTGCTACTGCAAAACGAGAAGAAATACAAGAAGAAGTGAGACATACACAGAAAAATAGACAGACCACAAGGTGTGCTTAAAGAACAACCGGGTGTGAATGCAAAGAGACGACTGAACTTACATGAGGAACTCTTTCATCAATGCAAACCAGTGAAGAGCTGAGAATGAGATCATAAAACAAGAACTTCATCGACTACTTCTTCTCTATCTCTGAACTTGGAAGTCAAGGAAACATACGATACTCTGTTTTCCAGACAAAAACCAGAAGAGTACTCAGAGCGAATTCTAATCAATCAAAGGAGTCCAGAACTGAACGACAAATCACTAGATCCATTTCTAAACTCTAAATATTTTCTCTATGATTTATCCTTTTACATATTGAGCAGTGTGTGTTATCTGTTTTACACACACACTGTCTCCTATACTCTAACTGGAGGATTTGTAAATCCTCACTTAATACTCTTACATATTTTATTTCCCACTGGGATAATGGTAGAGGTCGTGTGACCTGGACAGCTGGTTGTTGTTGTGTTTGTTCCCACGAATAACTGTGGTAGAGGTCTTGGACCTGGACAGCTGGTTGCTGTTGTTATCCCCGATCCAAGGTGTGGATCATCTTTTTATAAAAGCTTTTGAGAGGACTAAGTCTCGGCTTGAGACTGAACCTCTTGGTTATATCTGATGTGCTATATCTTTCCAAGTTATTCTCTTATTCCGCTGCTAATCTCTTTAAAACCAAAAATGTTTTAAAGTCACTTTGATAATTAAATTCGCAAGTGTTTAAATTAGTTGTAAATCAGTAAGTTGGTTTCAAAAGTTAATCAAACTTTCTGTTTTGATTAACTGGGAAATAATTAATCCCTCGAGAACCCAATCGAACCCTTACTTTGATATAAATTCACTACAGTTTAATTCAGTATTTTATTTGGGGGTTTTAAGACAAAGTTTTTTAAAACAAAAATTTTAATTGGAACTCAATTCACCCCCCTCTTGAGTATCCACTCAGACCAACAATTTATTTTCTGGATTGGTGCATATGGTTGAAATAAAAACACACATCACGTACATAATCAGCCACACCTCAATCCAATTCATGGTGTGACTGGTATGACTTGAACGATATGTTTTTAGTTTATAATTTATATTTTAGTTTAAAACACATATCACATACTAAAAAATAATAAAACACATTAAAATTGTTTTTATAATTTAATAAAACAATCAATAAGTCATTTTTTATGTGTAGGAATCAACTAAACCTCAATCCGATACATGATGTACTCAGTATGTATCAAATTGTCTGTTATCAGTTTAAAATTGACATTTAGGTTCACAAAACATCACTCAGTTAAAACCAAAAAAGCAAACTCATAATATCTTAATAATTTAGGAAAAAGATTCATATGTAATTTGTGATGTGTAGGAATTAGTATCACATCAAATCGATACACGATGTTACCAATATGACTCGAAGTACATGTTTTTAGTTTAAAATGACATTTTAGTAAAAACACAAGTGACATACTAAAAACTGAGAAAACACATTCATATTTTTTTGATACTATATGAAAATTATCCATAAGTTATTTGGTACATTTAGAAATCATTCGCACCTCAATTTGACACATGGTGTGACCGGTATGAGTCAAAGTACGTCTTTTTTATTTAAAATTGACATTAATTTTACTAAAAAAGACAATTGACATACTAAAAACTGAGAAAATGCATTTTTATTACATTAATACATTAATAAGAGTATTTATAATCCATTTTAAACATGTAAGAATCATCCGCACCTCAATCTGATACACAATGTGCTCGGTATGAATCAAAGTGTCTGTTATTAGTTTAAAATTGACAATTTAGTACAAAAAAGTTTCACTCAATGAAAAAAGAGAAAACATGATCATATTATCATGATAATTTTTTAAAATGATTCATAATTAATTTTTGACATATAGGAATCAGTCTCATATCAAACCCACACATGATGTGTCTGATATGACTCAAAGTACGTGTTTCCTGTTTAAAATGGAATTTTAGTAAAAAACACCAGTGGCATACTCAAAACCAAGAAAACACATTAATATTGTTTTTATAATTTATTAAAATGATCCATAAGTCATTGGAGATAGTTATAAATCATCAAAACCTCAATCCAACGCATAGTGTGACCGGTATGACTCCAAGTACATCTTTTTATTTAAAATTGACATCAATTTTAGTAAAAAAAAAACAATTGAAAAACTCAAAACTGATAGAACATATTCGTATTGTTTTAATAATTTAGGAAAAAAATTAATAAGTCATTTTAGATGTGTATGAATCGGCTTCACCTCAATCCAGTACACGGTGTGACTGGTATGACTCAAAGTGCATCATTTTTATTTAAAATTGACATTAATTTTATTAAAAAAGAGAATTGACATACTCAAAATCAAGAAAATTATTTCAAATTATTTTGATACTTTAGTAAAATTATCCCTAAAGTCATTTTTGACATGTAGGAATCATCCTCACCTAAATATTATACATGATGTTCTCGGTAAGACTGAAAGTGTCTGTTATCAGTTTAAAATTGACATTTTAGTACAAAAAAGTGACACTCAATGAAAACATAGAAAACACACTCATATTGTCTTGATAATTTAGGAAAATGATTCATAATTTATTTTTTATGTGGAGGAATCAATCTCATGTAAAACCCACACATGATGTGATCGGTATGACTCAAAGTGCGTGTTTCTAGTCTAAAATGATATTTTAGTAAAAAACAAAAGAGACATACTCAATAAAATAAAATAAAATGTATTCATATTGTTTTGATAATTTTAAAAAATAATCCATTTGTAATTCTGGAAATGTAAAAATTAGTTGAACCTCAATATGACACACAATGTGACCTATATGGCTCCAAGTGCATCTTTTTATTTAAAATTAACATTATTTTTTTGTAAAAAAGATAGACAACATACTCAAAACTGAGAAAAATCATTCATATTTTTTTGATACTTTAGAAAAATTATTCATAAGTCATTTGGGACATATATGAATCAACCACACCTCAATCTGATGCATGATGTGACTGGTATGACTCCAAGTGTGTATTTTTATTTAAAATTGATATTAATTTTACTAAAAAAGACAATTGTCATACCCAAAGCCAAGATAAAAAATTCCTAATGTTTTTATACTTTATTAAAATGATCTATAAGTTATTTTTGATGTGTAGAATCATCCACACCTCAATTCGATACACGATGTGGCTGATATGACTCAAAGTGTCTGTTATCAGTTTAAAATTGAAATTTAGTAAAAAAAGTTCCACTCAATGAAAAATAATAAAAAACACTCAGATTATCTTGATAATTTGTGAAAATGATTCAAAATATATTTCTTACGTATAATAATTAGTCTCACATAAATCCCACACATAATGTAACTAATATGACTCAAAGTGAGTGTTTTGAGTTTAAAAAGTCATCTTAGTAAAAAACACAAGTGGTGTAATCAAAACTAAGAAAATTCATTCATATTGTTTTGATATTATAGTAAAATTATCCATAATTTATTTGGTATGTTTAGGAATTATCCTCACCTAAATCTGATGCACAGTTCGACTAGTATGACTCTAAGTGTGTTTTTTATTTAAAATTGACATTAATTTTAGTAAAAAAGACATGGGACATACTCAAAACCAATAAAAAACAATTTTATTGTTTTTATACTTTATTAAAATTATCCATAAGTCATTTACGATGTGTAGGAATCCGAAATACCTAAATCCAATTCATGGTGTCACTGATATGACTTCAAGTGCGTCTATTTATTTAAAATTAACATTAATTTTACTAAAAAAGATAAATGACATACTCAAAAGAAAGAAAAAACATTATTATTACTTTGATAATTTATGAAAACTATCCATAAGTCTTTTTTACAGGTATTAATCAGCCACACCTCGATCCGATACAGGATGTTCCCGGCATGACTCAAAGTTTACTTTATCCATTTAAAATTGATATTTTAGTACAAAAAAGTGTCACACCCTAAAAACCAATAAAACCCACTCATATTTTCTTGATAATTTAGGAAAATGATTCATAATTAATTTTATACATGTAGGAATCAGTCTCACATCAAACCTACACATTATGTGACTAGTATGACTGAAAGTGCATGTTTCAAGTTTAAAATGAAATTTTAGTAAAAAACACAAGATACATACTAAAATATGAGAAAGCACATTTGGATTATTTTTATTATTTAATAAAACAATCCATAAGTCATTTGGGACATGTAGGAATCATACAAACCTCAATCATACACATGGTGTGATCGGTTTGAATCCAAGTTTATCTTTTTATTTAAAATTGACATTAATTTTCATAAAAAAGATAATTGACATACTCAAAACTGAGAAAAAACATTATGAATGTTTTGACAGTTTATAAAAATTTTACATAATTCATTTGAGATGTGTAGGAATCAGCTTTACATCACTCTAATACACGGTGTGATTCAGTTTGACTCCAAGTGCATCTTTTTATTTAAAATTGACATTAATATTACTTAAAAAGACAACTGACATACTCAAAACTGATAAAATGCATTAAAATTGTCTGGATACTTTATAAAGAAGATCCATAATTAATTTTTGATGTGTAGGAATTATCAACAGATCAATCTAATACATGATGTGCCCGATATGACTCAAAGTATCTGTTATCAATTTAAAATTAATATTTTAGTACAAAAAAGTGTCACTCAATGAAAACCAAGAAAACATGATAATATTTTCCTAATAATTTAGTTTAATGATTCGTAATTCATTGGTGATGTTTATAAATCATCATCATGTCAAACACATATACAATGTGACCGGTATGACTCAAAGTGTGTGTTTCCAATTTAAAATGTCATTTTAGTAAAAAACACAAGTGGCATACTAAAAACTGAGAAAAAACATTCATATTGTTTTTATACTTTATTAAAACGGTCCATAGACATTTGGGACATATAGGAATCATCCACACCTCAATATGATGAATGGTGTGACCAGTATGACTCCAAGTGCGTCCTTTTAATATATATGTGTCATTTTAGTTTAAAACGCACACCACATTGCCAAAACCGAGAAAACGAGCCTAGATTGTTTTCTCATCATTCTATCTTTTATTACATATTTAGTTAATTTTCACATAGATAATTCTTGAAGATGAACAATAAATTGTGTGACTTGTAAGAATAAACTGCAACTCAATCCGATAAACATTGTTCCGGGCATGACTTAAAGTTTAGTTTAAAATTAATACTTCTATTTTATTTATTTATTTAAATTATTACTAACTTAAACAATTTATTCTTATATATGTGTGTTCTTTTTCTCGAGTAGGGGTGGTTTTTTCTTTTTTAAAAGTGCATTCTTTTTCTATATAATAGTGTTTTTTCTTTTAATTACATTGTAAATTTTATTTCATTAAAATTATATATTTGTTTTTGATTTTTCTAATTTATGGTGCTATTTCTAGTGTTTAAGTGTGATGTTATAGTACACTACAGTATTCCCCTTTATCAGTGTTAATAATGCGTTGAAGAAGGAAGCCTTTATCAGCGCTGATAAAGGGAACATTTATCAGTGCTTGTAAATAAGAACTGATAAAGGAATCCCTTATTAGTGCTAATAAATGTGCTGATAAATGGAATACTTTATCAGTGTTTCTAAAAGTGTTGATAAAATACTAATGATTTTATCTATTCTCCAGTATTCAGTGCTTATAAAGGACTATTCTAGTGCTATTAAAGGCCTCTTTTGTAGTAGTGAAACCACCAGGTCATAATGAGTACTTTCTATATCCCCACTGGGTACCTGATGGTACTTATTACCATTATAACCAATACAAAATATTATTTTCATTACTAAAACCACTAATTTTTTCTCAAGAGACACAAAATAATGATGAAACATCCTCCATTCCATATTGAATCACTAACAATTCAATCTAAATCCAAAAATTCAAATTATATCTGGATCTAGTTTCACTAGAGTCTAAATTTTCTCTAGTTCCATAGAAACCCAATGATGTAGATCCTTACCAAATCCACACTATATTATTTCTCATCCTTGAGATGTGAACTATTATATATTCCTTAGACCATATCATTCATAAGGACACAATGAATCCTCTCATTCCTAGACTCCTATTAGAAATAGTCATGCCAATACTATACTAAAACTAGTAATATTATAAAATATTTAAATTTTGGTCAATAAAATACATAATATATGATCTCTATCCCACATATTATGTTTCTAAATTAGATTCCATTTTATAAATACTGATTTCACACTAAACATGTTGGCTGGTAATCCAATCTATAAATTTCCACAAAAAACATGATGGATCATGCACTGTGGTTCTGACCAAGTTCACCAACTCTATGATAATTTCATTATTCCAAAGGCATTCATGAAATTCCCAACTTTCAAAATCATAATCCTATAGTTAAATTCACTAGCCTATTCCAGATCACCACTCACTCATCATTGAATCTAATCATTTCTAAATCTCTTACACCAAAATTTTACATTCTCCTACTTGAGACTATATCTATAGAATAAAGCCTCAATTTTTTGAAATATTCTTCATACTCTCCTTATATTCACCAACCATTAATCCAACTAGACCATTCCATTTCTTATACACCTGTTAACACCAAACATACCGATTATTCCAGTACACTATAATTTCATAACGAAAACTGGTGTACCTTAACTCCCAAAATATATATAAGACACCAACATCTAATCAACAAAATGTAACCTAAAACATAACTAATTTGGTTTCAACATGCACATACCCCCCAAATTTCATTGAAATTATACTAAAATTAGGGTTATACCCTCAAGAAATTTATGGTATACTCTCCACCATAGGATTTATCTTATCCTCAAAAAAGAAAACTAACCTGCCCTAATTCTATAAGAATCTAGAATTTATCTCTTATCAACCATACTCACTTCATCCTAATAGACCCACTATAATTTCCATGATTTAAATGATTCCCAACTCTTTAAAGTTGATATATGTGGAGTCTGATTTCATGTGGGATGAACTTTACACAAAGACCCAACTTCGATGTTCAGCCTTTGAATTGTGGTTGAATGGGGAACCAAAACCGAGGTTTGATGATTTATTTTACAGGGTTAGGAGTGACTTAGATGGCCCTAAGACATATTTACAGGTCCCAAAAGTGGTTGGGCATAGTTTACCTTTGACTGCACCTTCTTTCTCTCAGGCTATTATAGCTGGCGGTGAGGATAAGGGAAATGATCTTAATGCTGGGACATATTTTGTTACAACTAATTTTACAGGGTCCTTTGCTGATATGGTCAAGGATGAAGGCACTGTTAATGGAATATAGTTTTAGAAACCTTCTACTAATAGTGTTTATTGCACCCAAACTGATGTAAGGGATCTTGTTGAGATATATAACTCTCCTGTCCAAAATATGACAGTGTCTTCGAGTCGAGGGATCCCCAACCAATGAGAAGCATCAAAGATAATTAAAATCCAAAATCTATTCTATACCTTGAATGGATATGGAAATGATAATGTGGATTCTAAAGGATGGAAAACATGTATTCTAATATGTATAAGTAAACATGTTGGGATTGGGTCTTCAGATGATGATGAAACAAGTTATAAAGAGGTGGACTCCAAACCAATAATAGATTATGAGTAGGACTCTCAAGGGACCAAAATGGTTGGGTCTGGCTCAAGAAAGGGGAAGCAAGGAAAAATTAATTTTGGGAATTTCTTAGTCCACAGGGGGGGATCATTACCTTATAAAGATTAATTGAACACTCCAAAAACAATAGTAACAAGATATTCAGGAAAGGTAAAGAGTAAAGGTATAGAAGTCAAATTAGGGGAGTTAACCAAGGTTGAAGTTGTGAAGTTTGTTTCTGGAAAGAAGACTCCAATTTTAGACAGAAAAGAAAATGAAGGTGGAACCAAGGTGTAGGAACAAGATACAGTGTTGGATGAGGTAACCATATAGAATTTGGAATCAATGCTGGTTGAAGTATTAAATAGAATGGTAGGAAAGGCGGAAGTGAAGAATGGGGAATGTTTGGAGATTTTTCTACACTCTAAGGAGGAAATGTTAGAAGAAGACTTTAATATCAATGCCTTGAAGGAGGTTGTCCACAAAACATATGAGAGAATGATTATAGTTTCCATTATTGAAGAGAAAAGGGTGTGAATTAACAAATAGGACCACATTTTGGTGTGATGTTTCAACAATAGGAAGATCAACATGGAGGAATACATCCATGCATGGGACAAGAAGGATTATCACTATAAATATATCCTAAATAATGACTCGGATACATAGGTAACCACACTTAATTAGGGGTTATATAGGGAGGTTGGTTATAATATTCTTAGTCTTTTCTTTAATGGCTTTGTGAGATCCTTTTTTGGTTAACACCATTGTTTTGGACTTCTACTAGTTTCCCATTTTTAATTTAAAAGTGACTTTGTAATAAAGATTTAATTTTTAGATAGGTTTCATGGGAGGAAATTCCTTCCTTCCTATAAGGTTGGGGGTTGGAGGGTTGGAGGCCCTTGAGTTTCATTTTGAAAAAAATGAGTGGTACACATGGGTTTTCAATTATAAATTTCATGTGGGGTTCAAAAGGAATGTGGAGTAAAAAATTATAGTTTTACATGGGGTTTACACAAGTCCACAAAAATAATTATTTCATGTGAGATACACTAGAACACACAAAGGTCTAATTTTTACATTTATGCACACATGAATGATTTGAAAATTAATTTTTCATAGAAAGAAGTTTCAACTTATAAATTTATTATATGGAGTTATTTAATCATTAAAATTTACTTAGATGATGGAATTGGGTGTGTGGATCTATTATACTAAATTATTGTAGCCAAATATATAAAATATTGAATTTTTTTATTCTCTCCATGGACTTTGGGTATTCTTATAAAACCATGTTAATCACTATATTTGATTACTTTTAGTTTTTTCATTTTTTATTCTATAATTTACATAATAAGTGGTACCAAAAGATAGTTTTAGGTTTTTGGGTCATATATTATTCATGAATAATGGTAGTAGATGACTGGAATGTGAAGATTGATCATTTTGATGGAAATTAATTTGGCTTCCAAAAGGTCTAGATTGAAGATTATCTATATTAGGAGAATTTGAACCAACCACTGATGGGGTAAAAACTAGTAATAACATCTGATATATATTTGTAAAATTTTATCGATAATATATGGTAATTATATTATTGAAATTGGAGATAAATGGTGTATTCAATATCAAGGTGAAGATAAAAACTATGTGTTTGATATTAAAAATGTCAAATATGTATAAGAGAAGCCTTCAACATTAAAAAATATGCTTATGATGCATATCAAATTCCACCTGAATATGGTTAAAGTCAAGTCAATCACTTATTATATTAATTAATTTAATATTATTTTAAATTATTTGAGTTTAGTACATATTGATTTCATAGATGAAATCAATGTTTTATTTCTCTTATCATAATTATCAAAAAGCTAGGATATGACAGTCATAATAGTAAGTAGCCTCCATGAAGCTTTTAAATTGAAATCAAATAGTGTTCATTATATAATCCTTAGTGAATATATTCATAGAATATAATCATGAAAATAATTTAGAAATTAAAATAATGTTGAGGGAAGGGTAAGATCATCAAATTGAGGAAACTTGAGAGGTGGGTCAAAGTCAAGAAGGGGGATACAGGAGAAATCCAAAATAGAGAGTCCCACATGTTAGAGGTTTTGGTAGAAGGAATATGTAAATAAGGACTACCAGATGTGGCAAAAGGATTAAAGTATTGAGATAGTGAATTTTATTTCAGAAAGATTTGATGATTCAATGGTGATCATTGTTGAATTTCCCATGAAGTCTTGGATATTAGACTATGATGATTCTTTCCATTTAACTACAAAGAAGGAATATTTATGAAATTTCATTCTTGGAGATCCTGGGAAGGTACATCTCACTAATGATGATCCTATTAATATTATAAAAATAGGTGATGTGAAAATTAAAACCTAAAATGGAAATTTATGGTTGTTTAATAATGATAGATTATTCTTATAATTCAAATAAATTTAATACCCATATGATATCTTGATGATAATGTATATTTTTTCACATTTATAAATATGTCCCAAAAAATCTCAAAAGTTTCTATGGTTATAGAATTGGGAGTAAATAATGGAACAATTTATAAGACTGATGATTCTAATCATATGGTGACTTCTTTGAATTCAAAAATATGTTAAAAAACCTTTTATTAAAGATTAAGTCATATAAGTGAGAAGGTAATGAGGTTCTTAAAATGAATGGAATTCTACTGGATATAAAATCAATGAACATTGTATTTTATAAAGATTATATTATCAGAAAATAGATAAAAATTTCCATTATAAAAGGATAAATAGAACTAAAGGATGGAAAACTAGAGCTGATACATTCAGATGTTTATGGAACCATGCTAGTATATTATTTTGGAAGATACTTTATTATGTGAAATTTATGGATGATTCAACTCAAAAAATGTGGGTCAATTTTCTAAAAAGTAAGTATAATAATTTTCATATGTTTCAGAAATGGAAGAGTCATATAGAGAAAGTGATAAGTCTGACGGTGAAGTGTTTGAGATCCAAAAATGATTGATAGTATGATAGTTGGGAGTTTAAAGAGTTCTACATGAATAAATAAATTCTTATGGAGAATATGGTTCTTGGAATACATACAAAAATAACTGTCACAAAACATATGGATATAAATTTGGTTGAGAATTCCAGTATTATGAGTCTACATGCTGGACTGCCCAAAGATTTTTGGGCTGAAGCTATTAACATGGTAGCTTATCTGATAAATCATGTTCTGTATATACCATTATGAGAGAAAATACTTGATGAAGTATGGATAGAAAAAGAGGTAAATATTTCAGATTTTAAATTCTTTAGAAGTCTATATTATGTTCACATTGAATCAAATTCAAGGGATATGTTAGATGATAAGTTCCATAATTTTTTTCCACTAGGTATAGAAATTAAAAATTTGGTTACTACTTATGGGTTGATGAAAATATAAGGATCATTAGAATAAGGAATGAAATATTATATGAAAATGTTATTTATAAATACATACATGCTTTTGAATCGAATAATGGTGGAAAGAAACCCTTATCTCATGAGCTGGTTGAGCTTGGAGGAATACTGGAAAAAGAGATTATACAGACCAAGAATCAGTCAATGGAGAGATTGAGTGTTTTAAATAAGAATTGTAGACAAAGGATTTGAGCAAGTGGGAGTTGGAAATAAAAGATGAAATTTAATCATTACATTTTAATAAGACCTAACAAGTTTCCACTTTACTAGAAAGAAATAAGGAATTGCAAAAAAATGGGTATACTATTGGATTTCTATTGAGCATTGTAGTTGTAAAGGGATTACATTTTCAATAGATGGGTGTGAATATTAACTTCCATTATAAAGATTTGGAGGAGGATATCTATTTTATGTAACCATAAGGCTTCATTGAGTTTGGAAAATATAATAATGTTTTCAATCTTAAAAATAGTTTATATGGGTTTAAGTAGACACCAAGTTCATGGAATCATAAATTTGATACATTTGTGGGAAATAATGACTATAAGAGATGATACATGAATTAATGTTACTATTTTCTATCATTCGGTAATTACTATATCATAATGTTATTTTATGTAGATGATATTATCATTTTAGGGACTTGTTAACAAAGGATCAATGAGATGATGATTCTAGGGGTAGGGATCACATGAGATCATGTTGCTTGGATCTTGAAGTTATCACAGACATCCTAAGTAGAGAATGTTTTTAGAAGGTTAAAAATGTTGGAGGAAAAAAATATCTCTATTCTTATTGTGATTCACTTTAAGTTATTAAAGGACAAATCACTAAATATGGATGATGATCAAGACCAAATAGATAAAATATCTTATACATTACCAATAATATGTTTTATGTATGCTATGATTTTCAATCGATCAAACATAATAAATATAGTATGAGTTTTAAATATTTACATGTAAAATCTAAGAATATATCATTGGGAGTTAGTGAAGTGGGAGTTTAAATACTTTAATGAGATAAAGGAAATGGCTTATGATTTAAGACATAGATGAATTTTTCGGGATATATTGATATAGACTAGGGTAGTAATATTAATAAAAAAAGTGTATTACAGGATATGTTTTTGAAAACCCAAGTAATTATAATAAATGTTAATTTCATATATTATTAATATTAATGATTTGATTTTATGGATTCACATTCATTATAATAATTTTATATGATTTTTTAAATTAAGTAAGAAATAATTTTATTCTAACTAAAGCTTTTCCCATGTATTATATGGTTTTATTTAAAAGTTAAATTTATAATTTTTTAAAACTTTAATTTGATAAAATTAACTTCATTTTTTATATTATAATATCAAATATATATTAGGGTGAATTTTTTGGGTTTTTTTGAAAAGATATATTTTTGGGTGAATAGTAAAAAATACTGATTAGTAAACAATTGTCATTTATTTTAAGGTATTTTAAAAGTAACATTCTATTTTAGATTAGTTTTAAATTAAAATTGGTCCCATATTACTAAAAATGATAGAATTAATTCTATAGTAATCAAGTTTCACTCCCAATACTATCATAGTTGATAAAGTCTCTTACTGAACTGGGTTCAATCCCTATTCCAATCTTGTTTATCTCATGAGATATCAATATTTACCCAATTCATTGGAGTGGGATATAGATCACACCCATATTTGGTTATAATGTTACTTCTATCCTTGGTTATAACATAACCACCATTCATGGTTATAACGTAACCACCATCACATAATGGTAATCATACATATGTGTGGCACAATATCTTGACACATCCATCATATCAAAACCCATGAAAATAAATGTGTTTCATAAACATTTTAGACTAAAAATCTTTGTTTTATTTTTAAGATGGCACTTTAAGGATAAGAGGTAACCAAATACATCCCGAGGGAATCCAAATACAATATAATTAAATGAAATTTGAAATTCAAAACCAATACCAAACCTGAGGAGACTTCGATCCAAGAGTCACTACGTCGGTTGGAATCATATAACTGCCATCCACTATAATCAACATGGTACACCATCATCATATCAGAATCCACACTACCCAAACCACCAGAGACGATAATAAGAGCAAAGAAAACTAACTAGAAATCATCACATCCAGAACATGAACTTTCACATAGAAACTACAACAAACCTTCACGGATGATTTCGAGGAAGAAAATCCCAGAAAACAACTCGTCATCATCGCCCATAACACCAATTCTGGAATAAAAACCAAATAATCACTAGAAGTAGAAACAAATCCCTTGCTGTTTTTAAAGTAAAAATTGAACATCACCATCGCCAAAGAATCCACAAACCAGAACCGTCCCGACTCCGTTCGTGACCAGAATCCTGACGGTCACCAACCCACACATCCCAAAACTTCTTAGTACCATCGCTCCAGCTCCAACTGGGAGAGGTATAGAGGTACATGAAGTTAAGGGAAGGGGAATTAGTGGACAATCAGTAACATCATATTCATCATCGATCAATAGAAGAAGCTTATAATCCATGATTCAGCTCACACCACAATCATTAATTGAGGACCACCACATCTCAGAATAAAGACAAAATTAGAAACACCTCATACAACACCGATGATTAAACAACCCACACATCCCAAAGCTACAAAGAAGCCACCATATCATATTGATAGGGTGTGAAATGAAGAATCCGGAAGCCAATACAGCATATGAATCGATCTAGGTCGAAACTAGAGAAGCTCACCTTGGATGGGTTGTCAAATCCCATGTGTCAAATCCATAACCTTGAAAAAAACACACTAGGTGTATAAATAAAAGGGGGGTGGGAGAAGGAAGGATGGAGTAAAGGGGGGAGATGAAGCCGAAGATATGCCGACCTCCCCCCACCAAGGAATCTTCGAGAAAACCTAGCAAAAAGTAACCTATTTTTTTCATTGAAACATAAACTGTGGAAAATAAATAGGTTTTATAATCATTTCATTATTTCATTAAATCATAACCAGTATAAAAAGAAGTAGGTTTCATAATCATTTTATCATGGTATAACCCATGAAAGATAATTTTTTTTATAAACATATTTTCATCATAAACATAAACCATTCAGAGAAATAATAAGAATGGTATCCCTATATCATATCCCTAGTAAATCATCACCTCAAATGATGTCATATTAGATGAAAAATTATTTTGAAAGATCACATGTAACATTTCTTGATGAAAATAAATTTTATTTAAAAATAAATTTTTAAATATAAAATTTTTAAAAATATTTTTTAAATAATTTTCTTTGAAAATAAACTTAAAAACTTATAAAGTAATATTTAAAAATAATTTAAAACATTTATTAGGGAAAATATCCATTCCTATTTTATTTTTTTAAAACATATAAAATTTTAAAAATTATTCCCTTTGAAAATAACCTTGAAAAATTATAAAGGAATATTAAAATAAAATAATTTCCATGATGGTGGGAAATTCCTTTCATGTTATACATGTTAAAACAAAGATTTATTTCACATTTTTAGTAAAATACAAACTTGAATTTTTTGGAAAAAAATATAAAAAGTCCTTTCAAAACAGTTTTTAAAAAGAAAAAAATGGTTTAAAATGTATCTAATAAATAATTTTAATATCATTAAAAAAATTTGATTTTTTTAGAAAACATGGTTTTGAAAGAAAAAGGGTATTCGACTGAAGAGAAAAATAAAGAGGATTTTTATTAAAAATAGTTTTTTGAACTATTGAGTATATAAGGAGATAAAAATTAAGGTAAAACATGTATTATCATAAAATAACTAGTCAATAATAAAAGGAATGAGTTTATTGAGTGATATTGTTGATACCACCTAAGAAAACAAAAAAAGAGTATGAAGAGAACTCCAGATATTTCATATCCCAAGGACAGGTTCCAAAAGATCAAAAGGAAAATCAAAACACTCCCAAAGAACTTCACAATAGACTAGATGCACAAGTCTATGCAGTGGAACTACATGACTGTACTCCGTGACAGAGCTGTGCGACTGACCTACGCAACAGAGCTGTGCGACAGAATATGTTTGTGCACCTACGTGGAGCACCTACGTGACGGAACTGCGCGATGTAATTATGTGAGCAACATTTCTTCGACCATGACTCATCTGTGCCTATAAATAGATCCCTTGGGCTCCCCATTTCAGGACTGAAAAAATTTGAAAGACTCTCTGAAACTCCCATTGAATAGATCTTTCGCCTAAATACCTAAAATTATCTTAGGTAGCTCTCTAAACCATGAGAGAAGATACAATTAAACGGGATTAGCATGTTTTGAAAATCCTTTTACAAATTTTACATAGGTTTGGTTCTCCTATGTAAAACATATTCTCCAATCATCATTCATACTTGGCGCCATACTTGCGTGATATACCTATGCGGTACATCAACGTGGGGTACCTACGCGGCATACTTGAACAAGGGACCAACGCGACCAACTCAAGTAACCTTTTTAAAAGCCATTCATGGTAGGGTATATCTTTCATTGGTTCCCTTATCTGAAAGAGACTAAGTTGAATCCTCCACCAAAACCTCCTGACTTGTCAAACCTTTGGGAAAGACACATTAGTGAGTCTCTTATTTGGGTTTGTATTTCCACAGTCAGAGGTTTCCCATATTCGTTTTACAATGGGGTTATGATTCCTAAAGTGTCTGTGAGTTTTTATATCCACAGTCACATGGAAACTTCTCCCAAAAAAAGTACTGGGAAGTTCTCAGTTTTGAGAATGAGGGGTTGGGTTCTGTCCTCCCCTTATAGTCTCTAAGACCCAGAACCTCAGGTCTTTGGTAGGGAAGGTACAATTCACACTTAATTTTCCGTGCAAGAAAAGGAGAAGTCTCCCTTTCCTACCAGGATCAATTTTAGGGTAGCCATATTGGTATAAGCCCCTCACCTTGACCTATTACTCCTTACATTAGACCCTTGTCCAATGTAAATAGAATAAAGGGAAAGCTCATCGCCTCTGCCTCTTCCACGGTCGACACACCCTCTTCTACTAACGGAGGAGGAAAATTTTTAAAGTGTGAATGTATTTGTTGAATCTTTGAAATGATCTTGTTTCTCACACCGAGCATGAATCGTGTGTGCTTAGATATTTTTCATGATCACAAAATTTGAACAATAGAAAGAACTACGAGAACTCTGATTCCCACCATAACCGGGATATATAGGAAACTATCTGAAGGCCTAAGCTCATTGGACATCCTCCTCAAAAATCCAACCCTAATTCCCTTAATCCGGGAATCCTCCTCAGGAATAAGCATCAAATTAAAACCCTCAAGTCATCGAGGCATCCTTTTCAGGATGTAAGCCCAAACTCATCTCTCTCAAAGGACCATACTCTCTTATGAGACTTATCGAACTACATGGTCTTTGATTCTCATTTTTATGGGATACGTAGGATGCATCCTTGAGGTTCAAACCCTACACTTCAAATCAACCCTGTTCTCCTTGGTCTATATTCCCAATAAGGTGTGATCCTACTTGGAAACCCATATCCTTTCTAAGTTCCTCGTGCTGCTTTAGCGTAAGTCCCACACTAAGTTTCAACTAAGCACCTCCTGCTTAGAGGTCCTTATCACATGACCTTAAATGGTATGATGTGTCCTATTAAGCAACACCAAACCATGAGGGTTCTGATTCCTTTCACAAGGATACATTGGTATCCCATTTTATGGGTACAATCCCAAAATTAAAACCAAACCTTCGTCTTCTTGGGTGACAATAAAATTCCAGAGTGCCCCACTAAGTGGCTTAAAAACCAGCATCATCACAAACGATAACTAAAAGAATCTATAAACAGTATATTAGAAAATCCCATTAATGGAAAACCTCGAATACATATATATATTTCCATTAATGAAGAACCTTGAATGCATACTGATGATTCTAAATTTTACACATGTTAATAAGTGATTTCGAATTCCAAGGGATACTTATGAAATACTTGGTAAATTAATAATTATTCATGAAAATATCTTAAATTTACAAATAGAGTCTCAAAGTAGAAAATAATTCCCCCCAAAAGGGTGTGATGAGTCCGACCTCCCATCCTCTCGACCAATTCACGTTCTTAAGTATCGTAAAGTTAAAACTTAACGAACGCCTACCTTTGGAAAGCAGTTCCCCTTTGGATAAAGAACTATTCGAAGTTTCCGATTCCATAAATAAATCTAATGGAAACCACCTAGAAATAGTGATCCTTAAAACTAGAACACATGTTTCAAGGAACTACGAAACAAAAATGGTGAACCCAACATGAATCCTTAACCAAGTTAATAATGTTACCCACCTGTTTGTCCCCTATCAATTGATAATGGAAGGCTAGACAAAGGAATTAATCACGCATGTATCCATCTAAAAAGATGTTGTTTTAATATATCTTGTTTTTGTATTCAAGTTTTCCATAGAACTCCCTTCAATCCAATGAATGGCTTTCTATAAGACAACATCTATAAACTTCCCGACCGCTGCCCAAGTTGTATCTCCATCTACGGGAAAGAAGTCATCTCTAACCCATCATCTTCAAGGCTAGGTATCTAATATGTTGGTAAAGGAATATCACAAACACAGCACAATCCCGACTTTGGAGGCTGCTTGACGGGCCCTCCAGGTCAACAACAATCCTTGACCATCTAGCCAACGATGACCAATGATCAAGAAGTAAATGGTGCCAACCACCATCTCTAACCAATTTGGGTATTTATCCCTGAAACACAATAAAAAATTACTCCTTTACTACAGGTAAGTGGATCAAGGGGTCACTAAAGGCCTCAATTTAGGAATGCAGGAGTCCTTCCTGAGGAATCCCACCAGCAATATCCATCAGAATCATGCGGTAGTGTACCCCCAACATGATGGGGGTGTTGCCTCTGGATGTTTGGCACAGGTCTCTCAGACCTGGGTACACTAGAAGAACTTCCAGGGACAACTTCCGGTCAATAGGGAGTAGGTTATCACCTCTGACTCCTCCAGAGAAGTCCATCAATTTAATTTTATGGCAAACAATGAGCGAGTACATACACCCGTCTGTCCTAATTTTGCTGCTCAGTAGACTCATCTGACAGAAACCCACCAATCCCACGAGATAAACCCGGTGGAGCACCGTGAATAGGCACATAAACCTTTTTACAAGTTATCATCCAGTAACTAGGCTTGTTTGGCTACATTTAAAGAAGTTCACCAATCTAATGTGGTGGCAATTGGTAAAAATGAACATACACCTGTTTACAATCACCAATTTTGTCAGCAATCTCTTCTTCTAGTATTTAAGGAAGTCCGTTAACCATAATTGATGGAAAATAGCGAGTAAGCACATACACCTGCCAATGTTCATCAAGCCTGCCGGCAGTCTCGTTTGGTAGCACCCAGAGAAGTCAGTTGGAAAGCTTCGATGAAAAATTTGGGGAAGACCCAACTATCTGCCACCATACGTGATTACTGTCAATATCCATTAACAGGAAAAGGAGGACAAGAGTAGGCATATACACCTAATCTAGATACGGAATGGATGTATATTCCCATTCCAGCCACTGAAGTCAATAAACACATCTTATCAATGGTGAAAGGGTAGATGCATATCCCTACCCACATTCTGGAAGTATGCCAGGGTATTTTAACAACTAATTCAACAATATCAGGGGAACAAACACATACATATGTCCCCAAACATGGGATGACACATTGGCATGACATATCGGAGAATATACACACCTCTGTTCCAGTCCAGGAGGGTGATGGAGCATATTCCCCCATATCATATGGACAACCGGATCGGGAACACACACCCTTTCCAATTGGAGGTAATCAGTTCGTTCTGGTAACCACTCCAAGGTAGGTACATACACTTTCCCATGATAACCACTTTTCTCAGCAAGTGGCCCCAACTAAGTATAAGAGAACATCCAAGAAAAATTCTCTCCAAACATTGTTGGGAAATCAAGAGTTAAGCTGTGATGTGGCTCCTCTTAATGCTGGAGTTCATGAAGCCCTCAGACATTTATCTATTACTGCTCAAGATACTATCCTCTCATTACCAAATTATGGGAGTGGTAGTTGTAATTCTGAAGTTATGACAACCCTGCTTTTTAATACAACGTAAGCATGCTTTATTACATAAAACTTCACTTGATACAACAAAGAAGATCGAGAGGTTTAGTGTCTTTGGGGCTTAGGATCATTACATAAAAACTTTAAACTTGAAATACAACATCTTTATTGAAAACTTCCTTTACATGACCACTACATTCCTTCGTACTTAGCATTTCATGGGATAACCTGAGGACATGCATAAGAAAAGGGTGAGCTATAAATCCCAGTAAGGGAGTAAACAATAAATAACATGAGGAGTGAAATACATGTTAGGCAATAGGAATATCAATAGAGCATAATAGAAACATGAACATAAAGGCATGATAAAGCATGATAATCATAACATGGAAATGTGGAAACAACACTTAACATTGAATTAGCATGAGCCAAGGCTCATTGCACATGGAGCATGAGTAAACCCTCATTGCACTTGAAGCACGAGTAAACCCTCGTTGCACTTGAATTAGCATGAGTCAACACTCATTGCACATGACGTATCATGATACTATACTTTACCCAATGCATTGGAGCGCTATAAAGGGCGCACCCTTCTTAAACATTTCATTTCATGCATAAGTGTGCCACATGGATCATAAAACATGGATTCATAAAACATAATCATTTATTCCACGATAAAGGAAAGTGGAATTCATACATGAAAATTTATAATCAATATGTAAATGTGCATAAAGGTGAATACCCTTGATGGAGAAATGGGCATTGTATTCACTACACAAAGACATTGGCTTAGAAAATCGGTGCGATTTCGGCAGCGTAACGGCGTGACATAAGAATTCATAAAAAAGGTTGATGAGAGAGAAAGGGGTTCCTCATCATATTTACATGTAATGGACAGTAAGGAGATCATATATATATATATGTCCCAACAATAGAAATGGAATTTAGATTCATGATACAAAAGTATTGCTTGAATGTAAAAGAAGAGAGAGAAGTTCCTTTCGGAATTTCGGCATAGTAACGGGTGTACATGGGAGGCATTTAATGAGAGAGAAAGGGTTCTCCCATCATTAAAACAATAAGAGGGAAGTATGGGGGAGGTGAGAAACCATACCTCAACATTCATAATTGAAATAAAAAGGGAAATACAACTTAAATAAAATTGACAAAAAAATGAGAAAGGAAGAAAACCCCTTACTTGGAAGTGTGCTTCCAAAGGCTAGAGAGAGGCTTGTGAGAGGCTTCTTGGGGAGCTTGGGGCACCTTGAGAGGATTATAGAGAGAGTAGGGCAGAGTTTGGACAAACTTCAAGGGATTTGAGTGAGGAGGAAGTGGGAGCTTGGGTGGGTTTATATAGGAAAGGTGAGAGAATTCTTTATTATTTAGGTTTGGGACCCCTTATATTAAAATAATCCAAACCACAAACCATCCCATGGTATTTGCCCATGGTTTCTGGAAAAGGAAATAGGAAAACAATATTTTACAAGTCCAAGGTCCGAACTTATTAAAAAATTAGGTTTGCTTATGTGGAGGTGAGTCACACTCCCATGGAAATTAATTTAAAAAGGCAAAGTGTTGAATAAGTCTTGAGGGCTCCATTAATGCTTTGAAAAGTGAGTCAAACAAACCCAAAACCTCATTATTTTAATGATAAAACATATATTGTCCGAACATAAGGATTATGGTATTTTATTACATCACCATTGGGTCATTATGATGTCATAAAACACATTATATATTTAAATGGTATTTAATTTTTACCCAAAAATTTGACTGTCTCAGAAAATTATAAAAAATTCACTGTTGGATAATTTCGACGTCCTGATTCCAAAAATAATATTTATTTTATCTAAATAATTTTCTAAATATGTGAATTTTCACTTTTAAAATAAAAACCGACATTTATAAAAAATTCACGGGTTTTGACAGAAATGGCTTTCAAACCTTAATAAAAATTTTAATTGCATTCATAAAATTATAAGATCATTTATATTTAATAAAAATTAATTTAATATTAATAATACTTTATTAAAATATTATTTAATTCAAAAATACTTTAATTTAATAAAATATAATTCTTAATTAAATAATAACTAAAAACACCATTTGTACTTTAAAAACTAATTACAATGTATCAAAAATGACTAGAAATTCTATTCATTATTATATACAAAAAAAATAATGTACATGAACATGGTGCTACTTATTTGTTACATAACCCCTTAAAATAGCCGCATAAGACCTAAGGGTAAGGTGTGTGATGGTGACAGACTCTCGGGGTTGCTCGGATAACATCGCTCGAGTGGTAATCTCTATCAACTTCCATTTTTCCCGTAGATGATCACGTTCGAGCTTGACTTGATGAAGCTCAGCTTGGGCTTGGTCAAGGGCAAAGCCCAAAGACGCCACCTCTTTTCCGATCTCCGAAAAATGGGCTTCGTAAGGGGCAATTCTACTGGATGAGGCCATCGCTTCCTTTGTCTGAGTAGAAAATTGGTTCGTTAAAGCCTTATATTTAAACTACCCAGATGATCACTGTTCAACGGCTATAAAAGTAACGGACACAAATCTTAAAGTAAAACTAAAAAAGTTGATATCTTATAAAAACATTTTTTATAAAGAAACATTTAACTGGATCAAGATGGATTTTCCATTAATGAAATTTTGGGTCGTTACAACATTCCCCCCTTAAGAAATTTTGCCCTCGAAATTTTCCTTTTCCCACACTAAAACAAATGTGGGTAACTTAGCTTCATCATATCCTCTGACTCCCAAGTTGCTTCTTCAAACTTGTGGTTTCTCCACAACACCTTGACGAGGGGCATTGTCTTATTTCGTAGAACTTTTTCTCTACGATCTAAGATCTTCACTGGTTGCTCCTCATAAGAAAGATCGTCTTCTAATTGCACCACCTCAGAAGAGAGTACATGTGAAGGGTCTGGTATGTACTTCCTTAAGAGGGATACATGGAAGACATCATGCACCTTGGCCATAGTAGGTGTAAGTGCTAGTCGATAGGCCACAGCCCCAACACGATCAAGAATCTCGAAGGGGTCGATGTACCTTGGACTTAACTTCCCTTTCTTTCCAAACCTCATGACCTTCTTCCACAGAGATATGTGTAAAAACACCATGTCTCCGACTTTAAACTCAAGGTCTCATCGACGATTATCTGCATAACTCTTCTGTCGACTCTGGGCTGCCTTGATATGCTACTGAATGGTTTTCACCTTCTCCACTATTTCTTCGACCATTTCTGGTCCAAGCAGCTTACGTTCACCGACCTCATCCCAACATGCCGGTGTTCTACACCTTTTCCCATACAGGGCTTCATATGGTGCCATTTGGATGCTCGAGTGGAAACTATTATTATAAAAGAACTCAACTAGAGGAAGATGTTGATCCCATCCTCCTTTAAAGTCCATTGAGCACGCTCTCAACATATACTCAAGTGTTTGGATAGTCTGCTCGGATTGGCCATCAGTTTGAGGATGATAGGCCGTACTGAAGTTCAGTTCAGTATTCAGAGCATGTTGAAGACTCTTCCAAAACTTAGAGGTAAATCTTGGATCTCGGTCAGACACAATAGATAGTGGTACTCCATGCAACCGTACCACTTCCCTGATATATATCCATGCTAGTTGATCCAAAGAGAAATCCTCTCGAATAGTAATGAAGTGTGCAGTCTTTGTAAGACGATCCACAACAACCCAGATTGCATTGTTGCCTTTGGATGTCCTTGGAAGTCCAGTGACGAAGTCCATGGTGATGTTCTCCCATTTCCATTCTGGTATGGGCAATGGTTTCATCATCCCCTTAGACTTCTGCCTCTCTGCCTTCACTTGCTGACACACCAGGCACTTTGATGTATATTCAGCGATCTCCTTCTTCATATTATCCCACCAAAAGTTTTCTTGGAGATCTCGATACATCTTTGTGCTCCCTGGGTGAATAGAGAAATTTGAACTATGTGCATCATCCAAAAGTTCCTTCTTCAGCTCCGAACTTGATGGAACACATAGTCTTTTCCAAAACCGCACAATTCCTTCTTCATTAACATTAAACTCTGAGGATTTTCCCTTTTTGATAGCTTCCACTTTTTCTTGGATTCCTGCATCATCCTTTTGAGCATCCTTTAACCTTTCCAAAAGAGATGGTTGAGCAATCATTTGTGAAAGTATTGATGATGTTCCCTTTTTTATGATTCCCACGTCCATCTTCATCAAGTCTAAGAAGATTGGATCCTTCTCAATTCTCATCATTGATAGAATTGCTGGATCCTTTCTACTTAGGGCATCCGCCACCTTGTTCGCCTTCCCAGGGTGGTAATGTATTGAACAGTCATAATCCTTGATGAGCTCTATCCATCTTATTTGGCGCATATTAAGCTCTTTTTGTGTGAATATATATTTAAGACTCTTGTGGTCATTATATATCTCACATTTCTCTCCATAGAGATAATGCCTCCAGATTTTCAAGGCAAAGATCACCGTCGCCAACTCCAGATCATGCGTTGGATAGTTTCGCTCATGGATTTTCAACTGCCTTGAGGCATAGGATATCACTTTATCATTCTTCATCAGCACACATCCTAAGCCCTTCTTCGAAGCATCACTGAATACCACAAAAAGCTCCCCACTTGTGGGTAAAGTGAGCACGGGTGCAGTGATAAGCCTCCTTTTCAACTCCTTGAATATTTCTTCGCATTCATCACTCCAAGCAAACTTTACTCCCTTTCGAGTTAGCTTGGTAAGAGGGTTGGACAATCGTGAGAAATTTCTCACAAATCGTCGATAATATCCAGCTAACCCCAAGAAGCTACGGATATCAGTTACCGATGTTGGCCTCGGCCATCCCTCAATTGCATCTGTTTTGGAGGGGTCCACAGATATCCCATTTCTTGTGATGATATGACCCAAGAATGAGACTTCCTTCAACCAAAACTCACACTTTCTGTACTTTGCATAGAGCTTCTCCTTGCGCAAAGTCTCTAGTACAGTTTTTAAATGCTCCTCATGGTCCTCCTTGGTTTTGGAGTATATTAGAATATCATCAATAAAGACTACCACAAATTTGTCTAGGTAATCTCTAAAGACTCTATTCATCAAGTCCAAGAATATTTCTGGAGAATTGGTGAGTCCGAAAGACATTACTATGAATTCATAGTGCCCGTACCTTGTACGAAAAGCAGTCTTGGGGATATCTTCCTTCTTCACCCTTACTTGATAATATCCCGAACGCAAGTCGACCTTGGAGAAGTATTGTGCTCCACGCAGCTGATCAAACAAGTCATCAATTCTTGGGAGAGGATACTTGTTCTTTATCTTGATTTTGTTAAGTTCACGATAATCGATGCAAAGCCGCATTGACCCATCCTTCTTCTTGACGAAGAGGACTGGTGCACCCCATGGTGATGCACTTGGGCGTATAAACCCTTTATCCAGATTCTCCTGTAGTTGTTTCTTCAGTTCTTCAAGCTCAACCACAACCATTCTATATGGAGTCTTGGATATTGGTAGCGCCCCAGGTATAAGTTCAATTGAGAACTCAACATATCTTCTTGGAGGAAGACCAGGAAGTTCCTCTGGAAATACTTCAGCGAATTCCCTCACAATAGGCATTTCTTCAAGGGTGGTTTCTTCCTTGGACTTAATCATCTGAGCCAGATATGCGTGCTCATAAGGCAGTAATATCTATGCTTGAGATGATGGAGCTAAAGGAGATTCATCTTCCTCCTGACACTTGTAAAGAATCGGGGGTCGATTCTCCATATGGAGTGTGATTTCCCTCTCCTGACAATTTATGTTGGCTCTATATAAGGAAAGCCAATCCATACCAAGAATTGCATCAAATTCCACCAAAGGGAGTATGACGAGGTTCGCCGGGAAATTCAATCCACAGATTATAACAGGGGAGGACTTATACTCATGGGATGCAATGATTGCCCCATTTTCCATACTCACCGACATCTTTACTTCCATGATTTGTGGTGGTGCAGGGATTATTCTACTAAACTTTTGAGATATAAAAGAATGCGTAGAACCTGAATCAAAAAGTACGTTCTCTATTCTTGAATGAATAACTAGCGTACCTGTCACCACTTCGTTGTCGGGGTTCACTTCGGCAGAAGTGATGGAAAAAGCTCTTCCTTACTGTCTTGGAGGTTGTTGATTGCCTCCGATAACCCTTGGATTAGGGCACTGATTCGCAAAATGACCCGGTTCTTTGCATTTGAAGCATTGAACAACGCGTTCAGGTTCGAACGGAGCGTTCCTCTCCTCTTTCGCAGCCGCGGGTCCTTCTTGCTGACAGTTAACAGCTAGGTGCCCTTCTCTTCCACACTTGAAGCATTTTCTTGTCCCCCTAAGGCAATTTACAGGGTGCTTCTTTCCATACTTTTGGCAAGTGGGGTGCTGGAATTTCTTAGCACCGTTGGATTTATCCATCGGACCACCAGCATTGAATTCCACCTTCCGCTTCTTGTCCCCATGATACCCCTGTGATTCTCCGATCTCCATTTCAACCTTGAGGGCACATCGGACAATTTCCTCATAGCTGTCGAAGTCACGGATCGCTAATGATTTCCGCAAGCTAGGCTTCAGCCCACCAAAGAAGCGGTCAACCTTGCATTAGGGGGTAACGACAAAGCCGGAAGCGTATCGTGCAAGCCTTGTGAAGTTTGCCTCGTACGCTCCCACAGATTCCTCATCTTTCTGCTTGAGGGAAAGGAAGTCCCTTTCCATCTTAAGACGGAGGGTGCGTGGAAAATATTTATCGAAAAACATCTTCCGGAATACCTTCCACTCCAAAGCCTCAATCTCCTCCTCAGGCTTCATATTTTTGATCAACGTCCACCATTGATCAGCTTCACCCTCCATACGAAAAGCTGCCAGGAGAACCTTCTCTTTTTCAGAGCATTGGAGGATGGAGAATATCTTCTCAATGGAGTTGATCCATTGTTCAGCGATCGTGGGATCAGATGATCCACTAAAAGAAGGAGGCCTTTGTCTCATGAATCTTTCAATAGCGACTTGTTCTTTCTTAGGGGGGGTTGAACGTTCCTCTTGAACAGTGTTTCTATTCAAAACTTGAGTTAGCTGAGAGAGAAGCGTGACAAAGTTCGCGATTCCCGCTCCCATTGGATTGGGCATCTCATAAGTACAATCATCACACTGATCTTCACAATGGTTGTTAGCCCGAGTTCTCCTATTACCGGCCATTGGCTGGAATAAAAGAAAGTTAGGGGTAACGCATAAAGGTTAATCCAAAGACAAAAGTTGATGACTTATAAATAAACATTAATCTCTTTAACTCATGAGTCTATAGGATTCAATCCAGGCTTTTCATGATCTTCCTTCTAAAATATATTCTTAGGGGAATTTTTCCTTTAATAAGGGTTCATACTAAGATTGTGAATTCATCAAAACATATCCCCCGGGAGTGTCGTAACCAAGAGTGCAGCAAGGCCCTTTGTCGTGCACCAGTTCCCGTTCGAGTCTAGCTCAAAGTGGTGTTTTCGGGTTTTACCCCTAGGATACATCTGTGCCAGAGCCGCCTCTACCTGCTCGTATCCAGACAGGGATGTATTTGTTTGATAAACCACTTACTTAGTATTTACCAAAACATAGGTATGTTTTTATTATTCTTAGTCTTGTATCTAAGGCTTTACTAGGGTTTCCTAATCCCAAAAATAACTAAACCTATCCTCTGATACCAACTATGACAACCCTGTTTTTTAATACAACTTAAGCATGCTTTATTACATAAAACTTCACTTGATACAACAAAGAAGATCAAGAGGTTTAGTGTCTTTGGGGCTTAGGATCATTACATAAAAACTTTAAACTTGAAATACAACATCTTTATTGAAAACTTCCTTTACATGACCACTACATTCCTTCGTACTTAGCATTGCATGGGATAACCTGAGGACATGCATAAGAAAAGGGTGAGCTATAAAGCCCAGTAAGGGAGTAAACAATGAATAACATGAGGAGTGAAATACATTTTAGGCAATAGGCATATCAATAGAGCATAATAGAAACATGAACATAAAGGCATGATAAAGCATGATAATCATAACATGGAAATGTGGCAACAACACTTAACATTGAATTAGCATGAGCCAAGGCTCATTGCACATGGAGCATGAGTAAACCCTCATTGAAATTGAAGCACGAGTAAACCCTCGTTTCACTTGAATTAGCATGAGTAAACACTCATTGCACATGACGTATCATGATACTATACTTTACCCAATGCATTGGAGCGCTATAAAGGGCGCACCCTTCTTAAACATTTCATTTCATGCATAAGTGTGCCACATGGATCATAAAACATGGATTCATAAAACATAATCATTTCTTCCACGATAAAGGAAAGTGGAATTCATACATGAAACTTTATAATCAATATGTAAATGTGCATAAAGGTGAATACCCTTGATGGAGAAATGGGCATGGTATTCACTACACAAAGACATTGGCTTAGAAAATCGGTGCGATTTCGGCAGCGTAACGGCGTGACATAAGAATTCATAAAAAAGGTTGATGAGAGAGAAAGGGGTTCCTAATCATAGTTACATGCAATGGAAAGTAAGGAGATCATATATATACATGTCCCAACAATAGAAATGGAATTTATATTCATGATACAAAAGTATTGCTTGAATGTAAAAGAAGAGAGAGAAGTTCCTTTCGGAATTTCGGCATAGTAACGGGTGTACATGGGAGGAATTTAATGAGAGAGAAAGGGTTCTCCCATCATTAAAACAATAAGAGGGAAGTATGGGGGAGGTGAAAAACCATACCTCAACATTCATAATTGAAATAAAAAGGGAAATACAACTTAAAGAAAATTGACAAAAAAATGAGAAAGGAAGAAAACACCTTACTTGGAAGTGTGCTTCCAAAGGCTAGAGAGAGGCTTGTGAGAGGCTTCTTGGGAGCTTGGGGCAACTTGAGAGGATTCTAGAGAGAGTAGGGCAGAGGTTGGACGAACTTAAAGGTATTTGAGTGAGGAGGAAGTGGGAGCTTGGGTGGGTTTATATAGGAAAGGTGAGAGAATTCTTTATTATTTAGGTTTGGGACCCCTTATATTAAAATAATACAAACCACAAACCATCCCATGGTATTTGCCCATGGTTTCTGGAAAAGGAAAGAGGAAAACAATATTTTACAAGTACAAGGTCCTAACTTATTAAAAAATTAGGTTTGATTATGTGGAGGTGAGTCACACTCCCATGGAAATTAATTTAAAAAGGCAAAGTGTTGAATAAGTCTTGAGGGCTCCATTAATGCTTTGAAAAGTGAGTCAAACAAACCCAAAACATCATTATTTTAATGATAAAACATATATTGTCCGAACATAAGGATTATGGTATTTTATTACATCACCATTGGGTCATTATGATTTCATAAAACACATTATATATTTAAATGGTATTTAATTTTTACCCAAAAATTTGACTGTCTCAGAAAATTATGAAAAATTCACTGTTGGATAATTTCGACGTCCTGATTCCAAAAATAATATTTATTTTATCTAAATAATTTTCTAAATATGTGAATTTTCACTTTTAAAATAAAAACCGACATTTATAAAAAATTCACGGGTTTTGACAGAAATGGCTTTCAAACCTTAATAAAAATTTTAATTGCATTCATAAAATTATAAGATCATTTATATTTAATAAAAATTAATTTAATATTAATAATAATATTTTATTAAAATATTATTTAATTCAAAAATCCTTTAATTTAATAAAATATAATTCTTAATTAAATAATAACTAAAAACACCATTTGTACTTTAAAAACTAATTACAATGTATCAAAAATGACTAGAAATTATATTCATTATTATATACAAAAAAAAATAATGTAAATGAACATGGTGCTACTTATTTGTTACATAACCCCTTAGAATAGCCGCATAAGACCTAAGGGTAAGGTGTGCGATGGTGACAGACTCTTGGGGTTGCTCGGATAACATCGCTCGAGTGGTAATCTCTATCAACTTCCATTTTTCCCGTAGACGATCACGTTCGAGCTTGACTTGATGAAGCTCAGCTTGGGCTTGGTCAAGGGCAAAGCCCAAAGACGCCACCTCTTTTCCGAGCTCCGACAAATGGGCTTCGTAAGGGGCAATTCTACTGGATGAGGCCATCACTTCCTTTGTCTGAGTAGAAAATTGGTTCGTTAAAGCCTTATATTTAAACTACCTAGATGATCACTGTTCAACGGCTATAAAAGTAACGGACACAAATCTTAAAGTAAAACTAAAAAAGTTGATATCTTATAAAAACATTTTTCATAAAGAAACATTTAACTGGATCAAGATGGATTTTCCATTAATAAAATTTTGGGTCGTTACAGAAGTTCCTTATCAGACACTTCATCATGAAGGCTTTCTTCATGAAAATTCGGTCAATCAAGAGTGCCTATCTCTGGATGACAGCCATGAAAACCCTCTGCGTGGCTAGAAGAACAAGGAGCAAGAAGATTTATCCCCAGCTGTAATCCATTGTGGTGATCCTCCCCATGATGGAATTCGCTGCGAAATTCCTCTCTGCAATAGTATTTCGCATTTTCAAGACAATTACATAATTGAAAATGTAGCGAGGAGAAATACCTCCTATATTGAGGCACTTGAAAATACAAAGCCAGTCAGGTCTGATGCCTTGTCATTTATGGGTGAAATACTTTCTCATCCAAAAGTCCTCTTAAGGGAACAATCATTCTCCAAAACTCTTTTAGGTCATTTATCTTCTAATACAGAGCATCCACTCTGGTCAGATCAAGTGGAGAAACCTCTTGTGAAAGATGATGAAAATGTGTTAAACATGAGGAAACAATTAGTTAAAGGAGAAATCCCAGTCATGTTCTGGCCTTTGAAAAATTCTCAGTATAAAATTCTAGAATTGATAACAGAATATTACATTCATGAAATTCATCCCAAATTATGAAAATCTCTTCTTCATTTGAAAACCAAAGTCTTACCATATTATGAATATCAAAATAATGTAAAGGTAATAGAAGGGTTGCATCACCAAATTGACTTGGCATGTCTCTCAATTTCTCAACATCCAATGGTTGAAAAACAGCAGTGAACCCTTCAGCGTGCATGTATCAATTCTCTAATGAGTCTACACTAGTTAATTTCTGATTCCCCATCTAATGTTCATATCAGAGGATGAGGGGAATATGGAGTATTGCATTTACTGCACTCTAAAATCAGCAAAGTAGGCCAAAAGTGGTTTCATGCAATGTTATTGCCCACAGTCGGCCACAATCAATAGGTTTTGTATGTAATCAAATGTGCTCTCAAGGACAGGTCTCAACGAGTTCTCATCAGAATCAAGTCCAAAGAAAAGAATTTGTTGAGCTACTTTTACAACAAGCATTTGAGAATCTTGATCAGACATCTCTCTTAGAGGATGTTAGGCATTAGAGAATGAAAATTTCTGAAATAGCACAACAATCTTTTGAAACATGTGATTTAAGTGATTGTTGGATGATGCACCTAGCTAATTTCTGAACCAAAATCCAAAAAATCAGAAGATAAGTTGCACAAATGTTATCCATAGAAGTTCAAGAATCGCCCCAGATTTCAAGGTTGGGGGATCATTTAATTCAACATTCAAATTCATTAAAAAATGTTCAAATATTTGAAAAAGAAGAAAAGGAACATCCCTATCCTGCAGGGCTGGGGGATTTTTTACATCTGCAATACCCATTTCAACGAAAGTCAGTTTTCTCCCGATTAGGGAAGAAGTCACAAGGAAAGAGTACAACTGAACTATCCAATGATTTCCTTCAGGTTATTGTCTGCCAAATAGTTCTAGGGAATTCTTCATATAGGAGGAAAAAGTCTCATAGATGACACAAAGGGAGACGATCTAGCAGAAACACTGACAGAATTACATCAATGCATTATGTGTTAGTGAATGTTATTAATAACATTATAGAAGATCCTCCAAAAAATAATTCCAGTTCAGGGGAATCAGAAGATGAATTTCTTTTCCATAATATGGTACACACCACGACAAATGAAGAAGGTGTGCATACCCAAAATCAGAGGCCTACCCAGAATCTAGGTATGCCTTAAAATAACCAACTCCCCCCTCTCTGAAAGGCATCTAAAAAGGGGAAAGGAAAAAAGTTATATTGAATCTCACTTTTCCACTAGAGAAGGTCAATATCTTTCACTTGAAGAGAGATTTGTATAGCAAGAAGAGGAAATTAAGGAGTTGAAAATACTCAACACAGAGTTACTTTGAAATAGCATTCCTACTAGACAGTATCCCCAGGAAAGTTCTCAACTTGTAAATCTGGTAGGATCTCCTCAGAAAAGACGGTTTGTAGTAACTACAGATGAAGATAATGAATTACCTCTATTGGGTATACAACCAAGGTAGGTATCAGCACCACCATCAGTGGTTTTACCGGTCACTGCACCAGCTCAAGCTATAGTTACTATACCTGGATAGGTTTCAGCTCATTCAGATGTTCCCTAAATGCTTATGAACACAATTGAGGAATTAACGACTCGATTGGAAGATATAGAGGAATTATGTGCACCAGTTCAGCTGGAAAAGAGATCTTACCCAGAATGGGTGGATTAAATTCCTCCCCCACTAAATTTTGTGAATACCACATTCCCAATATTTAATGGTTTGGGAGATCCATAACAACACCTGACACATTTTGTTTCTTGTTGTGATCCCATGATGGGAACTTCTCAACAACAAGAAGAAGACAAGCTTAGGTGTTTTGTACAGTCATTACAAGGACCATCTTTTGTCTGGTATACAAGTTTCCAATATCGATTAATTACTGGATAGGAAGATCTCTATTAGAAATTTCTTATCCAATTTATCTCAACACTACCAAAGATGACAATTTTTGATCTTACTAATTATAAACAAAGGTATAATGAAAGAGTTTCAGATTTCATTGCATGATGGAAAGGATTAACATATTACTGAAGTCTAGAACTCCCTCAAGAAGAATTGCTAGAAATCTATGTGGAAAATCTACGTGACGAATTAAGCACACCATTGATCCCTGTGAAATACATAGGAGGGTTTCGAGACCTTACTTCAATCGCTCAACAGATAGAATATTATATTATAGAAACTAAGGCTAAAACTCATGTAATTCCGTCAGCTCTAGTGAGGAGGATATGAAAGGCATAAGATGCTACAATCACCCTCAAACAGGCACCTGTACCTAATTTTACTTCAAGAACCTCATTATACCGAAGGACTCCACCTCTTGAGCATCAACATCAATGACTGCCTCATCATGATGATCAAAGAGATCAAAGGCGTAAGAAGTTTGAGGAATTAAAGAATAAAGTTTACTCTTTCAGGAATGAACAAGTTCTTGGTTACTTCATCTCATCTATAGAAAACAATTTGGTTCAGTTTCTAATGCCTAAAAATCCAAATAAATATGGAGATGAAGATCATCCGAATTATTGTCCCTTTCATCATATGTTGGGACACCCTATTCAGGAGTGTTTTGTATTCAAAGACCTGTAAAAGATGGTATAATCTAGACAAGTGAAATTGAAAATTTCATCAGCTCAAGTAGCATGTGTTACTGCTACCAATCTAGAGAAAGAGGGAGAATGGAAAGAGGTTAAAAGTAAAAATGTGCAAAAATATGATGATTGGATGATCAGGAAAACAATCATATGGACTCATGCTATTTTATGATCATAGTTGAAATAACCAATTGTATCTTCTTCCACTCCTACCACAACAAAACCATCTTTATCAAAAGGCCATTCCTCAAAGAAGAAAAGTGAATATAAGGACAAAGAGCGGTTAGAAGAAGACGATCTCATGTCAAGGCCAAAGTTATCCATGACCCTGGTAGATTTTATGCCATATATTTCAAAATCACGGGAACTGCCCCACCAAATGGTACAACTAGAATTAACCTGTCAAGAAGAATCTTCATCATATGAAGAATTGATCTTTGGTTCTGTTAATGTTATCCATTTAACAGATTCTTATGCCAATGGTGATTCTGATTATAGTGAGCCAGAATTCTTTATACCTAATTGGGGAACAAGAGGAAGGGGCCAAGGTCGAGGATATAGTGGAAGACGTGGGAATTCCAAAAATCACCATTTTAACTCTACCCCTTCTCGAACCATATATGCGGTAGAAACTCATGGAAGAGCCCTTCAGCAGGATCAATTGGAATAAGGAGTTTCTTCCATGAAAGACAGGTTTGGTTCTGACATAATTATTTTGGAAGACCGATTAGAAGCCACAACATCTTCTTCTCAACAAATTAATTGACCTAGTCAGTCTAATTTACCAAAGGTAGCAGTATTTCCAGCTTCTTCTCCGACATAGAGTACATCTACATCAGAAGCATAAACTTCCAAATCACCTAAAAAACCACATTTCCATGCTGGGAAATGTAGACCTTTGGAACAAAAGTATGATGTATTGAAAGAATTTACCCAAGTACCGGCAAAGTTATCAATTTTGGATGCTTTGAATCCGTCAAAAGATCTTCGAGAAGCACTCATTGAGGCTTTGTTAAGTCGTCAAGAATTTGAAACCGAAGCTACTACTGCTAAGGTTTACTATATAGAGAATGATCCTAAAGAATGTCATGCAGTCATATATTTTACGGATGAAGATGAAGATGATGTTGTGAATGGGAATATCATACCTGTTTATTTTTCTGGCAAGGTCAATAACATAGATATCTGACGAGCCTTCATTGATAATGGCTCCGGGGTCAAACACATTCCCGTTCGTACACTTCGTCGATTGAGCCTGATTGAATCTGACTTATCTCCTTCAACTGTAATGTTTCAAGGATATGAAAATAATGAACAAGAACCTCTGGTCAAGATTATACTTAAAAATCAGTTTGGAGATCTTGTGTGTAATTTATATTTCATGGTTGTTTGTCAGGACACAAACTTCAATATTCTTCTTGGAAGGCCTTGGTTGCATCAATATACATCCATAACTTTTTCATATTACCAATGTCTGAAATAATATTTCAATGGTCAAATAAAAACATTTTATAGTGATAAGGTTTCATTCAAAAAATGTGAATCTCAATACATTAAGGCAGAGTTTTATTACACAAATGGAACAAAGCCCATGACAAAGAAGATAACCAGAGTTAATGCTCCAAATTTACTAGAAAAGATCCCAAAAAATCCATTCATACATTTGAGTATAGATTATGTGTTACCCATTAATCAAATTAAAAGGGTAAAACCAAACCTAAAGACTCATCCAGTAATTTCCATAATGTCAATTACGACAATTGAGCCTGACAACATAGAATAAATTATTGATACACCAAGAAATGATGAAAGCCTGAATGGAGATGTTTTCATCTCATTTTATGAACTACAACAAGCCTCTACTTCGTCAACTAGAGTAGAAAAGATAGTGTTAATTCTATAGGAATACAAACATGTTGATTCTCAATCCATAAATCCCTCTTTATTACCATAGGAAGACCCTTCGTCATCAGTAGGGTCAAATATGGTGGCCTTTTCTTTCGGGATGTTCAAATACTAATTTCTCCCCTAACACTGAAAGTTTTGACTCATCATCTACAATGCAAGTAGAAATAGAATAGGTAATACATAATGAAGAAGAAGAGGAAGATCTCGGGGATGCTCCTCCAGCATTTGAAGAAGGCGTCTCTACCACCAGGGATGAACTCAGAGAAATAAATCTGGGTACAAAAGAAGATCTAGGCCCCACTCTAATTAGTGCAGCCATAAACTTTGAATAACAAGAGGTGTATACTTCCTTTCTAAAGAAACATTGAGATATTTTTTTTGGAATTATACAAAAATTCAAGGTCTTAATCCTGATATATCCACCCATCATTTGGGTTTTCCAGAAGAACATCATGGATTTAAGCAAGTAGCAAGGAGAACAAACCCAACTCATGCCTATAAAATTGAAGCTAAAGTTGATAAGCCTATGAAGGATAACTTTTTAAGGGAATTTTAGTATCCCGAATGGCTAGCCAATATTGTCCCAGTGAAAAATAAGAATGGGAAAATTAGATTCTTTATTGATTTCAGAGATCTTAATCGGCATTGTTCTAAAGATGATTTTCCAGTCCTGATTATAGAACTTTTAATTAACGTAATGGCTAGATATGAAGCTCTTTCCTTCATGGATGAATATTATGGGTATAATAAAATCCATATGGCTCTAGAGGATGAAGAATATATAGACTTTAGATCCCCTCAAGGTGTGTTTTGCTATTGGGAAATGCCCTTTGGCTTAAAGAATGTAGGTGAAACATACCAACGTGCCATGAACCATATCTTCAAACCCTTCTTAGTGAAATTTGTTGAATATTATGTGGATGATTTGGTGTTAAAATCTAGACAACATTCCAATCACTTGGATGATTTAGAAACCATATTCAATAAACTTCGGCAACAAACTTTGAAGATGAACCCCTTGAAATGTGCTTTCGGGGTAACCTTAGGAAAATTTCTTGGATTCATTGTATGCCATTTTGGTATCGAAGTTGATCCTAAGAAAAAGAAATCTATCATTATTATGTCACCTACTTTAAATTTGAAATAATTAATAGGACTCCAAGGAAACTTGGCCTATATTCGGCGCTTTATCACCAATTTGGAATAAAAGTGTTTACCCTTCACCAGATTAATGAAGAAGGGAGTCACCTACCAATAGATTAAAGATTGACAAGAAGCATTTAATACCCTCAAGAAATATCTCTTGAGTCCACAAATATTAATGCCACCTGTTGAAGGAAGACCAATTATTGTCTATGTGATAGCTTTAGAGGGATCAGTAGGTGCCTTCCTCTCCCAAAAGAATGATGCCGAGAATGAAAATAGCCTTTACTATCTCAGTTGAACTATGCTTGATGCGAAAACTCAGTATTCAAGTATTGAAAAGTGCTGTATGGAATTAATCTTTGTAGTTTAAAAATTGAGGCCCTACTTTCAACATCATGAGGTCCAATTGGTGTCTCATAATAATCGACTCAAATTTATCCTCAGTCATCCTATACTTACAGGACATCTGGCACAACGGGCGGTTATTTTTCAACAATTTGATATCCAATTTGTACCTCAAAAGGCAATAAAAGGCCAAGATCTGGCTGACTTTCTTGCTAAGCGTCCATCTGCGAAAGATACATCGTTTAATACCAAGATTCCTGATGAAGAGGTCTTCTCTATTTCAGATAATTCCCAAACATGGGAAATTTATTTTGATGGTGCTTCTAGAAGTCCAACATGAAAGAGAATAGAAAACCCTAAACTCAACAAGGTTGGATTAGGAATTGTACTTATTTCCCCAGAAAAGGTATTATTTCCTTATTCTTTCCTATTATCGGAAGGTGGTACCAATAATGAAGCAGAATATCAAGCTTTCATTTTAGGTTTGGAATTGGCCCTTCAGGTGAAAATGGATCATTTAAAGGTAAATAGTGATTCAGAATTGGTAATAAAACAAATTAATTGGGAATATTCCATCAGAAAAGAAGAATTAATTCCTTTGTGTGATTACATCATAGGGTTAATGGATAAATTTCCCTCAGATCCAACATTGTCTTATGTCTCGCGATCAAAAAATGCTCAAGTAGATGCACTGGATAACGCAGCTACAACCTTGGCAGATCCAAATCAGGATGAGACAGTTATCAGCATAACCCATCACCACATGTCCTCATCTTTTGTTCAAACTAGAATGGAGGAAATTAATCTAATTTTCCCTATTTTTGAACCATATGGTCATACCCCAGGATGGAGAACATCCATCATGGAATATCTTCATAATGGGGTACTTCCATCAGATAGGGCTGAGAAGGAATAGATCCGACAATGAGCAGCCAATTTTACTATTTATGATTGTCCAGACCACCAAAAGATCATTTACAAGCGAGACTTTGATGGAATTCTCTTCAGATGTATTGATAGAGAAGAGACTGTTGATGTCATTAAATAAGTACATTCAGGAGTTTTTGGTGGCCACCAATCTGGGCACAAACTCTCTGATCAGATCCTAAGTCTTGGATACTTTTGGCCTTCAATGACGCAGGATTGTACAGATTTCACTAAAAAATTTCATCCCTGTAAAGTGCATTACAAATTCATTCATCAACCCCCAGAGTTTCTATATACATCTAAATACTCTTGGCCATTCTCCACATGGGGAATGGATGTAGTAGGGCCTTATCCTTCTGCCACTACTAAACAGTTCAAATATATTCTCATTGATACTGAATTCTTCTCTAAATGGGATGAGGAAATACATCTCAAGGAAGTCAGATCCAAAAGCATTGTTAGTTTTGTCAAAAATAATATCATCACTAGATTTGGCATCCCTCATAATATTTCTACGGAAAATAACACTAATTTTTGTTCTGCCGAAGTAAAAAAGTTGTATCAGGAACATAATATCAAGTCCAACCATTCATCTCACTATCATGCAGCAACCAATGGATAGATAGAGGAATTCAATAAGACCCTATCAAATATACTCCAGAATATGGTGGATAAAGATAAGAAATCATGGCCTGATAATCTTTTGAATGCTTTGTGGGATTATCAGACAACTACCTATACTGAAACCCAAGAAACTCCTTATTCATTGGTATATGGAACTGAAGTAGTTTTTCCAATTGAAATACAATTTCCTTCACTTAGAGTTTCAATATGTGATTAGTTGTCTACAGATGAAAGATATCATAAAAAATTCAATGAGTTGGAAATATTAGATGAGAAAAGATTGTATAATTTGCATCATCTAGAAGTCTATCAAAACAGAATAGCACGAGCTTTTAATAAGAAAGTTCTCCTTCGTTCATTCCTTCAAGGATAATTGGTATTGGTCCTTAGGAATCCAATGATACCATAAAATAAACATCCAAGACTTGATCCAAAATGGGAAGGATATTATTCTATACATAAGGTCTATTCAAATGGAGCCTATGCCTTAATCTCAATGGATGGTGAGCTTATCATAACTCCAACAAATGAGAGATTTTTAAAGAAATAATTTGTGTAGTTTTGTACAAATAGTCCTCACTGAAATAATTTAAACTGTACAATACCATAGTCCTCACTGAAAAACTTTAAACTGCACAACCCCCATGTACTAGTTATAAGACATTAAACTGCATAACAACTATCATCATCCATGCTGCATGATGTTAAAATGCATAGCGTCTTCATCCTTTTCACATGATGTTAAATTACATGACATAATTTGTACAACTAACATTATCTCTATATGATGTTAGAAGCTTCAATAAACAAACATCATTGACATCATCACTACTCCTTAGTAGTAAATGAGTTCCACTCTCTCCTATGTCTGAGTCAGATCTGCATAAAGACCATGTTTTCAAGAACTACATATGGATCGATTCTCATTTTCAATGAGGTACGTAGAGAGTCCTAAATCTCAATTTTTTGGGCCCAGCCACCATCAAAAAATATTCTTATTTTCTTTTCTCCTTCTATATATGAATAAGATCTATACGAAGTGTTTCCTTAAGATATATGATTTGGTCCTTATACCATTTTATGTCTTAAGATTTACTGTTCTCTCAGAATGTGTTAAAAATCCCCCATTCCTCATGTAAAAATCCATTAAGACGAGGAATGATTGTTTAATGAACTACATATGGCTTGATTATCATCTATTTTGAGATACAAAGAGATGCCTAGATCTCCAATCTTGGGCCTAATCGCGATAAAAAAACCCCTTTATTTCTTGTATAAGAATCAAATCTGCATAGAGAATGTTTTTAGAACTATATATGACTTGATTCTTTCCCCATCAAGACATATAGTAACACTTGAGTTTTATCCATTAATCTAGTTATAATATGTCTTTCCTTTCATATTATTTCATTGTCGTCCTTACCGCATGACATTAAACTGTATGGAAATATGATACCCCTATTCTTTATCTCTGTCACCTTTGTATTATAAAAAATAACCTTACTAATCCTTGTTTCTCACACCAATCATAGATGAAGTGAGCTTAGGAATTGGGTAAAAGGATTATTTATATAAGTAAGGTATTTAAATTCCTTACAGGGGTGCAAATGTCCTCACTGCATGACTTAAAACTGCATATAACCATATTAATTTAAAGGAAACAAAGAAAGTCTCCATTTTACATGAGTCAGATCTATGTATAGGACGTCAAACTCATGGCCAATACTGGTTCAAATATTTCTCATATGCATTGAACATAAATCCTTTCCATATTTCATACTCTTTATCTTGAATATTTTCAAATCATCATAATCTTTCTTATGGTTTATAGTGATAGGGTTTCTAATACCTGAGAACTATTTTTCTTGACTATGCAGTACGTGCCCTTAAGTGTCCTTGCATAAGTTGCCTATAAAACAGGCCTATCAGTCAAAAGATGCTACTATTTGACTATGCATCATATGCCTATGTAGTTGACCCTACATAACACAACCCCCATAATAAGTTTGTCAAATAATGGTAACTTCGTTCTTGGTTATAGTATATTTGTCCCCTTTAATCTTTGATGACAATATACAAGAATCTGTATTTTGAAACAGTCATTCAAGTATACTTGTCCCATTATCTTTCCCAAAATTTGAAAGTATTCAATACCATTCTTTACACATTTCTCTCACCATGTGTTTGATGCACTATGAAATAACCTAGAAATCACTTGGCCACATGTTATATACTGTTTCCATTTCTGGTCCTAGTTGTATGACCTAAAACTATAGACACCATACCTCTTACATTTGGGTCAGACCTTCGTAAAAGTATCATTCCTATAATTATTTGGACAGTCTTGGTTGGAAATACCCCTTCAATATTCAGGTACCTTTCTCCATAAATCAAACTATGTGCTTCGGAAAATCTGAATCCCCATAAACTTTCTTCAGCTTTTAGCAATATAACATTAAACTTCTAAGAGCTCTTTTGTTTGACTATGCAGTACATGCCCTTAGGTGGCCTTTCATAAGTTTCCTATATAACAGGCCTATCAGTCAAAAGATGCCACTATTTGACTATGAAGCATATGCCCCAGTTGGCCCGGCATAATACAACCCCCATAACAGGTTTGTCAAATAATGGTAACTTCATTCTTAGAAAATACTTTCTCTAATGATTTTATCCCTTTTCCCATATCATTCCTCTATTCTAGAAATCCCCTCATCAGAGTTTTCAATTTTCCCATCCATACCTAAATATGATAGTATATTTCCAAAAAAATTATCAAGAAATTGGGAGATTTTCGTACCTTTGGTCAAAGATAAAGACTTAAAACTACACAACACAATGTCCTCACTACATGAATTAAAACTACACAACAAAATTTCCTCACTGCATAACTTAAAACTACACAACACAATGTCATCACTGCATGGCTTAAAACTGCACAGTATGATATCAGAAATTCTCCCTTTCTGATAAATTTTAACCATTTCTCATACACCAAATGTGTATAGAAAGGGTTTTTCTATTCCTGACTTATGTCGATCTAAATAGCCCTTTTTTATTCTTAAAATTTCTTTCCTTGGAAAAACCACTCATTGTGGTCTTGATTTACCCAAATGTTATTTTACCCTATCTATCAACAAAAAAATGTTAAACTTCAAAGAAATATTTTTTCCCAACTATGCAGTATGTGCCCTTAGGTGGCCTTACATAAGTTTCCTACATAATAGGCCTGTCAGTCAGAAGATTCTACTATTTGGCTATGCATCATATGCCCCAGTTGGACCCGTATAACACAGCCCCCATAACGGGTTTGTCAAATAATGGTAATTTCAATCTTGGAAAAGACACCCCTTATGTCGACATGGGGTTTAAAAAATTTGGTGACTATAAAAATCATGGCTCAAGATTCCCCTTGGAAATATTTAAAGAGTATTAAAGAAATTCTTAGTCACAGAGTTTTGTTTGGGATCTAATTTCAAAATTTATGGTCAAAGCTATTCGACCTTAAATACTAGACCTTTATAGTAAAACATGCATGACTCTAAATCGCCAATAAAAAAAGAGTTGGTTCTCATTAGATTGGGAACCCATGAAGGGAACTCTAAACAAAATTCAAGTCCCATCCCACTAAAGATACATTTTTGTATGATTTAGGTAATATTGAGTAATAAAAAAAGTCAAAAGATATGAAATTTTTGGGGTTATCCATTTAACCCTAGAAACAATCAAATTATGCTCATTAGGGCCATCAACTTAATAAGAAAATTGTAAGCACTCCATTCTTTCCATTATAATAATGACTGTCTAACATAAAAGAGTCATTATCATCATTTATCTTTAATATTGCAATCATAGAAAACATGAATGAAGACATATATGATTGAATACAAATGTTTTCTTATTCATATAAAATCAGAGGTCCATCCACAAACTGGAGCCTCTCTATCACGTTTTAGAAAAAATCTCAACATGACTTTTCATTTGTTGGACTGCTTCATAATCTTTATTAGCTGCTTGTTGAAGTTGAGACAACTGAGCAACTCCAACCACCTCTTCCTGATGAAGTGATTCTTTAGCATTTGAAATGGAAGTTATCTCCTTTAATTGGGTTTCTCCCAATGTTTGATTCAATTGATCAAGTTTGTTATGAACATCATCCAGTTGCTGTTGAAGATATAACGAATCCTTCGTGGCTTCTTTAATTTGTTGTATAATTTCAATTGATTTCTTGTTATGATTTCCCTCTACCCCAACTATTGTAGATTGAAAGCCCTAAATATTGATAAGTCATCTAGCCTCTTCAAAATTTTGTTGCAACTTATGCTCCTGCTCCTACCGGCGAATGACCTCTTTCATAGCATCATGGATTGGTTGATAATTAAATCCACCAAATCCCAATACACAAAACAATGCTGGGAGTTTGAAAAAATTGGAAAACAATTCATCTAAAGGCTTCTCAACAATTATGCTCAAGATATTCTTCCATGTCTTCTTACGTGCCATTCCAAGAGAATATTGCATCTCTAAGTATGAATCTGAGTCACTACCATGAGGTAAAATGTACTCTAGAAACAGGTCACTTAAAGAGCTGCCTTGTTCCACTTCTCTTGGAACAATAAAAGCTTCACATTCTGATCTGGGAACTAACAACCCTAAACAATAAACCAAGGCCATTGTCAATTTCAAATTGAATAAATAGATATGATTCAAATAATTTATTATATTTACCCAATAATAAGTCAGCTACGTGATTGGATTCATCTCCTGTATTCCCAGCTTCAATGATTTGAACAGATATTTCTTGAGAAGGGACATTCCCTTAAGTTTTCTCAGTTGTTATATTTGAAGTCTTTGGAGCATCTTATGATGGAGGATCCTCTAGAAGTATTTATCTAGCTCCAATAGAAGGATAGAGTGGGATACCCCGTTCCTGAAGAGCCTTCGTGACATTTTCTGTAGATAAAGCTACATAAATTAAACTTTTTTATGTAAAGAAGCAATTAAAGAAGGATAAATAAATATGTAAAATGAAATAAAAATGACTTATGTCCTTGAAATTCCTAATGAAAATCCCAAAATTCCTTGATGGAACCTGGAATATCAATATTTGGATTAAGATCTTTCACCATTTCAGTATATGCAACTTGGAATGTTATAGCATCCTCACCATTTAAGGTATCCAACAAATGTTGGTTGATGCCTAAATTGGCTCCTCTGATGTTCTATTCCATCAATTATTCAATTGGTATAGCAGCATCAGGTCTTTCCAAGTGTGGGTCAACATCAGTATTTGTCTTGGATTGCCATGGGTCTTTATTCCTTTCTTCTGAAGGAACATGAATATCAGTGTTGATTATTTTGGATCCTCTGACAAAAGAAACTGAGGAATGTATTTACTCTTACCATGGATATCCTCTCTCTCAGTAGATCCAGGAGTAAGAATTGCTGAATCTTTGAACTATTTATCTATTGAAATTGCAGATTCGTCAACATGAACTTGGGTTTCCCCTGGGGTTTCTTTTTCTAGACTCGAAGAGTCAGCCCTTAATCCCTTTAGAGAGGAGAGATACATAGATCCTACAAGAGGATAAAACGTGGTTACCAGAGTGTATTGAGAAAATTATTTGCCCTAAAGATAGTATAAATACTTACTCCTTCGGCAAACACTTTGGATCAATCTCATTGCTCTCTTGAGTTTTTGTTCAAAATATTAGGGATAGATTGAAACACTCCTTTTAGCAGGAGAAACTTGAGGTAATTATTGTGGATTATCTGTCACTTTTACCCCAATCCTGATTCTTTCTCTTGGAGAAAGTTCTGGCAACCTGGGAGGATCATTCGTTGCGTCAACAAGAGAGCCTACATGACCATACTTAGGTGATTCAAAAATTGGACCAGAACTTCCTTCTCTACATTCAAGCTGAAAAAATATATATTCATCAAGATTAATGATGATAAATGGTAAAGTAGATTTGAGACAAAATAAAAAGGGAAATACATTCTCAGAATTAACATAAATATCCCACTCTTCCTCAGATTCAATAATTACCCCTTCATGTACTCCTAAGTACAACATATGATATACTCATTTAGAGTCTGGGATTTGTTAATCCGTTTCATATATAAAAGCCTCCAAATCCGTAATATACTTCTATACTTCAGCCAATTTATTTTCTGGATTACAATCAGAAGGTGCTTTGATGTCACCAAAATCTGGTATTCGAATTCCATGATGGAGAAATGCCCATGCATCCCTAAGATCACGAGTTACACCCTCCCAATGATGAATGGATGAAGGTCGCACATAATTCAATCTTGGTATAGTTGATTGTGGAGGAGATTCAACACCTTTTGAATGGTGAACTTCTTCTAGCCTCCTTTCTTCAAAAAGTTCAACAGATGGAATATGAATCTCTATTTGATGGTGATGAATGGATCACCTTGGCATTGGAGGTATTGCTTCTATAGCCCTAGTCTTCCCGGTATACCTCCTGTGAAGACGTTTTGAGGGCTCTGAAACCTCTAAAACTTTTGTATCATCTCTGGTCTTGGAATTCTTACCATGATTTCCATGTGCAATAGTCGCTGTAGTCGCCACTCGATATATTCCTTTTGTCAAAGTCCCTTGAGGATATGAAGAAGCCCAAGCTTTGGCATACTCAGCTTCCAATCCAATTGATGAATCTGGTGTAGGTACTATAATTTGGAGTTTGGATACCTCTAAAGCTATTAGGATCCATAATTGTCACACTACCATGGGGTTTTTCTCCTGTCTGATATATGTGGGTGGGAAAGTGTTTGATTATTGAAGGCATCTGAACTGATGAGAAAACCTACAAGGGACGTAAGCCTCGCAGATAATTTCACCATCAATCCTGGTTGATAATACTCCATCTCTGAATTCCATCATATAAGATCTCAACTCAAAATTCTTTTCTTTACCATCATCAATAAATGCTACAACTGGTGGGTTACCAAAAGGAAAGAAGATGAATTCTCCTGATACATTCAGTGCCTTTAGCACCACATCAGGTCTCAAGTTTAGGGGCTAAATACTAGAAAATTTCTATAAAAATGGAGTGAATCGACCATTGGGAACTCTAATGAATTCAACACTGAGTATGAAGAAAAATGTGCTGCAATCTAGCCCCACAACACTTGGAATGGACCTGCAATTCTAAATGGATCCTTCCTATTATATAAATGCAGTAGAAGATGGTAAATTCTTTCTAATACAGGGGTTTCTAACCCAATATACTTCTCTTCTACCAATTTAGTCATAATGATAAAATTCCCCGATCTTACACCACCCTCAGATTCATGGACTGGAAGCAAATAAATGCTTAGCCACATAGCAAGGAAGGTAGTTAAGTGTAATTTTGCATCTATACCAGGTTTTAATTTATATCCCCAATGCTTATAGTCACCCCTTTCTAGCATAGGCCAATATGTGCCTGAACTACCCTGGTTATCTGTAGAAGGAAAAATAGTAGGATGTCCACATGTTGGACCTTTCTCTGTTGTTGGTTCTAAGAAGGCTTCGTTACATACTCTAGCATGGATATATTTCTTTTCTTTGGGTAAATTCTTCGCTATCTTAAATAATTCATGGGACAGTGGTGGTGTTCTAGTAGCATCACCCCATGTTGTAGAAGGAAGAATGAATTCATCATACATTTCCCCAAGAATAGGAATCCAAACTATTTGGTAAATATCCTAGAGACTAACACCTACTTCACCATGCATCAATTGAAAGGAATTAGTTTGTGGACTCCAACAGCTTAGTAATTCAGGAATGAAATCATTTTTATAAACATAAGTTTGTCCTATCCAGGTAGCTTCATAGATATGAATGTTTGATAACTCTTTACTAAATTCTGCACAATTATAACGTACCCAGAATGCTCACATCCACTCTGGTTTGACACCTTCACCAGAACGAAGATACCAATCTTCCTTCCAACCATTAGATTGATCTGTTTGAGATGCCCGAAAAGTGGAATCATAGCAATGTGGAATTGGATCTACAACATGATCCTTCATATCGGGAGTGCAACCACTATGATGAAGGATGAAACTAATAGGGACTGTTCCTTATTGTACTGGAACTACCCTTGCACTAATATTCATGAAGTTATAGTTGGAGTATTGAAGAAACCAATTATTTGGAAAGTACTTATTAACAGATGGAACATGGGAATATTTCAAAATCCCATTCCCATACAAGGGCAAGTAAGGACTTTGTGTATAATCATGCTAGTACAAAATTGAACCTTTCCATAACCCCGAAAGAGTAATTTCAACAACATCATAGTAGTCTGGCCTAATGATATTCATCATTTCATTTTGATGTGCCTTAGCTTCTTAAGTATGGGTCATCAAATGAGTCATTCTTTCTTGCAAAAGAATTACAAAACTTCCACTATTAGGTTGGATTTTTAAAAGAGATAAATAAAAAAAATTGGCGAAGGAAACTGTTTGCGTAGGTCCTTCGATGAGGTCCATCTCATAGGTCCTTCGATAAAGTCCATTGCGTAGGTCCCTTGACAAGAATTCTAGCATAACCCCTTTGACGAACTCCTTTATCTTAGCTCCATCGCTTAAATAATTTTACCTTGAATAAATTTCATGGAAATTACACGAGAGCACAATGCGATGGGGCTGAGCGAATGAGCTATGCAACGAGATCCATCAAAATTTGAAAAGTATAGGTGAATAAATTCGCAAAGAAAGAGACCTATTTATAGACAACCAAGGACCTACGTGCCAGGACTACGCGTAACATCTGCGTGGGATATCTGAACGAGGTACCTATGCAGAAAACCTGCACTATTCAATAATTGATCCATAATCTTTATCCCCACATTTTCACCTCATGACTCAACCCTCTTTCTATTTTCGGATCCAATCCTGAGGGGGGGCTTTTGTTAATACCACATAAGAAAAAAAAAGACTATGAAGAGAACTCTGGATATTTCAGATCCCAAGGACAGGTTCCAAAAGTTCAAAAGGAAAATAAAAACACTCCCAAATAACTTCACAATAGACTAACTACACAAGCCTACGTAGTGGAACTGCACGACTGCACTCCGTAACAGAGCTCTACGGCAGAATATGTTTGTGCGCCTACGCGGAGCACCTTCGTGACGGAGCTGCGCGACATACTTATGTGAGCAATATTTCTTCGACCATGCCTCATTTTTTACTATAAATAAAGCCCTGGGGCTCCCCATTTTAAGACTAAAAAAAGTTTAAAGACTCTCTGAAGCTCCCATTGCGTAGCTATTTCTCCTAGATCCCTAAAATTGTCTCAGGTGGTTCTCTAAACCCCGAGAGAAGATATAATTAAATGGGATAAGCATGTTTTTAAATTATTTATTATAGATTTTACATAGGTTTGGTTCTCCTATGTAAAACATATTCTTCAGTCATCATTCATACCTGCGCTCCATACTTGCATGGTATAACTACGCAGTATATCAACGCGGGGTACCTATACGACATACTTGTGCGAAGGACCTATGCGACCAACTCAAGTACCCTTTTTAAAATCCATTCACGGAAGGGTATCTCCTTCCTTGGTTCCCTTATATGAAAGGGACTAAGTTAAAGCCTCCACCAAAACCTCCTAACTTGTCAAACCTTTGGGAAATGCACATTAGCGTGTCTCCTGTTTGGGTTTGTATTTCCACAGTCAGAAGTTTTACACATTTGTTTCAAAATGGGGTTAGGATTCATAAAGTGTCTATGATTTTGTATATCCATAGTCACATGGACCCTTATCCCAGTAACAGTGCTGGGAAGTTCTCGATTTTGAGAATGAGGGTTTGGGTTCTGTCCTCCCCTTCTCATCTCTAAGACCCATAACCTCAGGTCTCTAGTAAGGAAGGTATAGTTCACACTTACTTTTCCGTAAAAGTAACGGAGAAGTCTCCCTTTCTTACCAGGATCAATTTTAGGGTAGCCATCCTGGTATAATCCCCTCACCTTGACCCCTACCTCCATACATTTGACCCTTGTCTAATGTAAATAGAAAAGAGGGAAAGCTCATCTTCTCGCCCTATTCCATGGCTGACGTGCCCTCTTCTACTAACAGAGGAGGAAAATTTTGAAAGTGTGAATTCCTTTGTTGAATATTTGACATTCTCTTGTTTTTCACACTAAGCATGACTTATGTGAGATTATAAATTTTTTATGATCACAAAATTTGCACAATGGAAGGAACTACAATAACTATGATTCCTACCATAACTGGGATACGTAGGAAGCTGTCTCAAGGCCCAAGATAATTAGACATCCTCCTTAGGAATCCAACCCTAATTCCCTTAATCTGGGAATCCTCCTCAGTAATAATACCCAAATTAAGACCCTCAAGTCATCAAGGAATCCTTTTTAGGAAGTAATCCCAAACTCATATCTCTCAAAGGACCATACTCTTCTCTAAGACTTATCAAACTATGTGGGCTTTGATTCCCATTTTTATGGGATATGTAGGATGCCTCCCTAAGGTTCAAACTCAACACTTAAAATCAACCATGTTATGCTTGGTCCATATTCCCAATAGGGTGTGATCCTACTTGGAAACCCATATCCTTTCTAATTTCCTCAGGCTACTTCAGCATAAGTCCCACACTATGTTTCAACTAAGCACCTTCCACTTAGAGGTCCTTATCACATGACCTTAAAAGGTATGATGTATCCTATTAAGCGACACATAACTATGAGGGTTATGATTCCTTTCACAAGGATATGTAGGTAGCCCATTTTACGGGCATGATCCCAAAATCAAAACCAAACCTTCATCTCCCTGGGTGACAATAAAATTCCAGAGTGCCCCACTGAGTGGCTTAAAAACCAGTATCATCACAAACAATGAGTAAAATAATCTCTAAACAGTATATTAGAGGATACCATTGATGGAAAACCTCAAATACATACAAGTATTTCCATTAATAAAGAACCTTGAATGAATACTTATGATTCTAAATTTTACACATGTTAATAAGTGATTGCGAATTCCTAGGGATACTTAGGACATACTTGGTAAATTAATAATGATTTATGAAAATATCTTAAATTTACAAAGAGAGTCCCGGAGTTGAAAATAATTTCCCCCAAAAGGGTGTGATGAGTCCGACCTCCCATCCTCTCGACCAATGCACGTTCTTAAGTATCGTAAAGTTCAAACGTAACTAACGCCTGCCTTCGGAAAGTAGGTCCCCTTTTGATAAAGAACTATTGGAAGTTTCTGGTTCCATAAATAAATCCAATGGAAACCAACTAAAAATAGTGATTATTAAAACTAGAACACATGTTTCAAGGAACTACAAAATAAATATATAAAAATATTTCATCATTGGAAGCATAATCATAAAAAATCCCTATAAATGATGAGATTGTAACATAAAACTCTTACAACTTTGGTAACTTTGAATTATAATCCCCAGGAAAGAATAACATTAAATGAAACTTATAATATCATTACAATAATTATATTTACGATATAAATTGTAAAATGGTTATTATATACATCTCATATAAGAATATAAGTGCATAATATAACTTAGGTCCCCAAGAAGGCAATTTGAGACAAAAATCCCCTACCGCTTTGTTAACTTTTGAACCATAAACCCCATGAAATAGAGATCAAAAAATAGATATGTAAATCCATATAATTTTAAGGATAATAATAATAAAATAAATTCATGTCAAGTATATATATAACATAAAATAAATATGTGGTGAATATGGCATGTGTCTCATAGAAAATAAACGGGATATGGAAATCCCTTACCATAAGTCTCAGCTTCCTTCATAAAAATTAGAACCTATTGTATAATAAACATAAAATTATTATAAATATATTACATAAAAATAATTATATATATCATACAATATATGATTTACTTATGACCTTTTATTATGTATTTATTAACAATTCCATGTTAAAGTCATGTATGGGTAATAACCGCTTTTTTTCATGCATGTTTGGATTTTTTTTGTTTGTATTACTTTTATCATGCTTCCATAATATAAATTTTTTTAAACATGATATGAATTTAACATATATTTATTATATATTTATTTATAGTAATCTATAAAACTTAGTGATATAAAATGAAATACACCATTCATAGAGATAGTAGGCCGTACGTACACATGAACACTGTTTCCATTTTCTATATAGGTGAAATGAAAAAAAGATAATTAATATATTCAATTTAAAGAATAATTTTTATTTCCTATATATAACATGTGTTTATTTAAACCTATACTTATTACCTTTCAGGTAAAGTGTATGTGAATAAAAAATCACATCGCTTCATGAGGCGGTAGTCCTCTGTTTACACGAATGACATTATCATATTCCTATGAAATGGGAATTAAGAAGTAATATGTGATATCATAATTATATAAGAATAATAATATCATAAATATAATATATAAATAACAAATCCATAATTATATCCTTCCATGATATGTGGTCATGGAAAACGAAATAACATCGGTCTCTGAGGCGGTAGTTCATCGTACACACGAGTGACGATTTCATTATCCATTTGATATAAGAGGGTAAGGATTTAGTTTATTACATTAACATAATAATAGATAAGTATATTTAATATAATGAGGATATTATATCAGTATGGTTTAATAATAATTTAAGAAGGTAGAGGAAGAAATAAAATAAATACCTTGATTTGGGATGCTGCCTTTTTTTCATAAAACTTCTTTTGGTATGCACCAAAAGACTTATTAGGATGAATTTTTGATTAAACTAAGTATTATAGGACGAGAGAAGGGAAGTAAGTAAGTTAATTTGGTAGGTATTTGATTAACCAATTTTTTTTGGAAGTGTTAAGATGAGAGGAGAGGGGGTGACCTTTTATAAGTGAGGTGAGTGGTACACTTGTAATTTTTAAAATGAAAACGGTATGCCCACGTTTTTCACATTCCACAAGGCTCTTAAATGTCCCATTCTAAAAAATATAAGATTTATGGTCAAAATATTTTCATCCAATTGGTTATGGAAAATTTTTGGGTCACTTTTTAACATTATTTGTTTAGTTTAACCTCCAAGTAAACCCATTTCACCTTAACTGTGATCATTATTTTTAACTTATTTTACTATTCATAATGATAAAAATTTAAGTTAAAAATTTTATATAATATAAATTATTATTATTAAAAACATAGAATCAAAGTTTCTAAATTAAATTCATATAAGTGAAAATTTTAATTTAAAATTAATCCCGCATATGGGAAGAAAAAGTGTTTTTCCAAAGAGAAAATGATCAAAAGTTTAAAAAGTTTTTATATCAAAGTTCAATATGACGTTGATTCAAATAAAATAAATTGGATTAATATATATATAATTGAATTAATTTTACTTTGAAAACCATATTAAAATAATGTTTAAATTTTTTAAAAGCTTTAAAAGAAATAAAAGTTCTTAATAAAAACAAATATTTTTCACTATTTATCGAAAAAATAATATTTTTCGAAAAACCCTAAAAATTAAACCTAAGCTAATTTTAATATGCATATTAAAAAAATGAATTTTATTTTTTCATTTTTTTTAAAGGTGGTAAAAATTAATTTTTCAAATAAGTGCGCAAAATGTGAGAAAACTACTATTTTAGAAAAACATAGTTTTTAAGAATAAAATTTGATTTATTCTTATATTATGACTAGAAAAAATATAATATGAATTTTAAACATTTTATTGAATATAAAATATATAAATTTCATTAAAATCATTCACCATAAATTATTTTTTTAATTTATTGATGTAAAATGCATTTGTGTTCATAAGAATATTTATTCAGAAAATGATTTTTTTAATTTTGTAATAGTTTTTATTTTATTTTATAATTAATTATTCATAAAATAATTTATTTTGTAAACCATATGTTTTCATAATTTATTTAATCTTATTCATACCAACAATTCCAACAGTCAGGTGATAACTATCATATTAAATAATAATATTTTAATAGTATGTCATGTTTTTTTAAACTCAGTGTTGTATGTAACACAAGATAAACTCAGTGTTGTATGTAACTTAAGTTAAACTTTATGTTTTTATTAATGAAAAATATCAAAAAGATTAAATTTATTTGGAAAAACTATTTCACAAAAAATCGGGGTGCTGCAATTTTCCTTTTAAAATCTTTCTCTTCTATGTCCATGTTCTTTTAAATGTTTCATTAATATTATTATTTATACTTGAAATAATATTAAAGTTAATTTTAAACTAATTATGAGTTTCTCTACAATGTTTTTAAAATGAATGTTTTTAATGATTTCCATATGGGTCACTTTTAAGTCTTTTTACTAAAGTGAAAAATAATGTTTTTTAATGCATATAGAATAATATTAATTTGATTATGTCCTGAATTTTATTATTTAAGAATATTACTATACACATTTTCATGGTTTTTTTGAAGAATATATTATTTCCCATTCTTCTTAGAAAATTTCATTTTTTAAAGAAAATAGATTTTTATCCTTATTTTTATATGAATCCCAAAAGTGTTTCTACATATGTGTTAAATTTTTTTATGAGATTTTATGATGGAAATAAAATATTATATGTTTTTTAGGTATGTTATGTTCTTTTTACACTATTAATAATTAATAGTGATCATGATATAGCTCTCCAATGCATTGGGTAATGATTTTTTTCTCCAAGAAATATATATTGGAATTAACTGAGAAGGTTATTCCATTTGTAAGAGTGCTTGTAAGAGTGACATGAAGATGATATCCCAAGGTACCTATAAGATTTTTCTAGGATTAAAAATAATTTTTCATGGAATTTTTATTTCATAAGGCATCCTAATGAGATTACGTTTAAAGGAATGTTTATGTCCCCTTTAAGGGTGAAAAGTATGTTTTCCAAAAAAAATGTTTTCATGGGTACTCATGTATTACAAGAAACCATAATGGTTATTATTTTTATTTTAATATAGATTATGATATGTTTTATAAAAATATTTGGTAAGTGAATTTGATTTATTGAGTAAGTAAATGAATATTTTGAGTTCAAGGTTAATTATATAGAAGTAAAACCTTCTATGGGATTTTATAATTTTCAAAATTGAATAAAGTGATTGTTTCTTTTTTATCCATTAATAATATTTTTGTATACATCCCAATTTCTAAAATATATTTCATAGGTATTAAGGATGATTATGATACTATAACATGGTATATATTTCTAATATGTGGATTTATATTAAAATAAGTGAATGAGTTTTGAATGAAATGCGAGTTTAAATTTAAGAATCCTATTTTCTGAAAAAATACACATTGAGTGTAAGTGTCTACTTTGTATTATAAGGGTTTGATTTTTAATAATTATATAAAACTCTATACATAAAAGATCATGGGAATTTATGAAAATTCAATCCTTGTTATTAAACTCATAATTATTGGATGATTAAGGTACATGTTGTTATAGTTGGTATTTGATCCAAAGTTTTAGATAACTTTAGAGGTTATAATTTTATCATGAAAATATATTTAAGGTATTTTAACATATGGATTTTCTTATCATGAAAAAAATTTGATGGTTTTCATGTTTTTTTATTTAATTTTTCTCTATTTCAGAATGGTTTTCCACAAAATAAATGATGTGAATGAAGTGATAAAGAATTAGTAGGATAAAATCCTTCCGAATCAGTAACCTAGAATTGTTAGAATTTGACTAGACCCGTTTTTATCTATGTCAACTTAGTTGACATAGACTATTAATGGTGCTAACCATTCTAGAGAGTGAATGAATACTCCATAGAAGAACATGTATATAGTGGATCATTTCATGAAATAAAATCCCCTGGAATTTGGTGGAAACTTATATCCAGTGGTAGCTGAAGGATGAATAATTTCTCTGTAAAAGATATTTGAGTTCTTGGGTTGTTATGAAAATTAAAAGGAAATTATTTCAATTTATCATTTTGAAGGTGATGTTTATAAATGGTGTTTTTTTAAATAAACCAAGGAGAAATATGAGATTTATTCCATAGAGTGGTCAGTTATTAAAGATATTTTACTTAAGAATTATTCTCCTATGGTTATTTGAATTAAGATGTAAAGGAATTTTTTGGAACCAAAGCTAAAAGAGGAGGAATATATTTCTACATATAAATCCAATCTTATTAGATTGACCATGTATGCACTAAATTTTATTTTGAAACATAATCGTAAAATTAATTGGTTTTACACTGGATTGAAACCAAGTTTGTGATGGTCATTGGACTTTCATGAATTTAAAATAAATGGGGAAATTGTATGAAGCACTGATAATGTTAATAGGTGTTTTTTTAAAATTTCAACAATAAATATAAGAAGCGTTGTAGGTGGAAGTAAATTGAAAATCAAATGTCAAAGAAATATAAAGGTAAGAGGTATAAATTTCCCTCTTATGATAATTGTTTTAAGAAGCATCATGGGGAGTATCTTATGAAACAAAAAAAGTGTTATCGATGTGTTATTCTAGGATATTTGGTGCATGATTTAGAAAAAAAAGAATCTTGGTAATGGTCAGAACAATTATGGCAAGAAGAGAGTGAGGTGTTTTAAATACAATTACACGGGACATTATGTTGATGCGCGTCTGAATAAAAGAAAGTATAATGGGAATCATCAAGACCATAAGCATAAGGGTGTGTAAAATTCATTTAAAAATAACTTAGGAATTCAAATACTATATAATGAAGTGGTGATGAGTTCATTACTTATTTACTTAGATTATTCCAAATTATCATTTGATTCAGGGTATACACATTCTTTTACTTCTAATATTTTTTTGGTAAAATGGAAATATTACCTCGAGAAAAGAAGAATAAAATTTTGGTAAAATCATATGGTGTAATTATTTAGGAAATAAATATTTATAAGAATACTCCTCTGATTATCTATTGAATAGTTTTTCCTCCAACTATTATCATCTTACCCATAGTTGTGTTTAATGTTATTCTAGGTATGGATTAGATTTTAGTTTATTATACTAATATAGATTGGGAACTAAGGAAGTTATATTTAATTTTCAATGTGAGTTTGAATTATATATAATAATAAGTTTATACCTATGATTATATATAAATAAGTTGTGAAAATGATTAAAGATGGAAGTGAAATTTACCTTTCTTGTATTGTTGAAATACAAGAAATTATGAAAATTATTGATGTGCCCGTAAGTAAATGAATATATGTATGCATTTATTGATGATATTCCTAATGTTATTATTGATCAGGATATTTAATTCAAAATTGACTTGTTTCCAGAAGTTAATATAATTTCAGAATCCCATTATATAATGACTCTATTAGAGTTATTTGAATTTAAAAGAAATTACAAGGGTTGCTTAATAAGGGTTTTTTTCATACTAGCACTTCACCTTGGGGTGATCCTATTTTTTTAAAAAAATATAAGGATGGTTCTATGAGGCTTTATATTTATTATAGATAAATCAATAAAATTACTTTTACAAAAACATATCTATTTCCTCATATATATGAATTGGTTTATTAGCTTTAGAGAGACATTATTTTTTAAAGATTTATATCAAGTCTAGATATCATCAATTGAAAGTAAATAAGGAATAAATTTCAAAGACAGAGTTTCATTCTAGGTATGGTAATTATGAGTTTGTGGTTATACCTTTTAGGTTAACTAATGCACTTGCTACATTCATGCATCGAATGAATAGAGTTTTCCATGAGTAGTTGGATAAAATTATGGGTTCTTAATGATTTAATTATGGTTTATTAAAACATTTATGAGGATCATGAAATATATCTAAGTATTTTTCTAAATAATTTAAAATAAATTAATTTTTATGTAAAATTAATTAAATGTGTGTTTTGGTTACAAATAATTTATTTCTTTTGGCATATTGTTTCTAAATATAGAATGACTATTAACCTCGCTAAAAATAATATAGTGGAAGATTTTCTAAGACCTTTAATTAAAAGTTTTCTTGGATTATCAGGTTACTAATGATGGTTTATTGGAAAATTTTCTTGAATATTTAGCCCAATAAAAAAGTTAACTCTAAGAGAAATTAAATTCATTTGGAAAAAGGAATGTGAAAAATATTTCCAATAATTGAAAATAAGATTAGTTAATTCTCCATTTCTATCCCTTCCATTTATAAATGGTGAGTTTTTTATTTATAGTGATGCATATTTGAAGGTAATTGGTTGTGTCTTAATGTAACATGACCAAATAATTGCATATGACTCATGAACATTTAAAATCCATGAATATATTTACTCTATGCGTGATCAAGAACCGATCAAATTAGTTTTTTCTTTAAAAATATCAAGACATATTTTATATGGGGTAAAATATGAAATATACACTAACTGTAAGTTATAAAGTATATAATCACTAAAAAAGAGCTGAACATGAGGTAGAGAAGATGGTTGAACTGATAAGGGATTATGGTTTTATGATTCAATATCATCCAGGTAAATAGAACAAGGTAATCAATATCTTGATCCAAAAAGATAATGAATCATTAGATATTATACATTTGAACATGATAATTTGGTTAATTCTTTAATTAATGTTAGACTAGAAATTGTGTATGAAAGAACTACCACTATTTTGGTTTAGGTTTTAGTTCATTTATCTTTGTTAAATAGATTAAATTATGATTAAAAATAAGACCATGGTTTGTAAGAAAGAGTAAATTTTTTTAAGAAGGGAAATTTTCCTAAATTTTACATTGAAAAATAAGGTTTTTTTAATATTTATAAAGAGTTTATCTGTGATAAGTGATCCCTTATTGAAGAAGTAATTTTTGAGTGAACCTCATAGCTCTCCATTTTATATTCACCCTGACATTACTAAGATGTACATATACCTTTAGGAATATTATTGGTGGGAAGGAATGAAGAATGATATTATTGATTTTACCATAAAATATTTGGCTTGTGATTTGGTTAAATCTAAGTGAAAACTTCATAAGGGGATGTTTCAACTTTTCTAATACCTGAATGGAAATGTTAGAATATATCCATGAATTTCATGGTGGGATTAAAAAATTTATCTCAAGGTGATAATGTGATATGGGTTATTTTTTATTTATTAACTAAGTCTACACATTTTATTCTAATTTTAGATAATATGTATTTTTGATTGATTTGGGGTTATCTTTGGGATGTTTTAGCCTTTTCAAATACATTAATGGAAATGGGATAATATATCCACAAATTTCATGGTGGGATTACCAAATACATCTCAAGGTAATAATGTGATTTGTGTTATTTTTCATTGATTAACCTAGTCTAAACATTTTCTTCTTATCTGGGATAATATGTATTTGGATTAGCTATCTAGAATCTCTATTAAAGAGAAAATTTGATTACCTGGAGTCCCTATCTCTATTGTATCTGATCATGATCCCATATTTACCTCTAATTTTTGGAATGTACTTCAAAATTTATTGGGTACTGAATTAGATTTTAGTATATATTTTCACCCTCAACCTGATGGATAGTTAGAGTGATTGATTTATAATTTGGATGATATGCTTCAAGAATTCTCATTGTATTACCAAGTATGTTAGGATCAAAATATTGTTTTAGTTTGTTAATATTATTACAACAATTTTCATTCTAGTATACATAAGGTACCTTTTGAGTCATTTTATGGAAAGGAGTTTCAAACTCCAGCATGCTTTGATAAAGTTAGTGAAAGATTTTTTTGGGATTAGATGTGAAGACATGAACCCCCTATTCTAGGTTAATCACATAAAAATGAGGTTTATTTTTTTTAATAAAAGAATATGAACAAATAAAAAACATTTAAAAAATTTCAAGGAAATTTTTCAGTATAGATTTTTGATAATTAAATACATGCCTTACAACTTAACAAAACAGTAAAAAAATAAAATTAAATAAAAAATTCTTCATGATCACTTCCTCCTCAAATAAATACACATCACAAATAAATTTCACTAAACCTATGAAAAATGAAATTTAAACATAGGTTGAAAAATTATTTTTCCTAGTAATGGGTTTTAAAATCTTTGGTAAAACTATTAAAATATATTTCTTTTTGAAAAATAAATACTTAAAAATAGGTTTTCAAAACTTTTAATTATAATAAGTTAAAGTTATTTTGAAAACCATTAATATTTAAAATAATAATAATACTTTGAAATAATTATTGGGATTTCTCCATTTGAAAATAATAATTTTGAAGGATTAATAATGGTACTTAGTAGGCCATGAGAAAACTGTAAGGACACTTAGATGTATCTCATATGGGGAAATTCCCCCTTAGGTTAATGGGTTGACTCCCTATACCATAAATTAAAATTCAATACTCTAGTACCAATTTTAAGAAATTTTTTTTAATAATCCATCCTTTCTCAATCAAAATATAAAAATCTTTCAAAAATAATACATATGTAAATTATTTTTTTTGAAATAAAATAATCTCACATATATCGTAACATTTCATTTTCACTTGTTTGAGAATTTATAAAATCACATTTAGGATAAATCCATGCTTATAACAACTATAATTATTTAATATCCATAAATATAGATGCATAATAAAGTAAATGAATAATTAACTAAAACTTCATGGAATGATGATGATAATATTGTGGCCATAAAAAAATTATGATTGAAATACATAAATTTGAATTGAATTTTTTTTACATAAAATAAAAAATATTACTTAAAATTTTCATATAAAATGATAAAATTTATCATTTGTAACTAATAAGTACACATAAAATGATAACCACAAAATGATATCTCCTCCCATAGAGATTTTATGTATAAAATAAACAATTTAAAATAAACAATAGGAAAATAGGGTTTTGTTATTGTTTTAAATAAATATCTTATGGGATAATTTATTAAAAACATTAATTCATTGCATGAAGTTTGATTATTCTTAGAAGAGTTTAAAAAAATGATTAGAAATAAAATTTTATTTTCTAAATAGATTTGAAAATATTTACATGTTTTTATCATAAAATTTGAGGGTATAATTATAATTTTATAAATACATATTTTTTTTTTGTAAATTAACATAAAACCCTTATTAATACCATAAATTTTAAATATTTATAAACGAAATCCCTATGGACCATAAATTAAAACATAGATAAATTTAAATAAATCTCTTATAATATAAATAGTTATATATATACCACTATAAATCAAAAATAAAATAATATATTAAAGAAACAATTTCAAACCCTTATATATAGATTCAAAAATAAATTATTAATCCATTTTAATTCTTAAAACAAATATATATATATATATACATATATACATATACACGTATATATATAAATATTTATAAATTAAATATAAAATGATTTATTGAAAACATGATCAAGCCCTTTCAAAACCATAAACATAATTTGATAAATAAAATAAACAATACCATTACCTTGATTTTGAAAATAGAATACCAAGCGTGTTGTGAGAACAAGGAAATTTGAAGGAGGGACTTGAGCAAGAAGAGTTCAATGTTTCAAGGTGTGCAATGAAGGGTTTAAATAAGATTTTTATTTACAGTTTTGGTGAGAAAAAAATGTGATATTAGGTTTATCTTTTTGAAGAAAACATTTGAGGGGTTTTTGGACCCATTTGGACAATATTTTGAAATACCATTTTATAATTCAAGTTACTGTTTAAATAATTAGACAAGAGTTTAAAAATTAACCCAAACTGGATCAAAACATCAGTGTTAATTTAGGGGTTTGAACTCAGATAATAAATATATATATATATATATATAACTTCTTTTGGAAGATGATAATGGAGGGTTAAAGGTCAAGGGGTCGGTTTAAATAAAATCATTCATATCTTTTTTTGGAAGTAGACATGAGTTAGGCCGAGGAGAAAAGGAACTTCGACGATGGAGGATATGAAACATTAGTGGCTTGACCTATCTGGTTCGAGGTTGGGGGGAGGGGTGTAGCGGTGGGGAAAATTTAGAAAAGTAGTGAACAACTCATATGATATCAGGTAGGTTGGAAAATTCATATTAGATCCAACAGAGGAGTGCGATCCTATGCATCAATAAATCAGAGAAGAGGTCAATTGAGGGTAGGTAGGTCAGATAGATCATATGGGCATGAGGATATTGGATAGTCTAGATATCTTCTACCTAAACAATTTCATCCCACATTGAAACCCGATCAGTATGAGCATCTCCTTATAATATAGATCGTGACTCTTCTCATTTCGATGACACAAACACACACACCACAAGGAACCTTATACAAGGGCTCCCGTCCGGGATTCAGACCACCTATGCTTAGACTGATATTTTTCCCACCTATATACATGGGCCTGATCGACAATTTTCTCAAGCTAGGCTTGCACTGTGACTCTACTGAACCTAGGGCTTGGCCTTATATGGTCTTACCTTAGTGTGTTGTGTGAGCAGTTAATTGTTTTTGTAGAAAAATTTCGAAACATGGAAAAAAATATCAAAGTAATATTTTTTATCAATTCAATTAGATTTCATAGAATTTTAAATATCAATTTATCATTTAAAACCAATTTCATGGAACCATATTTTATATCTATTAAAGATGAAAAATTATATTTTAATTTTAAAATTTATACTTATTAAAACATTTTTATTAGATGTCATCATATTTATTATTTATAGTTAGTAATTTAAATACATTTTAAAATTTTAAACACCTAACAGCTACTAAAACTCAAATGGATACATTTTTATAATTATCACAAAAAGTTTTAAAAATACCCTTGTTTTAAGGGTATTAAAGAAACACAATAAAATTCATTAAACTTTATTTATTAATTTAACCATGGTGATATACATTACTTTGGTTCTTAGTATTTTCATTATTCTTATTTCTATTTATTTTCTTATTTTGGTAGATCCAAGGGAAGGGGGTTATATGTTCAGCCTTATTATGTTGATGGGAGGTGTTCTGTTGGGGTTTCTATGGATTTTAATGAGTTTTATAAATTATTCATGATCTCCAGTTTGTAATGATGTAATGTTATCGGCGTTTTAATAAAATAATTATTACTTATTTGTTCTTATTTTTTGAATTATTCTTAATAAAAAAATTATTATTTATTATTTATTATTTTTTGAATTATTCTGAATTCAAACCATTTATTAGCATAATAATAATAATAATAATAATACAAGTACAACATGGATTTATGGTGTTACATTCTCCTCCCTTAATTGAATATCTCCCTTGCAATTAACTCATACACACACAAATACTTATTATTTAAAACTTCAATCTTGATGTTCCTATATAGAAAAATTTATTATTATTCATAATTATCAAAATTTAATGATAATAATTAATTCATACCTTCACTAGATCCACCAATGTTGGTGATTCTCTTAAAAAGGAAGGATTCTCCCAATCAAATTGATCCTCAAAGAAATTTTAAATTCTTCAATTTCTTTTACACAAAAAAAATTGAGCAACTAGGGTCAAACACATGTATACAATGATATGATCTTGAGATAGAGACACGATAGGTGTAAATATTGGAGACATCTGAGTGGAATTGATGTATATAAAACAAATAAACCAACCTGACATCTTGTATTTCAAATTATTTAGGTCATCCATATAAACTGAAATTTAAAACTTGACACAGGTAGGCATCATGGAGGTCACCATCTCCTGTATCCTCCTAAAAATTCCTTAAATACAAAATTTTTTCAGATAGGGTAACTCCAAATATTTTCCTCTACATGCATAGAATTAAGTTTTTCTTTCACCATGAGAAAATAAACAAATACCGATCATCAAAATAATCGGATTATATTAGGAGTATTGGATATTTAGAAAAGGTGTTTACAAGATAGATGAAGGTTTTCGAAGGGCTCTAATTATTCAAAGCATGATTTTAAAATTATCTCTTTAAGTAACTTGTCTGTAATAAATAAAATATTTTTTCATGTTCTTCTATCTTATATCTAAAAATATTAAAGAAAACGAATTTTATAAATAATGCATAAATAAATTTTTAATCTGTTATAATTTTTACAAAATTATCTAAACCATTGCTTTGATACCAACTGCATATCCCTGAACCCATGCTTATGGGTTCAACACATAAAAATGATGTGTATTTTTATATAAAAGAAACTGTACAAATACAAAACATTTAATAACATTCTAGGAACTTTTTTGGTCTATGTTTTTGAGAATTATATACTTTTCTTATAACTTAAAAAAACTATACCCAATAAAATTAAATAAACAAAAAATCGTAATGAACATTTACTTCTCAAAGAAATACACATCACAATGAAATTCCACTAAACCTGTGAAAAATAAATTTTAAATATAGGGTGAGCAACTATTTTTCCCTGTAAGGGGTTTTAAAATATTTGTTAAATACTTTACAAAAATATTTCTTTTGTATAAATAAATTATTAGAAATAGGTTTTCAAAAAATTGAATTACAATAAGTTCATGTTATTTTTAAAACCATTAATTTCTAAAATAGTAACAATACTTTGAAATAATTCTTCATATTTCTATATTTGAAAATAATAGTTTTGAAGGATTAGTTATGGTACTTAGTATTCTATGAGAAAACCTTAAGTCCACTTATCCATATCTCATATGAGACAATATACCCTTAAGTTCATGGTTTCACTCCCCATACCATAACTTAACATTTGATACTCTAGTGTCAATTTTAAGAAAAATATTTTAATTTTCTTCCCTTTCCTAATCATAATCAAAGAACATTTCAAAAATAATACATACATATATTATTTTCATTAAAATAAAATAATCTCACATATATCTTAACATGGAATATTCACTTCTTTGAGAATTTATAAAATCACATTTAGGAGAAATCCATGCTTATAACAAATTTTCTTACTTAAAATCCATAAATATAAATGAATAATAAAGTAAATGAATACTTGAATAAAAATTCATGAAATTTCACTGATAACTTATATTATGACAATAACTAAATTATTATTGACATGCATAGATGTGTATGGTCATTTTTTACATAAAATAATCACTTTTACTTAAAATTTTCACATAAAATGGTAACATTTATGATTTGTAACTAATAGGTACACATAAAATGGTAACCAAAAAATGATATCTCCTCCCATGGAGATTTTGTGTATAATATAAACAATTTAAAATAAAAAATAAAAAAATAAAGTTTTTTTATTATTTTAAAGAAATAACTTATGAGATGATTTTTTAAAACATTAATTCCTTGCATGAAGTTTGATTATTCTTAGAAGAGTTTAAAATATTTCTTAGAAATAGAATTATATTTTCTAAATAGATTTTAAAACCCTTACATGTTTTCATCATAAAATTTGAAGGTATAATTATACTTTTACAAATACATAATTTTTTTAAATTAACATAAAACCATTATTGAAACCATAAATTTGAAATATTTATAAAAGAAATCTCTACAGACCATAAATTAAAACATGGATAAATTTAAATCAATTCCTTATAAAATAAAAAGTTATATATATATATACCTTTATAAATGAAACATAAAATGACATATTAAATAAAAAATTTCAAACCCTTGCATATATATTTGAAAATTAATTATTAATCCCATTTAATTATTAAAAAAATAAATTTAAATACACACACACACACAGATATATATATATATATATATAAATATTTGTAAATTAAACAAAAATGATAGATTAAAAATATGATCTAGACCTTTAAAAACTATAAACATAATTTGATAAATAAAATAAAAAATTCCCTTACCTTGATTTTGAAAAGAGAAGAGAAAGGCTGTTGTGACCACAAGGAAATTTGAAGGATGAACTTGGGGAAGAATATTTGGGTGTTTCAAGGTGTGCAAATAAGGGATTAAATAAAACTTTATTTACTATTTAGGTTAGAAAAAATGTGATATTAGGTTTATCATTTTGATGAAAATATCTGAGTGTTTTTTGAACCCATTTGGATAATCATATGAAATAAAATTTTATAATAAAAGTTTATATATATATATGTAAATTAATTCGGAAGATGATAATGGAGAGTGGAAGGTCAAGGGTTCAATTTAAATAAAATAATTTATGCCATTTTTTTGTAAAAGTCAATGCAAACTAGACTAAGGAGGAAAAAGAATTTTGTGATGGAGGAAATGGAATGTCTGTGACTTGAACTATCTGGTTTGAGGTTGCAAAGAGGGGTGTAGCAAGGAGGCGATCAGGAAAATAATTTAATGGCTCAGATGAAACAAATTAGGTTGGATGGTTCAGATTAGATCCAATAGAAGAGTGTGATCCTATCCATCGATAAATCTAAGAAGAGGTTGATTGGGGGGAGGTGGAGAAGACGACTTTGATGATACTGAGAATATCGAATGGTCTAGATATCTTTTCTAGGGAAAAATTTCACCCCACATCGAAACCCAATTAGTCCGAGTATCTCCTTATAATACAAAGCACAACTCCTCTCATTTTGATGACACAGAAACACACACCACATGGAGCCTTATGCATGGGCTCTCATCCAGGCTTCAACCCACCTATGCTTAAACCGTTATTCAGCCCACCTATAAACATGGGATTGACCTATGGGTTTCTCAAGATGGTCCTGTACTTCACCTCTATTAAACCGAGGGCTTGGTCCTACATGGGATTCCCTTGGTGAGTTTTGTGGGCACTTAAATTTTTTTGTAGAAAAATTTCAAAACATGGGAAAATAGAAAAAAAATATCAAAGTAATTTTTTTATCACTTCAATTAGATTTTAAACCATTTTAAAGATAAATTTATCATTGAAAAACAATTTCATGGGACTATGTTTTATATTTATTAAAGACTCAAATTTATATTATAATGTTAAAATTTATACTTATTAAAACATTTTTATTATATTTCATCGTCTTTATTATTCAAAATTAGTATTGTAGATCTATTTTAATATTTTAAAACACTTAATGGATACTAAAAACTCCAAAGACTACATTTTTTAATAGTTACAAAAAGTTTTATAAATACCCATGTTTTAAGGTTATTTGAAAAACACACCAAAATTCATTTTACTTCATTTCTTAATTTTATCATAGTGCTATACATTCCTCTGGTTCTCAATATTTCCATCATTCTTATTGTTATTTATTTTCTTAGTTTGGAAGATCCAAGGGAAGAGGGATATACGTTTGAACTTATTGTGTTGATAGGAGGTGTTCCAGTGGTGTTTCTATATCTTTTAATGAGTTTTCTAAATTAGTCATGATATCTTATTTTTAATGATGTGATGTTATTAGTGGATTATTAATAAAACTAGTCCTCATTTGTTATTTTTTTCAATTCTTCTAAATTAACAACATTTATTAGTATAATAATAATAATAATAATAATAATAATAATAATACAAGTAAAAAATGGATTTAGAGTGAAACACTAGAGTTGGTAGAGGTAAATATAATTCAATAACACATGAGGGAATCCCATAGTAGGAAGAATAGTTAGGCAGATTATAATAGGAACAACCTTTAATTTGAGGTAGGTGATCATGTATTTTTTTTAAATATCTATTTAGAAAGGTGTTATACCTTTCAGAAATAATGTAAAGTTAATCCCATGATTTTTCATCTGTATAAAATTATAGAAAAATTTGGTTCAGTTTCTTATCAAGTGGATTTACCTCTAAGTTTATTTCAAGTACATTATGTGTTTCATATTTCTTTATTAATGAAATATGTACTTGATGTATCTTATGTTTTGATCCATGAGGTGGTATAGTTGGAAGAGAACATTTACCATGAGGAAAATCTAGCGAATATTTAAGATCACAGAGAGTAGGTGTTACAAAATAAGGTAACTCACCTAACTATAGTTTTATTTAAGAATCAAATTATTGAGGAAGAAACATGGGAACTTGAAAAGGATATAATGGAAAAATATCATTACCTGTTATAATGATGAATAAATTGTAAGGTAACATTTCATTAAATGGGGAAGAATCTAAAAACCCATGTAATAATAATAATAAATCAATTTCAGGTTTTATAAATATTTATGATTATATATTTTTAATAAAATTCATTACTATAATTTTATATAATATTTCAAATAGAAAATGAAATAGATTTATTCTAACTAAAGTGTTCCCCATGTATTATATGGTTTTATTTAAATTTTAAATTTATATTTTTTTAGAGAATTAATTTTATAAAATTGAATTCATTTTTTATATCATCATATCAAATATATATATTAGGGTGATTTTTTTATTTTTTTAATATATTGATTCTTTGGTGAATATTGAAAAATATTATTTTTTATAAAAACTGTCATTTATTTTCAAGTATGTTAAAAGTAATATTTTATTTTGGATTATTTTAAAGTAAAATTATTCCCCTTTTAATAAAAATAATCAATTTAATTCCATAATAATCAACATTATACTTTATTTCGGTATAAATTCATTTTAGTCTTAAAAACACATTCTTCTAAAAATAGTTTTATTGTATTTTGTGAACTTATATTGAAAGTAATATATGCCACTTCTATAAATTGAAAACTAAAAAATGGATTTAAAATTTGGAACTAGGAGATTCAAATTTTGTAATTAGTTTAATTTCATTTTTGTTCATAATGAATAGTAAACATGGTAAAAATGTTGTCACCAAAGCAAAGGGTAAAACTGGTTAATAAAGGTTAAAAATAAGAGATAAGGTTTCAAAATATTTTATTAATTATTATTGGTTGATATAATTTTAACCCTGATCACTTTATATTCTAAATTTGATTGAGTTAGTTCCAATTAACAATGAGTAAAAAATTTATAATATTTAAAGGTTAATGATATTTATAATAGTTCCACTCACTACACTTATAAAAGGGAACCTACTCTCTATACTTATCTACATTAATTTATCACTTTATCATTACCAATATCTACTTAAATTCATTAAAAAAATTCAAACCATGTTATATAGGTTTTTTAGTCATAAAATTCCAACCTTTAATTCTTAATTTGTAAGCTAAATGAGGTTTTCTAAAGAAGTGGTATAACTTTTGACCAAGTTCTTTAATGTTTATTTATTATTCTAACTAATTAAAACCTATCATATCCATGATGATATAATAACATTATTATCTCAAATATAATTATATTTTATTATGTTTATGGTATAAACCCTTTTCGTATCATTATCCATCCTATGAGAAATGAAAACATCACTTGTGCGTATGTATGGACTACCACATCCATGAAGTGAAGTGCTTCATTTTTCATCACCAACTCACATGGATGGTTATTGTGATATATTTAATGGATATATATATATATATATTATATTCATGACATAATTATTTTTTTAAAGATAAAATATTACTTACTTTCTTACCCTTATATTCGTAGGAAAATGATAATGTCGCTCATGCGTACATGTGGACTACCACCTCCATGAAGTGGTGTAATTCATTTTTCATGTTGAATATTAAGGGATGGTTATAAAATTTTATTTTATATATAAAAATTAAAATTATTTCAAGATTAATATTCTGGAGATAATGTAAAAATGAACCCTTTGACCTTGTTCAACCTACTAAAGTTGTTTTAGGATTATGAACTGAACGTCCACAGAACGTTCGACACGAACTTAACTAATATATTTAGTATATAAGAAATAGTAATAAATGATACAATAATAAGGAAATAAATCTAAAAATTTTTATTAAGAAATTAAATAATTAATATAAGTTTATTATAGAGGAGTTTAGGTATGTACATGGTGAGTCAGACTCATGGTAAGATATTTTTATTTAAAACATTTTTAAAGTTTTCCTTTCAAAATATTTATCTTTCATGTATATGTTCTTCTAAATGCTTTAATAAAATTATTATTTATAACTATAAAATATTAAAGTTCATTTTTAAATAATTTTTTTTTCTTTACAAAGGTTTTAAAATTAATGTTCTTAAATTTTTCCAAACAGTTCACTTCATACTCTTTTTACCAAAGTGAAAATAATGTTTTTTAATGTATATTGCATAAGAATAATTTCATACCATCATGAATATTATTATTTAAGAAGAATTATATACAATTTTTCATGGTTTTTTTAAGAAAATATTATTTATTGTTCTTCTAGGAAATTTTCATTTTAAAAGTTTTCAATGAAAAATGATTTTTATTCATATTTTTACATGAAGCCTGAAAGTGTTTCTAATATGTGTTAAAAAATATTTTATAAGATTTTATGATTTAAATGAAAGATTATATGTGTTTTATGTATGTTATGGTCCTTGGATATTGTTCATAATTATGAGTGATCCTGATCTCTCTCTCTATTTCATTGAGTAATGATTTTGTTCTCTAGGGAATATATGTTTGAATTAACCAAGCAAGTTATTCCATTTATAAGAGAAATTTTAAGAGTGATTGTAAGAGCGATATGAAGATGATATCCCAAGGAACATAATTGAATTTTATATTCTTTAAAATGAGTTCTCATGGAATTATTTCTATTTCATAATGTAATTTAACGAGACTCCGTTTAGAAAAATTTTTATTCCCATTTTAAGGGTGAAAAGTATGTTTTCTAGAAAAATATTTTCATGGGTACTCATGTTTGACAAGAAAAACTCCTAATTATAGTTTTTCCATTAATATTTATTATTAAATGTTTTATGAAATTTTTTGGTAAGTGAAGTTGATTTCTTGAGTAAGTAAATGATTATTTTGGTCTCAAGGTTAATTATATAAAAGGAAAATTTTATATGGGATTTCATGATTTTAAAAATGGACTAATGAGTTTCTTTCTTTTTTCATCCCTTATGAATATTTTTTATTCTCATACCACATTTTAAAATGTTTTTCACAAGGATTAAAGTTGATTAGGAAATTATAACAAGGTATATCTTTCTGATATGGGGATTTATCTTAAACATAGTGATGTAGTTTTGAATGAAAATGAGTTTAAATTTAAGAATCCCATTTTTTAGGAAAATTAACATTGGGTATATTTATCTACTTTATATTATAATGGTTTCATTTGTAATAGATTTTCCTATTTATATAAAACTATAAACTAAAAACTTCATGGGAATTTAATAAAATTCAATCCTTATTATTAAAATCATAATTATGGGGTGATTAAGGTATTATTTGTTATAATGTTTATACCTTTGGAGGTAAAACTATTATTTGGGTGTCAAAATTATAAAATATTGTGGAATTTTCTACCATGGAGGTATAATATATTTCTATTACTAAAGTAAACAAGGAGATGTCATGGTTGAGGAGTTTTTTGAAGGAGTTTGATAGGGGTAAAGAATGGAATTTTTTGTATTAAAATATTAATAGTGTGATACATTGTGAAAATAATCTAGTATTCCATTCTAGGATGACTTATATTTCGCTAAAATTTCATTTCATTAGAGAATTATTAAAGGATAAATCCTTTGATTTTAGGAAGATTCATGAAATATTTTATCCAACTAAAATTATTATGGTGGTAATTTTTATTGATAAATTTATTCATTATCATGCCTCACTTATAATTTAGAGTTGATAATGGTAATAGGGGAGAAAAAAAACTAAATATTGGAGGAGAGGACTTTTGTAAGTGAGTATATCTGGAATTGGTCTTCAAGTGGGAGAATGTTGAGATATAAACCAATCCAAAAATCTTTTTTTGACCTAACTATAAACCAATACCAAAACATTATCCATAATTAACTATAAAACAATCCCAAAATCTTTTGTTTAACCTCATAATTAAGTTCATGGAGGGTTGTAGGGGGAAGTTAACCCCTGACTGAAATGAAAGTTTTTCAAGAGTGAGAGGCTCTTGATTTTTTTTAGAAAAAAACATTGGGTACACATGAAGATTCAATTATAAAATTCACATGGGGTTCATAGGTAATGTGGAGTTAAGAATTCCATTTTTATATGGGGTCCATGTAAAGTTGTAAAAATAAATGTTTCACATGGGATGAAATTGGACATGTGATAGTCAATTTTTTATATTAATGAAAACATAGAGGAGTTATACATTTATTTCACACAGAATTAAGTTTAAAATAAAAAATTTATTACATGATATTTCTCTATAATTAAAATGTAACTGGAAATTGAAATAGGGTTTGTGTTTATATTATATTAAGTCCTTATATCAATATCTAGAAAATAATTAATTTGTTACTTCTCTATGCGGATGTAGGTTATTATACCCGAACCACATGTAAAGCACCATGTTTGATATCCTTCCATTTTTATATTCTAAATTATCTAATTTATATAACTTTAGGTCCTATTCTACTTTATTAAAAATTACACCACCCCATACTGGATATCGATATACCAAATAATTCACCAGTTGAACCACCATCCCCACATTCAATATGATTCCATTTATCATCACCCACATGAACTAACCCTATTAGTTTAATCATGATTATTATAACTCATCATTCTTTCCACTATCATACCATCATGAAAAAATCATATGTACTAGTCATACCTTGGTCCACTGGTTCTTATTGGTCAAACTATATCTATGAATTCCCAAAGATTATCCTTCTCAACCCATGACCAACACAATAATTAAGGGCTTACCAACTATAAATTTATCAATCCAATCAATGTGCCTCACACATATCCATGGGTTTTCCATACCAAATCACACCCAAAATTTGACCAATCCTTGAGTCTTATTGAAATCCAATGACATGAATCCAAATAGCTAGTGAAAAATAGAGTGTCCTCGACTCTAACATGATCTCACTTCTGATGATATTCATCATCGTTACCCAATGAACATTTGTTATATGATTTCCATGGACAATATTGGATAATAGACCACTAATATCATTTATATCAGGATAATATTAGGTTATATCATTTCACTCTCCAAATATAGAGCATGAAAACCCCTACTCTGTTATCCTATAAAAAGAGAGTAACCAAAACCTATCTCACAATTGTATATATCTTCCACCATTTTCTATCAAATATTATCCCCAAGTAGGAATACACCTTAGTGCTACCTTTACTAATAGATCAAATCATACCTTTATAAGTCATATCCCAGTAATACCAAACTCACTTTACAAATCAAATAGATGTCGATTAATTATAAAAATCTTAGTCACATATCAAATAAATCATTATATATTTTTTTATTCATATATATATATATATATACAAGTCATCTCATATGCCTATACTAATATCTTGACCAAACAAAACTTGTGTATCATTTATATCATGAAAATAATGTAACCATGCTTTATAAATATGAGGCATCCAAGTGCCTAAGATAATCCCTCTCTCTTAGACCGCCCTTAACTATCAAAACCGATTTCAATAAAAATAGGAAAAATTATTAGTTATCCTATTAAAGTACTTGAAACATTAATATCTTAAGTTGTATCTCATCATATCCCAACTCCCCTACTGAATCTATGGTCCATGCACCCCTATAGGTATAAATACTAAAGAAATTACTATGCTTATATCTTAGATAAATCAAGTAAACTCATGTTCCAACACAACCACTCTACAACTCTTATCATTACCAGGTATCCCCGTATATATACTACCCACTCTAGGTTCATTATCACATCCATGTGTATCTCGATGATATCACTATCTAGTGATGTATATTTTAGAAGATTTTATGGATCAATTTGATTAAGTAGAGCATCATCAAAAAGATATTTGTGAAAACACCAACTAATTTATCACTAATGCTTTAAATATCCAAAACTTATTATTTTTGAAAACCATTTCTCAATCATAGGAAATCATGCACATGTCATGTTAACCTATGTCCCAGGAATGATTCATGAACACACACCTATTTCTACCCCATACCAAGAGAAGAAACATTAAACACAACTTATAAAAATCACAATTTTATAAAAATATCTCAATAATAATAATAAAAAGAAAGAAAAATAATACCAACTCTCAAAAAACATGGATTTACTCCTATAATTGTGATGGAAAGTCACAAATATGAATCTTATCCCAATTTATAACCATTCCTAGCTCCATATACCATATCCCAAGTCATAAGACAAATAAAACAATTCTATAATTCCTTTTGGTAACATCTCCAATATAGGAATAATTTATACAACTTGATATGGAGTGTTAAAAACCTCAAACACACCTCCCTGTATTCCAAAGGCTATTGACTAGTGGTGAGGTGTAATAAGAAACTCATGGGAGAATAAACCCTCAGCATTATGACAAAAAATAATAGAAAATAACATAAAAATCCACAATAGATTATAATATCAGAATACCACATATTGTTTTATAGTAGAAAGCATATTGTGATAAATAAAAAAACCATGCAATAAAAAAATGTAACTCATGAAGGTCATATACTCATACATCAATGGAATTTTGGATAATTAGATAATTATATACAGTATGAAAACTAACTAAAAATAAAACATCAAGTAGACTCCAACCACTGTCACCGGCCTTGCCTTAGATCAATCTCTATATCACCACTAGTATCCTTAAAACCATTTAATTGTTCTAGGGTCCATGACCTGAACCACATGCCAACCATAAGGTATACACATCCACCAATGTTTACATTCTGGGTTTGAGCATAAAACTCGATAGTTCACCACTAATTATTCCCTTAATAGTAAAAAACATATGTTTATACATGTGATAAATGAAATTGAAAGTGCCCAGTCAGTGTGACTATATCACTAAGAGGGGGAGGGGTTGAATCAGTGATACTCTTTTCTTTTATGTTTTTTCCAATTAAAACAACCTTCACCTATAGTTAGAGATTTAATTACCTACTGAAAAAATCTAATACACATATATAGGAACACAAATATTTACAAGGTTCACTATTAAATAATAATAACTACATCCTTGGTATGGTTTGGAAATGATAAAATACCATAAAATCCACTAGAATTAAATCCTTGGATTATAATGATTAGGATATACCCTTTTACTCATGTAGAACTTCTAAATCGATCCATAAGTGCATGTGCACCCTCTTAGAAAAAACAGGGAAAAAAATTTGTGTAACAACTCATGTTACCTATTCTTATTTTCAATTAAACAAATGTATTTAATTGAAATAAAAATCTTTAATTCCTTAACCAGAATAAAGGTAAGAACCTCCTAGAATTAGTTATGAAGACTCAGCCCGATTTTCCTGGGTTTGATTTTACCAGTTCAATTCAACCAAGTATGATTCCCCCCAATACAATTCTTCCAGTTCAATTTTCTTTCTAAATACAATAGAAATGAATTAGAACCACTTCAATTCCTGAGTATGATTAACTCAGTACGATTATTCCTCATTCTGAGAACCTGAATACAGAAATCATGAAGCCGATTAATCTATCCTGATATAATGAACAACTAAATACAAAATTTATTTCTCCGTCAAAACCTCTTCAACAAAAGATCTGTACAAATAATTCTTCTTCTCTATAAAAACTCAATGCTTCTCTCTCTAATATAGTGAACAGTACTTCGTCATCTGAAAATTACATTGTACTTTTTACCTTTTATAGGTGACCCAAATTATGATTTGTTGGGAATCCAAAAATATTTTCCGCTCACACAATTTCACATGAATTTCAATTTCCCCTATAATCCTGGGATGTATTTTGACTTCGTCAACTCTTATCGAAGCTTATTGATTCTTCTTCAAACTTCATCTCCATATTTAGAATTTCATTTGAATAATTAGTACAATTTCAATACATGAGTCCGATTTTTCTCAAACCAATTTCTTCAATACAAATCTCTGTATCAATTGAATAAAAATGTATAAAAAAAGGATACCATTCTAATTTTCTGAATACGATTCTCAAAACCTATTTGAATCAAAATCTTTCATTTGAATATATTGCTCCCCCTTGAAAATTCATTTCAAAATATCATTATTTTTTTTCTATCGACCCACTTGAGATTTAAATATTCATCCTTTTATATTCTCTTGACCAAGTTGGAAACCTACAATGTAATTCAACCATTTTGAAATGGTTGACTACATTGTTGATCTCATTCTCTATTTCTCTTCTCTTGACCCACTTAAACCTTAATTCATAATCCTATGCTTTTTTACTGAATTCCTTTATGGAATTAAATTCATTTTATAAAATATTCAACATCATCAAACAATAATTGAAAAGTATCATAACTTTCTATTCATTCTAGTTACTTTGTTTTCTTCTCAACCCGAGTATGATCTTTTCTGAATACAATTGGTCTGGATACAATCATACTGGGTAAACTTATTATGATGCTAATATTTTTATATATCTTCTAATGGAAAAAAATATGCTATAATAAATTGGAACCACCTCTTCACTCAGCACCACCTATTAAATATTCACCATCTTTTCAATATTTCTTTTTAGTCCTGATCAATCAGAAAAACAATTGACCGCATCTCTTTCACCCCCTTTCTTTCATCAAGATTGCATCAAAAGTTCTCTAACTAACTTATTATTTATATGAAATAAAAATCAGCAAAGAATTGTCTTAATTAAATCATCATAGTCACAAAGACTCCTATTTTTCACCGAAACAACTACATCTCCTGCATCGGATCCAGAGTGATGCTGATTACCATTTACTTTCAGCAAGATGTATTCACTTTCATTCTCGACCCGAGTCAAGTTCGATCAAAACCATTACTTCCAAGAATATTCTTCTCATTAGGATGGAATTTCAAAGTGTGTCTAATTATTTACAAAACAAACCTTAATACAATTTTTACCATAAAAAAATTGAAGTGATTTCATTTATTCCTTTATTTAATAGATTTATTGAAAACAAAATAAAACACATGAAAATCATCACCTTCATCATCAGATTTGTGGTAACAATATCCCCCTTTGGATTTTATTTTCAACCAAGTTTCATAAATCACTGAACTTTTTATCTTTCAAGAAATGGATTACTTATCAAAAATTCTAATCCAATATGAGCTAACTCATTATAGGAAACAAGAATCACTGACAACAAAACCATGATGTCCAAAAGAAGTGATTACGAAAAAAACTTTCTTTTTCCTTCCTCATCTCTTCTTTATCCTTTCTAGAATACAAAACAATTCTTTCCTACAACCACTCCAAAAAATAGTTAGAATAGTTCACCTATAAAACAATTCTGAATTCACATATTACCCACAACTCTCTCTTATATGCATAGATTCATGAAATAATACAATTAAGCCCTTGAAAAAAAATCCAAATGTAAGATGTGAGAGGGGATTGAAACACATAACCCAACCTTGATTATAAAGAGGTTGGGAACCCATGTTCAACCTCAATTTTGTGAATGATTCCTTCGGTAAAGGTTTTGTGAAAATTTCAGCCACTTGTTCTGATGTTGGAACATACTTCAGATTGAATTCATTATTCTCCACATTCTCTTTGATAAAATGATATTTGATATCAATATGTTTCAAACAAGAATGTTGAACTTGATTCTAGGTGAGATTTATTGTGCTTTAATTATCAGAACACAAGAGAAAGGGTAACTTCAATTCAACAAGTAGATCTTCTAATTGAGTTTTCATATATAAGAGTTGAGTAGCAGCTGGAGTGGAATCAACATACTCAACTCCAGCCATACTGAGAGTTACTAAATTCTATTTCATTGAATGCCAGCTAACAAAATTATTTCTAATAAAGAATACTCCACTAGATGTGGATCTTATATCACCAATATTTTCTTCCCAATATATATCTAAATACCCAAAAAAATCAATACTATCTGATATTAAATACCTAATTTTAAATTATATTGCGCCTTTAATGTATCTGAGAATTATTTTTCCTGCAATAAGATGTGATTATTTTGGAGCACTCAGAAATATTTCACATAAGGTAACGACATAATAAATTTTGGGTCATGAGGCATTTAAATATAATAGTCTTACAATCAGCTTCTAATACTATTTCTAATCAACTTATTTTTCTTCTCCATCATTACTCATCTTTGTTATGACTAAAATTGGTGTGGAAACAGGTTTTGGGTTTTCCATGTCAAACCTATTGAGAAGTTCTTTCGAATAATTTTCATGGGAGATAAAAATGTATTCTTTCTTTTTCAATATTTGTATCTCAATAAATTATTTCATTTCTCCCAGCATGGACATTTCAAATACCTTCTTCATTTCTTCAACAAATCTTTCACAAATTCTTTCATCATTCCCAGCAAAGATAATATCATTAACATAAACAATTACAATGAGGGAATACTCTTGACATTATGTAATATAAATATTACTATCCACTCTTCCTTTATTGAAATTAATTTTCCATATGAAAGTATCCAATTTGGAATACCATGCCCTCAGAGTTTATTTTAGCCCATACAAGGATTTCTTCAATATGAATATATATATTTCATCTTTCCTAACAATAAAGCCACAAGGTTGTTCAATATAAACTTATTCTTCAAGATCACCATTCAGAAATGAGGATTTAACATCCGTTGGAAAGATCTTGTAGCCTCGTTGTACAATAATATCAAGAAATATTATAATTTTTTCCAATATGGCCACCAGAGCAAAGGTTTCATCAAAATCAATTCCTACAATCTGTGAATACCCTTTTCATACCAATATTGCTTTTTTCCTTATATCTTCACCTTCTTCATTTAGCTTGTTCCGAAAAACCCATTTTGTACCAATAATGTTTTTGTTTTCAGGCTTAGGTACAAGTTCCCATGTATTATTCTTTTTAATCTAATCATGTTCTTCATTCATGGATTGAACCCATTCCGAATACTCAAAATATTCTTTCACATCATTCAAATCCAATTTTGAATACATAGAAGTATGAGTAATTGCATTTGTTTTTCTTCTTGTTTGAACATTATGATGTTTATTAACAATTATATCCTATTATTTCACATTATTCCTTAGCCTTGGATGATATTTTTGAGTTCCTTACTCATCACTAGAAATAGCTGAGTTTGTTTCTTCTTCTTGAGCATGAATACACTTATCTCTATCCTTATCAGAATTGTTATCTTCATGTTTCTCAACTTACTTATCTTCCTGAGCATGTTTTTCTTCCTATACCTTTTCAATTAATTTCACATCAACCAATTAAACAATTATTTTTGTTTCTTTGTTGAAGTATCTATATCCTATTCCTTTTAGAGTATAGCCTAGAAATATTCCATCTTCACATTTCTGCTCAAACTTTCCATAGTTTCCATCTTTCTTCTTTATAATACAGAGACTCCCAAAAACGTTAAAGTGTTTTAAGCTTGGATTTTTTCCATAAAAATATTCTTATAGATTCATATCTAATTAAGGCCTATAGAAACACTAGTTCTTGAATATAAATATTAGTGATCATGGATTGCCTCCAAAAGTAATGAGAGAGGCCATGTTCAAGTATCATAGTTCTTCCCATTTCCTCCAAGATTCTATTATTTATTTCAGAAAACCCATTTTGTTAGGGAGTATATGGAGAAATATACTCATTCTAAATCCCATGCTTCTCAATATATTCGTCAAATTGTTCACTTCTATACTCACCATAATTATCTATTCACAACTTATTCACAGAATACTCACATTCCTTTTCTTCTTTTCTTCTGAAACTTTTAAATATTTTCAAAGCATCTGATTTATTTTTCATATACCCAACATAAGTAATGTGAGTAAAATAAAAAATGAAAGTAATGAATTACTTATCTCCATTTTTTAATTGTTTGATCATTGGACCAAATATATTAGAATGTATCATCTCCAGGAGTTGTTTTGAACAAATTCCAATTTTATTGTGCACAACATTTGTAATATTTCCTTTATATCAGATAGTGAAACACCACTCTATTATTCTTGGATATTAAAGAATGTCTCAAACACTATCTCTTTTAGATAACCTTCTCATGTTTCTATGACACATATGTCCAAGACTTTTATGTCACAACTGATTCCCTTCAATCATGCTCTTGTAACAAGAATTTTTTATTTCACCAAACTGAAACAAATTACTTTTTGCATATTGACCTCTTATAAAAAATCTTCCCATATTGTTCACTTTTTACAAAAAAACCATATTTTCTAAAGATAAATTTGTTAACCTCATCACACAATTGTGAAACACTTATAAAATTGGGTTTTAGGCCATCAACATACATTGTTTTCTTGGATTTCGTCTTTTATTTTCCAATGATGGATAACCCAACACCTTTGATTTTAAATGATTCATCATTTCCAAATGTCACAGTGAATTCTTTAAAATCTTTCACATTCTTTAATAGTTTCAAGTACCCTATCATGAAAATAAGAACACCCACCATCAAGTATCCAAGGTCGTTCTCCTTTTGTGGCTTTCAATGCAATTTCAATAATAAGATCTTTTTCTCCTTTATTTTATTTCTTTACTTACAGATTTTGAGATTTGTTAAGAATATTCTATTGTGATGGTAACAAAATAAGACAACATTTTACAATATGTATAGGTTTTTCACATCTTTCACAAATAGTTTCTAGGGGATGGAACCTATTTTAAATCTTCATTAGACTCTTTTTAGACTTATTCATAGAAACTTTATCAGTATTCTTATTTTGAGGGAATTGAATACCCCTCAACCTTTTCCTTTAATAACATGTGGTATACTGGTAATGTTGTTGGTTGAATCAAAACATACTTTTCATGTGTTTGAAACCCACACAATACCAGAAATAACTATAAAAAGAGTATTTTCTTCTGAAACTTCCAAATTGTCTAAAACGATAACTATGTTTCTCAGCCAAATTCTTATCTTTCTTTTCAACTTTAATAGAATTATAAGTATTTAAAACTTTTCCAGATTCAGATAATACTTTTTTGGACTCAGGGTGTTTTATAACTTTTGAATTCTTCACTTTGGCCACATACATGGCTTTTCTAGCTTTATTCTTTCCAAAACCAATTCTATCTTTCTTCCCACCCTTTGAAGGTAACTTTTGTTGAACCTTCTCAGATTTCTCATTATGATAAAATTTACCATCTTCAGTATTAGAGTTTTGGAAAATTTTATTTCTCAATTTAGCTTTAGAAATTTTTTTTGGATAAGTTCCGAATCTTCTTCTTTTTCTTTCAACTTCACTTTTAGATTCTCATTATGATTCATTACTTCTTCAAAATATTTTTTTCCAAATCATAAATCTCTTTATCTAGCTTCACTTTCTCATCATCAAAAAATTCTTTATTTCTTGTTGAAGATCATTCATATTCTAACTTTTTTTCTTTTCAAGCCATCTAATCTTTCTCAGAAATTCTTTCAACTCTTCTTTAAAATGATGTTCAAGATGAGTTTATTCATCTTCAGAACAACTGATTCTGAATTCTTCATCATTTACTATTGCAATAAAAGTATTTTCAATACCATATTCAATTAATTTTTCAGATTCATCATCAATTCCTTCTTCTTATTCACCTTTAAATAAGAATCTTCTTCTTTTAGAATTGAATAATTTCCTATATTTCCCTATATAGTACAATTTTACTTTACCACCATGGTTCTTACACAATATTCTTGGATTTCTTTATTCTTTATCACTATCCTCTTCTTTATTTCTCTGAGAATAGTTAGCCATAAAATGAATAACTCTTCCACATTTGAAACCTTTTAAGGGAATTTTTACTTTGTATTTACCCATACCTATTTTCACATTTTTTGAATTTAAGGATAAAATATCATTGAGATTTTTTACATACAACATTTTCAGAGTCAAAATTACCATATTCATATTCAATAATAATCTTATTTGATTTTTCCTTCTTTTTATCCTTGAAATACATTTCTCTATCGATATTTGTTTTTATTTTCACAGCTTTCCCCATTCTCATTTCGTAAGTAATGAGAGTACTTTGAAAATTATATATAGATAATGTTTTAGGACCTCTATATTCTAATAAAGAAAATTTTTCATCAAACTTATCAGGAAGGATTATTAATATATTTTCAACAACTGTAGAGTCCTCCATATTTTCACCAAGGCATCTGATAGTACTCACAATTTCATTCACTCTAGTAAATAATTCCCCAATAGATTCATGGTCACTCATCTTCAAATATCCATATTTCAATCTCTAGATTTGTATCTTTTCCTTATTCACTTTTTTATTGCCTTCGTATATGTTTTTCAATTTATCCTATATACCTTTGGCTATGGATAAACCTTTCACCCTCAAGAATTAACTTTTATAAAGTGATGACAATATAACATTATTCACCCTTCTACCATTCCCAAGATGCTTCTTATCAATAAGTGTAAGTGGAGATTCATCATCAATGGGTGGAAACCCAACTGTTATAGTGTCAAGAACATCATATCTAATATACATAAGATAAAACAACATTATATCCTTCCAAATATGATAATTATTTCCATAAAATACTGAAATAATTTTACAATTCACACAGTTCTAATCCTCCATAAGTAGATAATAAGTAAATGTAACCTACCCTATGATACCACTTGAATGTGACCAGTCAGTATGATTGTATCACTGATAGGGGAATGGTTGAATCAATGATAATATTTTATTCTATGTTTATTTTCAATTGAAATAACCTTCACCTCCTGTTAGAGATTTCAATTCCCTGTTGAAAAAAAATCCAACCCACATCCACAGGAACACAAAGATTTACAAGTTTCACTATTCAATAAAAATAGCTACATCCTTGGTATGGATTAGAAATGACACAATAATATAAAATCCACTATAAATAAATCATTGGATTACGATGAGTAGGATATACCCTTTCACTTTGTGTAGCACTTTGAAATCAATCCACAAGTGTGTTTGCACCCTCTTAACACAAATAAGGAAAAACCATATTTGTGTAACAACTCATGTCACCTATTCTTATTTTAAATTAAAAAAATGAATTTAATTCAAATACAATTCTTAAATTTCTTACCTATATGAAAGGTAAGAACCTCCTGGACTTAGTTATGAAAACTCAGTCCGATTTTCCTGGGTCCAATTTTCCCAGTCCGATTCCACTGAGTACAATTCTCCCCAATACAATTCTTCCAGTCTGATTTTATTTCTAAATAAAATAAAAATGAATCGAAAACACTTAAATTCCTTAGTCAAATTAACTCAATATTATTCTTCCTCAGTCTGAGAACCCTTATATGGAAATATCAAAGTCGATTAATCCATCCCGATATGATGATCAACTGAATACAAATTTCACTTCTCCATCAAAACCTCTTCAATAAAAGATCAGTACAAAGAATTAACTATATAAAAACTCAGAGCTTCTATCTCTACTAAAATGAATAGTACTTCATCATCTGAAAAGTACAATGTACTTTTCTCCTTTTATAGGTGACCCAAATGATACTTTGATGGGAATCCCAAAATATTCCACACTCATAAAAATTCACCTGAATTTTAATTTCCCCTAAAATATAGGGATGCATTTTGACCTCATCAAATATCCTCAATGCTTCTCGATTATTCTTTAAATATCACCTCCTTCTTCAGACATTCATTTGAATCATCCGTATTATTTCAATACATGAGTTTGATTTTTATCAATATGATTTCTTCAATACAAATCTCTGTATCAATTGAAAACAAATATATTAATAAATGGACACCATTCTGATTTGATGAATATGATTCTCAAAACTGATTTTAGTAAAAATATTTCATTTTAATGTACAACTACCCCTTGAAAATTCATTCATAAATTACCTTATCTTTTTCTATTAAACGATTTGATATTTAAATCTTCTTCTTTTTCTCTTCTCTTGACCCAATTGGAAACTTACAAAGTAATTAAAATCTTTTGAAATGGTTTACTACATTTTTTATCTCATTCTATCTTTATTTTTTATTGGCCCACTTAAACCTTCATTCAAAAATCTTTTGCTTGTTTCACGACTTCTTTAATGACTCAAATTCATTTGATAATAGCTTAAACATCATCAGACTTGGATTTAAAAGTATAATAACTTTCCATTCATTCGATCTACTTTCTTTTCTTCTCAACATGAGTATGATATTTTCTAAATATAATTGGTGTTGATACAATCATCATGGGTAAGATTATCCTGATTCCAATATTTTTATATATCTTCTAATGGAAGTCAATATTCTACAGTAAATTGACACCACCTCTTCACTCGGCACCACATCTTTAATTGGAACCATCTTTTCAATCTTTCTTTCTAGTCCTGATCAATCTAAAAAACAATTGACTGCATCTCTTTCACCCCCCTTTATTTCATCAAGATTGCACCAAAAGTTCTCTAATTAACTTATGATATATATAAAATATAAATAGGCAAATCATCATCATAATTAATTCATCATAATCACAGATACTCTGATTTTTCACCAAAACAACTACATATCCCACGTCATATCTAGAGTGATGCCGATGGACATTTACTTTAAATAAGATATATTAACTTTCATTCCAAACCTAAGTCAAGTCCAATAAAATCCACTCCTTCCAATAATCTTCTTCTCATTATGATTTACTTTCACAGTGAGTCTGATTCTTTTCCAAAAAAACCTCAATACAATTTTTACCATAAAAAAGTGAAGTAATTTCCTCTCTTCCTTTCTTCAATAGTTTTCTTGATAACCAAATAAAACACATGAAAACCACCACCTTCATCACCATCTTGGTCCTAACAGAAATAAATTACATTAATAATGATATGAATACACCTTTAAAACCATTAGGTACTCACGAAACCACCTTGATGGTCTACGGTCGACTCATACATGTATCAACTAACACTATAAATGGGATTATATTTCCTAATGTTTGATTAACATTTTATAAATAGGACCATGAAAAAATGATTTGATCATAGTGGGATATGATTTCCCATGGTCTATGAATAAAAATATTCATCATCAAGCCTTGGGATCAACACACCTAATAGAAATATCTATGAACTTTTCATCATCTGTGAAGGACCCTGGGACACCCTGAGAGGGGAGGGGTGAATCAGGGTGACCACTTTTTCTTTTAATGTGTTGGATCTTGTTCCCACGTTGGTAGGAACTTGTTGAATCTGTATGATGATTCTGATCAGAATGAAAACATTCACATGCACAGAGAAGACACAGCCATTTTTACTTGGTTCACCACTAAGGGCTACGTCCAAGGAGCATACGCCGACAGGTTGCCGAACGTAACTAAATCCACTATGCTTCACTAGCTGCGGATACAAAAGTTCAGGTACAGACACTCTGTCCCAGGCACACTGCCTTTACAATTGTTCAGGGATAGCTCACTGCGTCCCTCGGGTCACTCCCGTTGACTCCCCCTGGCTCACTGCCGTTGGTGAAGTCCCACTCAGTTTATAGACGTGAAGGTCTCTTCAATAGATTTGCATTGAAGTCTTTGCCTCTGCTCAGCATGAGACTCTGCTTGCATCGAATTCCGAAATAGATGCACTAGAACGCATAGAACCACTGAATCGGATAACCAGAACGTGTAGAAAAACCTGACTAACAATTGCGCGCAACACCAACCCTTTGCGCGCAAAACCTTCCTATTGCGCGCAAAAATTACTTTTCGCGCGGAAAAATATTTCGCGCAAAAATCCCCTTTTTCGCGCAACTCCGAATATTTCGCGCAAGCCCCTTTACGCTATCCTTTTTCGCGCATCAGACCTCAGATCTTCTCTAAGTCTTCCAACCACGTGAATGAAGGGGGTCACCTCATATTTATAGGCGACTGACACCACTGCGCGCAAAAACCTCTTCGGCGCGGAAAACCTCTCATCTGGCGCGTAATATTTCACCCAGCTCAAGTATTTCGCGCACAACCCTTATTTTCCGCGCAGCCCATGCCTTTGCCATTTTTCACCAATCTGATTTCGAAACACTATTTGCGCGAAAAACCTTGATCCACTATTTCGCGCATCCCGCTGTTTTTCGCGCCTAACTTAAGTATTTCGTGCAGGACTCTTATATTTCGCGCACCACTTCCTTTTTGTGCGAACCTCCTTTTGCAGACAATCCATGTCTTCATTTTCCGATTTTGAGGCCCAAAAAATTGGCAAACACTGGGAAACAGCGCCACCTTCAATACTGTTGTCTGCTTGAACTGTATGATCACTTTGCTGGAACACATTCGGAACTTCCACTGAGGATTGACAACAAACACAAACCATACACCAAAACATGCTTTGAAGAACCTGGTTCCAACAATCTGGCCCCCTGGAGAAGCTCCCATGAGATAAGGTTTAGTAAAATTATCTTAATCTTACCCTAAAGAAGAGCACTCTTCCTAATAGACTATATATATTAATCATAATATGGCCCCATGGAAAAGTTACTATGATAATAAGCATAATATTTTAATCAGAACTCATCCCTAGGGAAGAGAACCCTTGATAAAAGGCTCAAAATACTAATCATTATTTAGTCATTGGGAAAAGAATCCTTGATATAATTCTCACTATAATAAAAAACTTTAATAATAAAAATAAACACCCCTGCTAATAGACTCATGTATCAATAACGAGCTATTCCCAAGGAGAAATTCCTTTAACAACTTACTAATATAAAAATGTTAATATTGACCTAGGGGGAAGTTCCCTTGATAATAGGATCGATGTAAAAGCAATCAACCATGAGTATAGAGAAAATGATCCTAATTTAAAGATCACTCCGTTATAAGAACTTGATTACAGATCGGGAATATCCAGTTTCTGGAGGGAATCCTATGATAGAGGACTCAACACACTCATATTCTGATCCTAGACACTAATTTATAACATTTTTTTGAGAAAAACATGGTTGTTATCTAGATTGTAGGTTAGAAGAACATACCATACTCATTATAGACCTTCTTAATAGCAAGTCAACGATCCCACCCAACCCTAGGAATTATAGTTGAATCTCAAGTAGCACCTAATCATTCCCTTCTTTGAAAATTCTTAAATAGAAGGATTAAGGATATTTCTATTTTCTCTTAAATCAATCATTAAAATAATTTTAAGGGTAATAAAAAAATAGGATGAAACATGATACAACAAAATATCACTTGACTATAACCCCTTACACCACATGTGGATCAAACTTTGACTTAACTAACTCTAAGATATTGTATAATATCACTAACCACATCACATGCCTCACTAATCAATTCACTTGGTAGAATAATCTATATCAGCCTCAACCCTACCGTTTAGGCACTCACCTTTCTAGCAATGTAGGCCGCTAGGCTATAAACCAAAAGTACCAAGTGTCCAAGGTAATGATATTGACTTATCATCAATAAATCACATGATAATCTACCCTCATAATTCCATCAATCAAAATTATATAAAACCATATTGGCCTATTTCATTATCCCATTATAAACTCAAAAGTCACCTCTCACTTGGAGACTTAGTAAAATATTCTCACCAATAACTCATCCCATGCTTGAACCCCAAAGGAGAATAACTCTTTGAGTGGTTAGATCACTAAGATACCCTAAATTTATCTCTATCATACAATATTATTAAGACACTTAATCCCAATATCATCAATTATATTTCAATAATAATAGTTACACCACTTAGATAACTGAAATTCGGTAATGTTTTACAAGTAACCACCCACAAGATTAACTCTTAGTTCATCACTCTAGGTGAATTTCATAATATATCACATTGGACCTATTTATGTCACTAGAGCCTTGGATAAAATTAGGAAACCCTACCTAAGTTTCCTCACAACATTACTTAGATCTATAATCTAATAGAATTTTTAAAGTGACAAAAGGTCTAAGGAAACACATTTAGGGTCACCACAATGAATCTACTTGGTGATGCTTAATTTCCCATAATCACATTATCCCGCTAAAATATTAATCAAGTAGAACACACCCATTTACACCCACATACAATCATGCAATAGATGAATATATATATAAAGTAATAAACTAGAATCCACCTAACTTATAATGGAGTTACCCTCCTTTTAAGTAATATCCATATCTTTATCCAAGTTTGAACATCCATCCCAAATCACCATGAATGTCATCGAGCTCCTAGATCATCAAAATCATCACCCAATCATTTATAAATAATTAATAATTAATTATCATAATTAATCTATAATTAATTCACCTAGTAATGTTAAGGGAAAACTCACTGAGTGATTGATACATACTTAAATCTTATGTAACCAATGGTAGGTGGCTTGAAGACCATTACCGACCCCTATATGAAAAAAAATCTCAAATTTCATATTATAGATAATAACTAACTCAAATACTTAAATCTTGTTAAATGAAAAGAAATAAATCATAATTAAACTCTTCTATCCTTATATAGATTTATCACATGAAATAACCATACTTTTAAAATGATTACACCATGATTTTGTGGAATTATCATCAAATACATAAATTCAACACACTAAAAGTACAAAAATAAGAATTAAGAAGAATGAGAAGAGGATATTAGTTTACCTCAAATTATCATAACAAAAAACATGAAAAAAACCAACAATGGTGGAGGAATAAAGTGAGAAAAATAATAATAAGATATATATATGACTCTTCTTTTAGAGTAACAATAAGAGGAACCCCCCAAGCGAGGGATCTAAATTTAAAATGATAAATTTACCTTTATCCATATTTTTTTAAAAAGATTCTGGGGTCCACTAGGTACCCATTATAACCCCACCTAGTTCCCAAATCTTTATAAATGGACTCCCCTCCTCTTAATACACCTCACATAGTACCCAATACACTTCAAATATGTACCTAGTGGTAGTCGATACATTTTATCAAACTACTAGGTCATACTGGGTACCTAGTATACCCCCACCAGGTACCTTGTGGTACTTTTTTACTTTTGACAGTAATAATGTCCCACCCATTTCATTTATTGAACCTTTGAATGAAACCTGATAACTACCAACTCATGTAAAAACATCTACCATTCAATACCAAATCACAAAAAATTAAATGAAAATCCAAAAATTAAAATTCACCCCAGATCCAATTTCACTTGAGTTTAACTTTTATCTAGTTTCACTGACACCTGACATTACAAGTCATTAAAAGGGAAAATTTCATTGATATTATTATTGATTACCTTAGTTAGGTAGAGGGAAAGGATGAGGTTAGAAATAGTCTTTGAGGTAATGGTAAAGTGGATCACCTTAGATGGACAGTGAGACATCATCTAACTGGTTTAGATGAACAGGTGGGCAAGAATCACAAGGTTAGAAGTGGAAAATGATATAGGGTACTATATTGGAATGAAATCAAGAACACCAAGGATAGATCCATGATAATGATATATAGAAACTCTTTTTTTCATTAGACCAGGTTCTAGTTGATGGAATTGGTGGGTATTCGATAATGAGAAGTATAGTTTTAGCCACTTCTACCTTGGTTGATGCCTTACTTGACATATTTTATACTCATTATTTTATTTCAAATTATCTAGAGTCTGATTTGAGGATATTGTTGAACATTAAATGGGGATTTTAACTGTGGATATACCTATGTTAAAGAGGTTTGATCATGTTAGGAGATTCATTGGGTGTTCCATGGTGGTTTGTGGCTATGACCACTCACAAGATTTATTTGGGTCGAATATGTCTTGTTTTGAATTAATATTCAATATATATTGGATGTTTAATGTTTGGGAGTTTATTTATTTATACTAGATTCAACTTTTTTATTTTAATTTCTCACATATGTGGAGTATACCTTCATGGGAGAGTTATATTTTCAAGTAAGTTAGGTGAGACTTGTACTTTGATAATTGGGTATTATTATATCCTATATAGATATTACCATCATTATAAATGATCAGGAAATAGTTCCACCTATTTTAATTCTAGTAGTATACAATTATAAATATTATTTTCTTAATTATTTATTAGGATTTACCCTTGAGTGGGATATTGAGTTAACTATTGATCTTATGTCTGATTCTAAGACCACATCGATACCCTCATATCGTATGGCATTGAATGAGTTGAGATAGTTGAAAATTCAGATTGAGGACCTTGATTAAAAAAGATTCATACACCTAAGTACATACTTATGGGGTTCTTCAATATTGTTCATTAATAAAGAAGATGATAACTTGAGGTTAGGTATTGATTATTGAAAGATAAACTAGGTTATAATGAAGAAAATGTGTCCACTTATAATATTTGATGTTTTTTTAAACTTTTGAGGGGATTTTGATGGTAATTTAAGATTGTAATATAGTTAGAATATCACTAACTTTGGGTCAGGTTTGAATGAAATACCATATATAACCATTAGAATTAGGTATGGGTTGTCTAAGTACTTTGGGATGTCATTCAGACTGATGAATGTGATAGTGGTATTAGTGGATCTCATGAACATGACATTCCTTCAATACCTAGACTCCATCAAAGTGGTATTCATGGGAAATAATATAGTATAATATTTTAAGAGCTAAAGTGGAAACTCATATCTAAATTGATACTAATTATACTTGACCTAGGTAAGGTCAATAACTTTACTTTTATGCTTACAAAGTTAGATTTTGAGATCTATTAATATATGAGAATGTAGTGGCCTCTTATGGATCTCTTCAGCTGAGGACCCTTGAATAGAGATACCCCACTCATGATTCAGAGTTAGCCACTGTGGAACATGTTTTAAAATATTTGTGCTATTATTTATTTAGAAAGAGATTTTTAATTTAAAATTATTACAAGAGCTTGAGGTACGTATTTTATCAATGGGAATTGAATCTATTATAGGGTAACTGGGTCAAGTGCTTTCAGAATATTGATTTTGAGATGGCCTATTCCCTAGGGAATGGAAATGTCATAACAGATTCTTTTATCCAAAAAAACATGATTATGTCATGTAGAAAATAAAAAATGAGTGGAATATGATGATCCTATCCACATTTTGTTACCTATACATGACTAAGGATGGAGGAATAATATATTTAGATCAAGTTTTCATTACTTATTCATTATTAGATTAGGTAAATGATAGTCTGAAATTTGATTTTGATTGCTTCATAATATGAGAAAGGCTATATAGTGGGGCTGATGAGAAACTAAAATAAATCTAAATAAGTAGTTCATCTAGGGTTGGATAAGATATACTATGATATCTAACATTTATTCAGGTGGCCTGGCATAAAGAAGGACATTGCTGGATATGTTTCTCAATACCTCAACTATAAGAAGATAAAGATAGAGATCCAATGAACTATTGAGTTACTATAGAACTTAAATTCTTACATTTAAGTGTGAATAAGTTATTTTTAATTAGTTATAAATTTACCAAGGTTTCATCAAGGTCTAGTATCTATATGGGTTGTATTTTACAAGCTAAACAAGGTCATATACTTTCTTCCTATATAGGAGACCCAGTCAGTGGATGAACTGGGTAAGCTATATTTGTAGCTATTTTTTTACATGAATAAGGTTTACATGATTATTTTATTAGATAGGAACATGTTATTTACATAATTATTCTCATATGGGTTATATAAATTAATGATAACTAAGATAAAGCTGAGTATAGTTTATCACCCACATACATACAGACAGTTGAAGAGGATGATCAGGTTACTTTAGGATATTCTCTAGGCTTATGCATTATATTTAAATGGGTTTTAGGAGGAATATCTATATTTAGTTTATTTTTTATACAATAATATATTTTAAGTTTTTATATATATAGATCCATTTGAGGTGCTTTATGGTTGATTGTGTTTCTATCCATTATTCTACTTGGAGGTAGGAGGTTCGATGATTGTTGGTATGAGCCTTATACAAGAGACCATTGAGAGGGTTCAACTTATTTAAAAGTAATTTATTATCATATAGAGAAAATAATGATCATATGTCAACAAAAATAGAGATCATTATAGTTTACCATGGGTTTTTGGTTTTTCTTATGACTGTTATCTCAGTTGGGTCATCATTGGTTGTGAAAGAAAAAAAATCTCACACTACGGTTTGTTAGGTCATTGAAGGTTTTAGAGATTTTTTATGGTAGTATATGTGACACCCCCATGTCACTGTGGTTTTTATTTTATATTATTTTATGAGTTTGAGGCTCTTTTTAAGTTTCCATAGTTTTTCAGACTAAATCTTGGATTTTTATGAAGTTTTCCTTCAGTGTATAATTAAGTCAAAACAGTGCAAGTCCTAGAGGTAACCATAAAAGATATTTAGTGAGTATGAAGTGTGAAGAATAGATTGCACATAGTTTGGTAAACCATGTGACAAGTGTGTGTTTCGAATCTATTTTGGGAAGTGTTATTTGGAATAGTTAGATCCTAGTTTGTCTAACCATGTGGTGCCTAGGAGAAACCGTGCGAGCATGGTTTTATCTAGGAAGTTCCATGAATATGGTTGATGCCTTGTTAGGAAAATAGTGTGGCCCAACCAAGTAATTTTCCCATGTTTTTTATTTTCTAATAAATTTTTATTTTATTTTTAATTATTTTTAAATTAAAACCCTAAAAACTAAACCTCACCCCTCACTCTCCTCTCCCCATCATGCGACACCCCCTTCCCATGTTTTCCCTCCTTACATGTGATGCCTCTCCCCCATGTGTTCTCCTTCTATCATGTGGTTTTCACCCAAATTTCATGGGGATTCTCTTATTAATCATAAATTTAAGGTATATTCTTCCCTTATCCTTCTATTTCAAGTGACAATTTTTATCCTCATCACCCCTCCTAGCTTGACCAAACCCTTGTTCAATGGGTTTCCCCAATTTTTAAGATTTATTCCTTTTTTAGGATGTGTGATGGATCACTTGGGCCACCACACTGTATGTTTCAGAATACACCACCAAATCTAAAGTATTTTGGAATATTTAGGATACCCCAACATCATTTTTAGGAAGGAGTTACTATGGAACCCCCTTATATTACATATTATAAATTTTTTAGATTTTTTAAAATGTATTTTTATAAATTTAAAATCAATTTTGTAATTGAAACGATCGATTAAAAATGATTTTTTATCCTTGAACATTGGTTTCATGGATTGGGTTTGGGGAGTATTAAAAGAATGGCATGTTCTGCGATTCTACATGCAGGCTGCTGGTGCCTATAGCAGGTAAGAAACTAGTATCTTTATGAGGGTACAGTTTCAAATGGCAGGATCATTATATGTAAGATAAAAAACTATTTACTAATTTTATTAGGGAATTGGGTAATTATAGGGAGGTTCCTTCCTTGCAGAGACTTGTGAGCTCTCAGATAGTTGGATATATTAATCATCATAAGGTAAACTGGGTATGTTGGCTCCCACCTTCAAGGGGCCTGAAATTTAATAGTGATGAATCTTCTGTTTCAGGTTGGAGTTGTGGAGAAGGTATTGTCCATGACTATTATGGGTCGACTATCTTGGATTTTTCTATTAGGATGGGGTAATGTAACTCATTTTATACTGAGGCGATGGTCATGATTACTGGACTGAATGTTTTCATGTGAAGGAATTTATAGATTTCTATATCTAAAATAGATTCTTTTCTCTTATATAATTCTATTCATGGGCATGGTATAGTTCCTTGGTCAATCTATTATATTTTTAGAAAGTTCATAAGAATCTTGGGTGCTGATATCAAAGTTTCCAATATCTGGTGGGGTGGAAATAAGGCTACAGACTACTTTTCCTCAATAGACATTCTTGGTATGGAGAGTTTATTTTTTCATGACTTGTATAGTTTGAAACCGGAAGGTGTTAATATCATTAGAGGATATGACCTCAGTCTCTAATATTTTAGGCCCCCTTGATTCTTCCCCTTCTCTTGGTCTATCCATGCAGACCTTTGTCTTCTTGTACTCTTTTTATTTTCATTGAATAAAAATTACATGATTGTTTGTGTGTATAAGAAATTTTGTATAATGTAGTAGGATTGAGTTTTTTTGATTATATTTTAATATTACCGTGGGAATTAGCCACATGCCAAGTTCTAGTGAAAATGTCTGTTTATACCTTTAAATATTTAAAATCCGTATGTAATATTTTTCTTGGATTTAATTTTTTTTGGCATAACCAAGTTGGGTTTTAAATGGATTTTAGTTATTTTTAAATAATTTTATTGTACTTGAGTCACATTACAAGTGGTTTTTAGTTCCCATTTGTATTTTCAAAAGAAATTACATTATTTTAAAAATATGTTTGAAGTAGGGATATTATTTTTGGAAATGGGAATGATTTATTTAAATTGTTTCCATACTTTAATAGGGCAGTGTTTCTTTTTTAAGGAAACATTGATTCATTTGAGTGATTTGGTTATGTTTTGGTGTTGATTATGATTTCCATTGAATTTCTATTTGGATTCAAAATAGTTTTTTAAAGTGATTTACAATTGTATATATTATAAGTGAAAAGTGAAAGGCCCAATTTACACTTTGTGATGTGATGTTTTATTTTTCCCTTGTTGAGACCCTTCGTGTTTATTGAGGAACTTATGTGTATCTATGTGATGCATTACTGAATTGTGATTCATGATGTGCTTATTGGTAGGGAATATTTCTAAGGTAAGTGTGAGGTGGGAATATTTTGATTGTGGTGTTATCCTTTAGGATTTTTTATTATCATGGGATGACATTGGTTTTGATCATGGCCCATATCCTTTAGATATTCCAAGTGGAACCCTAGTCTCCTAAGTGGGAAGTTATAATATGTTTCTAGGATAGTTGAGAATACATAATTTCCAATCTCCCATAGTTTTACATATTTACGGATAGTGGGAGGGTCACCAATGAGACTAGGTAAGAGTGATTCAGTTGATAGGATGTGTGAATGCTAACCTACCAGAAGTTGTCCCACCTTGTGTGTCTTTTACTTATCCCATTAGTCCCTATGGTGTTTCCTCATGATATTTATGGTATTTTATGCCTTATTTATTATATATTGGTAAGGTTAGTTTCTTACTTGTTTTGTTATGAACATGTTTACATGTTGGTTCTTTTATGATTGAGCAATGACATTATGAGGTTTTCCTTATGGTAGTGTTATTTCTCCTTATGAATTGTATGGAATAACCTTATGTTTTTTGACTTAATTTCAAATGAGTTGTTTTATAATGATTTGAAAGTATGGTATGGAAAAATGGAAAATGGTATGGGTATTTCTTTAAGAGATTAAAGGAATGGGGTTTCCATAAAATTATTTATAAAAATAGGAATTTAATGAGAGTTTTAAAAATGGGGAAAGTGTTTTCATTTGTTTTACCTCATTTTAAAGGTTTCATTTAATTTTTTTAACTATCATTGTTTTTATTTTGTGTCATGGATAGTTTTTTAGAAGTATTCTTATGATTTGGTCTTGTAAAGAATGTAAAAATTTACTTTGTATCTTATATTCAAACTAGATATTTATGAACTATTTTACTAAGGGATTTCCATAGATTCAATGATTAATTATAGATTAATGAGTGCTTATGTTCTCACACCTATATTATCTCTGTTGTGGATTCTTGGTTCTTCTTTGTACCACTCGGTGAGTGTTGATTTATCTGAGGTCGTTTTTTATTTTCTTACATTCATCCAATGTTTTTATTACCTGATTTTATTAGGACCTACCCTCACCTTCCTAGAATTCCCAACAAGTATTACTTTAAATTATTTTTCTTTAGAAACTTATAATTTTATTGATTTTTATAGTTGGAGGTGTAGTGATATTTTAGTGGTCGAGGATAGGAAATTGGAGGGTCTATTTACTATGAAAAAGAGGGATACTAGGGTGGTGAGGGAGGTTTTTGGTGATCATTGATGTTTACTAATTTTATAGTATATTATTAGGTTGTTGTTTCAGTTTTTATTTTGGCATGGGCATCCAACATAAGAATTGGTCATACCCGATTTTTATTATATTATTACTGTAACTTTTCAATTTATTAATGGTAAAAACTATTCCATTGTGTGGTATTGTGATGTGTGGACACTTGTTACCAGCTCATGGGGATTTGGAACACCCTTTAGGATAGTGGTGGTCTAGTTTGGACATCCTTTAGATGGTCATCCCAAACTGTTTCATTACATCATACCACTCAGAACTTCCTCTATGAAACTGGTTTATGCATGATGTTTTTCTTGGATCCAGTGTAGGTTCTCATTTATTCCTTGTTGGTAGAGGAAGTTAAGTTGGTGAAATCCTCAATGATTAAGTTATAGAAAAATTTCAACATACCAGGGGATCAAAATGTGAGTATTTGTGAAAATGAGGGTTGGAAAACCTTTAAAAATAAGTGTAATAAGGAACCAACTTATGAAAAAAACCTTGAGTCTAGGCTTGTGAATATGTTTCAAGGGTTTTAACCTAAAAAAATGTGGATCCAAGGGTGAATGACCATTCCACAACTTACTTTTACTATGAATAGAATATGAAGGATTATACCTATTTATTTTTAGGTGAAAATAACCTGAAGAGGGGTGGCTTTGAATTGGGGGAATACACTATTAGAAAAAGCAATCTAAAAGATTACTGAAACCTCTATAAAAAAATGAACACTAGATTGATGGGTAAAGGAATTGGTCCCAATTAGTGTGAAATTTATCCTAATAATGTTAATTCCTAGTTAAGAAGACTAAATGTTAGTAAAAACTTGAAATTGAAGAAGGAACTGAAAGGTAGTATAAAAAAACAATTGAATTGTGAAGTTAATGGGGGATAACGAAAATATGGGATTTCTGATTTATCTTGAATATAGAAGGGGATAATTAAAGGATAAGGAAGAAGAGGGTGATCATACATTAGTTTTAGACCTACTTATTCACTCTAAGGAGGAGATGGTGGAAGATAAATCTATTATCAAAGATGTGTTAGATAATGTCAATAGAATGCATGAAAGGTGGATTATTTTATCCATAAATGATAAATAAGAAAACTATATTAGCACCCAAGATCATATTTTGATATGTAGTTATAATGAAGGGGAGATAATTTTGGAGGAGTATCTTATGTCCTAGGACAAGATAGATTCCCTAGTTGAGGATCTCATCTAAGAAGAACCAGAGATGAATAATTTTGATATCGTTTAGAGATTATGATGGATATATGGTTCAAATATGTTTCAATTATTTTAAAATGATTTCACAACATCATTTTTTTATTCTTTTGTAGAAGTTCCTTGTTTTTTTGGGTTCCCATTTAACCCATAAAAATGGATTTATTATTTAAAATAAGAAATGGAATTTGAGAGAAATACACATGATGTGTTTCACATGTATCAACTCTAAAATTATAATCCCAACCTATCATATATGATTGATAGTAAGGATATTGAGTTAGAGGCTTGTGACTTATTTAAGGAGTGACCAGTATAAGTAGTGGATTAAAGTGATAAAGTGATTTGGGGGAATATGGTTCCAATAGTTTTACTACTGGAATTCCCATTTTTTGCAACAGGCTATTTGCAATGGGATCCCGTCGCAAATAGACTTTTGCGACGGGCCCCCGTTGCAAATATCCCATTGCAGAAAATGACATCGCAACAGATATTTTTGCGACGGGCTCGTCGCAACAAATATCTGTTGCGATGGAAATTTTACCCATCGCAAAAAATCTCCCGATTATATAAATTATATACCCAAAAACCTTTTGCGATGGGGAACTTACCTTTCACAAATAGCCTTTCGATTATATACAATATATACACATAAACCTTTTGCGACGGGCCCGTCCCAAATACTAATTGCGAAGGGCCCGTTGTACCATCGCAAATACTAATCTTAAAAAATATATTTCACTTATTTGTGACGGGGCCCCGTCACAAAATACCCCGTCACAAATACTAAAAATAATTAAAAAATAATAATAAAATTATGATTAATGAAAAAATTATATTATTATTATAAAAAAAATGAAAAAATGAAAAAATGAAAAAATATTATTATTATTAGTAAAATAAACAAACATTAAAAAATATAATACTAACAAAATATATTTAATAAAATTATGATTAATAAAAAATTAATATTAATATTATTAAAATAATAAAATTATAAAAAACTATTAAAAGTTTCAATATTTTCAAAAAAATATAAAAAAACATAAAATATTATTTTTATTAGTAAAATAAAGAAATATTAAAAAATATAATACTAATAATAAATAATAAAATTATTAAAAAAAATTAAATTATGCAATATTTCCACCAATATAAAAGACAGAAACTATAAATAGTTCATATTATTACAAAACTTGAATTCAAATGTTTTTAACATAAAAAAATCACTAGAGGGGGGTCGTTTGGAGGAGGTGGAGGAAACTCCATCCCTAAACTACGAGTCAGATGGCGCATGTACTCCATCTACTCGGGATACTCCTACTGCCGCTGCTACTCCAATAGACGTAGCTCCTCCTCATGATGCTGATCCTACCGCCGATACATCTCTTCATGCTACTTCTGCAAAGTCTCTAAAATCTCAGCCTAAGTTCGCAACTACTCCTGATACTGTGAGCCATAAGATGATGTCTCTCCATGAGCTCCTCTCAAGATGGACGCCGACATCGCAACAGTACCATAATAAGTACCAGGAGTCAAATGAGAGATGATACCAACTACTCAGCCCTTATCAAAGCCATACTGAGTCACCTGCATCCATGCCGCCTCATCGAAATGGTGAGCACCGGTATGCTCAGTTGTCTCATCGTGACCCTTAGTCTGTGTCTGAGAGGTCACATCCTCATATGACTCCTTCAATTTTAATTTAAAATTAAAATTGTAAAAATGTTATATGCAGTTAGTTGTGAAACTGAAAAAATAATACTGACCACAATCTGATGCTGGCGATCACCTCTAATCTCTACAGTGGTTGGATCACTGTTCATCCTCCGATAAATATCGTACTCCGTAATATCCGGATGCTCAACTGCCTACAGAAATATAAAATAAACTATTTATATTTAAAGTTATATAAAATATTTAAAAAATATACTTACCAGATGCTCTCTATGTGAATTGAATGTACGACTACTAGCTCGATGTGTCACCTCCTGTCTCCCCCGGTTCTGACGTCCCACTGAAGATCTCCTCTGAAATCAACCACCCAACCAGTGTAAACATAATCCATCCCAAACGTGTGGTGAAATGTACTCTGGTTAGTGAGCTCTACAAGACTCATCAAATTCTATCACTCCAACTTTCTTAATGCCTGTCCTTCTCAAATTGTGCAAAAACTGACGGAAACAGTCACACATAGAAACCTACCATGCCGCGTGGATAGCGTCACACATGATATCATCGATAGGATACCATAAACCCTACAAATAATTTATAATATCAAGTTATTAATAAAACAAATTTCAAAATAAATATTATTTATTTACGTACCAGCCAATGATGGAACATGACACGTCACACATCAATGAGAATTTGTTCCCATGTGATTCATAGCTAAGAAAAATAATTACGCAAGATAGCGCTCCCCTGTCCAATAGCTACATGCGCAAAACTGTGAAAAGGGAATAAATAATCAAACAATTAGTATATATAAAAATAAATTAATGAAAGATAACTAAAATATATGGGTTACCATACCTTCGTGTGTGTGGATCTAAACCAAGATGTGGACGTCGCTCGGGGATAGGGTCAGGAATCATCAGTCGTGCAAGACCATGCGCCCTCCGCGTACCCCCTGAATCACCAGTAGGATAAGGGTCAGATGATCCAAAATATCCCTCATCCAACGGTAGGTCATCCTCCTGCAACTCGCGATATATATCAGGGTCCATATGAAACACAAAATTATTGTTGTTAGTAGATAGTTGAAAATAACTATTATATATAGATATATATTAGTTATTATTATAACCAGCATTTAACTGTGTCAATGTTCATCTTTATCCTCTTCTCTATAGCTATCAATGTCAATGTCTTCATCTTCCTCAGCATCATCAATATCCATATGAGTTTCAGTTTAAGCATCTCTTTTCATTTCAAATTCATTTGTAACATCATTAACATCTTCATCACCATCGATCCTTAATTGTGGCGTGTCATCATCGATATTCACGTCTCTTTGTGAATCAGATGGATTTTGAGTAGTCTCTTGAAAAATTTCAATCCCTTCCACTTCAGCGGAACCAAATTCAGTTTGAGTAAACTGATTTTCCTGAGATTTCGTTTTTATTATTCTCCACCAATCACTCAAGTATCTTGAAGTAGCAAAATACTTTTCATAATAAATTTGATGTGCCTGTTGATCTAGTAAAAATGGTTCATTTACTATAATAAGAATTTTATATTTAATATCGACGATTCCATGAGTTAGATGAACACACAAGCCTCTCTCAATATCCAACCACCGATATTTAAACATTGTTATGTAATTATGTCCTAGATAACATAGCTCAATAATTTCAACCAAAATGCCATAAAAGTCAACATCAGTTTCTTTGTGATGTGATCCTCTCAAGAAAAATCCATTGTTCATTGTTTTTTTTGATTCCTCGTATGTATGTGTATGAAATCTAAAACCATTCACCACATATGCATTATAAGATTTAACCATTTTGGATGGTGGGTTACTCAATATACTTAGTAGCTTATCAATTTTATCAGTATATTGAGACACATGAAAATTTGTAAATCAATTATCAATATAATAAATAATAAACAGAATTGATATTAAACCATCAATAATTTATGTTACCAGTTTTTGAAACCATTGAGATTTTTTTTTTGTCTGCGTTCTTCAAGATCAGCTGCTGTAATTTGTGGAAGTTGTTTCTTGATATGATTATCATATAAACTAAAAATAAAATAAGTTTAAATACTGTAACATAAATTATAGAATAAGTGATAGAAGCACTCATAGGAAAAATGATTTCATTTCTTCACAGTTGAGCAGAACATATGTATGAGATCTGTGATGTTCATCATCTGAAAGCCATCGTTTATAAAATCCACTGAAACCAATATTTGGATGATTAAGAGATGTTAATTGATTTTCCATTTCTTCATTCACATTCCCCTCGTTTTGTCCCATGCGATTGTGTTTTGAGGGATATTGAGATTCAAAATAATGAGAGCAGAAAAAAGAAATTTCCTCTTGCAAATAAGCTTCAGCAATTGAGCCTTCAACTGATGCTTTGTTACGTACTTTTTTCTTCAATTTCTACATGCATCACTCAAATGGGTACATCCATAGAAACTGTACTGGACCTCCACATTTAGCTTTATGTGGAAAATTTAATATCAGATGTTCCATTGAGTCAAATAAAGCTGGAGGAAAGATTTTTTCCAGTTTACATATAATTACAGTAACATCTTATTCCAGTTTTCTTAGCACATCGTAGTCTGTTGTTGCTGCAAAAATGTCTCAAAAAAAATATTATATGTCTGTTATTGAATCCCAAATCATAGAATTCAACAAACCTCTGAATCCAATCATCATTATCCTTTCCATTATAACATGAAAATCATGACTTTTTAATCTAGTAATATAACCATTCTTAACACATCTACCCAAATTGGAAGCATATCCACCTAGAAGTCTCAAATCTGCAATCCACTGAAAAAATAATAAGCGACTCTCTTTGGACAATGTATAATCTTATTTTGGCTTCATTAACCTCTGTGATATGACATTTTCAAATAGTTCATGTTCTGGTCGCCTGCAAATTTGGACAAGATCTAATCGTGCCTTTATAGTATCTTTGGTCTTACCTGGTGTATCCAAAACTGTATGAAATAAATTATCAAAACAGTTCTTCTCAATATAAATAACTTCCAACATGTGGTGGAGCAAAAAATTAGACCAGTGTGGAAGATCTAAAAAAATAATCCATTTTATCCAATTGTGTTATTTCCTAAATCCATGAATTTTCTGTTGGTTTACTATTGGTCCAAATGTGATAGGAGGTAATGAAAATACAAATGATTTTAACTATGTACCTGAGATCATCTTTAGAGGTTAATCCCTGTCAATTGTACCTTTTCTGAAATGAGATTTGTTCCTCCGAAAAGGATGATCGGTCAGAAGAAATATACACTGACAATCAAAATAGAAAGGTCTTTTCCATTGACGATCATAAAGGCTTTGTTTTCTTTCATACAGTAAGGACATGATTTCAGACCATGTGTACTCCAACCAGATAACATGCCATATGCCGGAAATTCACTAATCATCCACATCAATGCAACTTTTAATATGAAATTTTGTTTCTCAGCAACATCATATATATTAACACCATCACTCCACAATGCATTTAACTCATCAATCAATGGTTTCAAAAAAACATCAATATTATTTTTTGGATTTCCTGGGATTAATAGAGTCAAAAATATAGAAGGATCCTTCATCAACATCCATGGAGGAAAATTGTACGGATTTATAAAGACATGCCAACATGAATAATGACTACCATAAGAACCAAACAGACAGAAACCATCAGAAGAAAGACCCCATCACACGTTTTAGGCTTCTATAGAAAAATACGGATGCAGACAGTCCAAATGTTTCCATGAATCACCATCAGATGGATGATTCAAGATTTTATCAGTTGAAATCTTGGTTTTGTGCCATGAAATCATTGACATTGTGTTCTAAGACATAAATAAACGTTGAAACCTGACTGTAAGGGGGAAATATCTCAACTGTTTTACTATAATCAATCTAGACTTCCCTGGTTGATCTTCTTTATACCTCGATTTTCCACATGTGGGACAACTATCCAATCACTCATTTTTTCTAGAATATAAGATGCAATCATTTGGACTTGCATGAATCTTCCGATAACTAAGGCCCAGATTACGAACTAACCTCTTGATCTCATAGTAATTTGCAGGCAACACATTTCCTTCAAGTAACAGTGTTTTAAACAAAGAAAATATCTTATCAAAAAAGTTGTTTAACATTGAATTATCTGATTTAATAGCCATAAATTTTGTAACCGCTTCTAATTTTCTTATCTTGCAACCAGGATATAATGCATCCTTATCAGACCTCAATAACTCATAAAATTCAGATGGTGACAACTTAGAAGTTAAATAAATATCATCGTGAGTTTTAGTTTTTTGCATAGATGAACCTGCAATATCATGTACTAAATTTTAAAACCATGATGGATTCAGAATCAAGTTATTAGGATCTTCTCTGGAACTACGTTCATCGTGTTGAAACCAAAAACATAATCTAGTTGAAAACCAAATCATAAGAGATGTCCCCCAACCTTGTCAACTGTGTCAAACGTTCTCAGAGCACATTTTTTACAAGGACACTTAATTATGCCTTTTGAAACATATTCTGGTTTTGATGATGCAAATGCAAAGAAAGATTCAACACCCTCAATATATACAGGATTTGAACCATAACCATTTGGATTTCTGTGTTGATTTATCTAAGTGTGATCATCTAATAATGACTGATGTTGACTTCCTTGTTCCATATTTTTCTACATAAAATATAAAATCATCACTACTTTTGAATAATTTGAAATTATAAAAACACTATTTGAAAAAAGAAGATAAATTATTACAACTAGTTCTTAATAATTACTATTAATTAAAGGCGACACAATTTCCATTGGATTGACAGCTACTCTTTTGTCCGACGGCTCATTTACTTGCATCTTTCTCACACTGAAATCGCAATGAAGAATCTGGTCCAAGGTACACATATTCATTCTCGTATGACCAAGAATGAATATGTGTACCTCCGACCAGATTCTTCATTGTGATTTCAATGTGAGAAATATGCCAGTAAATGAGCCGTCGGACAAAAGAGCCCCCTTTTCGTCGATGAATCGTCTTCTTCAACCTATCACCTCCTGAAAACATTATAAAAAATATGATCCTACAAATGAATATCCAATCTCGTGCATACAATATTCAATATGTCTACGTAGCAGCACATTTTTTATAATGTTTTGAGTTAGTGAGAGTTGAAAGGAGAAAAGTCATCAAGAAAAAGGAGTGCCGTCAATCCACTGGAAATTGTTCCAAGTACTTAAAATTTATTAAAATTTATTAATTTTTTCTTCTAAATTTTCCTAACTGTTCATAACTAATTATTACTAATTATTTCTATTCATTCCTATATAATACTATTTATTCCTATATATTGCTAATTATTACAATTTATTGCTAATTATTACAATATATTTCTAATTATTACAATTTATTGCTAATTATTACAATTTATTACAATTTATTGCTAATTATTACAATTTATTGCTAATTATTACAATATATTTCTAATTATTACAATTTATTTCTAATTATTACAATTTATTACAAATTATTACAATTTATTGCTAATAATTACAATTTATTGCTAATTATTACAATTTATTTCTAATTATTACAATTTATTACTAATTATTCTTAATTATTGCTAATTTTTCCTAATTATTGCTAATTATTCCGAATTATTCCCAATTATTCCTAATTATTGCTAATTATTCCTAATTATTACTAACTATTCTTAATTATTGCTAATTATTCCTAATTATTGCTAACTATTCCTAATTATTGCTAATTATTCTTAATTATTGCGAATTATTACTAATTATTGCTAGTTATTTCTAATTATTGCTAATAATTACGAATTATTACAAATTATTACAAATTATTACTAATTATTAAAATTTATTACTAATTATTACTAATTATTACTAATTATTACAATTTATTACAATTTATTACAATTTATTACTAATTATTACTAATTATTCCTAATTATTACTAATTATTTCTAATTATTGCTAATTATTTCTAATTTTTACTAATTATATCTAATTATTACAAATTATTACAAATTATTACTAATTATTACTAATTATTACTAATTATTACTAATTATTACAATTTATTACTAATTATTACAATTTATTACTAATTATTACTAATTATTACAATTTATTACTAATTTAGCAATACTTAGCAATACTTAGAAAAATGAAAACTGCTTGAATAATGAAAGGAAATTTGGTAATCATCGTTGTGGAGATGATTACAAATTTTCCCTTCATTATCCAAGCAGTTTTCGTTTACTAATTATTACTAATAAAATTTTTTTATTATCAATATTTATGAAAAAACAATATTAATATTATTAAAATAATAAAAAATTTATAAAATATTAAAATTATCAATATTTGCAACAGGCTTTGCTCTATTCTTAACATGTTCAAATCTCAAAGGGTTTCCAATTGTCAGGTCATGCGCAATAAAAAGTTGGTGTCAGCCATGTCCAATGTAAACTCTATAATTGTCCTTGCATGGTAGATCACCTCGCAAATAGTGTTGCAATAGGACAACCAAAGTAATGTTGTTCTCGTCTCTAAGTATCATCTCGTTCCCTTTACATAGATCAATCTTCCTTAAAAATTTGAGGGGACATCAGTATATTTCCCGTAAATTTTCAAGGAAGAATGGTCTATGTAAAGGGTCATGTGAGATAATTCTTATAGATGAGAAGGGCATGACTTGGGTTGTCCTATTGCAATGCTACTTGCAAGGTGATCAACCAAGCATATCAAATTATATCAAATTATATCAAATTATATCAAATTATATCAAATTATATCTAATTATATCTAATGATATCTAATTATATCTAATTATATCTAATTATATCTAATTATATCTAATTATATCTAATTATATCTAATTATATCTAATTATATCAAATTATATCAAATTATATCTAATTATATCTAATTATATCTAATTATATCTAATTATATCTATTTATATCTATTTATTACTAATTATATCTTATTTATTACTAATTATATCTAATTATTACTAATTACATCTAATTATATCTAATTATATCTAATTATTTCTAATTATTACTAATTATATATAATTATTACTAATTATATCTAATCATATCTAATTATATCTAATTATATATAATTATTACTAATTATTACTATTATTACTAATTATTACTAATTATTACTAATTATATCTAATTATTACTAATTATATCTAATTCTATCTAATTATATCTAATTATATCTAATTATATCCAATTATTACTAATTATTACTAATTATTACTAATTATATCTAATTATTACTAATTATATCTAATTATTTCAAATTATATCTAATTATTACTAATTATATCCAATTATATCTAATTATATCTAATTATATCTAATTATATCTAATTATATCTAATTATATCTAATTATTACTAATTATATCTAATTATTACTAATTATATCAAATTATTACTAATTATATCTAATTATTAATAATTATATCTAATTATTACTAATTATATCTAATTATTACCAATTATTACTAATTATTACCAATTATTACTAATTATTACCAATCATTACAAATTATTACAAATTATTACTAATTATTACCAATTATTAATAATTATGCCGAATTATATCTAATTATACCGAATTACATCTAATTATACCGAATTACATCTAATTATACAGAATTATGTCTAATTATACTGAATTATATCTAATTATACCAAATTATATATAATTATACCGAATTATATCTAATTATTACTAATTATATCTAATTATTACTAATTATATCTTATTATTACAAATTATATCTAATTATTACTAATTATATCTAATTATTACTAATTATATCTAATTATTACTAATTATATCAAATTATTACTAATTACCCCTAATTTTATCTAATTATGACTAAATTTCGCTAATTATCTATAATAATCTCTAATTATTGCAAATTAACACTAATTAATTATAACCATCACTAACAATATCAATTTCTTACTAAAAATAAATATAAATAAAAATAAATTTAAATCTAATTTAATTACAACTAATAAACAACAATTAAAATTAATATAAAAAAATAAAAAAATAAAATATAAATAAAATATAAATACCTTAAACTTTGATATTCTGAAGGTATTTGCGCCTTCCAATTGCTCTCGTATAAAACATTTTAACTAAAAGAAATTTTTTCCTTAAAACTGGAGAATGAAGAGAGAGGGAGAGGAAGATCTGAGTGATTTGAAAAAAAAACGGGTGGGGGTATATATAGGTTAGATTAGTTGCGACGGGGCCCGTCGCAAATACCATCGCCCACATTAATTACAGTCGACCGTTAAAATGGTATTTGCGACTTGCCCATCGCAAATGGTATTTACCGTCATCGGGCTTTTGCGACGGGCCCGTTGCAAATACCATCGCCCGCATTAATTACAGTCGGCGGTTAAAAGGGTATTTGTGACGGGCGGCTTTGCCCGTCACAAATGGTATTTACCACTGCCGGGCTGTTGCGACGGGGATGCGTCCCCATCGCAAATACCCTTCCTGCGTTTTGGCGTGCAAACCGCGCCAAACCTATTGGGATGGGTCACCTATTCCCGTCACAATTAACCTACTATTTGCGATGGGAAAAGACTCCCATCGCAAATATGTATTTCGTTGGACCTTTTGCGACGGTATATATTCCCGTCGCAATTGACCCGTCGCAAAAAACCACTTTTTCCGTAGTGTTTATCTATAGTGGTAAAATGATCACATCTAGATTGAGAAATGAGTGTAGGAGCTGGATATAACATTCAAGAGGATAGGGATATTTGCTGAGAATGCTCAGGGGTGCTTCTTGGGGATGAGAAACCCTATTGGGGAGTTCGTAATGAACTATGGATTTTTAGGTATATTCTTAATTTATACTCAATAATTAATTTTATTTATTTATTATTTAATGTGGGAAGATTATTACCAGGTGATGTGGTTGTAAAATGAGAACATAAAGGGAACATTAGAACCAGTAGGGTGTAGAAGACTCCTACTTGAAGTCTTGAAGGAGAAGAAGGGGGATTAAGCTCAGTTCTCTCACCATATTGTAAGTGTAACTCCAGTAGGAACCCAGTGGACCATCATAAATTTGGTGGGACCCCATTGGTTTTTTGGTAGGAAACCCAATCCTTACCTTGGGTGTGTGTGGGGGGGAGAGTATTAGCCATTTTTTAACTCCCTATTTTTATATTCTTCCTAGGATGATCATAAATTACACCCATACCCCTTGGATCCTCCCATGTTTCAAGATCTCAAGTATTTATTTGATGTTATAATCAAGTCCTTTCTAGTGTGTTGTGATTATTAAGGTAAGGCTAACCCCTCCCTCACATAAATCTTACTTTTATTTTACTATTCACTACGTCTCCATATAAAAACCCTATTTTGGGGGGTTTATTTCAATTTTTTTTTTAATTTTATAATATTGGGAATAGATTAGACTATGTACTTTGAAGAGTAAACACCATGTGGATCTAGGTACATGGTCCTTATCATTCTCTATAGTTATTACGTGTGTCTATAAATTGACTTGTATGTAAGGGTGTGTGGCCTAGTGCGACTAATATGAATACTAACCTAAGAATAATTTATGTTCTCTCATAACTAGTTTCTACCTTTAATAATTGAATTAGGTTTACTTCACCCTTATTTGGATCCACAATTTCCAAGTTGATGGTATGGGTTTTGAGTTATCCTCAAATGTAAAAATAGAAACTATATTAGGTGTCTAAGTATGAGAATGACAAATTGGGTGCTTAGTTGAGAACCTAGATTTAAGTGACGTCCTTTCCTAAGTATATGGGTGTTGATTCTTAGTAGATTACATATCTATTTTTAGTTATGTGGTTAAGTGTGATATAAGATTTTGCCTAAGGGTATGGAAAATTATAAAAGGTATTGGGCTATGTGATGAGCCATATTGTGGGTCGGCGAAACATATGTGTGTCTTAATAGATATGTAATTCTATGGATTTATGATACAAATTAGTATTCTGAGTTGGGTATGGATAGGTCTTGAGTTCCTTGTGTGATGGTTGATTTTATGACCTAGCTTGTCTTTTGTGTTGTCATATTCCCAAGAGATTTTTTCTATGTTACACCCTTCTCATTATTTGGATACCCCTTCCACTATAACAGATTATAGGGAATGGGTATAAGATTCATGTTTACCTTTATGTGGATTATTTCCTGAAAAGATAACTTTGTAATTCAATCCTCATGATTTGGATATATGTTTCTATTTAATTGGATTCTTTGGGGAAAAGATGAGTGTTGTATCCCATTGTGTGGATTTTTCTTTTTTAAGAGGTTGACTATGTGACAACCACCACATTATTTATATTCAAAATTTTTGTTTGGGGGTGTAAGATTATAGGATGTTTCCTCTATATGGTTTATTTTCGAGAAATTCTTGAGTGTATGATGGTGACCACAACTGAAATTGGTCGAAGCAGGTAGTGTGGGTATTCATGGAAGCATGTTTAACAGATGATGACCATACTTTTTTGTTTACATGATGCATATTTATTTCTTATCTAGTATATGAATTAACTTATATTATGATATTTATATTAAGAGAAATTTGGTGGTGTCTGACTAAATTTTTTACTCACAACCTATACATGAACCATGATGTCCATGTAGATCTCACTATGGAAAATACAAATAATGAGGATGCCCTAATGTTAGGTGGTTGAGCTTGTATATCTTGAAAGTGAGATAAAGGTGTTACCAGGATATGACGTTTTACTTCTTTGATAGGAACATATAAGATATTTCTAACACTGAGGGGGGGGGGGGAGAATGAATCAACATTGTATGACTTATTAAAAATAAAAAATTTATCACTTATTTACCACAACACTTCTTTAGTGAATGGAATTCTCACTTTTTCTCTTCTTTTGGTTTGCATGCATATAATAATAAACAATAAATCACACAAAAAATGACACTAGGGTTTTTTAAAGAGGTTCTATACTAATATGGACGACTATTACCCTATTTTATAGTGGTTTTTATCCCACACACACATAAATCCTCTTTTATTATCAGGAAAATATTAAGTAAGGGTATATCCTTAAACCAGTATTCTTGGAACCAACCATGTAAAATGTAAGAATCAACTTGTATCAATATAAATAAAAAAATTAGATTAAAAAAATCTTAAAATATATTATGAGTAAAGGCTCATGTCCCCACTATAAAATATGGAACTACCATTCTTCCTCGAAATGAAAAAATCTCAGGGATTCCTCAACCAAAACAATCAATGGGATTTCTTTCACATGAAAAAATAAAGTTTGACACCTATTATGTTATTAAAAACATACACTATAGAGATACTATAGACCAAGATCCTCTAATTCTTCTCTTTATACAACTATTAGATATAGAAATTGTGAAATTTGATCATAGGGTCGATACACACTCTCTTAGATAATCAAGGCTTGAAATAGGATGCAATATCAACTCACTCTTCTCTTTTTTCCTTTGACACAAAAAATATGTAAAATAATTTCAACATTAAATTCCATACCTCTTCAAATAATTATTATAATATTTATTTATAATGTGTGTGAATATTATTCCCATGATTTATGAAACTTAAATTATCCTTTATTTTTGGCTTTCAAATATTATTTAAAATAATCAAACTTAAATTCATCATTATAATATATATTCTTATTCACTTGAGGACCCGATATAACACTTTACATTAAAATAAAAACCTAAAATAACTCCATTAAATATCTGTAAAAATCAAAATTCATTCTTTATCGGATAACTAGAATAATAACGTATTTCTCTCTCTATAATAACTACAAAATTCTATCCAAATTTTTAGGCATTCATGCATGAGAAGTTGTGGCATGATTCTCTCATCAAAAAATAATATAATATCCCATTATGATATATATATATATGTTCCTTGATAATTAATTATGGCATGGACCACTTCTCCCAATGTGTAAATCTCTTCATGGTGTAAAGATTGTTCACATTCTTCATCACCAAAACTGATATTTTGAATCATGTCTTAAACAAAAGCATGATGATATTTAAAATAATGTGAGAATAGTGCAATATCATCTCAAATTATCTTCTTTAGAATATTTAATTATGGAAATATCCTCAAATTTTATAAGTATATTACCCTTTACAAAATTAGGCAATGAACCTTATGATTTCATTAAATAAACCTTATGCACTAAGTGTGGAATTTATGCTTTTGTAAAATTTTTAATAACATTGAAATAATAACCCTCATGAAGTTTCAAATAAACCTTATGAAATATAAAATGACCATTTTTAAATTTCAAATAAACCTTATAAAAATCTACATGACACTTAAAAAAATTATGGATCACCCTTACACGCCTCAATTAACTCATGCCTTTTCCAAACTTTGGCTGACTAATGGCTCTTACAAACTTCAAGGTTACTATTATAAAATTTATTAGATATCTTCCTTTTTTCATATTATAGTCCATATGATGATCATAAGGGTAAACTAACCTCAAAAATATGTACTTATCTAAATTTCATCTTGGTACTAATAATTCCATAACCTTTTACAAAGAATCTTAAAACATATTCAAGTATTCTCAATGTAGCGTCCCCATCTTGGGAGCCACCAGAAGGGTGATCTGATCAGGGTTGGCCACATAACCTCAAGCAAATCTCCCCGAATGCCAGAGGCTGCTGACTAGAAGTGAAGTTCTTTTTAACCAATCTGTGGGGGAGACTATTCCCTCATAGGTAATAGGTAATACACTGTGGATGGAAACAAAAATTTATAACAAATAGTGGAATCATATAAATGAAAAAAATACAATATAAACATATAAATAATCCCAAATGAATAAATAATATACACAAAAGATGAAAATAAAACTAGATACAAAATGATGTCATTCTATGACGTCTTTACACAAGTAAAGGTTCAGAAATCAGGAATACAAGCATGAAAAATAAGCTGTAAAGAAAACGACACAAGGAAACAACTAAATCTCGAGAAAAGGCTTGGCCCTCTGCCCCCAATATCCATCCTAAGAAGAAATAAAAAATAAAACACTAGAAGAAACATGATTCCTAATATCCATACCTGTGAGCATAAATTCTACTTGGGTACCAAACGACGCCCGAGTAGGGAGTGAGATATAATCTCAGCAGGTTGGAAACCACGATATTTAAACCTTTCCATTTCATGCTGTAAATAAAATCAGTGTTTCAATATATGATAAATGTAAGAAATTAAATAACCATAATAAAATAAATATTACTCGGTCCAGGTTCTCAATGACACCCATCTATTACCACCCGCTTCAGCCTAAGCTGGGAATCTGAAGAAAGTACCTGTAATACGCAGGATGCATCTATCTAAAAAAAGTCTAGAAATAAAAAGGCAGAAAAAAGGAATATACCCTAAAGCTTGCGCTTTATCTTGGGGTATAATTTATGTGTCAGGAAAGTGTGATTCAAGTTCTAGAAGATATCACAATTTACACAGAACTCAAGTAGTATCAATAATAACCTTCCACACATTATCATTATTATTATGTTCATGTTGAGAGTTAGAGTCTGAGCCCATCCTGAAGGTATTTCTACGACACATTATTTAATTTATCTAATACCACTGAGCCCTTCTAAGGAAATATTCCAAAAGACTAATTATTGCTTAAGGCATGTCTTTATCATGAGTCCATCCCAGTATTGTACATAAGGGACCAAGTATCACCTGTGGCATGACATAAAAAATTTGCCAATGGGGCCATCCTTAAATTTCCCTTTGGGAACCAGTATCACTCATGAGTATATAGGAAGCCTAGGGAAGCCCTTGTATAGAAAATCCTAAGACATTTCCCCCGGTTCTTAATGGTAACTAGTCAGGAACAGAGAGTCCATGCGTGAGTCCTTAATACAGAACCCACATTCTCTCACCACACAAAATTTAATTAAATTTTAAAGAACGAGATATCATAGGGTTTGTATTCATAATTGCAACACAACAGTATAAGAAACTCCATCCACATACCAATGATCATTTTATCCAAGAAGTTACAGCCAAATCAAATTTTCAGCGAAATCAGAAGAAACACACATATTACTTTTATAATGGCACATTAGGATAATAACATAACAGAGAAGAAAATCATTAGTCATAAATAAACCAAAAAACTCAAGGTTTGTGATTCACAATTATCCTAAATAAATAATTTAATTTAAAGATAAATATAAAGGGGTCTCACAACACATGCAATTAAATAATTTAATTACTCAGGGCTAATGGAAAATTAGACAAAAAATGTCGGTACACCCAAAGGGGAATACAATGATGTTACAATAATTTAAATGGGATAGATTATCCCAAAAAAGGGTGCATTGGTTATGTAAAATAGTTTAATTAATTTTAAAAATATAATATTTAAACATTTCCAGTAGATATTGACGAGCAGCACAACATGCGATCTAAAATACGCAACAAAATGAGGGGAAATAGATTAGATACCATGCATATTACTCGTAGAGGATCCTACACTCTATGGAAATCTACGATTTGATCTAAAATGGAAGAAATCATACGATTTTAGAAAATCCCTAATTTCAAGTAAAAACCTTCCATGGTAGATCGCACACCATATATAGAATGATATTGTATGATTCTTGGTGTGTGAGGTTATCCTTACAGAGAGCTTTACTATGCTACAGATAGTGAAGAAAATGGATGAGAGACAGAGTCGCATTAGGCTTCTAAAGGAGAAGAGGAGAGAAGGAGGTGCACTACAATGGTGGGGTGCTATATGGAGAAACACACCAAGAGGGGAGAGAAGTGGGAGAGAAGAAAAAATAATAAAAAAAGAAAAATAAAGAAAAAGTAAAAATAAAATAATAAAAATAAAATAATAAAAATAAAAATGGATAGAGAAAATAAAATAATTAATAAAAATTGTTTTACCCCATTTTAATTATTTTTAATATTTTCTCCAATGCTTTTATTTTGTTATTTACTTTTATACCTTTCAATTTTTTAATTTCCTTAAAATTATTTTTATTTATTTTTAATCACTTTTTAATTATTTTTAACCCGAACATTACGGTAAGGAATGACGTAAACAATTTACATAAAGTAAAAGTGATTATTTAATTAAATTTAATAGCTTCCCGAGACCCGCAATAGGGTGCACAGACACGCACCCTAGGTCGTTTTAAGAATTTGGAATAAAATTTAAATAGTCCACACCTTGGTTTAAGTCAAGATGTTACAAGTATTTATGTGGGAAATTAATAATATTTTATCTAACCCAACAACAAATATCCACCCATATATATATATATACATACATGTTATATATATACACACACACACACATTTGTATATACATATATATACACACCCACACATGTATATATACCTACATATATATTTAATCACTATATATATATATATCATATATAAATATATACATCAATTTTGTTTCCCAAACTAATAATAATAACAATAATTAAAATTATTATTATTTAATACAAATCATCAATGATACCATTAACAATTTAAAAAAAACAACCATTAAAAATAGATAACACCTAATAAATTAATATTGATTTTATATTTGTATTTAATTTTCAAAATTAATAATATCATAATTATTACATTGTCCACTTATTATTTACACCGTGACACAATTTATTAATTGTGGAAGTACATTTTGATTTTTCTATTCAACACAAATTTTAATATTAATAATAAAAGTATTATTATTATTTCTAATGGCCAATAAAAATATTTATAAACCAATTATTATTATTTCTACTTGACTAACTCTTCTATTTTTTAGACCTTACAATATCGATATAATATTGTCTAGGATCCTCATATTCACATACTTCTTTAACTCTTTGATAAAAAAAATTGGAAATTTGATCACAGGGACAACACACTCTCTCTTTAATACTAAAGGTCTATAAAATAATGTAGTATCAACTCACAATTCTCTTTTTTCCCTTCGAATCAAAAATATAGATGATAATTGCAACATTGAATCTCAAACCTTTTATTATACTTCTTAGAATATATATTCATTATATGTGTGAATATAATTTCCATAGTTTCTAGTGCTTTAGTTCTCATTTATTTTCAACCTTCAATTATTATTTAATATGATCTCATTTAAATTAATCCAGATAGTATCTATTTAAATTCACATGGAGACTGAGTCTAAAATTTTCCTTTAAACTAAATGGAAAAAATACAACCATTAAATATATTTAAAAATTGAACTTAATTATCTATGTGATAACCATAATAATAATGATTTTCACTATCTATAGTAACTGTATAATGTTATCCAGGTTTTTATTCATTCATACATGATAAGTTAAGACATGAAAATCTCATGATGTAATAAGACATTCTCCATTTACAATATACATATATATATTCCTTGATAATTCATTGTGGTGTGGAACACTTCCCACGGTGTGGAAATATATTCATGGTGTGAAGATAAATCCATATTCTTCATCACCTAAAATATTTGTAACAACCCCAGATTTTAAAATAACATTATGTTTGATTGTATATTCAATATGAAACACCAATTTTAAATGAACCACATCATATTATTAAAATATTATTATTTAAATAAGACCATTCTAATATAGTATTTAAATTAATGAGAATGAATAAGATTAAATACTTTAAAAAATTTATATAAATTTACTACCTAATATAAATTTACTTAAAAATTCTTATTAACTAATGAATCAATTTTAATCAAGGTCATTTTATTCATAAAAAAAATGTTTTCTTCAAAAATGATTTTTTCTGTTTTTTTTGAGAAAATAATATATATTTTTTTTAAATTTTATAAAATGTATTTGATATAATTAAATTAATTTTTTAAATTATAATATCATAATTTACTCAGAGTTAAATTTTAGGCTTTTTTAGAGAATATTGATTTACCAGTGAATAATGGAAATACAGATTATTATAAAAAAATAATTTATTTTAATAAATTGAGTAATTAAAAAGTACAATTATTATTTTAATTACATTTAAATGTAAGATAAGTTTCTTAGTTATATTAAATACAATTAATTACATTTAAATCGTCTTTATATTGTAATTTAGTATAATATTATTATTAGGCTTAATTTTTTTTCCTTCACAAAACTATTTTAAAGTGCATAATATTTCTCCATTTTAATAAATTAAAATAACCCATAATGGGGAGTGATTAAAATTAAATTTATATTATATATATATATTTAAAAATTAAAATTCATAGAATGAATATTACTATTTATAGAGTTAATGTGAAACCATTTTCCCTTTAAAAATTCATTTGTTGGAAAACCATTTTTACCATGTCTATAGGTTTAATTTAAAATTAAATTATTACACTATGATGAATTGAATTTTGAAAAATAGATTCCATATTTGGAATCAGAATAATTAATATTATCTAAAAATTCCAACTTAATTTTTGACCATAATAAATAGTAAAAACAATAAAAATCGATTACCACATTTAAGGTAAATATGGGTTTACTGAGTGTTAAAATAAAGAGATAAGGGTTACGAATGACCAAAAACTTTTCTATTTTTAATTTTATGGTCATATTATGACCATATATCTTCTAAGGTTTGAAAATTGTTCATTTTGGAGCTTTTTGGCATGTGAAAAATGTGGGTGTAATTATTTCTTTTCAAAAAATCCAAGTGTGTCCTCTCCTCCACTTATAAAAGTCCACCTCCTCTCCTCCCCTATTAAAACTTAAAAAACACATTGTTTAAGACAATAAAAACCTAAATAACTTCCCTAATTCCCCCCTCTATTCTTATAATCATTTTTCTGATTATAAATCCAATCTAGGAAGGCTTTAGGTATAATCCAAAAAACATGATCTGAAGAAGAGGTAACATTCTTAAACGAGTGTCTTTTTTTTCTTCTTCTTCCACCCCTTAAAATCATAATAAACTATGATTATATAATAAAATTATTATCTTACATATATTGATATGTTTCTATTTCAAGGTAATGACCTACAAACATGTCCTACCCCCTCTAACAAAATCATTGATCATATGTATGGAAGACTATCGCCTCACGAGCCGACGTAATTCGTTTTCCATCAAAGATTATCCTGGATGGATATAATTATGTATTTAATGTTTATATATGATATTTATGATATAATTATTCTTTTTTAATTATTATATCACATATTCTTCCTTACTTTTCATTCTATAGGGAATACGATAACATCACTCGTGTGTACAACAGATTACCGCCTCGTGAAACGATGTGATTTATTTTTCAATTATGCTTTACATGGAAAGTAATAAGGATTATTTTTGTATATATTATATTAATGAAATATTAATAATTATTTTAAATAAATGTATCATATATTTTCTTACCTTATACCCATTGAATAAATGATAACGTTGTTCGTGGGTACGACGAACTGCCGCCTCACGAAGCGATGTGATTCAGTTTTATTATCACCTCACATGGATAGTATATGTAAGTGTATTTAAATAAGTTATATGATATTTATAATATAATTTATATAATGGAAATAAAAAAATAGCATTTACCTTATTTACATCATGATAATTGAGAAATGGATATATTACTCTTGCGTACGTACAACCTTCCGTCTACAGGATTGCAAAGTTGTTCATTTTTCATAACCATATTTCATAGTTGGTATTAAAAGTATAATTTATGTATAAAATTATAATTATGAAATGATTAAAATTATATATATGATGAAATAATAATCTCCTTGACCTTTTTAAATTTTCCATAGTAATTTTGGATATATGATTTGTTTATCATTAAAATATACGACACATAATTAATTAGGTGAGTTATTGAATATGAAATGGTAAAAAATAAAATAAAAGGAATAATAAAAAATAAAAATATTATTATGAAATTAAAAAAATTAACATAATTTTATTATTCTAGAATATAAGGAATGCACATGATGATTTAGGCTTGAGGTATGGGTTTCATCTCAAAATTTTTTATTTGAGACACAAGATCTTTTCTAAACCTAATTTATTTTAAATGGTGTATATAATTTACCTTACTATATCATTAATACTTAATAATTTATGATATGTTAAGTTACAATCCATCTAATTCATTAATGGGAAGTTATGATTCAAAACATACAAAAGCGGTAAGGGTTTATGTTTCAATATCATTTTAATTCGGATTGTTTATGCTTGAATTTTCGTTATAGGAAAATATTATATCATTATACAATAAAACAACTTCATTTTCTTATAATCTATTTATTCATGAAATTTTCAATTTATTGAACCATTTTACTCTCTTTGGTACTAAAAATTATAGAGAAAATGTTTTTAATAAAAACTGACTTCATTTATCTCTTCAATTGAAAATTCTCTCTCTTAAATGTACATGTTTACTTTAAATTTTTTTCAAAAATGTTTTAATGTTAATATATGATTTTTATAGTCATTTTTACCCATTAATTCCTTAAAAAATGGTTTAATAGGAATATTCATATCATTTTATGAATGAGGTACTTTTTTACTTTTTACCCAAGTGTGAAAGGAATGGTTTTTATAACAAATGTATAGAATTACCCACATTCATGACTATTTTTTTCTTTTAAGATAACTTTATAATTTTATAGGGTTATTTTCAAATTAAATTATTTACAAATGTTTTTTATGAATTTTTAGTTATTCAAAAATTATTTTCAAAGTTTAAAGGTTATCTTCCTGAAGAATGTTTTTAAATATTTTTAAAAGTACTTTTATTCATCAATTAAAAAACCATTAATTTTTGGGAATGATTATAAATTACATATATATGTCTCTCAAATATATACCTAGATCATTATCCTTTCCTTTTATTAGGTAATAAACTCCTCATGATCATTTCTCAAATTGATTCATTATTAAATATCCATTGATTATGATATGAAGCTAGATTATAAAACCCATTTTATTTCCATGGGTAATTATTATATTATACATTATTATTGATTTTTATTATGTGAAACACATAGATCATGAAATTTTTTTGATGGGTTCCCCATATAGTGCTCTAATACATTGAGTAATGTTTTAGTCTAGTGAGGTATCATGAATGGTAGTAGGGAGTAAACCTAATCCATTATGGGAATTTTTCCACCATGTGGTATTGTATTGGCAGTTATCCTTGAATCATGTTTATGTTATGTTTTTTATTACTTCCACATTTCCTATGATTCCATGATATTATGATATCATGTTATTTATGTTATTATTTCATAAGATTACTCATAATAATTCTCTTTTAAGATATCATGATATATATTTGACTCCAATGTTATGTTTCCTTATCAAATTTATTCCCTTACTAGGATTTTTAGCGCACCCATTTCTTTTATGTATTCCCCAGGTTATCCCACACAGTTTTAGGAGCTCAAAATTATTTTGGATATCATTATGAAGAACAAAATAATAATAAACAAATATTCATTGTTTTAGTTCCCTTTAATATTTTATGATCCTAGTATTCCAAATACACTAGGAACCATGATCTTTGGGATTATACTTATTGGATATTTATTCTTAAAAAACACATAATAATATATGTTATAGTATTGGGTCACTATAGTTCATACCAGAGAAATGGTCCAATTAACCATTGGAACTAGGATTTGAAAACTTTAGTGAGAACCATAGGGATAAGTCTAAGGATAAGAAAAAGTATAAAAAATATCCTAAAATCTTGGTGAAGTATAGAGTTAGAATTTTCTAAGAAATTATATCCATATTTGGATACTATAAGTGGATGGGGTTTTAGAAAATATGTACATAGGGGTAATAACTCTAGAAAACGTGTGTTAGGATATCCTCTAGAATTACATAGTACATGACAATGATCTTTACTATGCACTTGATTTAAAACTACTGGGGAATATGTTTTGGAAATTAAAAAACTCTTTACAAACCATTATGAAGGTCTTGAAAAAAAATTTAGGTTATAAAGACTCATAGGAATTGTTTCAATGGATAACCTATATGGAAAACTAGATACTCATAAGTTAGGATATACTTATCATTTATAAGTTATTCCTTACAAGTTTATAAATTCCACTTTTTTACATTTATTAGTTTATGTATTCTAATCATGTTTTCTTATTTTTTTCAATGGAGGGAAATATGAGAAATCATGCCAATAATGTGATGGGACATGTAATGATTTTCCAAACAATATGCATAAACTAAAGGGAATGATAGTTAGAAATATTATTATAATTACAAATGAGGAACATTGAATTGCGAATAACAACTAGAACATAGTGGAACTTCCAAACACACTAAATAAGAGAACACTGACGTTTGATATAAGTTCATGTGCTAAAGATGAAAAATAAAAGAAGAATAAATTTTATAACTATAAAAAATGTGTGAAGAGGCACCATGTAAAATTCATTAAAGTATCTGGAAGATGATTTATTTCTATAAAATTATGGAATAAACAGGTAATTGTTGAATAAAAATGAAGAGTCTAGTTATAAGACATAGGTAAATAAAGTTAAATGGAAGACACAACTTGTAGTTCAATATCACAGATATGGAGAACTTGGTCGTTATCCAATTCAATTACCTAATAAAATAATTAATTCCTAATGGAATATTTTATGAAAATATTTGAAGTGGAAGGACTAAAGTGATTAGGTTTTGGAATTTTAGAATCATATTTCTGAAGTATTTTTAATGGTATTATGGTTACAAGAATTATGAAACTTCTAACAATTATTCCATAATAGTATTTATTTAAGGATTTTCAATAATATGTCGAATGATACTAATGACCTAGAAAGGTGACTTAATTATAAGGTGAAATTATATAGAAAAAATGATTTTGGAAAAGATAATATTTGACATATGCTTGATATTGTGCTAATTATTGTCAATTAAGATTATATGATCTTATGGAAAAAATGTTATATAGAATAATTTGCTGGTTTAAAACTGATTTTATGATTAATTTTTTTAGGATGTTAATAATATTTTTTCAACATTATAATAATTATATTAAAAAAATTAGGAGAAAATGACAAATTTCATGCTAAAAAACAACTCATCGTATCTGGTAATGCAGTGGGGCTTGAACCCACAACCGAAGGGGTGACATGGGTGAAACACCTACCACTAGACTATGTGATGTCCTCGTTGTTATTGATTTTTTTACTTAGATGGTTTTATGGTTAATATTAAGTTGATTTTGGGTAACATATTATAGTATCAAGTCTTTTTTATTTTGAGGTGACTAATAATTTTTCAGAAGAATTTTGGGTTGAGGTATATATATAAGATCTAGGTCTAAAATAAAGGATTATTTAGGAAGAATGTTATTAATTTTTTTGGATATGTAATATAAAGGGTATGATATAAACTTTTAGGTTAAAAATTTATTAAATGATGAGGTTATTTGGGATATAGGGTTATGATCTATGTTCAACATTTGATTATATTGTTAATTTTTTTATAAAGGTTTATTCATTATCAGTGTTATATTATATTGTGATATCCATTATAGATTTATTAATGATTAGATGAATAATTTTTTATTCTTTTGTGGATTATTTTATCCTTTATAAGTTAGTTTTAGTGCTTTAGGTATGAAAAATTCATCTTTAATACTCATTGTTTGGGGAAAATGATGATATTGTAGTGGAAATTGGTTAATGGATGAAATTATACTTATCAAGTAAGTAATTTTCCTTTTTTATTAGTCTATATAGTAAAATAACCCCTCAACTCTAGGAAAGTGATCTTGAAACAAAAATATTATCTTATTACATTCATATATGATGAATTAATGGTCATTTAACTCGTCATAGATTTATGGTTTTGTGGTCCTTAAATTTCCATTGACCATTAAATTTCATGAGATCAATGATCTATATCACTCTCCATAATTATTTATTCCTTTTTTTAATGTAATTATATTTAATTTTGACCAATGTTCTTCTAGGTGGAATCCAAGTTATATTTTTTCCGTATTATTTCCCTTTCTTTATTATTTCAAGTAAGTTGTATTAACCCTTTTTATGATGTGAGTTTTTATTCCAAAAATAAATTATCAAATATCAATCCCTTGATTATTGATAAAAATTTTAAATTTCAAGGAAATAATTTATTTATGGGGGGTAGAATGTGAGACCTTAAGACCTTAAACAAACCACATTATATTATGAGAATATTATTATTCAAATAAGATTGTTATAACCTAGTCATTAAATTAGTGTGTATTAATTGGAATAAATAATTTATGAAATTTATATAAAGTTACTAACTAATATAAATGAATTTATAAATTCTTATTAACTAATCACTCAATTTTAAGCAGTCATTCTATTCATCAAAAATATGTTTTCTTCAAATATGATATTTATTACTTTTTATGAGAAAATAATATAAATATTTGTTTTCACTTTTATAAAATTTATTTGATAAAATAAAATTAATTTTTGAAATAAGTATATAAAAAATTTTTTATGGTGAAATTTGGGATCTTTTGAAAAATATAGATTTTTTAGTGAATAGTGAAAATATCGATTATTGTAAAACTGTCATTAATTTTCTATAAATTAAGTAATTAAAAAGTATAATTTTTGTTTTAATTTTATTTAAAAATAAAATAATAATTATTTAGTTATATAAAATAAAATTAATTACATTTGAATCATTTTTATAAATTATTTCAGTATAAGATTATTCTTAGGATTAATTTTTTTTTTCCGGAAATATGTTTTAAAGTGGTCTAGTGTTTCTCCATTTTAATTAATTAAAATAACCCATAATGAAAAATTATTTAAAGTAAATGTATATTATATATATATATATATATTTATTAATTCAAAAATCATATAATAAATATTACTAGTCATAAAGTTAATGTGAAACCATCTTTCCCTTGAAAAACACATTTTTCGAAAAACCATTTTTTCACCATGATTATGGTTTTAATTTTAAATTAAATTCTGCCAATCCTATGAATTGAACTTGGAAAAATAGATTTCATATTTTTAATCATCATAATTAATAATATCTAATATGTTAAGATAAATTTTTTACCTTAATGAATAGTAAAAATAGTAAAAATTAAATACCATAATTAAGGTAAAAACGGGTTTACTAGGGTGTTAAACTAAACATATATGGGTTAAAAATGACAAAAAAATTGTCCAATTACTATTTTATTATCATATTTATACCTTCTATATTATAATGTTATAAAATGGTCTATTTTGGAGGCTTGTGTCATGTGTAAAATGTGGGTGTAATTCTTTCTTTTCAAATATTCCAAGCGTGTCCACTCCCCCACTTATAAAAGGCCACCTCTATCCTGTCCCAATAATAATTCTAATAACAATTGTTTTGGACAATAGATAAAAAAATCACATCCTTAATTAAATACCATCATCCTAAAATCATTGGTTTGTTCAAAAATCCAATCTAGAAAGGCTTTAGTTATAATTCTAAAGTTCTGGTCTGAAGAAGAGGTAATGTTCTTAATTGAGCATCGTATTTTATTTTTCCTACACCCCCTTAAAATAATATTAAACCATTATGATATAATAACCTATGTTTATTAAATATACTGAATTTTTTTTATGTTAAGTTCATGACCTACAACCATCTCCTCCTCTATCAAATGGGAAATGAAACCGTTGATCATGTGTATGACGGACTACCAACTCACGAACCGATGAAATTAATTTTCAATCAACGCTTCTCAAAACTAGATATAATGATATATTTAATATTTATATATGATACTTATGATATAATTATACTTATGATGCTATAATATCACATGATCCTTTTTTTTACTTTCCATTCTGGAGGGAAAATGATAACGCCGCTTGTGTGTACTGCGGACTACCACCTCACGATGCGATGTTATTAGTTTTTAACTTATGCATTAAATGAAAGTTAATAAAGATAAATTTTATGTTTATATATTATATTAATGATATATTAATAATTATTGAAAATAGATATATAATATAATTTCGTACCTTACATCCATTGAATAAATGGTAATGTCGTTCGTGTGTGTGGTGGACTACCGCCTTGCGAAGCAATGTGATTCGTTTTTATTAACAAATCACATGGATTGTATATATATATGTTTTTAAAGAAATAATATCATATCTATTATATAATTATCATCCTATAAGAAAATAACACTCACCTTATTTCCAACATGATTGTTGAAAAAATGGAAACTTTACTCATGGGTACGTACGACCTACCATCTCTATAAATGTAACTTTGTTCATTTTTCATAACTATATTTAATATATTTTTTAGAAGTTTAATTTATGTATAAAATTTATAATTATTCCCTCATTAAAATTATATAAATGATTAAAAAATAATGTATTTTACCTTAGTCAACTTTCCAAAGTGATTTTGGACATACGAGTCATTTATCGTCAAAACTTCCGACGTGTAATTAATTGGATGAGTTATATAATATGACATGGTAAAAAATAAAATAAAAGGAATAATAAAAAATAAAATGGTTCTTAATAAAATAAATAATTAACATTATTTTATTATTCATCATGATAAAGAACACACATGACAATTTTGGCTCATGGTAAGGGTTTCTTCCCAAACATCCTTTTTTGAGACAGACGTTCTTTTATGAACCTAATTTCATTTAAATAGTGTATATAATACATATATACATACTATATGATGAAAAATTTATAATTTATGATATCTTAAGTTAAAATTCATCTCTTTCATCCATGGTAAGTCATGAATCGAAATATACCAAAGCGGTAAGGGTTTATGTTTCAATCTATTTTTAATTGGGATTATTTGTTCTTGAATTTCCGTTATAGGAAATTATTTTAAAATTTTCTAATATATATTTTTTTAATTTTATTCACCATTTTTTATTCATGAAATTTTAAATTTATAGAACCATTTTTTATTTTCGGTACTAAAAATGAGTGAGAATTGTTTTTAAGGAAAATCAACTTTATTTATCTCTTTAGTCGAAAAACCTTTATATTCCATGACGATGTTTTATTTAAAATATTTTAAATATTTTTTAATATTATTATATGATTTTTTAAATTTATTTTTACCCATTTTTACTTTAAAATAATGGTTTAATACCATTATTATTTTCATTTTCGGAATGAGGTGCTTTTTGACTTTTTAACCAAGTGTGAAAGGAATGTTTTTTATACGATACATACAAAATTACACACCATCATGACCATTATTGTATTTTAATTTTCATTTATATAATTTTATAGGTTTATTTTCAAAGAAAAATATTTACAAAACATTTCATGATTTTTTTTTCAGAAATTATTTTCAAAGTGGAAAGGTTATTTTCTTCAAGAATATTTTTTAATATTTTTAAAAGTAATTTTATTCATCAAGGAAAAAAACCTTTAATGATATGGAATAATTATAAATTATGTATATATTTCTCTCACATATAAAACTAGATTGTTATCACTTCCTTTAATAGGGTAATACATTTATTATGATCATTTCTCAAATGCCTTCATTATGGAATTTCCTTTGATTATGACATGAAGAAAGATTATGAAACTGATTTTCTTTCCATTGGTAATTATTATCTTATGAATTATGATTGATTTAATTTATGTGGAAAAAATATATAATAATCATGTTATGATGCATGCACCGTGATAGTTCTAAAATGCATTGTGTAATGTTTTTGTTTCATGATGAATAATGTATGGGATTAGGGAGTAAACCTAATACGTTATGGGACTTTGTACACCATGTTATATTGTATATAAAGTTATCATTGAATCATGTTTATGACATATTTTTTGTTCCTTCCATATTTCCTATGATTCAGTCATCTTATGATACCATGTTCTTTATGTTATGAATTAATATGATTACTCACGAGCCTTCTCTTTCATGATATCATGTTATATTTTTGAATCACATGTTATTTTTCATATCATATTTAATACATTACTAGGATTTTCATATCTCCCATTTCATTTATGTATTTACCAAGTTGTCCCATTTAGTTTTAGGAGATCAAAAAGATTTAGGATCTCATTATGGAGAATAAAATAAAAAAATAAGGATGCTATGTTTTATTTAACTTTGATATATTATGATTCTATTATTCTAAATAAACTTGGACTTATGACCTTTGGGATTGTGCTTATTGTATATTTATTCTTAAAAATCTTGTAATAATATATGAAAACGTCTTGGGTTTCTATATTTATTTCTTAGATTATAGCTTGAATAAAAGCATAATGATATTTAAAATCATTTTCGAATAATATAGAAATATATAAATTCATCTTATTTTGAATTATTTTTTCTATAAATTTCCAAAAAAAATCAAAGTATTTGACTATTATAAAATATATGAATTACTCTTATTATTTCAATAAATGACCCTTACTCATTTAGGGTGGTGTTTCTGTCTTTTTCAACTTTTCAATCAGTGTGTAAAAATGACCCTTAAAAAGTGTCAAATAACCTTTATGAAATATAAAAGGACTCTTACAAAGTTCTAAATGACCCATAAAAAATATAAAAGGAACATTATGAAATATCAAATTACCCTTATAAAAATATGAGAAACTCTTATTGAAATTATGGATCACCCTTATAATCCTCAGTTAACTCCTACCATTTTTAAATTTTGGATGGCTAATGAATCTTATAAAATTCAAAGATAACCTTATGAAATTTAGTGGGTCTCTTATCTTTGTCATATTATAGTCATAAGACTCACCATAAGGGTAAATAACCCTTATGAAATGTTTAATTATAAAAATTTTATAATTGTACTAATAATTTTAAAACCTTTTGTAAATAATCTCAAAACCTATTCAAGAATTCTTGGACAATTAAACACTTCTACAATAATTCTTGGCCACTTAAAATTAAATTAGAATAATTTCATATCAAACCCAATCAACACTTTTATAATTATAAATAAAAATAAAACATGTAAATATTATTTTAAATATGTCAATAATAGTCCACTTTCTTAATTAAATTCATCCAAATCTCTATGGTTGTATTTTCATAAATTTTAAACACAATGATATAAATTCACAACTTTATTTCAATACTTATTCATAGAGATATAATATTTTTATATTTATACACACCATGAAACTAAAATCCTATTCAACTTACTCAAATATTCTTAAACCAATTATCTACAAAAACTCTCAATAAGTTTCAATAAGATTTCCAAAATATTTATAGATCAATAATATCCATGCATTATTGGTAGTAAAATTAATCCAACATCTATTACTTGTGAATATATATTCAAGAATATCTTTAATAGAATCATAAAACTTACTTATTTTTCATTATAAATAATGTAATCATCATCTTCTTCACCATGTAAAAAATGAAAGCAAAATTGACTTATCTTCCTTACCAATTATCGATGGAAAAAACTCGGTAAAATCTTCCAATAGTAGTAAAAAAGATATTATCCAATATAGTTAATCCAATATACATAGATAAAATGGATTGAGAACATCAAGATTCTTCTCAATATTCTTGGTTATTCTACCTCCCTTATAATATTTTCTTCTTCATCACATATTAACATCATGTATATATACTTCATACTCATTTTCAATAACTATAACACAAACAAAAAGTGTGTTCCACACTTTTTTTGTTGTGGTTATTATATTTTGATCCTTTTTTATAGTCATTTATATAATCAGACTCTTATGGTGATCTACAATTGAATCTAGATGTATGATTTTGACATAGTTTATCATTGTGTTATTACATGGTGATGTTATTGTATGGTTGGAAATGAGTTGTTATTTTATATTATACATGTAGTATAAATTAGAATATAATTTTTTTTCTTTAATTGGTTTGATATTGAATAAATATTCTACCTATTTTATTAATTTATCCCTCATTTATAGATAAAATTATCTAGTGTATAGGGTGAAACATTTGATATACTAGGGAAATCTCACTAGGGTAAAGAAACCTGATTCGAGATGTTACAATGTTAATGTCATTAAGGGAGACTTTATAAAATTTATACTCATACCCAAAATATACACACCATTTGTAAGACCATGTGTGTGTTCATATAGATGTTATATTTTTAAAGATTCCATTTTAGAATATACCCCTTGGATATAGGGTGATGTTTTTAGGGAAATATAGAAGGATTATAGGTGTTTATAATAGATAGATATGAAATATCATTTTTGTTACTGATAACCATTTTTTATTATCCATATAAACCAGAGAGGCTATTATTGTATCATAGTTATGATTTATTATATGATTTATACATCTTTTAATTATAGATGGATGAAAATATATTTTACATGAGTTATTCTATCTTTGTATAGTAATTTTATTATATATAGATGTGTTAAATATTTTTGGTTTGTATTATATGTGGATACACGCTATTATTTTTGTTAAAAATATTTTTATGAATGTCCAAACATACAAGTATACCTCTCTAAAATTTCTCTGAAATTTTGGCGAGCTAATTATTGAAAAGTTTATAGGGAAAGTGTTCCCCTAAATTTAATAATTTTATCTTGATACTTATCAACATATTATAGTGTCTAGGGAATACACTTGAGTCCATGTGATGTTCGATTTAGGGAACTAGTTTATTCCTGGGTTGGGTCATTATAAAATAACACTATAGTGGTTTATGGTAAATCTTGGTTATAGGTGAAGGTATTGTTCAAAAATAAATTAGTATACTATGGATATGAAATATTTATAGAAATATAATGATATTTGTTTTCTCACATGGTTTATGTTTTAGGTATGAAAAATATTAATGGGAAGTGAGACATGATCTGGGATTTTTTAGGATGGGATGGATAACTTAAAAAAAAACAAGTTTAATATTTGGGATAAACTAACTCAATAAATAAGTATCATGAAACATATAATGGTACTCATAAAATATTTTTTATGTGTATGCTTGCTTATGATTGACCATTTCATTGAATAATGATTGACATGATTGATTTATAAAACATGAATTTATATATTTTTAGTGTAATTTAAAAAGTTAAGTTTTTATTCAAATAATCTTGATTTAAGTTAATATTGTTTAAAATTATATATGTAAATTTTAATTAGATTGAATAAGATAAACCTAGTTGGGTTAAATATATTTTAATATGTTGGGTCAAACCCAAAAATTCATTATTTTCATAATCATAAATAATTTTTACTTTTTTTGATATTTTTATTATATGTGAAGGATATATTTAACATCAAAATATGTTTTTAGGATGTTTCCCATAATTGGTGAAATTTTATAGATTTTAGAGTCATGTCACATAGATTAAAAATGGTGAATATTAAGTACATTTCTATATTTGTAAACAATCTTGGTTGATAAAAAATTCAATAGATTTAACCATGAAGTTAATTATATTTTACTAAGGAAGTTCAATATGTATTCCAATAATGATATCAAGGTAAACTATAAAAACTAATATTTTAATAGCCCTAATTGCTATAATCAAATAAGGAACTCAGAAGAGATGATTTATTTGATTCTTTAGTCCAAGGAAATATTTGATTATTATTATTTAATAACCCCTTTAAGTAGTAAGGTACTTATGAATACCAATGGAATATTAACTTTCATAACATTAAACTTACACTAAACTAGCATGAAAAAAACTCCAAAGAGTCTTGGTATCATTAAATCCTTCATACATAAAGATACTCTTAAATTCGTCTATATCAGATTGAATATTCTTGACTGTGAAGAATAAAAGATGTACCATATAATCATTGTTTTCATAAGATAACAAGATAACTAAAATAAAATATTATTTCATTATATTATCTTTATTTTTTACATTACTAAGAGATAACTACTCCATTTCAATTGTACACTTGTTTCCCTCAGAAAAGAGTATTGATAGACTATTTAAATCATTTTTTATTATTTATTTACACTATTTTATTTCCCATATAAAATTATGAAAATGATTATTGTGTTAGAATATAGGTAGTGTATATATTTTATTGTTCAAATTCAGTCAAGGTTGTGTACTTATACAATGTATATAAAATAACTCTTAATATAATATTTTTTTGGTTATGGTTTTATCCAAGAGGGGTTTAGAATAATACTTAGATCTAAATCCTTTTTTAAAATGTAAATTTGTTAATTTTTTAATTTCATTACTTCCTTTATTTATACCTGCTAGTGTTTGGTTGAATTTTATATCAATCCTTTCTATCTTAATAATTTCCACTAAATTTTATTTTAATATAAATTTATTTTATAAAAAAAATTTAGAATATAAAAATTATTTTAATCTAGAAACTTATTTCTTATAGTGTGTTTTGTGGTTTTAGTGTGAGTAAAATTATTAAAAAAATTAAAATCTTTCTTTAAATTATTTAGTTGATTGTTGACCAGTGTTTTCAAGAAATTTTTAGAAAATTCCAAATCATTTTCACTAATAGTTTTAGTAAGTAAATGAATTTTTATTGAAGGAAATTTAAAAGAGTGTTAAAGTTATGATAATTATATTTTTATATTTATAAAAATAAATTCAATTCCCTCTTGAGAATATTTGTGACAAAATTTTCTATCAAAACATTCAATCTATTTAGTTATCATTGTCTGTTTATTTTTTTAAACCATTAGCTAATTCAACAAGGGAAATATATTTTTATGATAAATACAAACTCTTCTAGATATAAAGGACCTGATAAAAATAAGCTACCTTACTTTAATGGTATTAACTACTTGTAGTGGAAACTAAAAATGAAAAACTATTGGGAAGTTATTGACTTTGATATATAGGTATAATTGAAGATATGTATGAGAAACCCAAGGATACTAGGAAATATCAAAGTGATTCTACTAAGGATTCCTATGATTATAATTATAAATCCATAAATTATATCATTTTTACCTGGGTAAGATTAATTTTATTGTGTATCTTTCAATGATATAACCTATGATATGTAGAATACTTTTATGATTTCTCATGATGAATTAGTCAATGTCAAAGAGATGAATTTAATTACATATATAACATAATATTTTACTTTTAATATGAAAAATGATGAATCTATTTTTGAAATTTATTAAATGTTCAATGAGACTATTAAAAAAATTATATCTCTTGAAAAAACCATGATATAAAAGTATCGGATTCTATGCCTATTAAAAATTATACTTACTGTCATTTCCATAAAAAATCATACAATATTGAAAAATATATAGTAAAGGTATCAGTTTAAAAGATGATCTTGTATAAGGAGAAAATAATGTATAATCATAAAGATGAGGATGAACCAAAGAAGAAATCAATTTCCTTTAAATTATTTACTAAATGAAATAAAGATGTTATGAAGTCAAGAAATGATGAAAGTAAAGTTAATGATAGTGATAAAGAGACAATACAACTATCAAGGACATTTAAAAGTTCCAAAAGAAAAAATTACATTCTAAAGACCGTTAAAATCTAAGGAAGAATATTATAAGAGTGGATAATAGAATAAATACAACACCTCCAATAGGATAATCTATTATGAATTAAAAAAAGTCCACATCAAAGTAGAATGCTCAAAGTTGAATTAAAAAAAGTAACTATGAAAAGGGAAAGTAACCATGGAAAATATGAAATAAAAAACCTATAGTGACTATAAATAAAAATTCAGTGTTCCCAAATATAGTTTTAGGGATGAATTATATGAGAAAGTGATCATATTATTTATGATATTACATAGTGATGTAATTTCTATTTAAAAATTAGTATAAAATGAAATTATTTATGACTCAATTATGTTTGATAAGGAATTAAAAGAATAATTTCCATGTTATAGGTGAATATGAATGAAATTAAGGATAGGTGTAAAAATATTAAAAAATCATATGTACAATTAGAAAAGGAATAATAATTATTCAATTTTGAAATTTCTAATAAAATAAATTTGTAAAAAAGGAATGAAAATATCAAGGATTAAAATGAAAAATAGAGAAAGGAACTATAAATATTTACTGAATATAATGATACCATGAGAAAAAATTTAGGATCCCCAATACCAAATATATCATAGAATAGATTCAGTTTTTCACTAGGGAAGAAAAAAATATTTATATAAATTACTTGGTAACTATTTCTATCTCAAATACTAGAAGTAAATCTATAGTCTATAATTCATGTGGGACTATAAGGAATTATTTAAGATATTGTTTGAAAAATAAATACTATCCTTATCAACCTAAGATATATTCCATATCTAATATCATTTATTTTCTTATAATAAACACGTGAGATAAGTTTGGGTGCCTAAATCACTTTTATATAAATTCTATGGACCTAAAAAATTTAGGGTATAAAAAATTCAATGACCTATATTTTCTATAGGTTACATATCCAAAGAGAAATAGTAAGATTATATGGATCTTGGATAGTGGTTTATCAATACATATAACTGAAGACCACTCTAGATTTAAAATAATAGTAAAAGTTAAATGAGGACATCATATAGTTAGATACAATGTTAAATGTAAATTCATTAGTGTTTGAAAAGTTGATATTTTATATTCTATACTTATTTCAAAAATATTATTTTTTATGGTTTAAAGTACAATCAACTCAATATTAGTATGTTATGTTATTATGACTACTATGTTATGTTTGAGAATGATGCATGAAAAATGTATACTAAAAAGTATGATTTAGATTTTATTGCAAAGAGAAATGAACATTTTTATATTACTAATTTAAACTCTTTTATTTCTTTGTATGTTTCCTATATTAGTTATTTTCATAGAGTCTCGGCTCTAGAATAGGATATTTTTACACTATAATGTTCATTCACATAGGAATATTTTTGAGAAAGGATTATTTAATTATTTTTTGAAGATAAGTCTATAAACTAATAAAGTATATAACCCATGAAAAAAGGGTAATAAATACAAGTTCTCATTCAATCCAAAGAAATCAGTTTCAACCTCTCAACCACTGGAGTTTTTTAATATAGATTTATTTGAATGTACTATAGTTTTATGTTTATGTGAAAAATATTATGCTTATTTTATCACTGATTACAATTTCGGATTTACTTGAGTTTACTTTTTATTTTTTAAGAGTGAAACTTTCTCTAATTATACTAAGATTTTAAGAATAATGAACAAAATTAGTGAAATTACTACTAAGACCCTTAAAAGTGATGATAATGATGAATTTTAAAATAAATAGATTAATTGAATTTGTCTATTTCATGGGTAAAATCACAAATTATCTACCCTCTAAAAGAAATTAAAAAAGGGATTATTGATAGAAGAAACAAAAATCTCTAAAAGATATCAATAAATAAAGTTCTATTTAGCGTTTGATTGTGTTTTTTTCAATAGAGCATGTAAATATGTATATTTATAATGAGAAATGAGTCATGGATAATGGAGTGAGAATTAAACCAACAAAATTAAATATATAAATTCTATCAAAGCATTATGGTTAAATGAGAAGAGATTGATGAAATTGAGAATGAAAAGGGAGAAAACATTTATATTGTCAAATGAAGTTGCCAGATTTGGATACCATAGTGAATATATGGAAATAAAAAGAAGGAGGTGGATTCAATGTGTGGAGATTCATATTTCAGATAGTTTATAATGATGATCCTCATGTCTGTAAGTGTCTCATGATGATTGAAAAAGAATTACTTGTCTATAATAGGTTATAGAAGTGTGAAGTTCTGGATGCTACAAATAAATTTAATATCTATTATTAATGGATTTAAAATCTATTTGATTTAGGGAGTTTTAATACCCAACATGTTTGAGGAATAATAAATGGAATAATACACATGGTGAATGTTGAAAATAGTGATTTATCTCATTTGGATTAAGGTCTTGAAGAATAATTTTGAAGGATGAATTAAAAGTGTAGTGAGGTTCTTGATGATACTCTAACTTGAGAATATTAATTTACTACAAGAGATATTGGGAATGGATATGAATAGTTTAATAAGGGTTGGTAAATTCCAAAATAGTTTTAAGTATTTCAGAATATATTATAGAGTTATTGAGTTGATTTTAATAGAATCTAAAGTAAATGAAGAAGTACAAATTTTGGTTTTTAGTGTTGAAATTTGGATAAGTCTAGACACCTATATATGGTTGATCTAGTGCCATATAAACATAATTTGAGATGATCTAATATTTATATAAAAATCATATCTATTCTATATATTGAGGAATCTATATGTGTGTATAGATCATTTAATATTATCATATACATGATTTGGTGTCTACAAGAACATCTTCCAAAGATGTGTAAGCATCATCTGCATAAGCGTTATTCCAGTTTGTGTAAAAATCATGTATATATGTGTAAACATCAACACTTATTGATGAATATGCTATTTACATAGAATAAAATATGCATTTATAGAATTTAATTATTCTAAAGTAATTAATTTGGATTATTATTGGAATACTTTTCATAGATAAAAGCATAAAAAAATTAAATGTGATACAAGCAATGAATTTTGGAGAAGCTGATATTCAATTTTAGAAATGAGAAGACTAAATCAAGAAATATTTTGAGGGACTTTTCAAGTATTAAAATATAATTTTATTTAATTTTTTAATTCCTATTTAAAAAATATACTATGCAAGAAATTATTTTCAATGATCTAAAAATAACATGAATGTTTTCATTCAAGATGGTTTTCTAAGAAAATAGGAATATGAGAGAAAGTTGAATTTATAAGAAATTAATTAAGATGAAAGATAAAATTATAGATTTATTTAAATCTATAAATTAAATTTAAATATACAAGTTATGAGATTCATGTTATCATATTAAAAAAAGTTTTGTGATTAATAAAGGAGATGAATATGAGTGTGAAACACTATTATTAGAGTTTGAATACTACAATTGTAGATGTATTTACATTAAATTTTTTCTCATTCAATAGGAAGATGATATGTGTTTCAATTCAAAAATGATATATATTTTTAAAAATCCATGATAAATGTTCATCTAGGGATTACATGGGAATTTAATAAAGAGTAGAAGAGAGTTTATCCTGATGGTAATATTTGTAAGATTATGTTTGGATATAAGAAGAATAAAATGAAAAGAATGGGCATTATAATAAAGTTATAGGATATAACTATTACAGAGACAAAAATAAATTGAGGATCATGGGAGGCACCCAAATAAAAAAAGGTGAGAAAAATTTAGGGGAGATTATGGGCTCTATATTTGATGTAATTTTCTATATTTTAAATATAGAGAAAATTATTTCTATCTGACCTATGTATAAAAATAAATAAAGAAGAAAGATATTGTGTGTGTTTAAAAACCAAGAGTTGTGAGCCAAAAAGAAGAACCAAGACCTGTAAAAGGTGAAAAATATGGATCTGATTGTCACGACTCATCCTAGAGGGGTTCATTCCATGACTACCCTAATCCAAAATCTAATAGTATAGGGGATGGTGATTTGCACCAAGTAGGAATATCCCACAGATGGGAGGCATTAGACTAAATTTCCTATACACATACACACATATGCAAGCCAGAAAATGATAAAATGTAAAAAACCACTAAGTAAATAATGGATGAAAACCAATAAGATTTAATAATAGAGTTTGGTAGTAAAAATATTGGAATGTAAAAAGGTCTAAATAAAATCCCACTATAGAGAATTTATAACATAAGTTCAACCTTGAATTAAATGTACTGGGAATGTTTTTTGAAATCCATAGGAACACACCATGGTTTTTCCATTCACACTAAGCACCGTCTGGTCCTGGTTTACGAAGGACTCTATCAAAAGCAAGATCATCTGCATAAGACATGACACGTGTGGTCAAAGATTGTGTAGGGTGAGTATAATAATACTTAGTAGGAGACCCCAAAACCACAAAGCAATACAAAAACAAAAGTACAATCATCTCTACACATTTATATGTCTACAACACATAAAACAAGAATATCCAGATATACTTAAGGAAGACACCACACCATTAGGCATTCATAACCAACTTCCAACCACATGATTCTTCTTGAAGAATGCTCTTTCTGAGAGAACTCACTCATCGATCCATGATATCATCAGAGACACTCACGAAGAGGTCTATCTCATTTGGGACCACCCCAAATAGAATGCATTGGTCAAGGAATAATATGATACATAGAGAGTGGTTCGTGCCCAGAACTGATAGGGGGACACCATGGATCATTCCTAGAATCATTGGGGGATACCATGTACCCAATTAGGATCAACCCTCTACATAGGGGATAGTTCCCATAACCAACTAGAGTATTCCACAGACCCTACAGATGTGGCCCACTAGATAGAGGATCAAATCCCTTCTCAAGGAGGTTACATGATTCCATATACTCCACTAGGGGTGATAGAGGATCTCACTATAGTCTAGGGGAGGGATACCATACTCTATCTGAGACTCAACCTCTAGTGGGGATTAAAATCTAGTGCTATGGATGTAATATTGTACTGAAACCTTAAAGAAAGGACCAAGGGAATTCTCTCTACCTATACTGGTCCAAAGAAAAATTCACCACTTTCCTAAAATTACTATCTCAATGTTAGGGTCTCAACACCGTAGATGGATTTTCGATTGGATTATCCACTTAGGTGATACGCTCGTTTGAGTGAAACCACCTGCAAGCCTACTAGATCCTACTGGCCTACCACCGCGGTAGGTCCACCTACTACCATGGTCAACCACCATGGTCATTTGAACTACCATATAGACCAATCGTGCATATGGAATGACTAGAAAAATTAGTCCACGTTCCATGGAAGACTGACTACTATGGTTGAACACTCCGATTGGTTGACCTACAACGTGGACTGACCGTAAGTGTAGACTGACCGACACGGTTAGTCCACCTATCGTGCTCGACCGACTATTGTGGTCAACCACCATGGTCGACCACTACGGTCTGTTGTACGGTCACTATGCCACACATTATCTCAAGCTACCTCAGCTCACAATCAACTATGATGCCTTTGTCCTGGTTACCTCGAGTCCAACCTCGGTATGACCTAGTTCCTATTTTGGCCCACCTGGCACAACCAAAAACACATGAGCCATCCCCCTTTGGCACAGACCACTCTTCCTGTCCCGCTCTTCCTAGCCTGCTCTACCTTTCCCGCTCTGCTTGGCCCTCACCCCATGTGATTACACCTCTACATTTTCCTCTATCGTTCATCATCACGTCCGCCTCCATCATCCCCCCTGTGTCACTAACGCAGCCGATCCCACATTTCTCTTACTATCGATCCCGCACCACCATCCTCACTGATACCGCATTTCCGTCTCATGTGGCTTTCACTGGCCACACCCACTGCATGTGGATCTTCCACCACGCACTGATTCCAACTGCCGGTGTTGCGCTGGTGGTACCTTCCACGGACCCCCGCACCTCCTCTGATGCCCAAAAAACTAAACGGTCATAGATTTGAGCTTTGTGGGCCTTGATCATCATAGATCTGGCCTTGGTTATCGATTTGCCTCAAACCCGGGGGTATGATCATGTTTTGAACCACCCAACAATGTAGAGTTGGGAACTGTGGGGTTCCAATGGTGAATAACTTGAAGAAAGGAGGGGGAAAAACAATAATGAAGGTTTATCATCATTATCCATGTGTTCTTGGACAATGATCATGATAAGAGAAATCTGGGTTAGCAAAATAAATTAAATCAACCATGATAACTTGCAAAAAAATCCATCCCATAAGTACAATAAATCTATAGGATAATCTATTCATGGATTAGTCCTCTTTTGTCATATAAATATAGAATAGGGAAGAAGATCTAAATAACACATCCTACCTCAATCTGGATCAGTCTCTGATGAAGAATGGTCATTGCATCATTGTCGATCTTGATCCGTTGAATTTGTTGTATTTTGTTAAATATAATTCTTCGGGGTTCTCTCTAATGGTCCTCTAATATCTCTATGTTTATGTGGATAATCCTGGATTTCCAACATAAAGATAAATTTAAAGGAAAACCTGTTGCGTCAAAAATATATTTTTAATAAATTATTTTATTCATTGTACATCCCCGAAAACATTTTCTACAAAATACCCATGCCGACTAATTTTAGGTAGTTCCTAGGATAAAGCTACTATTCTGAACTCAATGGTTCCTTCATATTTCTAATTCAGACACCCAATTAAGCGTTATCCCACTTTTTTAGGAAAATTGCGGGTGCATGCTATTATTTTTTTAATATTTTCAAACATTTATTCCAAGCATATCAGGCCTCTAAATCACACATCTTATTATCTCCATGTCTCAAAATAAATCCATATAATATCCAAAAATAGTACATGGAAAATCTAAGATATTATATTCTCCCCATATTTGGGCTTTACGTCTTCCAAAACCCAAAAAGAAGGATACTGAAATAGATGAGGGTATTGAGCACGAATCTGAGTCTCCTGCTCACATGTGCTCTCTTGGAGAATGCAGTGCTTCCACTAAACACACAACAAAGGAATTGATCATCCTCGAAGGATCATGTCATATTGATCCTCAATCTCCATTAGGTACTTAGAAAAAGTTGATCCATTCTCAATGTCCATCTCTCCCTAGTTGATGACATGAGATGGGTCATGCATATACCTCTTTAGTTGTGACATGTGAAAGATGTCATGTAACTAGTATAACTAAAGTGTTAGATCAAAGTGGTATTCCACCTCACCAACTCTATGCAATATCTAGAAAGGGATGATGAACCTCGTAGATATCTTATCACCCTGACTAAATCTCTGTAATCCACATCAAGGTAAACCCCGAAAGAACACAAAGTCTCCTTCCTCAAACTCCAAAGGTCTCCACTTATTTTCAATATAAGACTTCTGATATCCCTATGTCATCTTTATCCACTCTTGGATGATCTAAACCTTCTCTATAGTAGCTCACACCAACTCAGGACCCATGAGTGCTGACACTCTTGGGTCAGTCCAGCAAAGTAGTGACCAATAGGGTTGCCTTTACAAGGCCTCGAATGGTGCCATACTAATGGTGAAATGGTAGTTGTTGTTGTATGAAACATCCACCAGTGGTAGGTGATCCTCCCAAATATGGACAAAGTCTAACATGCAAGCCTGCAACATGTCCTCCAGAACTTGAATGGTTCACTCAGTCTAGTCATCCGTATGTGGGTGAAACGTTATGATCAAGAATATCTGGGTCCCAAATGCCTCCTATATTCCATTAAAAACCCAGGATTTAAAGAGAGCATAATTATTAGAAACAATCGTCGATGGAACTATATGGAGTTGAACTATCTTCTGCACATTGAGGTGTCCCAAGATCTCTATTAAACTATACTATCAGATAGCTAGGAAGTGGGATGAATTTGTGAGTTGGTCAATGATCACCCAAATGGAATTGTGTACCCTGGACATATGTGGTAAACCCATAATAAAGTCCATCAATATCCCATACCACTTCCACTCTAGTACCTCAAGGTATTGGGATAAACCTTCTAGGACTTGGTGCTTAACCTTCACTTGCTGACAAGTAAGGCATTGAGAAATGAACTCTGCTGCTCTCTTCATTATCCCTAGCCACCAAAACTAACATCAGATGTCCTAGTACATCTTTTCCACACTAGGATGTACTGATAAAGGGGGTGTATGGAACTTTTTCAATACCTCATACCACAACACCACCGGCACTACTGTTCTCCCTCTAAAAAGAATGATGTGCTCCATAACATTCGAATATCCATAAAGGGCCTTCTTTATGGACATCTTAGCATGTAGGGTATCATAGTTGGTGTCCCCAAGCTATATCTATATGACTCTCTATAATAGTGGAGGGGTGAAAACCATCGACTAGAGGTAAGATTCTCTATCTCCATCCTCAAATGATATCTACAAGAAGGCCAACTACTCTGATGCCTTTTTCAATAACTACAAACTAGATCTTCTACTGAGAGCATATGCCACCATGTTCCACTTCTCAGAAGTATAGAAAATCTCAAATTCATATTCATAGAGAAAATCTAGCCATCACCTATTTCTCAAGTTTAGATCATTCTAGGAGAAGATATACTTGAGACTCTTGTGATCAGAGTAGAAGATAAACCACTCACCCATCTGGTAGTGTTTATACATCTTTAATGTGTAGACTACTGTTTCTCACTTAAGATCATGGTTATCATAATTCTACTCATGAAATATAAACTGAATAAAATCATAGGAAATCAATTCTTGCCTCTGCATCAGGACACAATGATGCTCGGTCCATGATGTATCGAATAACACTATGTACTTGATGCCTTCCTCTAGTAACTTCAGGATGGGAGCCCTCATTAACCTCTACCTCATCTCCATGATAGAACTTTTGGAACTTTTTTTTACACACAAAAGAATTCCCCTTTCATGTCAAAGATTTGAACAATACTACCACTATAGATAAGTTAGATAAAAACCTTTTATATTATCCTTCCAATCCAAGGATACTTCGCACCTTGGTAACACTCTTGGGTGGATCCCAAGAAATCACTGCCTCAACCTTCACTGGATTCACTGCAACTCCAACCTATGAGATGAAATGTACCAAAAAATAGACCTATTGAATCTAGAACTGACACTTCAAGAGTTTCCCATAAAGTTGGTGCTCTCAGAGTGTGTCTAGAACCATCCTCAAGTGTCTTACATGCTCCTCCTCGGACACCGAGTATACTAGGATGTCATTAATTAATAACCCCATGAACCGGTATAAGTAAGGATAAAAGATCCAGTTCATGAGTCCCATTAACACTACTAGGGCGTTCATCATGCCAAACAAAATCACCAAGTACTCATAGTAGTCATAATGACATCTGAAGGTCATATTCAGTATATCCTCATCTTGTACTCATAGCTGGTGATAACCTAATCTAAGGTCGATCATAAATAACCATCACAACCATTTCAACCAATCAAAGACTTCAAAGATCCTTGATAGTGGGTACTTGTTCTTCCAGTTCACCTAGTTTAAGCGTTGGTAATACACACATAACCTCATGATTTTGTCTTCCTTCTTTGGAAACAAAACTAGGTATTCCTAGGGTGAGACACTGGGTCTCACTAAGCCCTTCCTTTATAAGTCCTCCAACTGTATTCTTAGCTCACAAAGCTCTATGGGAGCCATCCGATATGCAGGTGTAGATATCAGTGTCATCCGAGGATGTAGATCAATACAGAAGTCCATCCCCTTTTGAGGAGGTAAACTTGGAACATATTCAGGAAAGACACCCTCATACTCCACCACCACTATAGGAAACTGAGGACTCATATCATCTACTACACCAAGAGTAACACTATACAAATGATGAGTAATTGGATACACCCTCTTAAGAATGAGTCCATCCTATATTATCTATGTTTTTTTTTCACCAAAAAAGGAAAACCTAGTTCCATCACTATGGACACATTGCACTCTGTGTCTAAAATAGTCAATCTGAGCATGAGCTGTGGATAAACAGTCCATACCAATAATGAAATCATAAGGCCTCGATGCCACTACCGAGAGATCCCAACCAAAAATCTCACCTCTAAGAGTTATGTCACACTATCAGTACCCATGTGTGATCATCGAGTGTCCTCCCATAGGAGTCTCCAAGCGTAAGGGTCGATTCAACAGTTCAACCAGAATCTCCGAGTCTCAAATAAGTTTTGTGGAAAGAGAGGAATAACTAGAACATGTATCTATAAAAACTATAGAAAAGGTGGAAAATACATAGATCATACCTCATATAATCCATATATCCCTGATTTCATAAGCCTCCATCACCTACCGCTCACATCATCCCTGAACACCAGCTCCCTGAGCCAGGCGTGGACCACATGGGGGTGGTGGTGGAAATAGTTCGAACCTCCAAACACATCCTAATGGACTATATGCCCATCTACCACATCCAATGACCTGCGGAGCACCCTACTTCTATCTCTGACTCTACCTTGGTGGTCCATCAACCATATCCTGATTAAATGTATGATGGGTTGGGAAATCTCGTACCTGATGTCCCTGACTGCTGCATGAGTAACACCATATGTACCTAGGATAACTCGAGCTACCCTGGGAGCCCTGCAATACAGAACCTAAGTCCTGGGATTTTCCCCTAAAGCAGCTGACCCACTTGGATCCCTGTGACTATTATCAGTTGCCTGGGGCTGAGGTCTCAGCTACCCAGTGCCCACTACTAGCTCCAACTATCAGTGTCTGCTCCGCTAAAAAAATATCCACTAGAAGATCTCACTCAAGTACACCATCATAGTTTAGAATGATAAGAAATACCACTGATGCCCTGATGTCATAATGTAAGCCATGTTCTAAGGTCCGATCCCTAGAGAACTAGTCTCATACAATGTCTTTGGAGTAGTGCGAAAGGTCTATAAACTTCATTGAATACTCCACCATGATTATAATACCCTACTGCAAATGTTGAATCTCTTATATGTGTTATTATTGAAACATCACTGAATATAGAACCTTACTGAAGATATACTCGAAGTCTGTCCAGGAGAGAGTTGTCTTGTCTTGTGAATAAGTCACCAAGCTCCACCATCCCCCCACAGATCCTTGAAGAAGGCTCACGAAAAGGACCACCATCTGATTTAAAGGTGTCCTCACAAGGTAGAAAACATGGGTGATTTCCTCTAGCCAATCCTTATCCAACTCGGGGTCTAGCTCACCCCAAAATATGGGTGGTCACTGCCTTTGAAACTCATGCAGAACACTTAGCCTACGTGCATCCTTAGCTGATAGTGCTAGAAGTGGCTGCTATTTGATGGGTGGTGGTATAGCTGGTAAACCACTCGGAGGTGCTATCTCTGATAGAAGCACCTATACCGATGCCTCATCACTTGGGGGGTCATCCTCATAATCACATGGTGGAATCCTAGCTAGCTATCTACATAGAGCCATCCTGAAATAAAACAACATGTTCCATGGTCAATAGAGTATATCTGGAGAGCTGGTTGAAGAAGGAAATGTAAAACACAACCATTCCTATATGATGCATATACCATTTTTTCCCCTACAACCAATATTTTCATGTACCGAGTCTAAAATCAACAAATTAGTGTCCTGGTGTATGGATACATCGACCGCCACACCAACAATGGATTCCCAATACTAAAAGCTGAACTCGAAACACTTAACACCATTACCCTAAATCAATCTCACAAACTCCTAGTCCTTAAATATAACTAAAAACTTTTTATTACATTCTATAATGACCCATCCTAGAGGGGAACATTCCATGACTACCCCAATCCCACCTCCAATGGTCCAAGGGATGGTGACTAGAAATGAGTAGGAATATCCCATAGATGGGAGGAATTACCCTAATGTACCTGCACACACACACACACACACATCTCCAAGCCACAAAAATACTGAAATGTAAAAAAATCACTAAGTAAACAATGAATTCATACCACTAAGATCTCACAAGAAGAGTATAATGGAAAAATTACAATAAGCTAAACAGGAAAAAATACAATCCCACCACAAAGAGTCTATAACACAAGTCCAACTAGGAAGTAAAGGTACTGGAACTGCTGTCTGAAATCCATAGGAACACACCTCAGTCTATTTGGTCTCACTAAGCGTCATCTATCCTAGTCTTCCTAGGACTCTATCAAAAGGTCGATCATCTGCACAATACAAAAAACGTGCTGGAAAAGACCATGTAGGGGTGAGTATGACAATACTCAGTAAGACACCCCAAAACCATAAAGCAATACAACAAATGAACTACAATCATTTCTACATAGGTATATGTCTACAATGCATATAAAAAGAATATCTAGATATAATAAAGGGAGACACCATGCCATAAGGCGATCATAACCAACTTCCAGGCATAGGATTCTATTCTAAGCACACTCATTTTAGGATAACTCACTCCTCGATCCATGATATCATCGAAGACAATCACGAAGAGGTCTATCTCATTTGGGCCCTGCCAAAAGAGAATGCATTGGTTGAGGAATACTATGATACACAGAGAGGGGGTCATTCCCAGTACTAATCAGGGGACACCACAGATTGTTCCCAGAATCACTATGGGATACCACATACCCAATCTAGATCAACCCTCTATGTAAGGTATCACACCTAGATCTAGCCAGGGGATTCCAAAAACCCTACAGATGCGGTCCACTTGATGGTGGGTCAGCACCCTACCCATAGAGGTTACATGATTCCATAGACTCCACTAGGGGTGATCGAGGAACACACATCATTCCCAAGGAGGGATAATATACTCTATCTAATACTTGACCTCAAGAGGGGATTAAAATACACTAATATGTATGTAATGTCATATTGAAATCTAGAGGAAAGGACAAATGGAATTATCTCAACCTATACTATTACAAACTAAAAACTCACTAATTTTCCCAAAATTATCATCTCAATGTTAGGGTCTCAATGCTATATATGGATTTTTGATTGGACGATCCACTTAGGAGATATACTCGTTTGAGAGAAACTTCCCACATGCTTACTGGGGGCTACAGACCTACCACCATGGTAAGTCCACCTACCACCCCAGATGACTTCCATGGTCAGTCGGCCTATCATGCGGACTGACCACATGCATGTACTCGCCAGTGTATTCATTCCACCTATAGTGCTAGACCACCATGGTTGGTCACACAGTCACTATGCCTCACAATAGATAAAGTTGCCGCATATCATGGTCAACTGCCGTGGTCGATTGTGACACCTTCATCCCAGTGCCCCAGGTCCAACCTGGGTCTAACCTAGTTACTGGATCATCCAATATGGCCTGTCCTATCCCAACTGGCCCAACCCACCTTAGGTCAGCCTTCTCCACCTGGCCTGCTCCACTTGGACCTCTCCGCTCAACCTGCATCCCATAGAGTGACGCCTCCGCGCCCTCCTCAACTGGTCTCCACCATGTCCACATCCACTAGGCCCTGCATGACTACCACTGTCATAGGCACCACTAGCCACACCCGCTGCACATGGCTCCACCAAAACGTGCTGCCTCTAGCCACCCGTCACAACTACCATGCCGGTGGTCCCTTATGCTGAACATCATGCCTCTTCTGATGCTCGAAAAACTAAACTGTCATAGATCCAAGCTCTATGGGTCTCTATTTACTCAGATTCATCCTCAAATGTCGATTCACCTTTAATCTGGGGGTTTGATCATGTTCATAACCAACTAGCAATGTCAATCCAGGAACTGCAGGGTTCCAATGGAAAAGAAAACAAATAATGGAGGGATAAAAACACAATAAAAATGGTTTATCATCATTTTCCAAGTTTTATTTTCCAATGATCAAAATTGAGTAAATTTGGATTTTTTAAATAGGTTAAATCAACCCCTATAACCCACAAACAAATGCACCCCACAAGTATGATTGATCGGTAGGATAATCTATTTGTGGATTAATCAGAATTCATCATAGAAATATAGAATGGGGAAGAATATCAAAATAACAGATCCTACCTTGATTTGGGTCAGTTATTGATGAATAATGGTCACCACATCATATTTGATCCTCGATCCATCAAATTTTTCATCATTCATTCAAGATAATTCTCCGGGGTTCTCTCCAATAATCCTCCAGCATATCTAGGGTTATAAGTCTAACCCTAGATTTCCAACATAAGGATTAATTTATAGGAAAAAATGTTGTGTCAAAAAAAAATTTGATAAATTATTTTATTCCTTTTACGTCCTTGAAAAATTTTATAACAAATAACTCTTGAAGACTAAAGTTATGCCATGCCTTCAGTAAAGACACTATTCTGAACTCAATGGTTCTCTTAGATATCTGATCTGGGAAACTATTTATGAGTTATCCCACTTTATTAGGAAAACAACGTGAGTGTGCTATTAATTTTTTTACTATTTTCAAACATTTATTCTGGGCACACCGGGCCTCAAAATTGCTTGTCTTCTCATCACCTGGCCTAAAAATCAATCCATATAATATCTAAAAATAGTACCTGGAAAATAAAATATGATACATTAATACTAAACTAAAGGTAATATAATTTCCGTATTAAAGCTAAATGAATGATATGAATTTGAATGTAAATATGAAACTTGATCCAGTGATCCAAAGTAATGAGAATAATAATGGAACTAAGGAGATAATGACCTACTATTCATGATTTCAAAAATTTGGGTCAATTTTTTCATATTTTTAAGAAATAATTGATTAGGGAACATCATAGGAGTTAAGTGAGTTGAGAAGTGAGTAGTTCTATTGAAGTTTTGTGAAACCATTCTATGATTGGAGACCGAGTTCCATGTATTATTCTAGAAGAACATGTGGAATTTTAAGAATCAACTAATGAAAAAGGAGATTGAATATGGTGGATGCAGATAAATCATGGACTAAGTGGTGATATACTTTGAATGAGGATTAAAATAAAACACTTTTATATATACAGTGAGATGCTATGGAACCTGTGTGACTTAGGGTATACAAGGGAAACATAATTTGAAGTTGTGATTTCATTGTGGTAATAAGGTTGTGGAATTCCCATGAGAAATAGTAAAGAGTATGCATAGTGAGACTCTATACAGGTGTGATAATCACTAAACCATTGTATTCAATGATTGATTATAGTGGAGAATCAATTATTGGGGTGAATAACCATCCATTATAAGTAGCAGACTTTTGATTCAAACCTTGTAAAGATACCATGTTATATATTTATTACATTACTTACACTGTATGTGTTTATTTCATGTTGGGAGAGAGGTAAAAAAATCATTCATATCCTAACATGAAATAATGATACAAATTCTAAGGGGGTTAATTTTAAAGGATAAAATAGAATTTTGTAAAAAAAATAGGAAACACCAAATTCACCCCCTCTCAAATGTTTGAACCCAATCCACTGGGAATTGAAACAAGTATCAAATCCTAGGTTAAACTATGGTAGGAATTTAATTTCTATTTTCACATTTTTTTATGAGTTTATGAAGTAAAAATTTGAATACTTTTTTGAAGAATAGCCTATAATATAAGAAATAATTTATTCATTTTTTTTTCACATGTGGAAGTATCTCCAAAAAATATTAAAATTGGGAAAATGAAAGAGTCCACTAAGTATTGAAAAATATCAAATAATTTAGAGGAATACAAACTAGATGAGGTCATTTTAAGTGTTATGTGTAAAAATAAATCAGATTATTATTATTTCTCTAATAAAGAAAGTTTGAGATTTTAAGAATATGATTTTAATTGAAATTCACTTTTTGGTTTTTATTATGATGATATATTTTAGCTGAATAATGTTCCCAATGAATCTTTTGAATATACATTAACACATATTAAGGGATTATAGAATGAAAAATCAAAGATCAAATTGAAAGCTAATTCCATGGAAGATGCATTTTATAGAAAGTTTGGTATATGAAAAACCCTAAAAACTATAGAGAGAAAAGGATGAAACAATATCACTTTTTAATGAAAGATATTTTTAGGCTATTGAATACTTAAAAAGAAGAATTTTTGAGAAGGATATTTTCAAAAATATTTCTACTAAATTAATCCATGCATTAGATAAGATTTATAAATTCACAATGAATGTTAAAGATTCACATATTAATGTGAATGAAAAAATAATGAAAAATATTGATAGTTAACACCAAGAGATTACTAAATTCATGAAGAAAAAAAATCAAAAGTTGAAGAGTGGTTGGAAATAGATACTAAAGTCAATTGAGGTAGTGAAATATTCTCTCAACATGAAGTGTCTTGTGCAACACCCTCATTTTCAATGAATATGTTAATGTAAGTTCTAGAATGTCTTAAGTGATGTTTTTGAGCTTTTTGATGGTTAAGACATGGGTTCAATTTTTGCTGGAACTGTTTGGAATCATGAAAATTGGTTTTAGAGGTTTTTGGTTCAAAAAACCCAATTCCACTCCTTGGTGAAAGTCCTTTTGGGTTTGGTGTGCCTTGGTCAAAAGTAGAAAAAGTGTAAATGGGAATTCCCATGGCATGGTTCTCATGAAAGGGCCTTGTAGGCTATGACTTGGGAGACCTCACCATGTCTATGGTGGAGTTTTTGGTGAGGGAAATGAATTGCCTTTTGGGGCTAAATCATATCATTGGATATTTCAGGCTAGTGTTTTCAAGAACACCATAGTCAACGCCATGCCATGTTGGAATATTGGAGGTTTGAGACAATTTCTCATCAATTCACACTTGTAGTAGCCATGAAACTCCTATCCCATGTTCACTATTCATTTTACAATGAATTTCCTCCTTCTATAAAAGGATTCATAATCTACCAATATTGGTGTTGAATGTCAGGTAAGTGTTTGATCTACCGCTTGACTTGAATCCTTCCTGAATCTCACTCTAGAACCATTGATATTCCCTGTTGGAATTAGTTCTAGTATTTTTTGGCATGTGATCTCATCCCAATTGGTGAAAGAACACAGTTTGGGTGATGAAACCCTTGTAAAAACATAGTTTTTACATTAACACACTTGAGGTAAGTGGTACATGTAATTGGAACATCTTTATATGGGTTATCATCACATTTTTTGGTGTTGGTGTGTAGCCTCATGAGACCTATTCTTGATGTTCAATCACATATTGTGTGTGTGTACATAGACCATGAGACCTATTATAGATGCTTTTCCACATGTTTTTTTGGAAATTATTAATATTTATTAATATGATATGATATTGATCTATCATCCTATATCTATGTGTGGCATGATATTTCTTATGAAGGTTGGGAAACATTGAAAATATCCCCCAAGTTTGGTGTGTTATAAATCATTTGACATGTACATGGGATATCTATTTTGACGGGACATGTCAAACATGTTTTTTGGGATATCCCATAGAGGGGGGATGTCTTAGACATGATTAGTTGATGTTCCTTCCATCATGGAGTTGAAGTAGGTAGAGATGATCTCTAGGGACTCAACACATTTATTATGTTTGTGTGATATACTTTTTTATTACTGTGATCTATTTATTTCTATAGAATGCAGTGGTATTTATTATGAAATTTTAATTAGGATCATTATTCATATCCTACCCAGTCTCATAATCACAACCTACTTTGGTATATAAGTGAATTTGTTGATTTCATAAATAGGGACCCCATGAAGGGAAAGGGCCCTACGGTGGGTAGTTGAGCAAGTTTAGCTGAAGTATATGGGAATTTTAGGATTAACTTAGGGTTGGATGTCCACTACTACTTTTTCCTAGTTTCTTTTATCTCATACATTGATCCACCACCCATGGTAATGCTTTTCTTCATTTTAGTATGTGCGATCTAACATGCTATACTACTATTACATGGGTTGGTACTTTATGTGTATTCTACTACTCTAATGATTTATTTATTCTCTATCTGTTGACTTTTTCTTCCTTTATATACTTCTATGTTCACCTGATACTAAGGAAATGGTATCCCCATGTAATCCCTTTTGGAACTCACCCCTAGTTTGTAACCTCTTGCATATGGGGAGGTTCACATGAGATTGTGTGAAATCCAACCATAAAACTAGTGGTTTGGGTCGGAATTCTACAAAATGGCATCATAGGACCAAGTTCACGAAATTTTTTCCTTCCATTACATTGGTTTAGGATAGGGTATATTAGAGATAGAAATGTTGGAACTTGGGTAGGGGAACTATGTCAGTGATTAGACAACACCATACAATAGACCTTCGTGTTTCCATTAAGTGGGATTTGAATCTTCAATTGTTCAATGTTACCTTTGACTTAATTTCACCTTGGGTGATGTATATAATACTTATATAATAATTTATGGGATTTGGTGTGGAGTCACAAAGAAGTTTTAGGAACATAGGATCACATTACATATGCATTTTTCTTGCATTCGATAGAGCCAAAATAATTGAAATTCCAATAAACATTTATGAGATGTGATTTGTGTGAATTATCTCTTGAATTATTTTATTTTAGCTTGAGTATTATATAATTGAGTGTATATATATATGGATATGACAAATGTGAAGGTACTATTGGTTTTTATTGGGTCATGGGTAGTGCTTAGGGGGATATGCATTGATTTTGTGGGTAGGATCTTAGGTTGAACCTTGTTGTAAACACTTTTATATGACCAAGATCTATTATCAGTATTCTTGTTCAAATATTGGTTTGGTATTTTTAAAAATGACACCTCATAGATATATTAAACAACAGGTTAGCTAAGTAGATTATAATACTTCCATTGGGAATGAATTCCAAGTTACACCACCATTTACGCAAGAGGATAAAGCTGTGCATGCTCCAGTGGTTGCGATAACAACTCAAACTATAGAACGGATCCAGTCAATACTCTTATGACTAGTACTTGTTCATGGTGGAGGATCCCATAGGGGTAAGATGATGATGGTAAACTATGCGGGAGACTTCTAACTCTAATATCCCCTATTGATCTAGGCCACTAGATTCCATGAGAATACAAATGATTGGATATGAGTCACCAAGAGGATCTTTGAACTAGTGGATACCCCAAGTGATCAAAAAGTAAATCTTGTGACCTTTATGCTATAGGGTGTTATTTGGAAGCGTTTGGACATTATGTTTCAGGATAGTAGACATAAAGGTATGATGTGGGTGTCCTCTAAGGACATATTATTTAAGGATTTCTTCCCTTATGTACTAAATCTAGACCATTCTTTGGAGTTCATGAAACTCTAGTAGGGGATGATGTTTTTGTCTGTCTATTCAGTGAAATTAACTGGGTTGATTAAATTTGAATATCTTATGGCTATGAATGAGGTACATAAATCCATGATGTTTTATATCAGACTTCTATCAGAGCCAAAACAGTAGGTAAATAATTTTTGATCCAATGACCTATGTTAGAGTTATTTGTAAGGATCTAAAGATAAAGAAGGGGATTGATGATGTCAAAGGTTAAGATCTTATTCTAGTTTTCAGTGCATTGAAATGTACATTTTCTAGAATATTACCTACTTCTTATTTTTTTAATTTGAAAAGGAAGTTAAAGTATGAGTGTTAGGGTGATGGTAGATAGTCAACTAAGAGCATAGTTTCTTTGAATCCCTTAGTGGGAGATAACTTTTCTAGGTTCTATAACCATGCTATAAAAGGGAACTATCTCAATGACTATCCTATTTCTCTTATAAAATGTCACAAGTGTGGAAAGACTGACCATATGAATCATTTATGTGTTAAGACTTTTTAGATGAACACAAAAATTTAAGGCTATGGTACAAGTATAGGACCTCTGTAGTAGGTAAAGACCCCAAAAAGGTTTGTGAATTTGGGGACTCATGAGACTCTGGGGCATCATAGAGTGGCATTTAGGAGAGGATATGTGGCTAATCAGGCTCTGGTATATGGTGTAAATGTACCTTCAATAGTTTAAAGTATAATCTATATATCTCTTATACTATATATTTATTTTTTGATATAGGATCATCCCATTCATTCATATGTCCTCAAATGATTTATGAGATATATTTACCAACTAAGTTCTCTATTGAGCTATGATCTATCAATAAACTCCAATGAAGGAAAGTGGGTCATCTTTAGATCTATCTAGAATGTTTGAGGGTGATTTCTGACTTTGATCATGTATGAAGTTTCACAATTCTAGAGATGACAGGTTTCTATGTAATCCTTATAATGGAATAGTTGACAAGCTACCATGTACACATTAATTGTTATTGGAGATGAGTGACTTTTATGTTATCAACAGTGGAGAATTTCATTTTTACTAGTGAGTAGGATGTTGAGGAAGACATAGTGGGAATATATCTCCATTATATAGAAGTATTTTCAGTATAGGAGGCTAGAATGATCCTTATTATGGAATAGATAACAAATCCATCCTCTTTTCCTCATTTGTAAGACCTGTACTAAGAATTATTTCCCGATTATTTATATGTGTTACCTATAGATAGGTGAGTTGAGATTGAGATTGATATCATGCCTGGTTTGTGACCTATATAGATTCCACCATATCTCATGACACCAACTAAATTAAAAGACCTCAAGGTATAGCTTGAGATCTTAATGATAAAGCCTTTTTCGGACTGAGAACTTCCACTTTGGTTGCTATGGTGGTGTTTACTAAGAAGGTGGATGGTAGTCTTCAGCTTTTGTGGAAAATAGGACTTTGAATCAAATCAGTGTGAAAAATAGGAACCCGTTATTGATAATTGAAGAATTATTTATTTAGTTAAGGTGAGACTAATGGTTTTCTTATATTGATCTACATTTTATCTACTATTAGCTCTGGTTCAGAGAGAAAGAAACACCAAATACAATTTTTAAGAGTAGCTATAGGTTTTATGATTATATCATTATAAATTTTGGACCAATGAATTATTTGGAAGTGTTTATGGTTCTCATGAAAAAGATATTTCACCCGTACTTAGGAAGCATTATAATTGTCTTTGTTGATGAAATCGTGATATCTTCCAAGACATTGGGATTACATGATCGACAACATTATATCATATTGAGTATTCTTTGAGTAAATAATATTCATTCCAAGTTATCAATGTTTCACTTTTGGGTCCAAGAGGTGTGTTTTATTAAGCACATGGTTTTTTAGGAAATAATATTTGTTGATCCAAAGAAGGTAGAAGTGGTTATTTCATGGGTTAGACCGAGGAACATTCTTAAGATTTAGAGTTTCCTTGGGTTTTCTAGGAACTATAGGAGATTTATTTAATACTTTTCTTTCCCAGCAGTTCAAATGACCATGCTTACAAAGAAGGGATTTAATTTTGAATTTATAGACATGTGTGAAGAGGACATATTAGAGTTGAATAAGAGGTTGAATTTAACTTATGTTTTGATTATTCCTGAGCATAGAGTTTGTTATTCTAGGTATTTAAATACATATAGAGTTTGAATGAGAGCTATTATAATGTAGGGTGATAAGGTAGCTACTTATGGGTCTTTTCGGCTATGATCCCACGAGAATAAATACAATACTCATGACTTACATATAGAATCCATAGTTCATGTGTTAAAATATTTATGAAACTACCTATTCAGTGAGATATTTTTATGTATATAGACCATAATTGTATGCACTATATTTTCTCCCAGTAATACCTAAATCTTCATTAGAGGAATTGGGTAGAATACTTATTGATGTTTGAATATGAAATGGAGTATGTTCCCAATAAATGTAATTTCATTATAGATGCCCTTATTAGTATAACTTAGGAATTTGGAGAAAAAATATTAGTAGAATGATGGAATATTGTGGCCTTTATAGCTGATTGGAAGGTGGGAATAATTCATGATTGAGGGGAAGTTTCTTATGCACCCTAGTGATCACATTCTCATTTTTGGAATGAGTGAATTCTAGTCAGGAGTATGATTTAGAGTTAATCATGAGATGGGAGGGGTTGGTGACAAATATTTATTTTCTAGGTTGGGCCTTAGATAAACAAGTTGTGTTTCTAGTTCATGGTAGAGTAATAGTTTCTTCTTATATGATGGATGATCTAATGAAATCTTACCATGATTCATTGGGGGAAGTGCACCCAGGATCAACCAAAATGTATCATAATGTTAGAAAACAATTATGGTGGTCTGATATGAAAAGAGATATTTTAGGATTTTCCCCTATTTTATGACTTGTCAGAGGATCAAGATTAAGTATTGAATACCTAGAGGGTTTCTCCCACCACTTCTAGTTTTTATGTGTAAGTGGGATGAGATAACTATGGAATTCATCATAGGGTTTCCTAGGACCTCGAGAGGTTGAGATACCAAGTGGTTTTTGGTGGATTGTTCAACCAAGGTGCATCAGTTATTTTTGATATAGGAGAATTAATTGGTTGATGAGCTAGGAAATCTCGATGTTTATGATATTTTGTAGTTGAATAGAGTGCCTTCAATGTATAGGTTCTGGGTGTAGTGCAAGCACAGTTGAGACAAAACCCAACATTAATTTTTACAATGATCAATGATTATTCTAGGATCAATACGATGATGAACACTAGTCTCCATAGAATAGAATCAATGATTTAGATAAAGTAGGAAGAAGCCGAAAACCTTTATAGAGGATCTTTTACATCATGTTTATAATTAATTTAATTAATTTTGTAAAGAAAATAGTACCTGTATCTTTAGTATTTTATTCATTGATGACGTTGATCATCCAGAATGACCCTTTCGGATTATCTCACTACGATTGCAAGGATCCAAACTAGAATCCCTCTAGTGGCGATCCACATGTGATCTGATGGCCTCTAATTGACACCACTCATTCTCTGGGTGCTAGCACAGCGAAGCGAGTGTCTTGTGTCTATCATTCTTGATAGCTTGTTCTCCGGCCTTGAAGAACATCTCTCGTTCTTGAGAGGGGTTGGAAGAAGATTCGAGAGAGAAATTGTTTAGCTCAACAATTCTCAATTTTCTAGCTGTGCAGTTCGGTACATGGAAAAATAGACGTATGTGTCTATTTATTGACATAGGGATTTATTTATAATATTTAATTACATAACAACAATTAAATAAATTTTTAACCTTAGAGAAAAACCATGCTATTAATAATAATACCACGTCATTATTTATGGTGCACCAATTTGCGCAAAACAAAATTATAAATAAAATTTGGCATCACAAAATAATAGCAACATTATTTTAATTTGTGCCAACTAGTTAAATAATTATTTATCATCTTGAAAATAATTATTTTACTATCAGACCGGCCTTGGTCCGCTTTAACTCCACTTCCATTTATTGAGAAACTGAATAAATAAATAAATAATTTACTCTCTTTAATAAATATTTTATTTACAAACTAGTAAATTAATATTTATTAAATGTTCAATAAAACAAATAAATAAATATTACCCACAATTTGGTGAATAAATATTTATTTAATTTATGCAATAATTTTAACTTGAATAAAATTATTCCACTTTATTGAGAATAATATTTATTAATTAAATTCAAAAAGAATTTACTTGAGACTACTAGAAACACTTAGTGTGTGACCCTATAGGATTCTTTCTCATTGGCAGTAGACGTTCTTGCCTAAAGTCCAAGAGTACTGTCTAGAAACGGGTGAAGGAACCTAATAGAAAGAACATAAAGTCACAAAAATGACATCCACATATGAACACTAACTATGTAATATAATCCTTATGTCTCAATATCTCATCAAGAAGGTTTCATGATAGTGCCATTAACCTTTATGTTTGATACGACATTCTTTGACTATTTGAAATAAACTCGTCATAACACCATGGCCATGGAATTTTGCACGGTGGTTCTATTTTAATCAAAGGTCCAAGATATCAACTTTCATAAATGGAAGGGAAAAATCCTTCCTCGACTTATCCATTAATAACATGCCACTCGTGACGCACCCAACGTACCCTACTTCCTGCCAACTATTTGCGTGACAGTTTTCATTAGTAAATAAATGTATTAATGATAATATTAAAGTCTATGGATCATTACACATGCTCACAGATATAAATATCTGATGACACTAAAATAAGAAAAAATCCTATTTGCGGGTCTGTTCTCATAATCTGCTATCTTGGAGATTACCAAATGTGAACTTCATGAGAGGAAGTCTCATCTACTTACAAGTACTTTCACATGACAATATGCATTCTATGTGTCCCATAATACAATGTCATCCAACCATAGAACTGTATTTAATAATATTATTACAACATTTCATGGTTCTCACCATAGCAGGGAATTTCCATGACCTTATCAATGCAACAAATACTCTAGGACATTATTATATCATAGTCATGAAGAACAATGAGAATTTTTTAATAAGATTTTTAATATTTAAATAAATTAAATATCCATGTAATAAATGTAAAAACATTTTTTTTCTAGAAAACTAACTCTTACAAACTTCCACTTGGACTAGAGCCAACTTCCTATGACTTTCAATTCACTAGACCTCACATGGTGATCATGTTTCTGCCGAGTCAAGGATTTAGTCAAGGGTTCCACCATGTTGTCTTTTTTGGAAATACTGATCACTGAAACTTTAACTCTCTAAGAAAAAACCATCAAGAGATGATACCTTCAAAGTATGTGCTTCGTCCGCTGATGTGAACTTGGATCTTTTTCAAAAGCCACTGCTGTAGTATTATCATAGTACAATGTGATGGGATCTTTACAGCTAGGTATTACATCCAGCTCCTAGATGAAACTTCACATCCAAACTATTTCTTTAGCTACCTTAGAAGCTACGATATACTCAGACTTTGCTGTAAAATCTACGACCACACTCTGCTTTGAGATCTTCCAGCTCACTCCACCTCTATTCAAAGTGAATATGTATCCTGTTTGTGACTTCATGCCATATTGATCAGTCTTGAAACAGGCATCTGTATGTCCTATAAGGAATAGTTCTTAATATCCTCCATAAAATAGGTATATGTCTTTAATACACATTAGATACTTTAGGATAGTCTTGATTTCCATCCAATGGTGGTCACTTGGGTTAGCTTGATATCTGCCTACCGTACTCAATGCATAGGAAAAATCTAGCCTAGTACATAACATGACATACATGACTGACCCAATAACTGATGTGTATGGATTCCTTGCCATTATATTTCTTTCATCATATGTCTGAGGACACATTTTATTGGAAATATAAATGCCATGTGATGATGGCTACAATCCCATAATGGATTGTTCCATACTGAATCTCTTTAGTATATTATCAATGTATGCACTTTGACTTAGGCCCAAAAATATCTTGGATCTATCATGATGAATCTTGATCCCAAGAATATATGCTGCCTCACCCAAGTCCTTCATGGAGAAGCATTGATTCAACCTTGCCTTAATAGAATGTAAGACTAGTATCTCATTTCCAATAAGTAATATGTCATCAACATATACTATTAGGAAAACAACTGCACTCCCACTAAACCATTTGTAGACACAAGGATCACATTCATTCTTGATAAAACAAAATTTCATCATGGCTTCATCAAAATGAATGTTCCATAACCTGAAATATTTCTTTGATCCATAAATTTATTTTTTCAACTTTCATACCTTATTGGAATCATTTGGAGTCATAAATACTACAGGTTGTGTCATGTAGAAATCTTCCTAAAGGTTCCTATTAAGGAAGCCTGTTTTGACATCCATTTGCGAAATCTCAGAGTCATGGTAAGTGGAAATAGCCTATAGAATTCTAATGGATTTCAGCATTGAAACTGGTAAAAAGGGTTTTTCGTAGTCAATTCCTTGACGATATTTGAATTCTTTTTCAACCAGTTGTGCCTTATAGGTACTAAATTTTCCTTACATATTCAGTTTCTTCTTGAATACCCATTTGAAACCAACATGATTTACATAAAATGGAGGATCTACCAAAATCTAGACTTGATTTTGGTACATGGAATCCATTTTAGAATTCATGGATTCTTGCCAATTGGAAACATTTGTTCCACTTAATTCTTCCTTGTAGGTTAGAGGATCATTATTATCAATTAATAATGAGTCACCATCATCAGTAACTAGAAAATTATATCGTTCTGGTTCTGTAACCTCTCTTGTACTCCTATGCAGTTCTTATGTCTATAAAATAGTTCTTTCTTACATGGGGATTTGTGGAATCTGCTCCTATACCAACTCTTGTGTACCTTGAGACTCAACTTTATCGAAGTCTATCTCACTCCCACTATCTCTTTTGGAGATGTGCTCCCTCTCAAGGAATATAGAATGTCTTTCCACTGTATCCTTTTTGTATAAGGGGTTGTATAGGTAATATCCCCTTGTTTCCTTAGGGTATCTCATAAAGGTACACTTTGTGCCTCAGGGTGCATGTTTTTTACATGAAGAGGAATTAACAAATGCATTGCTTCCCCACACATGTAAATTCGATAACATGGATTTCTTTCCACTCCATAACTTGTATGGAATACCATTTATCGATTTAGTTGGTACTTGGTTTAGTATGTGTGCCGCTGTTTGTAACGCATATCCCAAAAGGATAATGGAAGACTCACATGACTCATCATTGATCTCACCATGTCCAACATAGTGCAGTTCCTCCTTTCACTCAAACCATTCCACTGGGGTGTGTAAGGAGGAGTGAGTTGGGATAGGATTCAAAACTCCGATAAGAAATCAATGAATTCTTGATTAAGATTTTTTCCACCTTGTTTTGAGTAGAGTTTCTTAATCTTCTTACTAAGCTGGTTCTCAAATTCATTATTGTATTCTTTGATCTTATAAAATGAATTCGACTTATACCTCATTAAGTATATGTATCCATACCTACGAAAATCATCAGTAAAATTTATGAAGTATGAGTACCCTCTCCTTGCTTCAACTAGAAATATTCCACACACATCGGTATGAACCAATTCAATAAGTTCTTTAGACCTTTCACCTTTCCCACTAAATGGGGCTTTGGTCATTCTTCCATGTAAACATGCATGACATACTCCAAGTGTTTTTAGTTCAAAATAATATAAATATCCATCTCGATGTAACTTTGTCAAGTTTTTCTTGTTTACATGACCTAGACAGTGATTCCAAAGTTGGGTGTGGTATGAGTCATGTGAAGTGTCTTTTTTATCGATTTACATTACTTGGTTTTTGTAATCCAACATGTAAAGACCGTTGTATAAATGTTCTCTACCAAAACAAATGTTGTCTTTGTAAAATAAGTAACATTCATTTCCAAAAATTTAAAAAAATCCATCTGTATCTAATATGGATGCAGAAATAATGTTTTTAGTAACAAAAGACACATAATAAAAACCCTTTAACACCAATATCATCCCAGTTGGAAATGTGAGGTGGTAGTACCCAACAGATAGAACAGAAATTCTGGCTCCATTTGATGCTCGCAGATCTACCTCCCCTCAGTCAATATTTCTAAATCTACATGGTTCCTATATTTGGATACATATGTGAGTACCACAAGCTGTATCTGATACCCAATTTTTATAAATATATAGATTTCATTTGATAAAACATTTACCTGAAGCTTCCCCTTTCTTCTTTTGTTGGGTGCAGTTCTTCTTCCAGTGGCCTTTATTGACACATACAAAACAAATAACCTCCTTTTCCCTTGCCTCCACTTTGATCTTCCTTTTCTTGGAAGGCTGTGAAGAAGTTTTGGGCTTAAATATCTTCACCTTCCCTTTCCACTTATTCACCATAAGGACAAAAGTATTTTCACACTTCATATATTTTTCCACTTGGTGAATGAGTATAATAAGATTAGATAAACAATTCTCAATGTTTTTTATGTTAAAATTAATAACAAAGTGGGAGAAGCTTTGAGGTAGTGATGCGAGAATGAGATCGGTGCCCAGTTCTTCAGGGTGTTTAAACCATAGAACCTCCAGTCACTCGATGTATCCAATGAACTTGACTACATGAGGCCCACCTGGGGCACCCTATCTAAGCTTACTTTAAAAGAGTGCCTCAGAGATCTCAAAACTTTCCTTTCTTTCTCTCTCATGGTAAAGACAAAAAAGTTGATCGAGCATGCTATAAGCATCCATGTTTTCGCGAGACTTCATGAGATGAATAGACATTGATGATAACATCAAATATTAAATGTTAACCATGTCGTTCATATTTTTCTCATAGACTATGAAATCCTCATCACTCGCCTCTTTGGTAGTCATATCAGGTAATGCTGACTCTAAAAAATAAGACTTCCATTCATGGAGTAGGATAACCTGAAGATGTCTAAACCATTACTAGAAGTTACTAATGGTGATTATGTTTTAATTATCCAGAATTGATTGTAGGGATAGTGTGGTTGATGAGATTTTCATTTTTATTCTACAATTAAAAGAGCAGATTATTAGTACTTTCTTTATAACATTTTTATGAGAAATAATAAATTTAGTATCCCACTATTTTATCAAATCCCAATGGCCCTCACCATTGAACTCATAATGTCCAGTTTCCATAACATTATAGTGTCAAGGATCTATATTCCCCCTCACATAACCCCAATAATGGTTGGTCAATCTATTTGAAGGTATTTAGGTTGGCAGGTCTTTTCCAACTGCAGGCTTTCAACTCCTTGATCTGTTGAGTGGACTCCCCAATCCTGAAATCCTGACTTTGGATTTCCTCAACTCTTTCCTCCAATATTACACTAAGTCTAGCAAGGGATACTCTTCTTGATGTAATATGGTAAATTCAACCCAAAACCATTCATAAGGGCTTCCTGTATAAAAGTAAGTGTCCCAACAAGGGTTGTTCAAACACATAGTTTTATTGATTTTTGACCTTAATCAAGTAACAGAAGGCTTGGTATGACTTAATATTTTATTGGAGGGACTTTTATCTCTTATGAGTGAATTTCTTATTGTTATTATCACATGATTGTTAATATTAAGTGGAACTTACTTAAGTGGTTAACCATATCTAGATTATATTTATTCATAAGCCTGGTTCATTTTAGTTTCATCTTGCATTCTTATTTAATTCATTAATTATGTGATCGTGATAACACATCCGTAGTGATAAACCATACATATGATAGAAATAAAATAAATCAAAGGGCATGATCATGATCTTTTCTAATTGTTAGTTTATCTAGCGGTTGAAAAAAATAACCCTAACCTAGGGGAGAAACACCTTGAACCTTTTGAGTTTGTGGTTACAGATTTCCACCTATCAACCTCTATATCTCCTGGGATTGATTTCATCTTGGCTCCAACTTGAACCGCCTGCACTAGCTTGGGAGTTCCATCTATTAAATATGCCTTTTTTTAACTCATACACAGGTGAGGGGTAAAAATGGGTTTTATATAAAATAATCCTTGGGCATGCGGGCCCTACATATTAGTGAGGAGAAGGCTCGCATGCCAAAAAATTTAATTTAAATAAATAAATTAAAATAAACCATCTACATACAAAGGTCTTGGTGTAGCTCATGATCATCCATACATGAAACAATATTTACACATGCATAAAACTAGCATTCAATTCTTTAATAATTATTGTTTAGGATAAATCATGCTCAAATCAATTAATTATCATCTTTAATTAATCAATCCTTTTATCTGAAACCCTTTTTTGAATTTCCTTGAGATTATCATCCATCACAATTTTATACATATAAATTCATTTAAAATTATCTTTGTATGTAACATGTACCTTGGAGGAAACCATGTGAATTCCTATTCATAACTACCCAATGGGTAGAAATGAACATTACACAGATGTTAAATTAAACACATATATATAAAACACCTATCATGTGTTTTTCCTCAGCTTTATACCCCACATGATGGTTCATGTCTTGAGGGTTTGTATAATATAATAATAAATTTCAATAAATATGTATAATTTGGATGAGTGCACAGTGTTTAGTTCCAACTACATGGAGTGTACTATTGTTCACTGTCCATCTGAAGTACATACCTTAGGAAACAATGTGTGAGTGTACTTAGGAATTCTTTGGAGTACACAAAATGTCCCGTGGGCCACACACCGTGTAGTTTCTTGTTACGTGGTCTCCAGCTAGGAAAGCTGTATATGGAGTACACGGTCCAACCCTAACCTGAAGGGACTACACGCCGTGTATAGTGGGCCACATGGTGTGTAATCTTGAAACCGCATGCCACTTGTTCCTAGTCAACACACTGAGTCGTTAAGACTTCGACAAAATCCAATTAAATGGATTGGTTTGGCGTAGCAGACCTAATGCATTTAACCTTGACTATATAGTGTGTACTACCGAATACATGCCGTGTGTTCTGGTATTGTACAACCATGAACCTTTGAAACCTATGGATGAGATCCTCTATTTTATTTTAATCAAAATTAAAAGAAAATATTGTTTCTTTAAGGTTAATGAGAAAAAAATGACGAGGAACAAATATCGAGATTCAGATTTGTAGAACAATTAACCTAAATTGAAAAAACTAAATTACTAAATGCATAAATCATCAAAAAAATATTTAAATAATTATAAAATATGATGTAACCCCTCTGATACAACTTCTAGGTTCCAGGCGTAGTGGAAGCACCGTTTGGACGACACCCAACTTTAATTTTTAACATGATCAATGATTATTCTGATATCAATACGATGATGAACACTGGTCTCCATGGAATAGAGTCAACGATTTAGATAAATAAGGAAGAGGCTCAAAACCTTTAGATAAGATCTTTCAAATTATGATTATAATTAATTTAACTAATTTCATAAAGAAAATAATACATGGATCTTTGGTATTTTCTTCATTGATGATGTTGATAATCTGGAATGACCCATTCAGATTATCTCATTGCGCTTTTGAGGATCCAAAATAGAATCCCTTTAGTGGTGATCCATACATGCTCCGATGACCTCAGATCAAAACCATTCATTCTCCAGGTGCTAGCACAACGAAGTGAGTGTCTTATGTTGGTCGTTCTTGATAACTTGTTCTTCGGCCTTGAAGAACATCTCTCGTTCTTAAGAGGGGCGGTAAGGGGATTCAAGAGAGAAATTGTTTAGCTCAGCAATTCTTAATTCTCCAGCCATTTAGTTTGGTACATGGTACAATAGACGTATGTGTTTATTTATAGAAATGGGGCTTCAGTTACAATATTTAATTTCAGAACAATAATTAAATACATTTGTAACATTAGAGAAAACCTATGCTATTAATAATAAAACCACATCAATTATTTATGGTGTTCCAACTTGTGAAAAACAGAATTATAAATAAAATTCTACATCAAAAAATAATAACAGATTTATTTTAATTTTTTCCAACTAGTTAAATAATTATTTATCATCTTGCAAATAATTATTTTACTATCAGACCAGCCTTGGTCTGCTCGAACTCCACTTCCATTTATTGAACACCTGAATAAATAAATAAGTAATTTATTCTCTTAAATAAACATTTTATTTACAAACTAGTAAAAAAATATTTATTAAATGTTCAATAGAATAAATAAATATATTTTACCCACAATCTGTTGAATAAATATTTATTTAATTTATGAAATCATTTTAACTTGAATAAAATTATTCTTCTGTCTTGAGAAATTTTTTTATTAATTAAATTCAAATATAATTTAACTGAGACCACCAGAAACACTTAGTGTGTGACCCTCTAGGATTATTTCTCATTATAAATACGTGGGCTTGCTAAAGTCCAAGAGTACTATCTAGAAATGGGTCAAGGCACCCAAGATAAAGAACTTAAAACCGCAACAATGACATCCACATACGAACACTCACTGTGTAATATAATCCCTATGTCTCAATATCTCATCAAGCAAGTTTCATGATAGTGTCACTAACCATTGTTCTTGATACATCATTCTTTGACTTCCTGAAATAAACTCATCATTACACCATGGACATGAAATTTAGCATGGCCATTCTATTTCAATAAAAGGGTTTAGATATCAACTTCCATAAATGGAAGGGACATATCCTTCCTCAAATTACACATTACTTACATTCCACTCATAATGCACCCAACCTACCCTACTTCCTGCCAAATGTCTGTGTGACGGTTTTTATCAGTAAATCAAAGTACACGAGTCGTGACACATATTAATGATAATATTAAAGTCTAAGGATCATTACACATGCTCATAGATAAAAATATTTGATGACACAAAAACATGCAGAATTCCTACTGGCGGGTCTGTTATCATAATCTCCTGTCTTAAAGATTACCAAGTGAGAGCTTCATGAGAGGAAGTCTCATCTGCTTACAAGTACTTGTACCTGATGGTCTTCATGATATGTGTCCCAAAATAGTATGTCATCTAACCATATAACTATATTTATGAATATTGTTATAGGATTTCAAGTTTCTCATCATAGAGGGTAACTGCCATGACCTTATCAATGCAACAAATACTCTAAGACATTATTACATCATAGTCATGAAGAACAATGAAAAATATGTAATAAGATGTTTAATATTTAAATAAATTAAATATACATGTAATCAAAGTACCACCAGTTGATTCTAGGACACCAAATCTTACAAAATCATGGTATCTAACAAATATGACTAGCTTACATCATAGTTCTAGAAAGGTGTGTAGATGTCTATGGGAACTTAGTTAAAGTTGATTATGGTTATCATCCTTAGACTGAAGGAAAGTCAGAGAGAATGATACATAACTTAGAGGATATTCTTCTAGTGCGTGTTCATGATTTTGAGGAGGTTAGATGATCACCTAAAACAAATAGAGTTCAACTACAATAATATTTTCATGACCTAAATTTAGATGGATCTATATGAGGGTCTCTATAGAGGACCATGTTTTTCTCCGTTGTGCTAGAATGAGGTGGGTTAATCTTCATTTTTTGGAATAATATATTATATGAGACCTCATAATGAGTTTAGTTTAATACAAAGAGACTAGTTATAACTCATAGAATATAGTTTTTATATGTTGACTAGAGTAGATGACCCTTGTAGTTTATTGCGGGAGACAAATTTTTCTTTTGGGTGTCCCCTTTATTGGGTCATAAGTGATTAATGAAGTATGGGAAGTTGGAACAATGGTATATGAGGATATTCAAGATCATCGAGTGCATCAGGATGGTGTCCCATCAGTTGTATCTTCCTCCCTTTTGTTAAGGCATGTATGAGGTGTTCTATGTGTCCTATCTTTGGATGTACAAGCATAACCCTATGCATATTATAGACTATTAGTATGATGAGTTAGAGTCAGATGTATCTCTGGTTAAGTAGACCATTAATATTGTTGATTAAAGTGAGAAGGTTATGTGAGGGTAGACCATTCCTATTTTTAGGTCTTATTTTAGCATGGACAAATCCCAGAGGAAACATGGGAGTGAGAGACAAACATTTAGGCAAAATGGACCAAGATGTTCAAGTAGACCTCTAGAGACATTTCTCATGGATGAGAAGTCATTAGAGGGGGGGGGGGGAGAGAGATTATAATACTCTTTATATTCAATGTATATGTTAATTTAAGTTATAAATTATATTAGTTGGTGTTATTTAGTCTTACGATGCTTAAAAATTTATTTTGGTGTGTATTAGAGGTGTTAGGAATCTTGGAAGTATGTTTTAGAGGTTTTTTTGGATCAAAACAGATAACACCATAGACTTGTGAAATCCATTTTGACTTTGGTGTGTCTCAGTGTAAAATGGAAACAAGGGGAAACATGTGTGGCCATGACTTGGTACTTAGAAAAGGTTCTCATGGTCTATGACATAGGGGACCACACCATATCTATGGTGAGGAAAAACTATATACCTTTTAGAGACATTCCATAGCATTGATCATTTTGGGATGGTGTATTCCAGAACACTATACCCAAGTCCAAGACATGGTAGAAGATGTGGTGGTGGTCACGTGGGATTTGAAACGGCTGAAACTGTCACCTCTATTCTTAGATCTTCTATGTTTCAAAGGGGAAACACATATAGTAATTATGTGGGGTTATTAATTTGACCTTAATAGGTTCTTATAATAATTTAATAAATTAATCATTCCTCCTTGGGGTTTCCTTAATTTTCAAAAGAGTTTCCAGACACTCCAGAGTACCTAGGTTATAGATCTATAAAACCCTTCTTGGAGATCAAATCCTAGAGGTTGGAGACCTATTATCATTGTTTTAGACTCATAGGATCCTCTAACATCCTCTAACTTATTTTTCATTCCTTGTATGGTGAATTTCCTCCTTCCAAAACTTGACTTCAAATATTCGTTTATCATTGTTAAATATTGGGTAAGTGTTGGATCTACCCCTTGGCATGAATTCTTGTTAATATCAGTCCAGAAGCTTTCTAATTCCATATTGTAAGCAGTTTTTAGGTGTTTTTTAGCATGTGTTCTCATCTTGATTGGTGAGAGAATGTAGTTTGGGTGACAAAACCCACGGAGAACCTTGACATTGACATAAACACCCTTGAAGTAGGTGGTATTTTTCATTAGTGAATATTTATATATTTTCTTGGAATGTTTTTTTATACATATGTGTAGCCCCATGAGACATATGCTTGATATTTGAACATATATGGTGCGTGTTCATAGACCATGAGACTTATCCTTCATATTTTCTCTCATGTGGTTTTTTATAATTATAAATCTTTATTGATACGATGTTATATTGGTATTTTATATTGTATCTATATATGGAATGATATATCCTTTTCAAGCTGAGCCACATGGACTATCCCCCTATGAGGGATGTGTCAAAAATATATCAACATGTACATGGTCTACCCCTTCTAGTAGAACACGCAAAACTTGTTTCATTATCTATCCCATCGAGGGTTTTTTTTTCAGACATGGATGGTTGAAATTTCTTCTAGAATGGAGACAAATAGGTAGATATGGTCTCTAGAGACTATAAAAATTTATTATACTTGTGTGATAAACTTTTTACTTATCTACACTATGGTTAATTTCATTGAATTCACCCGTATATCTTATGCACATATGTCAAGGACTGCTGGTGGTATCCCATTAGGCGTGATACCCACAACCTTATCAAGAATCTTGATGCATGTGTATATTTTCTAACAAGGGATACGATTAATGTAAATGGACCTACCATGGGTGCTTGAGTAGGTTTATTAAGAGTATTTGGGTGTTGCATGAATGAATTTGGGATGGATATCTACTGTTTATTTTTATTAGTTGGTTTTATCTCATATATTGATCCACTACCTTTGGGGATCCTTTTCTTTATTTTAGGTTGCGTGGTCTGACATTTCATTATACTATTTCATGTGTTGGTAGTTTATGCATATAATTCTACTCTGATGATTAATTTTCTTCTCTATCTATTGATTTTATTATTTTCACTTACATTATATATTTTGACATTTACATGAAATCAAGGGAATAGTCTACCCACATCATCCCTTTTTCCCTCACAATTAGTTAGAAAAATCTTTTATATGGTGATATGAAAATGATTTTGTGTGGAATTTTGTCTTGGGCATGATGGTTCGGGTCAGGGTGTTATATCAATATCTAGGGGTAAAGGTGAATGATCTAGATTCAGTACAATCTAGACCTTCCCAAAGTCTTGTTGAATCTACCTACACTATATCATTCTTGGTGACTAGTGTAAGATTAAAATAAAAATTTAGAAACATTTTAAAGTATAATAATTATAATAAATAGAAAAATGTAATAATGTGGGATTTGATAAATTACAAGAAATTAATCACCCAAAATAGATCAAAAAAGGTGTGGATTTCAACCAAAAAATAAAAAGTTTCAAAATTTGTAAAATATGTATAACCTATGCCTTAAGTTAAAAGAATTGTATTTATTGGTAGATATTAGTGTTACTATAGGTTTAGGAATAAAACCATTTATTTTTGGCATGATATATCAACTAATACAAGTAATTTAAGTCCATAATAAAGGGGTAGTAGAGCTAAAGCTGAGAACAAACCTACTGTGAAAAGTATATTTTCATATATGAAGACAAATCAATATCTCAAAAATAAATTTAAAATAATTGATAATTTTTTTTGAATATTTCAATTTATATGTCTATGGATATAAAGAATTTTGGGATGTAACAAACCAACTTGACTCATATACTTCTATGAAGATGAGGCCATAGTTTAAGAAGCAGGTAATAAAGGAAAACAAGTCTACCTTGTTAAATAACCTTCTAAATATTTCTAATAAAAAATTGTCACACAAGAATACATTGGTGAAGGATAAGAATTATGACATTATATATAATATAATATTCTTCTATTATGGTATAAAAGGCAATATCATAGACCATTGAAAAATGTACATAAAGATTAATGTTCAAAGAAGAAAGATAAAACCAAAAGGGAGTCAATAAAAGAAAAGCATAGTCAGATTGGTATAGTGGAAGACATCATAGGTGTTGATATTAAGAGGTTTTAAAATAAGGGAAACCCAAAGGTATATAATATTTATGGAATTTAAAAATAGGTAGGTCATAGAACTATCAGGTTTATGACATGGCTTCCTGGTCAAAATAAATCGACTAGTGACAAAGGTAAATCACAATTGATTCCATGTTCCCAACATTGTAACACCTCGAGATTTTATGAGAAATATTCTTTTTAATTTCTTTGATGTATTGTGGTGTATGATACACCATGATTAGCTTGCGCTATACGCAACACCGTATTTTCTTACAGTATACGCAAACACTACTCTAGGCTTGTGTTTCATGCCAAAGAAACCTTCCTCGATAGCGTGTGTTATACGCAATACTGAGTTTCACAAAACGAGATATTATTATAATATTATTATGAACTAGCCATTATGAATAGTAATACCCACTTTTAAAATTTTATAAATTTTATCTTTCAAAATGGACTTCATTTTTTGGATTTGGAATATCGAAATTATCCTAGGGTGAATTTTTGGTATTTTTCTGAAAACTTTCAATTTTTGATGAATAGTGAAAACACTATGTTACTATTTAAAAACCGACTTTTTATTTAAATAATTATTTATTATATTTAAATTTATTTTAGGTAAAAATAGATACGTAATATATATATAAGTTCAATGTAATTCATTGGAGTCAGTTTGTAATAATTTTAGAGATATAAAAATTTTATTGAAATTTTTACCGTCTTTTAGCTACATCCTATGAGCTTTTGCAATTGTACATAAAACTTAATTTTACAGCTTCTGTGAGTTGAATTTCTAAAATCTGAGAGACACGGTAAATATCAAGGAGTAAAATGTGGTTCAATAAGATAAAAATAATTTTTGGTGAATAGTAACTTTTTACTTTTATTTACCACGGTTAAAAGTAAATAGGGTAATTAAGGGTAAAAATGATATTATTATTATCCTAACACATGTCACAATTCTATTGGACAAGTGTAATTCAACCAAAAATAACCTTAGGAATAAAATATGACTCTTTAGGTCCACTTGGATTAGATTAGGACATATATTATTATTTAATTCAAAGAAGAGTTAAAGGAGTTAAAATCAAAGTTTAATAACTAAAACATTTTTAATATAGGGTAATACATAAGATAAATTAGACTATAAATATTAATTAGAAAGATAATAAGATTTCCTACATAATGGTATTTTATATATAATTTTTTTATTAAATAATTTAATCTATTTATGACACAATGATGATGCAGTAATTACCATATTAATGAAATATTAACATAATTGATGTTATAAATAACCAAATAAATGTAATTTGAGACTTTTTATGAATTAAACTAATTTTATAGTTTAATATGACATGTTAGTATTTATTAAATTAACTTTTTTAGAACTAATCATGCTATTATGATTTTCACAAAAATCAATTACCAAATAGTGTCAAAATTGACATAAAATAGGTTTAAAATAAATATTATATTATTAATTGATATTATATTCCTAAAAATATAAGGTTCTACCAAATGACTTATATAAGGTTATATATATTAATAATGAACCACTTGGGATTATTTTGGCTTGTTATAGTAAGTTTATTAACCATATAGTGTAAGAAAAAAGAAGACACGGTAAAAGATAAATTATTTAACTTAGAGTTAAATCTAAATGATAAGGTTAAAATAGTAACCTAAATTTGTCTAAAACCTATTGGTTGAATTTATTTCTACCCATACCCACTTTAGATACTAAATAAATAAATTTGGAGCTATTATAAACCGAAAATGACTTTATTATAAAATAATATTTTATGTTTTTTCTAAGGTGCCCCTCTCCTCCCTTATAAAAGGGAACCTCCTACCTGTACTGAAGCTCGGACAAAACCTGCCCATTTACCTTCTAAACTTCCCTAGAAACATTATAGAGTTTCTGTTCTCCTCAAAAGACAAAATCTAGTGCCTTAAGAGGAAGCTTAAAAGAGGTGCGTCAAAGAAGAGGTAATCTCTTCTACCGATTATTTCAGATTTCTTTCTTCTTCAACTTCTTCTTCATTAGTTGTTTCATTATAAAGTAATAACATCAGTATCACTAATATACTTATATGTTATTATAAATATGAAACAAACCGATTTCACCTTCTATCCATCCTACGGAAAACAAAAACACCGCGCGTGTGTACGTACGGAATACCGTCTCCACGTCGTGGTGTAATCTATTTTTCCACCACCACCTTACTTGGATGGGTATAATGGTTTAAAGAATAACTATATATGGTTATTATAACATCATACTGATTCTGAGATATTATAACATCCACTCTAATTCCATTCAGTAATTATGGGAACGATATCATTGCTCGTGCGTACGTACGGATTACCGTCTCCACGATGCGATGAGACTCATTCTCCATGTTAACCATTCAAGAATGATTATAAAGTATATATAATGAATAATAATGAAATATATGACATGATAAAGCTACTGGATTTATGTATATATATATTTCATCTACTTACTTCCATTCAAGTCCATAAGGAAAGGAAAACAACGTTCATGCGTATGTACGGCCTACCGTCTCCATGAACGGTGTATTTAATTTAATTTATCTATCTATTATATATAAATTGAATATATATGATATATAAATCATTATTTACATTCTGGTAGTAAGTAAATAAGGATATAATTAATAATAATTTCAAGAAAAACAAGTCCAAACATGTATGATAAATGAAACAATTAATACCCAAAACGTTGCTTTAACCTGGAAATGACAAATGAACGGGTAATATAAAGACCTAAGTGAATCATATATGATATAATAAATATTTTTATGGTTCTTTTACAAGTTAATAATATGTTTAAACCCGCTATACAGGAGTTTTGGACACATACAGAAGAAATTGGACCTACGGTAAGGGATAACTTTTCCAATCTCGTTTTTGTCCGAGATTGTTTATTTATAAGTATTTACTGGGGTTATATTTATCATCCATGTCCATGTTTTATAAAAATGGTTTCATTTATGTTTAAAGTAATTTTTACCCATTTTTGACTTTTACTACATTGTATGTAAGGAATATTTCTTTTGTTTAACATACAAGGTACTTTTTGACTTTTCTGAAAAAAGTACAAGAAGAATGTTTTTTTAACTTATACGGCATGATTGGATCTTTACGGTTTCATAACACCTTATTTTCATGAATCTTACTCTACAAGATTTCATGACTATTTTCAAAAAAATCCTTTTATTTTAAAATTACTTGGCATTTTGTGAAAATAAAATGATTTTGAAGAAGAAAGGATATTTTCCTCAAGAATTCATTTCAAGTGTTTTATCAAAACCATTTTCCATCTAAGATGACATTATGTTCATATGTGTATGTTTTAAATGGTTTCACTTTTCTTATGATGAAATGATATCCATTTGTTTTATATGGATTATGTTATAATGGGATGATGTTTATGAAACCCATTTTATTCTTTGGGTTATGATGAATGATTTATGTCTATGATGTGGCACACGTAAGAATGATTTCATTATGAGATGGGTGGGACCTATATCTCCCTCCAATGAATTGGGTAATGATTTATATCTCATGAGATAGACATGGCTGGAAAGGGAAGTTAATCTAGTTCAGTGATATAAGAATGGAATAAGGAGTGAACATTATTCAGTAAGGGACTTTGTCCACTAAGATGGTCTCGGTAGCAATGCCTTGGCTACTATGGAAATCATATCATGTGCTTAATGGTGTTCCATAATTAAATGTTTTATTCCAAAATTATTTTACCATGACTAATGTTCCTTTATGATATATGCCTTACGTACTTCCAAGATTTATGTCATTGCTCAAGATTTTGATGTTTATATTTTATGTTCAAGTTTTTGTATTCAAATGTTTATGGATTGTTTTATGTTCTCTATGTTTACCCTTAATGAGAATTTGAGCTCACCCTTTTTATGTTTTCTTTTCCCTAGGATATAAAGAAAGTTTTTAGGTAAGGAAATAAATAGGGAAGATCTTTATGGGAGATATTTAAGATCTTTCACCATGATTAAAAGATAATGTTATGAGTTTCCAAAGATAATAAACTATTACGGTCCTCGAGTGTTTGTTTTTGTTATGTATTAAGTATTCTGCAAAAGTAATGTAATTTCTATGTACGTCAAGTTTGGGGTCTCTATAGTTGGTATGAGAGTAAAGGTTTAGTTAACCTTTGGAAACTATCATGTGAAAACATTAGTGAGATCCCTAGAGATATTTCTAAGGTATGTCTAGGGATGTCCCTAAGGTTTAGTATAACTATAGGTTACAATCCTAGAATTATATTTACAATCATGAATAACCTAGGATGAACCTAAGGTGTCATGGATTACAGAATTTGTGATAAGTTAGACTTTTTATGATCATGTTGTTCCTCGTTATTTTAATTGTTTCTTACACCATGGTTTTTGTTTTTAGTCAATGGAGGGAACCAGAAGGAATTGGGTCAATATTGAATCCAATGGACAAATTGGTGAATATGAGCAATGAAATTGCATAATTACTAGAAAGAAAGATATTTTGATTATTCCGAATCAGTCATCGTGGTATATGATTAACAAGGTGAACTTTAGTGGTATTACTAATTCATTAAATAAGAGGAAGATGGACTTTTATGCATGTTTTCATGGTGAGGAGCATAGAGAAAGGAAGATTGAGATTTATAAATAAGGGAAGAAGAGCCTTCATGAATACATCAAATTGAGGGGAAGATGTTATCTATGTGGGGATAAGGGTCATAGAGTAACAGATTGTTATGGAGTTCAATGTCTTATCTGTGGAGAACATGGGCATTACCCAACTCAATGCCCTAGCCTAAGAGGTTACTTCTAAATCAAGGAAGGACTTATTTCATGAAAATCATAGAAGAGTATGGATCGAAGTGTTTATGTATTGGTATTCAATAATAATGTTTTTGAGGTACTTTTATGGCATATTGGAATATTTATGTATTGGTCTATTGTGGTTTTCAATAATTTTATGGTACCGGTAACCATGAAAAGTGATTGAAATATTTTTGGAAAGTAGATGATATGCGCATAATGAAGGGATAAGGAGAAAATGATATTTTTGACAGTATTCATGAGCTCATGACTGATATAAGTACAAAGTGATATCATGGTTTGAGTATATAGAAATTTTTGGATTTTGGTATGTGTAAAGAGTTAACTTTTGAAAGCATTCATGTTTTTACTACTGTTCAATGGGTATTCATTTTTCAAGAGAATACATGATTAAGGTATGAACATGTTTGGAATGTGAACAACAAGATATATATTATGATATATGGGGGATAAATGATGGTATTAACGTGTTTGTTATGTGACCTTTCAAGTAATCATTTTCTTTATACTATGATCTTGGACCGAAGTATTTTGGATAAGTCTAAAGATTGGAATGAATTAAGTTAGACATAAGATAGTATTGTTTTAGGCTAGAGCTTTTTTCTATATTATTGCAGGAATATTATAATAATGTAGTTTTAGAAAAAGGGACAACCTGCAGGATGGGCGACAACCCGTCGCGTTGGACAAGGATGCGGGAATCGAGCCCACAACCGAAGTACGACATGCCTTTATCACCTACCATTGTCCTACAGGAAGTCCCTGGTTAGTAGAAATTATTATTTTTAAGTGGTATGATATATGAAGTACATGTCCATTTTTGGAGCCATATACAATTAATATCACCATACATGGACTTATGTATATTTAATAACTTTTACTAATATTTTGTTAGAGACAGATAGAGTGACCCATCATTCTATCGTATGATCTACTAACACTTAAAGAATGACAAATTCAACTTCATTTCTTTAAGAGATGAAGTGGAAATTGTTCAATGCACGAACAACTGTACCAAAATCAGGTAAGTATTTCTTCTAGTTCAAATTCTTAAACTTTAGAGAAATGATCATGAAAACCAAAAATGTTGTCCTAATGTCTTTATATCCGATGAATCAGATGGTACCTTAGATCATCACAAATTTATGGCTTTGTGATTGATGGCCCTTTCATAGACATGTCCTATACCGCTCTCCATCAGAACTTGATGGTCATATTTCTCTTTCATATCCATATTTTCACCTATATTCTCCTATGTGGAAACCCAGTAATGAGTTAATTTGGGTAACCGTTATGTTTCTTACTTAAATTTTTAAAATTAAGTTTTTGTATTCCTTTTTATGATGTGGGTTTCTATGAAAGAATCTTTCAAGTAGTAAACTATTTATAACCCCGATGAATTTTGAGGTTGAAATTCATTTTAAGGGGGTTAGAATGTAACACCCCGAGATTTTATGAGAAATATTATTTTTAATTTCTTTGATGTATTATGTTGTACGCTACAACAAGATTAGCTTGCACTATAAACAACACCGTATTAGCTTATAGTATACGCAAACACTATTCTAGGCTTGTGTTGCATGCCAGAGCAACCTTCCTCGATAGCATGTGTTATACGCAATACCGAGTTTCACTAAACGAGATATTATTATAATATTATAATGAACTGGCCGTTATGAATAGTAATATCCACTTTTCAAATTTTATAAATTTTATCTTTCAAAATGGACTTCATTTTTGGATTTGGAATATCGAAATTAGCCTAGGGTGAATTTTTGGTATTTTTCTAAAAACTTTCAATTTTATATGAATAGTGAAAACACTAGGTTACTATTTAAAAACTGACTTTTTATTTAAATAATTATTTATTTTATTTAAATTTATTTTAGGTCAAAGTAGATACATAATATATATATAAGTTCAATGTAATTCACCGGAGTCAGTTTATAATAATTTTAGAGATATAAAAATTATATTGAAATTTGTACCGTCTTTTTCCTAACTCCTAGGAGCATTTGAAATTGTACATAAAACTGAATTTTACTACTTCTGTGAGATGAATTTCTAAAATCTGAGAGACATGGTTAATATCAACGAGTAAAATGTGGTTCAATAAGATAATTTTTTTGTGAATAGTAACTTTTTACTTTTATTTACCACGGTTAAAAGTAAACAGGGTAATGAAAGGTAAAAATGATATTATTATTACCCTAACACATGTAATAATTCTATTGGAAAAGTGTAATTCGACCAAAAATAACCTTAGGAATAAAATATGACCCTTTAGGTCCACTTGGATTAGATTAGGACATATATTATTATTTAATTCAAAGAAGAGTTAAAAGAGTTAAAATCAAAGTTTAATAACTAACATATTTTTAATATAGGGTAATACATAAGATAAATTCGACTATAAATATTCATTAGAAAGATAAAAATATTTCCTACATAATGGTATTTTATTTATAATTTTTATATATTAAATAATGTAATTTATTTATGACACAATGATGATACAATAATTACCTTATTAATGAAATATTAACATAATTGATGTTATAAATACCCAAATAAATGTAATTTGAGACTTTTTATGAATTACACTAATTTTATAGGTTAATATTACATGTTATTATCTATTAAATTAACTTTTTTAGAACTAATCATGCTATTATGATATTCACAAAAATCAATTACCAAATAGTATCAAAATTGACATAAAATAGTTTTTAAAAAATATATTTTATTATTAATTTATATTCTATTTCTAAAAATCTAAGGTTTGGCCAAATGACTTAGATAATGTTATATATATTAATAATGAACCAATTGGGATTATTTTGTCTTGTTATAGTAAGTTTATTAACCATATAGTGTAAGAAAACAAGAAGACACGGTAAAAGTTAAATTATTTAACTTAGAGTAAAATCTAAATGATAAGGTTAAAATAGTAACCTAAACTTTTCTAAAACCTATTGGTTGATGGGATTTCGACACATACCTACTTTAGTTTCTAAATAAATCAATTTTGTGCTATTATAAACCGAATATGATTTTATTATAAAACAATATTTTATGTTTTTTCTAAGGTGACTCTCTCCTCCCTTATAAAAGGGCACCTCCTCCCTCTTATCTTTACACAATTTTGAGCCATCAAGCTCGGAAAAACCCTGCCCATTTCACTTTTAAACTTCCCTAGAAACATTATATAGGTTCTGGTCTCCTCAAAAGACAAACTCTATTACCTTAAGAGGAAGCTTAAAAGAGGTGCGTTGAAGAAGAGGTAATCTCTTATACCGATTATTTCAAGTTTCTTTCTTCTTCAACTTCTTCTTAATTAGTTTTTCATTATAAAGTAATAACATCAGTATAAATAATATACTGATTTGTTATTATAAATATTAAACAACCCCATTTCACCTTCTATCCATCCTACAGAATACAAAAACACAGCGTGTGCGTACGTATGGAATACCGTCTCCATGCCGCGGTGTAATCTGTTTTTCCACCTCCACCTTACTTGGACGGGTATAATGGTGTATAGAATAACTATATATGGTTATTATAACATAATAATAATTCTGAGATATTATATCATTTACTCCAATTCCATTTAATAATTATGGGAATGATATCATCGCTCGTGTGTACATACGGATTACCGTCTCCACGACGTGATGAGATTCATTATCCATGTTAACCATTCAATAATGATTATAAAGTATATATAATGAATAATAATAAAATATATGACATGATAAAGCTAATTTATTTAGGTATATATATATATATATGTGTCATCTACTTACTTCCATTCAAGTCAATAAGGAAAGGAAAACAACGTTCATGCGTATGTACGACCTACTGTCTCCATAAACGGTGTATTTCATTTCGTTTATCTATCTATTATATATATATATACTGAATATATATGATATATAAATCGTGATTTACATTTTGGAAGTAAGTAAATCATGATATAAGTAATAATAATATCAAGAACAACAAGTCCAAACATATACGATAAATGAAACAATTAATACCCAAAACGTTGATTTAACATGGAAATGACAAATGAACGGGTAATATAAAGACCTAAGTGAATCATATATGATATCATAAATATTATTATTGTTTTGTTACAAGTTAATAATATGTTTAAACCCACTATATAAGAGTTTTGGACACATATAGAAGAAATTGGACCTACGGTAAGGGATCACTTTTCCAATCTCGTTTTTGTCTGAGATTGTTTATTTGTAAGTATTTACTTGGGTTATATTTATCATCCATATCCATATTTTCTAAAAATGGATTAATTTATGTTTAAATTCCTTTTTACCCATTTTGAATTTTACTACATTGTATGTAAGGAATCATTCTTTTGTTTACCATACGAGGTACTTTTTGACTTTTCCAGCAAAAGTACAGGAAGAATGTTTTTTTAACTTATACAGAATGATTGGATTTTTACGCTTTCATAACACCCTTTTTTCATGAAGCTTACTCTACAATATTTCATGACTATTTTCAAAAAAAAATCATTTTCTTTTAAAATTTCTTGGAATTTTGTGAAAAGAAAATGATTTTGAAGAAGAAATGATATTTTCCTCAAGAATTCATTTCAAGTGTTTTATCAAAACCATTTTCCATCTAAGATGACATTATGTTCATATGTGTATGTTTTATATGGTTTCACTTTTCTTATGATGAAATGATATCCATTTGTTTTATATGGATTATGTTATTATGGGATGATGTTTATGAAACCCATTTTATTCTTTGGGTTATGATGAATGATTTATGTTTATATTGTGGCACACATAAGAATGATTTCATTATGAGATGGGTGGGACCTATATCTCCCTCCAATGCATTGGGTAAAGATTTATATCTCATGAGATAGATATGGCTGGAACGACAAGTTAATACGGTTCAGTGATACAGGACTGGAACAAGGAGTGAACTCAATTCAGTAAGGGACTTTGTCCATTAAGATGGTCTTGGAAGTAATTACTTGGATACTATGAAAATCATATCATGTGCTTAATGGTGTTTCACAATTAAATGTTTTATTCCCAAGTTATTTTACCTTGAATAATGTTCCTTTATGATATATGCCTTACGTACTTCCAAGATTTATGTCATTGCTCAAGATTTTGATGTTTAGATTTTATGTTCAAGTTTTTGCATTCAAATGTTTATGGATTGTTTTATGTTCTCTATGTTTACCCTTACTGAGAATTTGAGCTCACCCTTTTTATGTTTTCTTTTCCCCAGGATATAAATAAATGTTTTAGGTAAGGAAACAAATGGGTAATATCTTTATGGGAGATGTTGAAGATCTTTCACCATGATTAAAAGATTATTTTCTGAGTTTCCAAAGACACTAAACTATTACGGTCCATAGGTGTTTTTTTGTTATGTTTTAAGTATTTCGCAAAAGTAATGTAATGTCTATGTACGTCATGTTTGGGGTATCTACAAATATGATGTTGTAAAGAAGAATAATTCTAAAAATTAAAGGAATATATAGAACTTTTATTAATCTATATTGACCATAAGGACATATAATCAAGAAAATATATAAAATTAGATAAATATGAAAAGACTGAATGTGCCTTGCTAGCTCAATCCAATAATCATTTTCTATCTAAGAACAAAGTTAAAAATTAAGAGAAACCCATTCTACCTAAATAAGTTCATATATTAAAACCCAAAGATAAGGCTAGTATGAAGAGGTATAGGAATTTAAACCTCAAATTAAAGGATTTATTGGGTCTAGAAAGAATCCCTAGACTTGTTTCTATAACTGAAGAGCAATGGAAGGTTCACTTTATTCCTAGATTTTGGTGGTTGTGCTTTTATGAGATAATTGATGTTGAATATAGAAGGAAGGAAACTATCATAGAGGAGAGTATTTAGATTGAAATTATTTTTCAATTGGTATCATACATCATATTGTAAAAAATATATTTGAAGTGTATATCTTAAAGAAGAATTAACCACAGTGAAGAGTGGAAAACATCCCTTGAGGGAAAACTAATGATAATAGTGGAGATTCTATTGGTTTAATGATTTCTATTGAATCTATAAATTTGGATAGACATATGAAGAATTGATTCTTGATGTATCATTTTCAATATCCTAAATCTTTTTTATTTTATGAGGGATATAATATCAAGGGGGAGTGATTATATAACAAAAGTGGGGGTGGGGGGTAAAAACAAATTTCACTTGAAATTTTTGAAGTGTTTTTTGAAGAAGAGTGAATGTTTAAAAAAATTATTGAAAATATTTTATACAATACCCAAAAATGTTAATTCAAAGTTGGTACCACATTGAGAAATTTTTATACAAAAAATTGATGATTTTGTAAAATCACTGTTGTTTTCTACACAAATATTGCCTATATTGATATAGCATTGATGTACCTTAGGCTCACTGATAATAAAATTGTGGTCCTAACATTCTCTGATGGAACTTCTTGAGTACAATGGAAGTGAGAAAAATGGGAGAAGAAGGTTTTTAAATTTAGAGGAGTAAAGAGGAGAATTGTTTCCCTGGAATCCCTCTCCTTGAATTTATAGCATGAACATGGGGGAAATAATTTTTTTACTCCCTTATATTTACTTTTATTATGGAGGAGAGGAAAAATGAACCTCTGTTGATATATTTAAATGTATGTAATTTTTTTGAAGTTCAATGTGTTAAAAAAAAATCTAAAGGGTGTTATTGAAGTTCCCTTTGGTGTGTAATTGTGTTTGGTGCTAATAAAGCATGTAGATATGTATATTGTCAATGATCATGTATTCATGGGTGATAGAGTTATATTTAACCCAACCAAATTAAATAAATGAAGGTTGACCATGAATTATGGGTAAAGTATAAGAGTAGGTTAGCATTGAGTATGAAAAGAGAGAAATAATTTATGTTGGAAAAGAAAGTTGGAACAATTGGTTTCCATGGTGAATACATGAAAATTAAAATGAGGAGATAGATACTATGTGTCCATCCCCATACATCATACAATTGATAGAGATGATACTCATGGAAGTATGTGATTTTTGTTTATGGAATAATGATATCTTGTCTACAAAAATATATCAAACTGTGAAGTGGTGGATATTGTAATCATCTTTAAAATGTGTTGTTGATGGAGTTAATAGATAGTGTATTAGGGGAGTTTGAATATGCAACATGTTTAAGGAACCATCCAAGAATTACTACATATGAAGGTTAGTGAATATAGTGATTTATCTCTTGTGGATAAAGGTTTTCAATAATAACTTTAAAGGTTAAATTAAAATCACAGTGAGGTTATTAAATATAATCTAACTTGACTATAATAATATTTATCATGATTTCTTGGGAATTGAACTAAAGAGTTCGAAATGGGTTGATAAATTCCCAAAAAGTTTTAATGTGTTTTTAAATATATTTCATTATTCATGGGTTTATTTTAAAAGAATCTACACTTGAATAAATAAATATGGATTTTGGTGTTGAAAGTTGAAATTTGGCTATGTCTAGACATCTACGTATGGATAATATAGTGTCATGTAAACATCATCTGAGATGATTTGAGTTGTGCATAAGCATCATATTTATTCAACATAAACCTGGATCTAGATATATGTAAGGATTATCTAACCTCTACATATACATGATTTTATGTCTACATAAACATCATATAAAACTGTATAAGCATCAAATGAACAATAATGATTTCTTTCTATGTAAACATCATGCGTTTGTGCCTAAGAATCATGTCCGTCTATGTAAACATCAATATTTAATGAAAAATATAATATTTTTTTCAGAATAAAATATGAGTTTTTATAATTAAATGATTCTAAAATAATTAATTTAAATGATTATTGGACTAATTTTCATACATAAAAACATTACAAATTAAATCTTATATAAGCACTAAATTTTGGAGAAGATGATTTAGGAATTGAAAATTGAAAATATAAAAGAAAGAGAGATTTTGAGATATTTTTTATGTGTAGAGAAAAATGAGTTTCCAAAATTATATAATTATGATGAAAACAAATTATATGGTTCTCAAGTTGATTTTAAATAATCTATATAAAAAAAGAAATTTGTGATTCAAGCTAGTTTTAAGACAAAAGAGGAAGATGAGAGCATGATGAATTAATGAAAAATAAATTAATCATGAAGTTTATGTTCTATATTTATTCAAATATATAAATTAAATGTGAATATTCAAGTTATGAGACTCATTTTATCATATTATAAGAAGTGTTATTATCTTGAAGATTGTTTTAGGGTGTTAAAAGAAGAAAATTAAAAGAAAGGGTATTCCTATAAAGTTACAAAGACAACTATTGTGGAGAAAAAAAATGAAATTGAGATTCATGGGGGACAAACATATAAAAAAAGGTGAGAAAAATTATTGTAGATTATGGGAACAAAATTTTAATGGATTTTATTTATTCAAAATATAGAGAATATAATTTCTAGGTGACCAATATATATAAATAATAATAACATGATTGTGTTTTTTTGAAAACTAAGAGTTATGAGATGAAAAGTTGAACTGATAAATTTTGAAGGAAAAGAAGTAGGATCCAATACTAAATTAGGGATAATATCACATGGGTATCAAATATGAAAGAAGAATACTAATCCATTCATAAATCTAAAATTATATATAGTTATTTGAAATAGTGAGAAGAAGAAAGTAAATGAAGAGATATCAAACTAATGATCATGATTCTAATCACTAGTGTTGATAATTTCATATTTGGAGGAGAAACTAGATTTAAAAATATCACAGGATCTTAGTGAGTTGATAAATCCAAGAGAAAAATACTGTTGAAAATCTGTGAATATGTGTTGTTAGTGTAGATTGAGTTGTATATATTGTTCCTAAAGAACCTATGTTATTTGAAAACTTTATTAATTAGGAAGGGGATCAAATCTAGTGAATGTAGAGAATTCATGTGCTAATTATTGTTCTACATTGAAAGAGTACTATAATAAAACACTTTTGTATACTCTATGAGATGTTGTGGAACTGGTGAGACTTAGGTTCTACAAGGATAACACAGTGTGGAGATGTGATTTTAGTGTAGATCTGAGGTTGTGGAAGTCTTGTGACAATTACACAAGTGTTTACAGAATGTGACTATTTTTAGGTGTGAGATGTAGCAAACCATTTTAGTTAGTGATTGATTATAGTGGATAGTATGTGATTGGATATAATTACAAATTAGATTAAAGAGTAGGCCTTTAAGTAGAACCGTGTAAAAATACTATGTACCATCTTTATTAAATTAATTGCTTTGTATGTGGTTGTTTCATGTTGTGTAAAAGGTAAAAAAATTCATTAATATACTAATAGGTAATATAGGTAAAAAAATAAAAGTAGTTAAAGTTTAAAGGATAATCTACAATTTAGTAAAAATGGCAATACTTGATTCACCCTCTTCTCTAGTGTATGCACCTGATCCACTGTAATTTCACTATCTATACTTAACAATAATGAATTACTTTTTTAAACTTAGGAATGAGGTTATTAATACAATTTATTATATAATTAATAGGGTTATAATTATATTTGTTTTAAAGAAATCTCTGTTTGAATTATGGAATGGAGGAAATTTGAAGGTTAGTTACTTCCTAGTCTTTCAATGGAAAGAAAGGATTATACAATTTTCAATGAAAGCACTAAAGTTATGGTGGGATATTTTATTATAAACTTTTATAGGATAAACCCAAATGTGAAAAAAAAACCATGAATAAAACCTATTGGATGAAATATGAAATCAAAATATCAATAAATCCTCTTAAAACCATGACCATGATGCATGTTTTATAGAAAATCCCATGTTTGTGACCTACAAGAATCCCTTAACCATGATGATACCTTGGATCAACCAATAAATTCATTACTCCGAACATATAGGATCTTGAAAAATAATATTTTTTATACATTGGTTGGTGATATTGATAAATGGATTCAATCCCATGCCTCTTTAATAAGTAATGTTTAACATAATACTGAACCATCAAAATATTGACTGAAGAACATTATTGATGCCATTAATGATGAAACTGAGATATTACCCAGCTTGAATTAAATAAAGTTTGAGATTTAATTGAAAGACCTAAAGACTATCTGTTGTACCATAGTCCCACTATACACCTTAGAGTGGGGAAAATAATGGGGGAAAACTTCTTTTATTCTTTAGAAAAAAATGGATATTGTCTTCACATTAGAAAAACGACTTGTAATTGATTTTTAATAATAATAAAAAGTAGATAAGACAAGGTCATGAGGACTTTGAATTTAATTGGTTCACCTATAAAATGGTACTATAAGGATAAAATATCAAAAAATTATTAATTTTATGATTAACCTCTATATCAATTGTATGTGATTATAACTTTTTGCAGAGCTCACTGATTATCCAAAGTCTATGGCCTCTTCTTATATAAAGGTTCAAGTTACAGAAAACTCACATATCAAGATCAAACCTAAGTAAAAAATATTTGGATTCAATAGATATTCCACAATTTAAATGATGTCGGATCCATGAACAACAAAAAAATTCCAATGAAACTTGACATACATGTCAGAACCAAGAAGATATTTCAAATTAAATTTATAACTAATTTAAATGTATATGAAGAAATAAAACCATAGTCTTGAGATATTTCTTTAATAAATATATTTATTACCTGAAAATATATTGGTCTACCATCATTTCACTTGTAGGATCCAAGTGTCGAATCCATTTAGCAATGATCTACAGAAGATCATTTGATCTCCAAACAAAACCGAAGGATTTATAGGTACTAGGGTGATGGATGAATCATGGTTAATTATTCACATTGATTGCTATGATGATTCATTTTAGCCTGAAGAATAATCCTTACACTCTCATTATTGAGAATATAGAGGTGGTAGAAGAATATCTCAGGCTTTAGAGAAGAAACTCTATAGCATTCTTTCATCTTTAGAGAGAGGGAGAGATCTCTATATTTCAATACACAAAAAAATTATCCAATTAATTCTTATATAGTAATCATAAAAATCTATTTATAAAGGTTTGGGTTATATTTAAATATTATTTATTTGCACATAGTTCCTTAATAATATATTAAACCCTTAAATGAACCCACTCTATGTAATAATCATTTTATTATAATTTTCTCATGGAATGAACTTACTAGCGTAAAGATAAATATTATTTTACCATCTTAAAAATTAATATTTATCTCCAATCATCACATTAGTTTTCTCATCCTTCTTGAAATTTATTGAATACCTGAATAAATATTTAATTAAACATTTATTAATTTAATAAATAAATAAATAAATATTATATATCCATGAAATTAAATAATTACCCTATGAATAAACATTTATTTAATTTTTGCGATCAATAAATACTGAATAAAATTATTCATCAAATTAAATAATTATATTTATTACAATAATTAAATTCAAATATAATTTAATTGAGATCAATAGAAACACATAGTGTGCAGACCTATAGGATTCTTCCTTGTTGGAATTAAGTGGGATTTCCTAAAGATCAATATTACTAGAAATAGGTCAATACATCAAAGAGGAAGAAGTTAATATTGCAACGTCAACAACCAAAAATGTGTGAAAACTATGTAATATAATCCATTTTTCTCAAAAAATTATCAAGTAGGTTTCATACTAGTTTTATCAACCTTAATTCATGATACTTATTTCTTTGATTTCCCAAAATTAATATGTCTACATCACCATTTCCATAGTATTTAATTCAGTGGTTCTATTTCAATAAATGGGTTGGGATATTAAATTATATAAATGGAAGGGAAAAATCCTTCCTCAACTTATTCCTTAATAACATACTAATCATGACATACCCAACATATCCTACTTTGAGTGAACATTGTGTGTCATGGGTTTTTTCTATACATCTAGGTAAGTGAGCCATGACATGTATGAATAATATCTTAAAGTCTAAGGACCCTTACACAGCCTCATAGATATAAATATTTTATATCATGAAAACATAAAAAAAAAATTATTGGAAGGCTTGTCTTCATAATATACCATCTTGAAGATCATCATGTATGAACTTCATGAGATGAAGCCTCATCCCCTTACAAGCACTTGTACTTGAAAGTTAAAAAAATATGTTTCCTATCATAGTTCATTATGCTAACCTTAAGATTTTTTTAAGAGATACAGTCATAGAATCTGAAGGTTTTAACCATATCGGGGAACTGATATGACCTATTTTGATGAGATAGATAACCTAAGACATTATCACAATAAATTAATGAAGAATAATGATTAATATTTGATAATATATATTTAATATTAAATTATTGGAATATATTCTTTAATATAAAGTAAAAAATAGTTGGTTCTAGGAAACTAACTTCGACACTCTCTTCCACACACTGTTTTTCAAGGGGGATAATATAGCGACCCGGCCTTTTCTTACATTACTATTACATCATTTCAGAGATAAAAAAATAATAGTATTACATATGGAGGATACATAGGTTTAGTGTCTTGGGAAAACTAGGACTACACATAACAAGTACAACATCAAGCATAAAAAATTCATTTAATTTCTTCTTGTATAGCTTCTTAGTAGCACTTTTCCTCTCCTTAGTACATGTAGCCACCTGAGGATATACATCAAAAGGGGTGAGCTAAAAGCCCAGTAAGAGGATAGATAAGAACAATATAGCATGGGTTGAACATAATCATGACATAGGAAGAAGATCTTGAACATGAGAGGAGCATAAACAATAAACTTGAAATGTGGCAAAGCATAAAAATGAAACATCATGTCTTAGTGGTTAACTACCACACATAATTGTGAACAAAGCTAGCATCATGTTCACGCATAATTTCACATTTACTCATGAGATTCATCACTTTACCCAATGCATTGGAGCACTATATAATTCCGGGCGCACCCGTCACATTTAAACATTCATATTGCGCTATATAATTCCGGGCGCACCCTTCACATCATAACATTATCATTATCATGCTTGCCACATAGAACACATATCAAACATGTACATAAATAACCCATGGAAAGGAATGGGTTTGATCTCATAATAACACATTCATAAGCTTTGGGTTCCCAAAAGAAAGAGGGAACAACATACTTGATATAAGAACCATCAACCTTGAATGAGAGGCAAAATGTGAGATCTTGAAAGAAGAGTTCTTTTGGAAAACATTTTTATGGACATAAAAACCAGTGACAAACAGGTATATCCCAGAAAAGTAAAGGAAATGATGAACAAAAGACCTTTGAGGAGTAACCATATCAAAAATGGAGTGAAAGAGGGAGAACCCGAAGGAAGAAAATTGGGTTCGAGATTTCCCCTTACCTTGTACTCGAATGCCTCCTTCTCTTTAATGTCCTATATAATGACATTATATTCATTAATTAGAAATTGAAGAACCTTTTATACATTAATAGGGTTCATTCTGGTTTTATTATTTCATATTATGTTCCTTTGGATGACTTATAGAGTTTAAAAACATTGATCAGGGATGTTCTTTTTCATGGTTTTCTTGAGCGGTCCACTTGTATTCTTAATTTTATGTTTGGGTAGATCATGGTTAAACATCCAGAACTGGTATTACATGTAATTAATTATATTACAGAAGCTTGGATGATTTTAGAATGAGTTATATTAGATCCATGTGGCCGAATTATTAGATAAGAATTAAATGAAGATTATTTGGGCTAATTTGAGCGGTTTTTGGATCACAACCAACTCATTTTAACTTTTCACTTAGTAGTATGGCCATAGGTTATTTCCAGAACTTAAAATAGAACATAATACATATAAAAATTTCTAGTTCAACCATAAAAATGGTTTCATGACCATATTGAAGGTATAAATGGAAGAAGAGAGCATGTTGTTTTTGAAGGTGATAAATTATCACCACATGAACAACGTTCTCTTTAATAAAATAAAAGGAAGGGGGAAAGGGTGAGGGGTGATATAATATAACATTAGAATCATAATATTACAGTATATATATAATACTGGATTTACAGAACAATTTGGATGAAGATAGATAGAGGGAGCTCAAGAAAGGAACTTGGACTTGAAAGGAAATTAAAGGAGAAGAGGGAGAGAAATTACCTTTAGAATCCTCCTCTTGAGTTCCTCTTTAAGGAAGCCAGGCTTGGTCTTTTGATGAGAACAGAAGATTTTGGACGTGGGGGATGAGTTAGGGAAGGTGTTTGGGCAGAATTTAGAGAAGTCTTGGAGCTTGAGAGGTGTGAGGAAAAGAGGGAGTGAAGGGTGGCTTTTATAGTGGAGGGGAGAGGGGTTTTCTTAATATTAAATTGATTAGTTTATTAATTCCACCAAGGACAAGGAATAGTGAGTCTTGGATGACCAAGAATAGTAAATTTGACTTGTGAATTAGGTATTTGGGTTCTTACATCACTTGTGATGTCAGGAATAGTGGGTTTTAATTAAAATGCATTTATATGATAAATTAATGTATTATACTATTCATCAAAAATTCAAGTATCTCAGAAAAATCCCAAAATTTTACCCCAACCATTTTTCGACGTGTAGAATCCAAAAATGAAGTCCATTTTTCAAAAATAATTTTCTAAATATTATTAATTTAATATTTAATTAAAATCATAATTTACTTAAAAAAAAACAGTTTTTAAAATTAAAACTGATTTTGCAATTCTTTCAAAAATTACTTAGGGTCTTAAAAATTATCTAAAAACTATTAGACATTGATTCAATAATTTATGAATATATTTCAGGAAAATAAATATTCTTTTAAATTAATTAATTAATTATAATTAATCATTTATGATTTATAAAATACCAAAAATGTTTACTGAGGTCAAATTATCAATTTCTATGATGACTAAATTTTATTTTATTATTCATAGGTAATGTTACTCTTATTTACTATTCATAAGGTTCATATTACTGTTCATAAGGGTAGGTTACTATTCATAAGGGTAGGTTACTATTCACCAAAAATTATTTTTGTTTCATTAGACTCCAAAAACTATCTTGAGCACAACCGTGTATGCCGAATTTTTAAAATTCCAAACATAGGGTTGACAAAATTATGTTTAAAGGTCACTTATCACTTAGTAGTTCATTATTTTGTGTTTTTATGACATAGATATAAGAAGGGAATTTTCTATTGAAAAACTTTGGGTCATTACATTCTTCCCCCCTTAAGAAATTTCGCCCCCGAAATTTCACTTTACACAAACAGGTGAGGGCACTTCTCCTTCATTGCCTCTTCCGGTTCCCAAGTTGCTTCCTCAAACTTTTGGTTCCTCCACAACACTTTGACAAGGCGGGTTGTCTTGTTGCGTAGAACCTTATCACTTCGGTCCAGAATTTTTACCGGCTGCTCCTCATATGAGAGATCATCTTCCAACTGTACCACCTCTGAGTTTAGTACATGTGAGGGGTCTGGAATGTACTTCCTCAGTAGTGATATGTGAAACACGTCATGAACTTGAGCCATATTCGGTGGAAGTGCCAGACGATAGGCCACGGATCCTATACGATCAAGGATCTCAAAGGGGCCAATGTACCTTGGGCTTAGCTTCCCTTTCTTCCCAAATCGCATGACTCTCTTCCATGGAGATATTCGAAGGAAGACTTTATCTCCAACGTCAAACTCCAAGCCCCTTCGACGATTATCAGCATAGCTCTTTTTCCGACTTTGAGCAGCTTTGATATGTTTCTGGATGACTTGTACCTTCTCTGTCATCTCTTGAACAAGATCGGGACCAAGTAGTTTTCGTTCTCCAACTTCATCCCAACAGGTTGGAGTTCTACATCGCTTCCCATAAAGAGCTTCATACGGAGCCATCTGAATACTCGAGTGGAAGCTATTGTTGTATGAGAACTCAACCAATGGAAGGTGCTGATCCCATCCACCTTTGAATTCAAGAGAGCATGATCTTAGCATATCTTCAAGTGTCTGAATAGTCCTTTCAGACTGGCCATCCGTTTGGGGGTGTAGGCCATGCTGAAGTTTAATTCAGTACTCAAAGCATGTTGAAGGCTCCTCCAAAATTTAGAAGTGAACCTTGGATCACGGTCAGAGACAATCGAGAGTGGAACACCGTACAACCTCACTACTTCCTTCACATATATCCTTGCAAGTTGTTCAAGTGAGAGGTCTTCCCGAATAGCGATAAAATGGGCAGTCTTGGTGAGTCTGTCAACCACAACCCATATCGCATTATTTCCTCTTGACGTTTTCGGGAGGCCCATGACAAAGTCCATAGTGACATTTTCCCATTTCCACATGGGTATAGGCAATGGCTGCATCATACCTTTGGACTTTTTCCGCTCAGCTTTAACTTGCTGACACACCAAGCACCTTGATATATATTCTGCAATCTCCTTCATGTTATCCCACCAGAAGTGTTCTCGGAGATCACGATACATCTTGGTACTTCCAGGATGAATAGAGAAATTTGAGCTATGTGCATTATCCAATAGCTCATTCTTTATTCCAGGTGATGAAGGCACACAAAGCCGCGTTCCAAACAGAATCACACCATCATCATCGATATGGAACTCTTGCAGCTTTCCTTCCTTTACTGCATTCACCCTCTTTTGTATCTCCACATCATCCCTTTGTGCTTCCTTGATCTTCTGTTGGATGGATGGTTGCGCAATCATTTGCGCAAGGTAGGATGTATCCCCTGCCCTTACGATTCCCAAATCCATCCTTTGCATATCCAAGAAGATAGGGTCTTTCTCAATCCTCAACATGGATAGAGTAGCAGGTTCTTTCCTGCTTAGAGCATCAGCTACCTTGTTCGCCTTTCCAGGATGATAGTGAATAGAGCAATCGTAATCCTTGATTAGCTCTAACCATCTCCTTTGACGCATGTTGAGCTCCTTTTGTGTGAATATATACTTTAGGCTCTTGTGGTCGGTGTATATGTCACACTTCTCACCATAAAGGTAGTGCCGCCAGATTTTCAAGGAAAAAATCACGGCTGCCAGCTCTAGATCATGCGTCGGGTAGTTCTGCTCATGGATCTTCAACTTTCGTGAGGCGTAGGCTATCACATTATCATTTTTCATGAGTACACAACCCAAGCCTTTCTTTGAAGCATCACTGTATATCACAAAACTTTCTCCACTTTTTGGTAGTGTGAGTACAGGTGCAGTGATCAGCCTTCTCTTTAGCTCCTTCAAGCTTCCCTCACGTTCTTTCGTCCATACATACTTTACCCCTTTCCTTGTTAACTTAGTTAGCGGGCTTGATAATCGTGAGAAGTTTCTCACAAAACGTCGGTAGTACCCAGCTAATCCAAGAAAACTACGGATTTCTGTGACATTAGAGGGCCTGGGCCATTCTTCAATCGCCTTTGTCTTTGAAGGGTCCACAGAAATTCCCTCGCTTGTGATCACATGTCCCAAGAACGTGACTTGATTCATCCAAAAGTCACACTTGCTGAACTTGGCGTACAACTTCTCCTTTCTCAATGTCGCCAACACAAGTCTTAGATGTTCTTCATGTTCCTCCTTACTCTTGGAGTAAATGAGAATATCATCAATAAAAACTACCACAAATTTGTCGAGGTAATGTCTAAAGACTCTATTCATCAAATCCATGAAGACTGCAGGGGAATTAGTAAGTCCAAAGGGCATCACCAAAAACTCATAGTGCCCATACCTTGTACGAAAGGCAGTCTTCTGAATATCTTCCTTCTTCACCTTTACTTGATGATATCCAGAACGAAGATCCACCTTTGAGAAGTATTGAGCTCCTCTTAACTGATCGAACAAGTCATCAATCCTTGGGAGAGGATACTTGTTCTTTATGGTGATCTTTTTGAGTTCCCGATAATCGATACACATCCGCATGGTTCCATCCTTCTTCTTCACAAAGAGCACTGGCGCACCCCAAGGTGATGCACTAGGGCGTATGAACCCTTTGTCCAGATGCTCTTGCAGCTGCTTCTTTAACTCCTCCAGTTCGATAGGAGCCATCCTATAGGGGCACTTCGAGATAGGAGTAGCTCCGGGTATGAGTTTAATTGAGAACTCTACCTCACGATCCGGGGGAATTCCGGGTAACTCTTCGGGAAATACATCACCGTATTCCCTTACGATGGGCATTTCCTCAAGGTTGGAACTTTCCTTTGACTCAATCATTTGGGAGAGGTATGCTTCTTCATAGGTAATCATCACCCACACCATTGAAGGATTTCTCAAAGGAGATTCATGATCTTCCTTGCATTTGTAGAGGATCATGGGATGGTTCAGAATACGAAAATATATTTCCTTTTCCCGACAGTTGATATGTGCTCTATATAACGAGAGCCAATCCATTCCCATTATAGCATCGAATTCCACCAAGGTAAGTATTACGAGATTTGCCGGAAGAATCTTCCCACATACGTCAATAGGAGAAGAATCAAACACTTGGGTTGCAATGATTGCACCACTTGGTGTTTTTACAGATATCTCTACTTCAAGGTTTCGGGGCTTCGATTCTATAGTTCTAGCAAACTTGCAAGATATAAAGGAATACGTAGAACCAGAATCAAATAATACTTTTTCCATTCTTGAGTGAATAGTAAGTGTACCTTGTATGACTTCATTATCATGTTCCACCTCCGCAGTAGTGATGGCATAAGTCTTCCCTTGTTCCTTTGTCTTTGGTGGTTGTTGGCGCAGATTACCCTCGAAAGCTCGAGGTTTAGTGCACTGGTTTGAATAGTGCCCTAGCTCCTTACAGTTGTAGCATTGAACCACGAGTGGTTCTCTCCTTTCATCGGCTACATTATCCTTCCTTTTCATGTCTCTTCGACACTCGTGAGCTAGGTGTACTTCTTTCCCACACTTGAATCATTTCCCCGTCCCTTTGTGGCAGTTCCCATTGTGCAACTTCCCACATTTTTGGCAAGTGGGTCATTGTGTTTTCTTCCCATATTTATCACTAGATCCACCAGCTTGAAACTCCATCTTTCTTTTCTTATAACCATAGCCATGGGACCATTCTCCAAACTCCATCTCCACTTTGAGAGCACACCGTACAACTTCTTCATAACTCCCAATGTCTCGAATTGCAAGAGCTTTTCGAAGGTGTGGTTTTAATCCACTAAAGAATATATCAATTTTGCTATCATTGTTGATAACAAAACCCGAAGCATACCTTGCGAGCCTTGTGAAATTTGCTTCATAGGTTGTGACAGATTCTCCTTCTTTTTTCTTGAGCTCTATGAATTCTCTCTCCATCTTCGTGCGAAGAGTTCGTGGGAAGTACTTATTAAGAAACATTATCTTAAAGTCTTCCCATTCCATCTCTTCAATTTCATCCCTTGGCTTGGTGTTCTTAATCAAATCCCACCATTGATCAGCTTCTCCATCTAGACGATAAACGGCTAGAGTCACCTTCTCTGTCTTGGAACAGTGAAGAACAGAAAAGATCTTCTCCATGGAGTTGACCCACTATTCCGCAACTAGTGGATCGGAAGATCTACAAAACGTCGGTGGTCGTTGCCGCATAAAACTTTCGATAGCTAGCTGCTCCCTCTTTGGTGAAGGAGGACGTTACCCATTATTATGGTTATTATTCATAACCCGGGATAATTGGGTAATCATCGTCATGAAGTTTTGAACTCCACCTCCAAAATCATTGGGGATGTCGTTCGGGCAATCGTTGCATTGGCCTTCGCAAGAGTTGTTGGCCTGATTTCTCCTGGTTCCCACAATTTTCTAAAATAGAAAAGGTTAGAACAAAACATAAGTAAACAAGTCATGAATAAATTATCCTTTTAATCAATTATACCAAAAACATTACATATGGGATCCCTAGGTAAATATCCTTGTGTGCATATTTTTACTTAATCTCACACTAGAGGTTTTCTTTAGGGTTCACTAATCCTAATTCCCAAATTAAATAAACCTTTCCTCTGATACCAACTATAGCGACCCGGCCTTTTCTTACATTACTATTACATCATTTCAGAGATAAAAAAAATAATAGTATTACATATGGAGGATACATAGGTTTAGTGTCTTGGGAAAACTAGGACTTCACATAACAAGTACAACATCAAGCATAAAAAATTCATTTAATTTCTTCTTGTATAGCTTCTTAGTAGCACTTTTCCTCTCCTTAGTACATGTATCCACCTGAGGATATACATCAAAAGGGGTGAGCTAAAAGCCCAGTAAGAGGATAGATGAGAACAATATAGCATGGGGTGAACATAATCATGACATAGGAAGAAGATCTTGAACATGAGAGGAGCATAAATAATAAACTTGAAATGTGGCAAAGCATAAAAATGAAACATCATGTCTTAGTGGTTAACTACCACACATAATTGTGAACAAAGATAGCATCATGTTCACGCATAATTTCACATTTACTCATGAGATTCATCACTTTACCCAATTCATTGGAGCGCTATATAATTCCGGGTGCACCCGTCACATTTAAACATTCATATTGCGCTATATAATTCCGGGCGCACCCGTCACATCATAACATTATCATTATCATGCTTGCCACATAGAACACATATCAAACATGTACATAAATAACCCATGGAAAGGAATGGGTTTCATCTCATAATAACACATTAATAAGCTTTGGGTTCCCAAAAGAAAGAGGGAACAACATACTTGATATAAGAACCATCAACCTTGAATGAGAGGCAAAATGTGAGATCTTGAAAGAAGAGTTCTTTTGGAAAACATTTTGATGGACATAAAAACCAGTGACAAACATGTATATCCCAGAAAAGTAAAGGAAATGATGAACAAAAGACCTTTGAGGAGTAACCATATCAAAAATGGAGTGAAAGAGGGAGAACCCGAAGGATGAAAATTGGGTTCGAGATTTCCCCTTACCTTGTACTCGAATGCCTCCTTCTCTTTAATGTCCTGTATAATGACATTATATTCATTAATTAGAAATTACAGAACCTTTTATACATTAATAGGGTTCATTCTGGTTTTATTATTTCATATTATGTTCCTTTGGATGACTTATAGAGTTTAAAAACATTGATCGGGGATGTTCTTTTTCATGGTTTTCTTGAGCGGTCCACTTGTATTCTTAATTTTATGTTTGGGTAGATCATGGTTAAACATCCAGAACTGGTATTACATGTAATTAATGATATTACAGAAGCTTGGATGATTTTAGAATGAGTTATATTAGATCCATGTGGCCTAATTATTAGATAAGAATTAAATGAAGATTATTTGGGCTAATTTGAGCGGTTTTTGGATCACAACCAACTCATTTTAACTTTTCACTTAGTAGTATGGCCATAGGTTATTTCCAGAACTTAAAATAGAACATAATACATATAAAAATTTCTGGTTCAACCATAAAAATGGTTTCATGGCCATATTGAAGGTATAAATGGAAGAAGAGAGCATGTTGTTTTTGAAGGTGATAAATTATCACCACATGAACAACGTTCTCTTTAATAAAATAAAAGGAAGGGGGAAAGGGTGAGGGGTGATATAATATAACATTAGAATCATAATATTACATTATATATATAATAATGGATTTACAGAACAATTTTGATGAAGATAGATAGAGGGAGATCAAGAAAGGAACTTGGACTTGAAAGGAAATTAAAGGAGAAGAGGGAGAGAAATTACCTTTAGAATCCTCCTCTTGAGTTGCTCTTTAAGGAAGCTAGGATTGGTATTTTGATGAGACCAGCAGATTTTGGACGTGGGGGATGAGTTAGGGAAGGTGTTTGGGCAGAATTTAGAGAAGGCTTGGAGCTTGAGAGGTGTGAGGAAAAGAGGGAGTGAAGGGTGGCTTTTATAGTGGAGGGGAGAGGGGTTTTCTTAATATTAAATTGATTAGTTTATTAATTCCACCAAGGACAGTGAATAGTGAGTCTTGGATGACCAAGAATAGTAAATTTGACTTGTGAATTCTGGATTTGGGTGCTTACATCACTTGTGATGTCAGGAATAGTGGGTTTTAATTAAAATGCATTTATATGATAAATTAATGTATTATACTATTCATAAAAAATTCAAGTATCTCAGAAAAATCCCAAAATTTTACCCCAACCATTTTTCGACGTGTAGAATCCAAAAATGAAGTCCATTTTTAAAAAATAATTTTCTAAATATTATTAATTTAATATTTAATTAAAATCATAATTTACTTAAAAAAACTGTTTTTAAAATTAAAACTGATTTTGCAATTCTTTCAAAAATTACTTAGGGTCTTAAAAATTATCTAAAAACTATTAGACATTGATTCAATAATTTATGAATATATTTCAGGAAAATAAATATTCTTCTAAATTAATTAATTAATTATAATTAATCATTTATGATTTATAAAATACCAAAAATGTTTACTAAGGTCAAATTATCACTTTCTATGATGACTAAATTTTATTTTATTATTCATAGGTAATGTTACTCTTATTTAATATTCATAAGGTTCATATTACTGTTCATAAGGGTAGGTTACTATTCATAAGGGTAGGTTACTATTCACCAAAAATTATTATTTTTTCATTAGACTCCAAAAACTATCTTGAGCACAACCGTGTATGCCGGATTTTTAAAATTCCAAACATAGGGTTGACAAAATTATGTTTAAAGGTCACTTATCACTTAGTAGTTCATTATTTTGTGTTTTTATGACATAGATATAAGAAGGGAATTTTCTATTGAAAAACTTTGGGTCGTTACAGATAAAATAGATTCATCTTGATATTAAATATTATAAATATTTCAGATATACATAAGTAACTTCAATCAGTAGTGATGTTATTTCATGATGCTCCAATTTTTCAATTCAATATCATTAATAATATGAATAAAAAATTCTTATTTTAAAATTTGACTTCAATACACTTCCACCTTTATCACACTACTCTAATTTTTGAGCCTCAAAAAGTCTATACATTATATTTTGTGTGATCACTTATATCATACATAACCGAATTATTTTCATCTAAAATAGTTTTAATTCCAAATTTTTAATTAAAAATAAAATAACTACCAAACTTCTTCTAATTGAATATTAGACATTAGACCATCTCCCAAAGGGATCCCATCTATAAAATTAAAATTTCATAGTTTTTGAAGTATAAGAAAAATCCAAATAATTAATAGAAGTCCATATCAAAAGATCTATTTTAATTATTCAGAAACCAAATTTCAAGGCTTAAGATTCCATTTCCACTGTGACTAGGATGTTTTCATATAACTGTCTATTTTCCAATGTATTGTGAGATACAATGTAAAAGAATACTTCATGGTGAAAACTTCATCGAATCACCATACCTTTCACAAAATAAATTGATTCTATGGTGTAAAAACCTATAGACATACAAAATCATCAATAATCGAGATTTAATTCAATTTGTTAAATTTAGACCCTCAATAATGTAACCCAATTATATAGTGTAAAGGTCGATATCCATGATTTATTTCAATATACTAAATTTGGACACTCCATGACATAATTAAATTCCAAATAATGAATCTTAATAAATTATTTTTACTATTGTGTAGTTTAATATTACATCATTGGAGTGACTAAATATCCAATGCAACTGAAATTTCCCTAGATAGAACCTATGGCATAGGCTCATCCTCCATAGTGATGAAACACCCACCAAAATTGTAGATTAATTAAACCACCATTTTCATATTTTACACAGTCCTTTTTAATACTTTGAATACTTGTAACAATTCTTAATATAGAAAATAAATCAAATTAATAGATACATAAATTTAGGTTCCTATATTATCACCCTTTGTTTTTTGTAAATTAAAATCATAAAAATTATTTAAACTATGAACCTGTTGTTTTACTCCCCCTTTAGAAATAAAATGAAAAGGGATCCTTAATTTTACATTGCTTCAGAAACCAATTAAAGAGTATTTAATAATTTCTCTTAGTCTACCCGAGATAACGTTTGGTTCATGGAACAAGGGAAAGTATCCAGTGCTATAATGTGGTAAATGAAATTTTAGATAACACATTCTCTTTAAAATCACCCCCTAAAAAATATCACCCCCTATATTTGACACCCAATACAACATATGAACATAAAATAATACAAAATTAATAGATAATGAATTAAATATAATGGGGATAGAGGTAACTCTAAACCATCATAGTTTGAGAAAAATGGTTAAAGTCCAATGTTCAACCTATAGATTTCAAATACACGAGCCTATAAAACATTTTTTAAAATATCAACCACTTGATCACGAGTTCCAATGAATTCTAGCCTCACTATATTGTTATCCACTTTCTCCTTTATGAAATGATATCAAAATTCAATCTGCTTTATGAGAGAGTGTTGAAACATATTTTTAGACAGATCAATAGCATTTTTGTTGTCACATTGAATTATTATAGGATATTGAAACACTTCAAAAATATCTTGTAATTGTTTATTCATATATATATGATGTGTATAATATTTGGTGACTAAAACATATTCTACCTACACTATTTTAAAATAAACATAATCTTGTTTCTTTCTTATCCAAAAAATTCTAATTATTCCTAATGTATAAAGAACTGCCACTTATGGGTTTTCTATCCATAGTGTCACCAGACCAATCTATATCTGAGCATGATAATAAATCAATGTTCTTTATAGATTTAAACAAAAAATCATACCACAATGTTCCTTGAGCATACCTCATTATTCTTCTCACCTCCATGGGATGTTCCTTCTTAGGAAAACTCTAAAATCTTACTTCCAAACATGTAGTATAAAAAATATCCAGCATAGTTATAGTGAGGTATAATAAACACAATTAATTATTTTCAAAGGGTTGATTCAACCACATCACTATCACCATGTGTTACCAAGTTTATTTCAACCACAATCAGAGTTGAAACATGCATTCACTCCTCCATTAAGAATTTATTCAATACTTCCTTTTCATACTTAATCTATGAAATTAATGTTTATCCATCTATATATTGAACTTATAACCCTATAAAATGTATTAACTCACCAATTGTTTATATTTTAGACTCTTAAATCAACAATTTTTCAAATTATTAATAGAATTACACTTTCCACCACCGAATATGATATCATTGATATACAACAATACCATAAATGGATCATCTTCTAAAATTTTCACCTAATGTTTATGATAAAACCCTCTTCTATTAAACTCCATATTCCTTAGAAAATTACCCATACTTTCATGCTAAGTATGAGGTGCTTTATTTAGGTCATGAAAATATTTTCTCAACCTATACACTGTAAAAGAATTACTTATAAGATAAAATCCAACTGATTGTTTGATATATACCTCTTCATTTAAAAACCCAATCATAAATTTTATCTTCAGATCCACATAAAACATTTTAAAATTTATTTAGAGATCTACTACTATGAAGAGTCTAACAGACTCTATCCTTTCCACCAGAGAAAATGTATATTCGACATCAATTCCTTAAACTTGAGAATATCCTTTATAAACTAATCTTTATTTATTTTGGATATCCTTCCATTTTCATCAAACTTTTTATTGAAGAAACATTTTGTACTGATTACATTTTTATTTTTATGTTTATCCACAAGCTAAAAAAGTTTTATTTTTATCAATTTTATCTAATTTTTAATTCTTAGATTTCACCCATGATTCATATTTTTTAGTTTCTTCAAATAAATTAGGTATAGTGTCATATAATAGAGTAGTATACTCTACTCTTTTCATCCTTCAAATTTTAGTTGGAGCATATTTGTCTCCTATGATAGAACTTAGATAAAATTGGGTCCTTTTTCTTCTTGAGTGAGTTATATGTTGACTCACCTATCTACTTTACTCTTCTATAGAATCAATTTTAGAATCTTCATTGTCTTGAACATCTTGAGTTTCTCTAAAACCTATATTTATTCCTTTAATTTTATCAAATACTTTCAAAAATAGAATTTCCATAATTTACATTGGATTCATTTTCAAAATCCTTTACATAACTTCTCTCAAATTCTTTTTGAGCCTTTTATTTAAAAATTTCTAGGTTTTTTTCGTTGAGTAGCATAAGAAAATAATTTCATCTTATATAACTCTATATTTTCCTTGGTTTCTTTCATTATCTTTGATGAAACACTTTTTTATGAATACTCTAAGATGATTTGAATAGTGTTTCCTTCTATTCCATATTTCATATGACTTCTTATCTACTCCCAAACCGAGAAATACTCAATTTTGAGTATATAAATCCACTTAAAACACTTCTTTTAAGTAGTGATGGGATATACCACTATCTATCAACAACATTTTTTACATATTTTTTGCTATGTAATTTCTTATTTCCACAACCCTATTTTATTGAGGGGTTCTCACTGAAGACACTTCATTATTAATTCTATGCTTTCATAGATAATTTATAACCCCATAAGATATGTATTTTGTTCGATTATCTGGTATTATTTTTATATTCATTATAGTTTCATTCTCTTCCATTATTCTAAACCTCTTTATATAATACTCTAGTATCATTTCTGAATATATGAGCCTTGAACACCCCGCCTTTCTATAATCATCCATAAATATAGTTAAACAACTCTCACCATAGGTTCCTAATTGACAAATCGGACCGCATATATTAATGTGAACAATATTCAAAATATTTTATGGAATATTATTCTTTGGATATATGGGTTACAAACCATATTTCCTCATAAAAATTATTTAAAAATATTTTATTGATATCACTTCAAATTAGGAATATCCACTATTAATTTAAATCATGGAAGGTTCTATATACTTTTTTGATTGACATAGACAAGCCTCCAATTACACAATATTATTTATTCTTCCAATATTAATAAGAATGATTTTTCATTGTTATCAACTTGATTTAAAATTTCTATTTGTTCTCCAACATATCCTCAAATAATTTCCAGACTTACCTATGATGAAGTAGCCTTTATTACCAATTGTGAGCTTCAAACCTGAGTCAAAAAGTTGACTAACACTTAATAAATTATATTGTAAACCATATACATAAATAACATCAATTTTTATCAATTCATCTCTATCCAAATAAGTCTTTACACTTTCTTTTATCATAGTGCTCCATCATTTCCAAAATGAACATTCCATCAGCTATGCCTTTAATATTTACTAACAGGTTTATATTGCATGTTATAAAGGATGAGAACCAACTATACAAAATATAGGTACTACTATTATTTTTTTATTTGAAATAAATTCCCAATAAGTTTTCCTTTTTAATATTTCTAATTTCATTCCATGAAATTAATAAATATGATGAGTCCTTCTTTGGTCTGTCCCCATCATTTTTAGCACATGGCATCAAGTCAAAATTTTATTCTTCAGGATGATAAAACTTATTCTTCTAGATAACTAGATTATATTACCTTGTATACATTTTACTTTATCTTCTATATTACGATCTTCCTATTCTATAACTATAATCAACTAATTTATGTCCTAAATTTGAACAATTAAAACTTTAAGAATAAGAATTATTTATTCATTGATATGAAGAGTATGTTCCAAATCTCTTTTGATGGATTATGATATATTCTACTCTTAAGTAACATTAAGCTTCAACATAGTATGATATATCCTATCTAATAAAAACATATAACTAACATTTAATCAATGAAAAAATATATTTTTTTCTCCTCTATGCATATATATATATTTTAAATAATTCCTTGATTATAGATAATTTCTAATTCGTTGGTAAATTTTCCCCTTCAACTACTTCCATTTATTTATCATGATTATAAACTTTGTATTTTGTGTTTCACTATTAAAATTGGTACTAGTTTTTCCCATTCTATTTGGAATTTTAGAAATCAATATTTCATTAAATATTCTTATACCACATTTCGCTCTTTATTTCTAAACATTATCAAAAAAATTTCCAAACTAAAGCTTCTTCTTTGAATTTTTTTTTGATTTCTCGTTTAGTATTATTTCGCAATGATACAAATTATTCATAAATGATTTAAATGGTTTTAAAATTCTACTAGATATAATGGGTAAGATAACCAATGATCTTAGACTATTATTTAAAATCCAATTTTAATTAACATTTTCTTTATATCTCATATATATTTTTTCACAATATTCCAAATATTTCTCAATAATATCAACTTCATATTCAATTTCATCAATATAGGTTGAATACTACCTTAGTAAATCTCAAATGTTCCCATTATTATTTATTTATAAATAAATATCTTCAAGAACTCTTTCCCACTCCACTTAGAGACAAATAACTCCCTCTTGTTGAATATATTCTTCACCCCCAATTTTTGATTTTTCCAATGATTCTATCATAGAATATTCAATTACTATGATAAATTCTATTATGATACCTTACAATAGATCTTCATCAATATCATATTCTTCCTTGGTTATAATTAATTTCCTATGAAAATTATTACCACTTCAATTTCTGGAATTGAATTTCCTTCTAGAAGGAAGCTTATTCTCTTATTTTGGTGAGAACTCATACTCATCACCATCTTCATCATTTTTTTGAGATCTATCAGCAATTTTTCAACTATTTACACAATAGAATCATGGTAGAGGTATCTTTCTTTAAAATATTCATTTTCCTATTTTAAGCTTCCTTGCAATTAGTGATAGTAAATCACCACTTAAATCATATTCATTTTAAGAAACCTAAAATTCATACTTCTCAAAATATTTGAAATCTATTTCGTTATATGAATCTTTTAAATATATTTACATATTCACTCACATTTAATAAGAAACCAATTCTATTTGAGAGTTATAAAGTGATAACATATAGATATTCAATTTCTCAATATTGAATAATTTTGGATTATACATAAGAGGAAATATTCCAAAAATATTATTCATTATGTTATAATCTTTTATTTCCTATCCATGCCATCAAATAGTACCAACAACTTCAGTAAGATGGTAAAAGAAACCTTCAATATTTTTATTAGAACTTATATCTAGATCATCAAACCCATTTCTTAAGAAATTTATCATTTCCTCTTTTACTTTGGTTTATCCTTCAAAGATATTAGAAATTTTATCCCAAATACCTTTTTCCATTTTTGAAATCCATCACCTTAAAATATTTCTGATTTTAAATTTCTCTTGAAAAAGAATGATGTGCCTTAACATCACCATTCAACAATATTTTGTCAGCTTCCTTTATTTACCTTACTATAGGACCACCTACCTATAACCCAAGTACTATAGTATAATATACATCCAAACCAAAATATATGAATGAGATCCTATCATATTTTTCAATATCTGATAATTACATCCATTAAATAATGGAATTCCTCCTGCATTAATAATATCTTTCATAATAATAGAATTATATCAATAGATTCAAGGAGAAACCCATGGATCTAATACCACTTTTGTTTACCCAAGTCCCATTATAAACTGTAATATGGGGGGATGGGGTGAATTAGGATGGAAAAACTTCTTTCATTATTTATATCAACTCAGATATTATCTTCACATTTGAAAAGACAAATTGAATATCATAATTAATATTAATCAAATAGAGATAAGAAAATATCATGAGAACATTGATTTTTCTTTGTTCAACTATAATTGGATACTCTAAGAAGAACATATCAATAATGTGTTGATATTCAAATTAACCACTACCTCACTTGTATGAAATTATAATTTTTGAAAGAGATCATTGCACGTAAAAGGTCAAAAACCTCTTCCTCTATTCCACAAACTAATTTTTAAGAGGGATAAGATAGATTCAACGTGCAGGTTGATCTTACAAAGATTTCAGATAAAGATAAGTAACACCAATCAACCTGGGTGTTCTTCCATGATGCTACAATGCTTCAATTCAATATCTTTAATAATACACACAACAAGTTCTTCTTTTAAAATTTTAATTCAATACACTTTCACCTGGATCACATTCCTTTGATTATTTATCTTTAAGAAGCCTATATATTATATTAGGTGTGATTTATTCTATCTTTTATAGTAAAACTATTCTTATATATAATAGTTTTAATTTATCATTTAAAATTCAATCTATAATAACTATCCAACTTCTCCTACTTTAAATCATCATTTATATCATTACATAAATAGATATCCTTGATAGAAATACAATTTAATATCTTATAATTTTTAAGAAACTGCTAATGTAATGCCCTGACCTGAGTTACCCAGAGTCAGTGCATTATTACATAACACTGGAATGATCACAAAAGATCATGTCTCGAAAGACCGATTAGTTTATTTACCTTGGAAACACTAGATGCATTCATAAAGTTTACATTACATCATAAAATGAAAACTACAACAACATAGGCTCCATAGTCCACACTAATATCCCCTCATACTATCCTAGAAGGTCATTTATAAAATACTTCTTCACATCCAGGGAAAAATAAAACATAGAAAGGGGTGAGCTCAGATGCCCAGTAAGGATAACAATATAGCACAAACTTTCATAAATAAGAATAAACATTTAAGGAAATGTATAACTAAAAAAAAGCCTTTTAAACATGAAATTCAGAATAATATGGCAGAAATAAAATTAAATAATTCTATTTACTTATTCAAACGGATATTCTACTAGTCGAATAATCAAATGCAACATCAATAACCACTTTCATAATTATGGAATGCATAATGCCAGACTATCATAACCACATAGTCACAGCCTTGTGCCAAGACTACAAATAAGATTTTGTCAAGGCCTTGTGCCAAGACACTAGATTGTCTCATGAGACCTATCGATGCATCGAGGAGCTATAGCAGGATCCACTTTTCACTTATTAAGTCCAATGCATTCCTTATATGAACAGGTTTAAACATAACATAAACATTTGTATTAAAACTAGCATACAAAATGTCAACACTTTATCCATAAACCATGAATGGTATAAAAATAACACATCCACAATCAAACATATCACAAAACATTCAATACAATATAGAAGTTTTGTATCATAATAAATCATCTTCAAATAAGCTTAAAATCCATCGAAGGATGTTGATATAGATGAAATCAAAACTATTTGAGAGAAATATCTCTTTTTTTGAAATCATTTAAAAGTCAAATAATTATAAAATAAAACATTTTATTTGAAAATATTCTTATAATCTTGTAAGGGAAGATTAGATGATTTTATAACGGAAAAAAATATCTGCACCTGCCGTATAAGTTAAAAAAGACATTCTTACCTTAATTCTGTCGAAAAGGTTAAAAAGACCTTGTTTGGAAAACGACAAAAGGATTCCTTTATAAAATTATTATAAAAAGTCAAAAAGGGTATAAATGAATTTAACCCATAGTTTTTAAAATAGTAAGAATGATTTGAAATGCATTTTTAAGAAACATGGATGTGGATGATAAAGAGGTCTCGGTAGATAATTACGTATAAACAACCTCAGATAATGAAGAGATTGTGAAATAAACCCTTACCTTGTACTTTTAATTGGTTAAGGGTAGGCTAAACTACTGTATAATGGTGAAATATTTTTTATTAAATTATACAAGAATTATATACATTAATATGATATCATATATTGTCTTTTAACATTGATTCATTAATAATATCTTAGTATTATCATCGTTTCGGGTGTTAACAGATTTATTTTCCTTTATATTATTTGTTATGTGAGACATATTTGTTATGGATGGTATGTATATTATTCATATCCATAATGATATCATGTCTCTAAAAATTATTTTTAATCATCAAATGAAATTTAGTCTTGAATGGATACGATGAGGAATGAATCTCATCGCGTTCGTGGAGACGGTAATCCGTATGTACGCATGAGCGACACTATCATTCTTTTGTTATTAAAATAATATATAATTGTATGGTATATCATATATAAATAATCATTATCATGTTATATTTATTATTTACATGAATTACACATCATTATTATACCCATCCAAATAATAATGTATTGAATAACAATTACACCACGACGTGGAGACGATAGGCCGTACGTACGCATGTATGGTGACATGTCATTCAAAGGATGGATAGAATACTGAATATGGTTATACCATATTTATAATAACATCCCAATATATAAAAGATACTGTATTTGTTATTTTATAATGGAAATAACAAATAAAGAATAAGTTTAAGAAGAAAGGAATTTGAAAGAGGGTGGTGAAAACATTACCTCTTCTTCGGGTTCTTCCTATTGATTTGATCAAAAGGGCTCCTTATGTTGGATTTATGGTCAAAGTAAGGCCTATAGGTCTAAGTTAGGAAGGTTGAGAGAATATTTGGGCAGGGGTTGGCCGAGTCAAAAGGCTTTGAAGGTGTGAATTAGTGATAAGGGGGAGTTCCCTTTTATAATAGGGGTGAGGGGCACCTTTGGAAAAGCTAGAAATATTATTTTATAATAAATTAATATTCAGTTTCTAATGGCTCAAAAGTGTATTATTTAAAGGTTAATGTGGGTATGGGTCTAAATACTTTCAACCAATATATTTTAGATAGGTTTGGGTCACTATATTGACCTTATCATTTATATATAACTCTTAGTTAAATAGTTTGACATTTACCATGTCTGGTTGTATTTTTATATTATATAGTTAATAAACTTACTATATACCTCCAAGAGACCCCAAATTGGTCCATTAATGACACAAATATCATTATATAAGTCCTTTGGATGAACCATATATTTTTAGGAATATAATGTCAATTAATAATATAATATTGTTTTTAAAAACTCTTTTATGTCAATTTTGACACTTTTGGGTATTTGGTTTTTGATAAATTCATAACAGTGTTATTACATCGAAACAAATTCATATAACCAGTCCTAATATGTAATATTAACCTATAAAATTAGTTTAATTCATAAAAAGTCCCAAATTGCATTTATTTTGATATTTATAATATCAATTATTTTAATATTTCATTAATTATGTAATTACTGCATCACTATTGTGTCAAAAATAAATTAATTTATTTAATGTCTAAATTTTTTAAATAACATACCATTATATAGGAAATATTTTTATCTTTCTAATTAATATTTATAATATAATTTATCTTATGTATAACCCTATATTAAAAATGTTTTAGTTATTAAACTTTTGATTTTAACTCTTTTAACTCTTCTTTGAATTAAATAATAATAAATGTCCTAATCTAATCCAAGTGGACCTAAATGATAATATTTTATCCCTAAGGTTGTTTTTGGTCGAGATACACTTTTACAATAGAATTAAGACATGTGTTAGGGTAATATTAATATAAATTTTACCCTTAATTACCCTATTTACTTTTAATCATGGTAAATAAAAGTAAAAAGTTACTATTCACCAAAAATTATTTTTATCTTATTGAACCACATTTTACTCCTTGGTATTAACCACGTCTCTCGAATTTCCAAAATTCCACTCACAAAAGCGGTAAAATTATGTTTTATGTGAATTTCCAAATTCTCCTAGGAGATGGGTAAAAGACGGTGAAAAGTTCAATAAAATTTTTATATATCTAAAATTATTATAAACTTACTCCAATGAATTACATTGAACTTATATAGGTATTATGTATATATTTTGACCTAAAATAAATTTAAATAAAATAAATAATTATTTAAATAAAAATTCGGTTTTAAACTATAACTCAGTGTTTTTTTCACTATTCATCAAAAATTGAAAGTTTTTAGAAAAATACCAAAAATTCACCCTAGGCTAATTTCGATATTACGAATCCAAAAATGAAGTTCATTTTGAAAGATAAAATTTATAAAATTTCAAAAAGTGGGTATTACTATTCATAATGGCAATTTTGATTGATTGTGGCGTGTGTTAGAACTCAAAGTTGCGTACAACACATGCTACTGTATTATTCAAAGAGAAGCGTACCGTGGAAGCTTGGGGTGCTAAATTCTCCCCTCCTTAAAATAATTTCATCCTTGATATTTCTATAATACTACCGCATGAAAATACTTGGGTGATTCTTCATCATAATTTCCTCGGGTTCCCACGTTGCCTCTTCCATCTTATGGTTTCTCCATAGAACTTTTACCAGACGAGTCGTCCGGTTTCTCAGCACTTGTTCTCTTATATCAAGAATCCTGACGGGCTCTTTGAAATAAGACAGATCAGATTCTAGTTCTAATTCCTCGTAAGTGAGTACATGCGTTGGTTCAAACATGTATTTTCTCAACAGTGATACATGGAACACATCGTGAACTTTAGAGAGACTTGGCGGCATTGCAAAACGGTAAGCTACAGCCCCAATTCGTTCTAGAATTTCGAATGGTCCGATGTACCTGGGACTAAGTTTACCTTTCTTACCGAAATGTATAAATCCCTTCCATAGAGATACCTTCAATAAAACATGATCTCCTACTTGAAATTCCAAATTCTTCCTTCGGTTATCGGCATAGCTCTTCTGCCTACTTTGAGCTGCTTTGATGTGGTTTTAGATTACCTTTACCTTTTCCATCGTTTCCTCCACCAGTTTTGGGCCTACAAGTTTTCTTTCACCAACATTATCCCAACATGTTGGTGTGCGACATCTCTTTCCGTATGACGCTTCATATGGTGCCGTCCAAATACTTGAATAGAAGCTATTTTTATAGGAAAATTCCACCAGAGGTAAATATTGATCCCACATACCCTGAAACTCAAGTGAGCATGATCTCAACATGTCTTCTAAAGTTTTAATAGTCCATTCTAATTGTCCATCAGTTTGGGGGTGGTAGGCAGTGCTCAAATGAAGTTCAGTATCTAGGGCTTTCTGAAGACTTTTCCAGAATCTTGAAGTAAAACATGGATCATGATCCGAAAAAATTGATAGGGGTACACCATGAAGTCTCACAACTTCATTAATATATAGTCTTCCTAGAATTTCAAGTGTTAAATCTTCCCTTATAATAAGAAAATGTGCTGACATGGTAAGACAATCAACAATGACCCATATTGCATCGTTCCTTCTAGGAGTCTTTGGTAGTCCCATAACAAAGTCCATCGTGATATTATCCCATTTCCACTCAGGTATGGGAAGAGGTTTCACGACTCCTCCAGGTTGTTTCCTTCTAGCTTTCACTTGTTGAAAAACCATACATCATGACACAAAATCAGCAATCTCCCTCTTCATGTTGTCCCACCAAAAATTTTCCTTCAAATACCTATACATTTTGGTGATCCCATGGTGTATAGAGAAATTGGAACTATGAGAATCATCCAACAATTCCCTTTTTAGATTAGGTATATCGGGAACACAAATTCTCCTCCCAAATTTCAAAATTCCATCTTCATACACAAATTCACCCAATCTCCCATCATTCATAGATTTAATCTTCTTTTGAAACTCTTCATCATCGGTCTGAGAACTCATTATCCTTTCTAGTAAAGATGGTTTGGCAACCATTTGAAAATGTATTTATGTTTCACATTCCATGGTAATTCCCATATCCATCTTTACTAGATCCATGTATATAGGATCCCTCTCAACTCTCATCTTGTTCAAAACTCGATGATATTTTATACTCAAAGCATCTTCCACCTTATTTTCCTTCCTCAGGTGGTAGTGTATCATGAAATCATAATCCTTGAGTAGTTCAAGCCATCACCTTTGCCTCATGTTGAGTTCTTTCTGTGAGAAAATATACTTCAAAATATTGTGATCAGTATAAATCTCAAAGTTTTCACCATAGATATAATGTCTCTATATCTTCAAAGTAAATATTACAGCAGATAACTCAAGATCATGAGTATGATAGTTTGCTCATGAATTTTCAACCGTCGTGATGCATAGGCAATAACTCTATCATTATACATAAGGACACAACCAAGTCCTTTCTTTGATGCATCACTATAAATAACGAACCCATCATTCCCTGATGATATATTCGATATAGAAGCATTGACTAATATTCTCTTAAGTTCTTCAAAACATTCTTCACACTCTTTTGTCCAAACAAATTTAACCCCTTTACGTGTGAGCTTTGTTAATGGGTTAGCCAATCGGGAAAAGTTCTGGAAGAAACGCCGATAATAACCTACTAATCCAATTAAACTACGTACCTAGATTATAATCATTGGTGCTAGCCATTATTTGATTGCTCTTGTCTTAGAAGGAGCAACAGAGATTCCATCCTTAGATACAATATGGACAAGAAAAGAGATCTCATGAATCCAGAATTCACATTTTCTAAACTTCTCATATAATTCATGTCTTCTAAGAGTCTTCAAGATAATGTTCAAGTGATTTTCATGATCTTCATAGCTTTTGGAGTATACCACGATATCATCAATAAATACCACCACAAAATCATCAAGATATTCCTTGAAAACTCTATTCATTAGATCCATGAATACAAAGGGTGCATTAGTCAATCCAAAAGGCATTACTGTAAACTCGTAATGCCCGTACCTGGTTCGAAATGCTGTCTTAGGAATGTCTTCCTTCTTCACACACAACTGATGGTATCCAGATCAAAGGTCAATCTTTGAAAATTATTGAGCTCCATGCAATTGGTCAAATAAATCATCAATGTGAGGTAGGGGATAATTGTTCTTTATTGTTATAGAATTGATCTCCATGTAGTCGATACATAACCTCATAGATCCATCTTTCTTTTTAACAAAAAGGACATGGGCTCCCCATGGAGAAACACTAGGGTGAATAAATACCTTATTACTCAATTCCTCTAGTTGTTTATTTAGTTCAACTAATTCCACAATGTCCATTCTATAAGGGGTCTTCGATACAGGCCTTGAACCAGGTATTAAATCAATGGAAAACTCAATTTCTTGTTCCAGAGGATGTCCAGGTAGATCTTCTGGAAATACATCAACATATTCTCTCACAATAGGTACATAATTTATTTGAACATTCCTTTCCTCACCCACAGTCATTTCATTATCTTCCTCGCCTATAATTAAATTTAGTTGAGCTACTGGGGGTGGATCAAGATAAGAATTAGGTGGTGGGGATTTTTCTCTAAAGATAAGGTGTTCCTTATCATCATCATCATCAAAAATTGTAACCTCCTTCTTACAATAAATCTTCGCATCATGGTAGAAAAGCCAATCCATACCAAGGATTATATCAAACTCAATCATGGGTATGACAATGAGATCCATAGATAAAGAACATTTATGTGCTCTAATGGGAACTGATTCATAGAACATTATAGCAGTGATACTTCCCTTAGGATTTTTAACTGACAACTCCCTTGTTAAATCAAATTGTAAATATCTAATTTTCTTAGAAAACTGGGAAGATATGAAATAATGAGATGATCAAGAATCAAATAATTCATTTTATAAACTTGAGGAAACCATTAAATTACCTTCCACCATGTCTTTCGGAGCTTCTACCTCAGCAGTAGTGATAACATAAGCTTGGCCTTGTTCCCTTGGAATTTTCTGAGGTACATTTCCCTAACGCTTAGGATATTCATTTGCATAATGTCCCATATCCCTTCAATTGTAGCACTGAACATTAGTTTCTTCTTTATTCCCTTTGCAATCACGAGCTTGGTGGCCTTTTTCACCACACTTGTAACAGAATCTCATTCCTTTCAAGCATGTACCGAGGTGTTTCTTCTCACATTTACTACAGGATGGATAATAAAATTTTCCCTTCTTCCCTTTATTTCCATTTCCAGAGTGATCCGAAGATCTCTTCTTCTCTTTCTTTGCTTTAAAGTCCTAAGACATAGAGAATTATTTTTTTGTCTTGATAGCACATGAGACAATATCTTCATACAACGAGAAGGATTGTGACAATAATGCTCGATGAAGAAATGGATTTAACCCATCAAAGAAATGATCAATCTTACTTCTTAGGTGACATATATAATATCTAGCATACCTTGTTAACCTTGTAAAGGTAGCCTCATACTTTGCGACATTCTCATCCTCCTTTTGTCTCAGACTCAGAAATTGCCTTTCCATATCTGCTCGATGCTCACGAGGAAAGTATTTTTTTAAAAAAAGCTCTTTGAACTCCCTCCATTCCATATTTTATACTTCATTATCTTCCTTTGTGTTTTGTATCAATGACCACCATTTATTAGCATCTCAAGTGAGGTGATAAACTGCCATGATAACTTTTTCCCTTTCACTACTCCCCAAAGCCTAAAATATTTTCTCTAGGGAACTTATCCATTGCTCAGCTACTAATGGATTTGTACTTCCATTTAATGTTGGTGGTTGTTGCCTCATGAATCGATTTAACATTGATCCTCCATTCTATGGATCAGGGTGCTCCATATGGGTAAGGTTATTATTCATAACCTGAGTGTGTTTTCCCAGTAAGGTGATTAGCTGATCAGCACCATTTGCATCACCAGATCCACTATAATTATCTTGAGCAGGAGGTAAATCCCTAAATGGAGTGCGTGAATTGATACGGTTTCCATTTCTTCCACTAGGCTCCATTTCTAAGTAATGGAATACACTATATTAGTTTATGAATCACAATTCATAAATCAAACTTGTAAAACACTCAACATAAATTGAACAGTTTATGGATATAATCCATAATCATAAAAATGATTTCTTTGAGGAAGTATATACTCATAAACCCTTCATAATTGTTGTAAAGAAAATTAGAATTATCCTAAGCATATCCACCAGGAGTGTCGTAACCAAGAGTGCAACAAGGCCTGTTGTCGTGCACCAGTTCATGTTCGAGTCTAGCTCAAAGCGGTGTTTTCGGGTTTTACCCCTAGGTACATTTGTGCCAGACCTGCCTGTACCTGCTCATATCCATACAGGGATGTATTACTCGGAAAAATCACAAAATCTCTACAATACCAAAATTCTAGGAAGTTCTTCTATACTAATCCTCAAAGTCCATCTTAGGTCTATGTGCTCTAATAAGAGTTTATCTAAATCTAGCTTCCAAGGTTTGTACTAAACTTCCCCTGATACCAACTGTAACGCCCCAACCCCAATTACTTAGAGTCGGTGCATTATTACATAACACTGGCATGATCACAAAAGATCAAGTCTCGAAAGACTGATTAGTTTAGTATCCTTGGAAACACTAGATAAATTCATAAAGTTTACATTACATCATAAAATGAAAACTACAACAACATAGTCTCTATAGTCCACAATCATATCCCCTCATACTATCCCAGCAGGTCATTCATAAAATACTTCTTCACATCCTGGGAAAAATAAAACATAGAAAGGGGTGAGCTCAGATGCCTAGTAAGGACAACAATATAGAGAAAACATTTATAAATAAGAATAAACATTAAAGGCAATGTATAACTAAAACAAAAGACATTTAAACTTGAACTTCAGCATAGTATGTAGAAATAAAATGAAATAATTCCATTTACTTATTCACATGGAAATTCTACTAGTCGAATAATCAAATGAAATATCAATAACCACTTTCATAATGATGGAATGCATAATGCCAGACTATCATTACCACATAGTCAAGGCCTTGTGCCAAGACTTCAAATAATATTTTGTCAAGGCCTTGTGCCAAGACACTAGTTTTTCTCATGAGACCTACCGATGCATCGAGGAGCTATAGCGGGCTCCACCTTTCACTTATTAAGTCCAATGAATTCCTCATATGAACATGTCTAAACATAACATAAACATTCGTATTAAAACTAGCATATGAAATGTCAATAATTTATCCATAAACCATGAATGGTATAAAAATAAGATATCCATAGTCAAAAATATCACAAGACCTTCAATACAATATGGATGTTTTGTATCATAATAAATCAACTTCAAATAAGCTTAAAATCCATCAAAGGATGTTGACATAGATGAAATCAAAACCATTTAAGAGAAATATCTCTTTTTTTTTGAAATCATTTAAAAGTCACATAATTATAAAATAAAACATTTACTATGAAAATATTCTTATAATATTGTAAGGGAAGCTTCGACGACTTTATAACGGCGGAAAATAGCCACACCCGCCGTATAAGTTAAAAAAGACATTCTTACCTTAATTCTGTCGAAAAGGTTAAAAAGGACCTTGTTTGGAAAACGACAGAAAGCTTCCTTTATAAAATTCTTATAAAAAGTCAACAAGGGTATAAATGACTTTAACCCATAGTCTGTAAAATAGTAAGAATGATTTGAAATACATTTTTAAGAAACATGGATGTGGAAGATAAAGAGGTCCCAGTAGATAATTACGTATAAACAACCTCGGATAATGAAGAGATTGTGAAATTAACCCTTATCGTGAAATTTTCCTTGGTTTAGGGTAGGTTAAACTCCTATATAATGGATAAATAATTTTTATTAAATTATAAAAGAATCATATACATTAATATGATATCATATATGATCTTTTAACATTGATTTGTTAATAATATCTTAGTATTATCATCGTTTCGGGTGTTAACAGATTCATTTTCCTTTATATTATTTGTTATGTGAGGCATATTTGTTATGGATGGGATGTATATAATTCATATCCATAATTATATCATGTCTCTAAAATTATTTTTAATTATCAAATGAAATTTAGTCTTGAATGGATACAATGAGGAATAAATCTCATCGCGTTCATGGAGACGGTAATCCGTACATACGCTCGAGCGGCAATATCAATATTTTATTATTAAAATAATATATAATTGGATGGTATATCATATATACATAATCATTATCATGTTATATTTATTATTTACATGAATTACACATCATTATTATACCCATCCAAATAATAATGTATTGAATAACAATTACACCACGACGTGGAGACGATAGGCCGTACATACGCACGTATGGCGAGATGTCATTAAAAGGATGGATAGAATACTGAATATGGTTGTACCATATTTATAATGACATCAAAATATATAAAATATACTGGATTTATTATTTTACAATGGAAATAAAAAAGAAAGAAGAAGTTGAAGAAGAAAGGAACTTGAAAGATGGTGGTGAAAACATTACCTCTTCTTCGGGTTCTTCCTTTTGATTTGATCAAAATGGATCCATAGGTTGGATTTATGGTCAAAATAAGTCCTATAGGTCGAAGTGAGGGAGGTTTAGGGAATATTTTGGCAGGGGTTGGCAGATACAAAAGGTTTTGAAGGTGTGAATTAGTGAGAAGAGGGAGTGCCCTTTTATAAGAGGGGTGAGGGATACCTTTGGAAAAGCTAGAAATATTATTTTATAATAAATTCATATTCGGTTTATAATGGCTTAAAAGTGGATTATTTAAAGTTTAAGGTGGGGATGGGTCGAAATCCTTTCAACCAATATATTTTAGACAGGTTTTGGTGACTATATTAACCTTATCATTTATATTTAACTCTTAGTTAAACAGTTTGACATTTAAAATGTCTCTTTGTATTTTTATATTATATAGTTAATAAACTTACTATATACCTCCAAGAGAGACCCAAGTGGTCCATTTATGATACACCTATCATTATATAAGTCCTTTGGCCAAACCTTAGATTTTTAGGAATATAATATCAATTAATAATATAATATTTGTTTTAAAAACTCTTTTATGTCAATTTTGACACTATTAGGTATTTTGTTTTTGATAAATTCATAACAGCATTATTACTTCGAAAAAATTCATATAACCAGTCCTAATATGTCATATTAACCTAAAATATTAGTGGAATTCATAAAAAGTCTCAAATTACATTTATTTTGATATTTATAATATTAATTATTTTAATATTTCATTAATTAGTTAATTACTGCATCACAATTGTGTCATAAATAAATTAAATTATTTAATGTCTAAAAATTAAAAATAAAATACCATTATGTAGGAAATATTTTTATATTTCTAATGAATATTTATAATCGAATTTAGCTTATGTATGACCCTATATTAAAAATGTTTTAGTTATTAATCTTTTGATTTTAACTCTTTTAACTCTTCTTTGAATTAAATAATAATAAATGTCCCAATCTAATCCAAGTGGACATAAATGATAATATTTTATTCCTAAGGTTGTTTTTGGTCGAGATACACTTGTCAAATAGAATTAGGACATGTGTTAGGGTAATATTAATATCATTTTTACCCTTAATTACCCTATTTACTTTTAACTGTGGTAAATAAAAATAAAAAGTTACTATTCACCAAAAAATATTTGTATCTTATTGAACCAAATTTTACTCCTTGATATTAACCATGCCACTCATATTTTTGAAATTCCACTCACAGAAGTGGTAAAATTAAGTTTTATATGAATTTCCAAATTCTTCTAGAAGATGGGTAAAAGACGGTGAAAAGTTCAATAAAATTTTTATATATCTAAAATTATTATAAACTGACTCCAATGAATTACATTGAACTTATATAGGTATTATGTATCTATTTTGACCTGAAATAAATTTAAATAAAATAAATAATTATTTAAATAAAAATTCGTTTTTAAACTATAACTTAGTGTTTTTTCACTATTCATCAAAAATTGATAGTTTTTAAAAAAATACCAAAAATTCACCCTAGGCTAATTTTGATATTCCGAATCCAAAAATGAAGTTCATTTTGAAAGATAAAATTTATAAAATTTCAAAAAGTGGGTATTACTATTCATAATGGCTATTTTGATTGATTGTGGTGTGTGTTAGAACTCGAAGTTGCGTAAAACACACGCTACTGTATTATTCAAAGAGAAGCGTACCATGGAAGCTTGGGGTATTACATTATCCCCTCCTTCAAATAATTTCGTCCTCAAAATTTCTAGAATACTACCGCATGAAAAGACATGGCTTATTCTTCATCATAACTTCCTCGGGTTCCCACGTTGCCTCTTCCATCTTATGGTTTCTCCATAGAACTTTTACCAGACGAGTCATCTGGTTCCTCAGCACTTGTTCTCTTATATCAAGAATCCTGACGGGATATTTAAAATAAGTCATATTGGATTCTAGTTCTAATTCCTCATAAGTGAGTACATGCATTGGTTCAGGCATGTATTTTCTCAACAGTGATACGTGGAAAACATCGTGAACTTTAGAGAGACTTGGTGGCATTGAAAAACGGTAAGCTACAACCCCAATTCATTATAGAATTCCGAATGGTCCGATGTACCTGGGACTCAGTTTACCTTTCTTACCAAAATGTATAAATCCCTTCCATGGAGATACCTTCAATAAAACATGATCTCCTACTTGAAATTCCAAATCCTTCCTTTGGTTATCGTCATAGCTATTCTGCCTACTTGGAGCTGCTTTGATGTGGTTTTGGATTACATTTACCTTTTCCATTGTTTCCTCCACCAGTTCTGGGCCTACAAGTTTTCTTTCACCAACATCATTCCAACAGGTTGGTGTGCGACATCTCTTTCAATATAACTCTTCATATGGTGCCATCAGAATACTTGAATGGAAGCTATTATTATATGAAAATTCCACCAGATGTAAATATTTATCCCACATACCCTGAAACTCAAGTGAGCATGATCTCAACATGTCTTCTAATGTTTGAATAGTCCATTATGATTGTCCATCAGTTTGGGGGTGGTAGGTAGTGCTCAAATGAAGTTCAGTATCCAGGTCTTTCTGAAGACTTTTCCAGAATCTTGAAGTAAAACGTGGATCACGATCCGAAACAATTGATAGGGGTACACCATGAAGTCTCATAACTTCATTAATATATAGTATTTCTATAAGTTCAAGTGGTAAATCTTCCCTTATTACAAGAAAATGTGCTGACTTGGTAAGACGATCAACAATGACCCATATTGCATCGTTCCTTCTAGGAGTCTTTGTTAGTCCCATAACAAAGTCCATCGTGATATTATCCCATTTCCACTCAGGTATAGGAAGAGGTTTTATGACTCCTCCAGGCTATTTCCTTCCAGCTTTCACTTGTTGAAAAACCATACATCATGACACAAAATCAACAATCTCCCTCTTCATGTTGTCCCACCAAAAATCTTCCTTCAAATACCTATACATTTTGGATACCTGTATACATACAAAATAAAAAATATTTGTGATTTCCTTAAATTAGTTAAATTTAGACCCTCTATGGACTAATCTAATTCTACGACATGAATTTAAATCTCTAATATTTTTTTGATCCTTTATATTTATAACTTTCTTGACATAATCAAATTATTTGGTATGATAGTTCAAAAGGTATTAATACTTTTGTGTATTCTAATATTGTTTTGTGGGAATCACCAAATCTCCAGGGAAAATAAAATTTTATAGGATATCAACTATGATGTAACCTAATCCTCCATGATGAATATAGATAATTGATATAAAAAATATTCATGTCATAAGAATCAAGATATGGTGTGTTCCTCCGTACTATTTTTTGAGACATGACCTTTCACCATAGAAATACCCTTTCGTTATAATTCTAGATTCATCAAACCACCTTTACTAGATTCTCAATAGTCCTTTACAAGACTTGATCATGGTGAGTTCATGTTATATAAATATATCATATTTGAAATATTTTATTTTTCAAACAATTATCTAGTTTAACGGTGTGGTAATTTTTTTTACTCTTTTTCATTATCTATTATCAAATCTAAATAAGTAGTTGTAGGTGGTTGTTCAGTATATAATCTTTAAACGATACACACTTTATTGGATTATTGATTTCAATTTTAACATTTTATTATAAAATATGACAATTAATGTTCCTCAAAAAATTTTAAGAATAATAAATCTCATTCTAGGAACAATGATACTAATATAAGACACCACATCTTGAGAAATAATTATTATAAGGGTAATATTACTCAAAAGTTCATTAGAATTGAATTTCATCTTTTAGAATTTTTTACATAACATTTAAATATTGTGAGAACAAACTATATTTGATATGAACTTGGAAAGATTAATTATCCTTTTTTGACATTAATTCTTTATTATTATATAAATCAATTTAATTAAATATTTTTTTATATTTTCAAATTATTTTAAATTCACTTTATATTTTGTTATTTCATAGTTGAGTCTCACTTAAATGCATTCATTATTGACCATGGAGTTTTAAAAATATTAAGGTATGCACTAGATTGGATATATTTTTTTACCTCATTATATAATACTAATTTGATTTATTATTTGTATTTTAATTTATTTCGATATTTTATTTTTATTTAAACCAAAATTTAAAATTATATTATAATTCCTTTAAAAAATCAAGCCTCCCCATTATTCAGTTATGGTTAACTTAAACACCTATTTTTTAATTGATCTAGCCTTACTTATCTTCTCAAATTATAAACCCTAGATATTTTCATTAATTACATTATATTTTATGATTGATCTAATAGAAAAGGTAAATCAGGTTTGATCTACCACCTTGGAGAAGTAATAAAACTATAAGAAGTTGATAGGTAGAGTGGTTGCCTTATTTGGAGTATTGAATACATATCTCAAGGACTGAACCATCACTATTGAGAATATATGAAGCAGTTAGAGACTAGTTGGGTGGTGACACTCAATGAATTGAAAAATAAAGGCTAGAGTAATATATTTTCAAAGAAGTTATTTTATCTTATGTGATGTCCTAAACTCGGATTCCACCAAATGATGCCCCAAGCCCGGTTGTCCACATGAAATAAATCATGCCTCCCCATATGCCAGAGGTTACTGACTAGTAGTGAGGGCCTAGGGTGTGTTCATGGGGACATTATACCTTCATGTCATAGTGGATCACAATAGATATGGGATAATAGATAAATAACAGAAGAATTATAAATCGATAAGGCTTGAAATGGAAGTAAGGATAAACATCCAAGCATTAAATAATAATCAAATTATGTAAACTAAATCATGTACATGATGAAAATTTATGAAACATCTTTTAAAAAATTGAAAATAGGTATACATGGAATTAGGAACCACATGCTATACAAAAGAATAAGAAATAATACCAAAACTATCCCCAAATCACAAGAACTAGCCCAATCATCTGCTACCAAGCTCCTTCCAAATCATGCAACCAACATTATGTGTCCAAAGCAGGATGCTTCCCCTTATTAACACATGCATACATATAATCTTCCTAGGTACCATCAGTAGCTTGGATAAGGTGTGATATAAATCTTAGTAGGCCACCAATAATAGAATCTATACCATCTATTCTATGAATATAATCAGATAGTGTTCATATATATATATATTAATGTAAAGATGTCTATAAATATAAACATCCCACACCTACTTTATCCTCGGTTGGTATCTGAATAGGTAATCATTTAATTAAGTTCATTTAAGACTAGTTTATATAGATAAGACACATGAGAAGTAAAAAAATTATAATATATCATGATAATTATAATAAACTATCCAAGGTATAAACAAGACCTCCTATGATGATGATGATAATGAAAGCAGATCCAAGGTGAAACTAAGGCATCCTTGACCTTATGGGTCAAGAAAACTCAGTAATAACATGCAATATGGATAATGGGTCTGAGTGTAATCCAAGGGAAACACCAAAGGAATTCCACTATAAAACATTCTAATAGAGTCTAAGGATCTCATCAAAGGAAAAATTGACTAAGAATGTCTGGGCCCAATGGGTGAATCCATGGAACAATATGTCTAAATAGATCAATATGCATCCAAGGAGTGTATCTGAGGTATCCTAATATCCATAAGATAGTGAGGGTATCCTACTAAATCTTGTCAGGCATCCACTAGTAGAAAATTACCATGTTACAATGTGGGTATCTCCCTTGGAAACAACCTCCTTTAATCATAATGGTGTCCTCTGAGTGCTCAAAGAATTCCTTTGGTAATCCAAGACTAGATCAAGTAGGAAAACTTCTATAAAGATAAACAGGTCTATATGAAATAGACACCTTATACATATATCATTTTTTAATTTAGTAAATGTATTAATCATGACTTTAAATAAGTCAATTGGTTCATTCCATTACCTTTCATACTAGTTGACAAGGTATAAAAAGGACATGAAACCATTTATTACTTTCATTCCATATTTAGTTATTATGTTCATTCCCTTACCTTTCACAAACATGAAAAGGTGTACTAAGGACATGAAACCATATTTAATTCATTTATAATTAACTAGTCCAAGTGATATTTGTAAACATACTTTCTATTTACCAGTTTAAAAAATCATTAATTAATTTTGAAACTTACCTTAGAAGGGTCAAGTGATACTATACATGTGAAATATATTACCAAGTCATTATTTTAATTAAAATAATTAACTTTATCAATACCAAGTCCTAGAACACCCTAATGGTGGCATAGATAGTCATAAAAACCACTAATAGAATAATAGATAGAACACCCTACTTGGGATGGTCGACATTGAGTTTATAACCTCCAATGATACAAGGAACAATTATGAACAAGGATATAGAATAAAAGAATGATTATTATAAGAATGTAATATGAATTTAATAAGAAACACTTTTTGAAACTAGGAGGTGATCAATGAAAATAGTTTATAAAATGGTAATAATTTGAGGGATGAGTCATAGAACACCTACCATATACTCAAAGCACTCCCTTCATCTAGTATCAGGATTTAGTTTGGCCTGGATTTAGAGAAAATTAAAGAAAATATTAAAATCTTAAAAATAGGGCATAAGAGCTCGCAAAAAAATAGTGTAGCTGATAGGAAAAAGAATAAATAAAAAAGTCTAAATATTAAAGATTTAACCTGGAGGAATCGAATAAGATCAACAGTTCTCAAATCTGATCTCGGACGAAGGAGTTATCATGATATATATGAAGAGGGACTTGGGAGATCCAATGGGTAAAAAAACCTCATGCACACTAGAAATGAGAATAAATGAGAAAGAATTATTATTATAAGGATTTTAGGGAAAAATAGACATTTCACCCATTTTTAACTGGGTCGCATGGTTTGGTCACATATTTGACCAAACCATGTGCCAACTATGTCCCTCCCACTATCTAAGGAGGGACCCTACATGGTTTCATGAACATTATTTGAATAACCCTGAAAAAAAGTGTTTCATGCCTCTAATAAAATTTGTAGAGCAACCCATATAGGTGTGTATCCTAGAATGAAAAGTTTCCTCAAACCGTATGTCCTCTTGAATCACTCTATCCAGACCTCACATGGTTAGAGAATCCGTGCAGACTTGCTCACACAGTTTCTACTCACCATGTGGCCCTGTCCTTTTCTCCACCATCCAAGGTTCCAAGATCTGAATAAGCCTTGGACACCCTCAAAACAACTGTGAACTCATTAGGCATCCATAATAGGTCCAAAAAAAGGAATTAGAATGAAATTTAAAGTATCAATACCAGATAGAAAAAACTAGGTTCTTATAGTCTTCCACCCAATAAAGGAACTCATCAACAAGTTCTCCTTCCATGGGCGGTGAAACACTATCTGAGAACCACTCCAGCTACTGAGAACATAAATAATCATCATGCTCCCAATTCTAATCATGTAAACAACATTACTTCCATAGTTCCCATAATAAATGGCCAGAACGACCTCCGAGAGACTTTGTGCTCTGATTAATGATTCGCGTGGGATACTCCTAAAAAGAAGCATTAACATGTAACTCAACATCCTCAGGATCAAAAGTATTAGGAATTTTGGCATGATGATGATGAAGATGAGAAACATGGAAGATGTCATGCATGGAACAATACCCATGAGGTTTTATAAACCGATATCCTACTAGCCCGATTATATCCAAAATCTCAAATTGTCTGACATAACAAGGTGTTGGCTTCCCTTTCCTCTATATCTATCAATGCCCAAGCTTGGGTGATACCCACAGGAAAACGTGATCCCAAAAATTGGACTCTATAGTTCATCAATGGTGATCAACATAAGATTTATGTCTAGACTAAGTAATAGACATATGCTTCGAGATCATATGATCCTATTCTGAAGTCTCCTGTACAAGATAATGACCTAGTGGTGATGCCTCACCTACCTCTAAATTTCATAGGGGTAAATAGAACAGTCTACCATACAAGGCCTCATAAGAAGCCATATAAATTGTCACCTGAAATCTATTGTTATAGGTGAACCTGATAAGTGGGATATGATTATCCCAAGAACCAATAAAATCAAGGATTCATTCTTGGAGCATGTTCTCTAACACTTGTATCATCTATTCTAACTGGTCATCGATCTAAGGGTGAAAAGATATGCTTAGAATAACCTGTGTATCCATATATCTCTATAAAACATAAAAGAACGTCGATGTCAAATGAGAAACCCTATCTGGAATGACAGTACAAGAGACACAGTGTAGCTGTATGATCTCCTAGACACATAGTCTTCCCATCTCATCAAATAAGAATGTCCCCCCAAAAGGAATGAAGTGGTCCACTTTAGTCAGTCGACCCACGACTACCCAAACCATGCCGCTACCTCAAGGTGACCTTGGTAATCCAAATACAAAGTCCATGGAGGCATCTTTATTATGGTATTGGTAACATCTATAAAATTCCTACAGGCTACTGGTGTGATGCCTTCACCTGCTGATAGGTGCAACACCTAGTGATAAAACATGCTATCTAACATTTCATCCCAGACCACCAATACTGGCATCACATTTGTCGATACATCTTAGAGATTCCTAGATGAACAACCCATTGAGAAGCATGGGAATCTCACATTAGTTCCCCTCTAATATTTTTAAGATCCTAGATATACCAATGTACACATAGGATAACATATCCATCAATAGACCAATTCAGAGGCAAGTCCTCACCAGAAGTACTTTATCAGAAAACCAAGCCTTTAGAATCTGATAATTTCCTAATCTTAACCTTATCAAGGAGTGAAGAGGTAACAATCAAGGTTTTAAGACAAAGAAACCCATGAATATGATGAAAATATTGATGAATATCATAAATAAGGGCCATCAATTTCCATTCATCCCTGGATTCCTGTACGGCATGCGCCTTAATTTTCTGTCTCAACGCATCGACTACTTTATTTCCCTTTATAGGTTTATAGGCAATCTCAATGTCAAAATACTGAAGGTATTGAACACATATTCACTATCTAAGATTCAAGTCACACTACTTCAAGATATATATGGGATCTTCTAGTCAATATACACCACAAAGAACTCACCGATTATATAGTATCTACAGTAGCATAAGGCATGGAAAACAGGTGTAGATAAAGGTCATGTGTCAAGTAATTTATCTCATGAGACCTCAAATTCTGAGATTTGTACAAAATGAATTTATACACAGATATTGGTACTACAACTAGATCTATTCCTAATGCATCAAAAAAATATGGTATAACCTCTACCAACCTCTAGTAGAATCGAAATCTGTGCATAAATAACCCTTCCTTTCAACTTCTGAAAGGTTTTTTCACATACTTTAGACCATAGTAACTTCACACCATTATTTATAAGACTAATAAGAGGTGAAAATGACTTGATAAGTCATATATAAAATGAATATAATATCCGAATAGTCCCATGAAAATTTGGTTATCAAACATGTTCTTGGGATTCTCCTAAGAAACCAAAACACTCACCTTCTCTAGGTTAAAAGAAACTCCTAATTCTGAGATAATATAACCCAATAAGTGATCCTTGTCTATCCAAAAGTGTCACACAATAATCTTAGTATATATATGATTCTCTCTCATTGTATTCAAAATGATCTCAAGATGTTTAGCATGGTCACTCCAAGTATGAGAATAGATGTCATTCATAAAGACCATGAAAAAAGAACCAAGATAGAGGTGGAAAACCCTATTCATCAAAGACATGAAAATGAGGGGCATATTCATAAGACTGAATACAATAATGAGATACTCATATATACTATAATTACTTTGAAAATCTACATGTGTTATATATGAATCCTTGAATTGCACATGATGATAGCATGATCTTAGGTTGATCTTTGAGAATACCCTAGATCCTCAAAGATAGTCAAAGAGATCATCTATAAAAGGCAGTGGACACCACTTATTAACTATATGATTCTTCTACTGTCTATAATACATGAATAGTCTAAGGATCCCATATATATTATTAGAAAAAAATCACAGGTGAACCCCATGAAAAAGTGTTGGTTAGGATAAAACCCTTGGCCTCTAAATCCTCCAACTATCACTTCAGACCATGGAGCTCAGTACGTTTTATCCTGTATAGAGGAATGGAAACTAGAGCATATACTAGAATAAGATCAATAAAAAACTCTACCTCTATTTTAGGAGGTAAGCTAAAAAACATATTTGGGAAAGATGTTCATGTAATGATATATCATGGGAGGAAAACTTTTCTGAGGAAACCCCTACTCCTCTAAGAAAAGACTAGCAACTTGGATAGTCACTCCACATAGCCCATGATGTTCGGGTCTAGATCTACCAACCTGGACATTACACTCACCCCTTTTAAGATAACTACTTCCCTATAGTGATATAAATAATACCCTGTGATGATAGAAGCCCACATTGGTGTGATAGGGAACGAACTATTCCATCTCGAGAATGACATATAAGCCCATCATCTTAAGGAAAAAGAGATCCCATTAAAAGGGATAAATTCCTACCTCAAGGGAGAAGTTCCTACACTGTTGTATTCCCTCTGAACACACTCTTAATGGTTTGTCTAGGGTTATCAAACCACAAAAGTACCATGTTTTTTGCCTGAGACTTTCCACGATCGATAAAGAGATGAAGGAATGAGAAGTACCTGTATCGAATAATGTAGATACAATAGTAGAGGCTACTAGAATTGAAACTCATACTATAGACAGTCATGTAATTTGATCCTAAGGTATTAGATGTAAAGTATGAAACTTAAAAAATCCATATCACTATTCCATAGCTAGACTACCCTAGGAAGGTCAGCTCTATTGGCGCTGATAATCAGAAGGATAGCTACTATGACTAGGAAATTCTCCTCAGTCTATCCTACCGGTGCTCCTCCAACTCCCTTCCTAATGCGGTGAAAATAAACCTAACCCTGAAGTTGGAGATGGTGAATATCCTATTCCTTGAGATGAAAATATAAACGCCCATAATAATATTTAAATATTACCCATACGAACTCAAGAAAAAAACTTAAGAGTGTCTCTATCAAACGGAGGCTTTAGATTAACCAACCTTTTACACTGATGGAATATAACGGAGCTTCCAGCGTTGATACTCTAGCCATCTCTACTTTAATGAGAAACCTCAAGGCTACGCTTCCTGCTAATGGAAGAAGTACCACCCTGCCTCGACACTGAACCTATGTTCCCAATACCATAAACTTCTCTCAAGTTTTGACCAATCATAAGAGACTAATTTACAATATTATAAAAGGTAGGTAGGAAAAAAACATCCACCTAAAATAAGATGGAATACTTAATCCCATCCTCAAAACATTAAGCTCATGATAGATCATCATCGACTAGAAGTAATGAAAAGCATTGAAAATCAGTAAAATTTACTGAATAGTCCATGAAAGACATAACAACCTTCTCTAGGTGCTTGAACTTACTAACTATGTCTGCTCTCAACATATGAGGGAAAAAAAATTATTGAAGGAAGTCGGGACGTCCACCCATACCATGCTCTGATGATGAAAAACCTAGGTAATCACTACCCACCGTAGTTTAGTGGAATCACAATGAATATATGTGGAAATATTTACCCTCCTCTCTGGAGAAATATTCAGATTCTTGAAGATAGAAAGGGTGGAATATATCTAGGAATCAACATCTTGTGGACCTCCATCCACCTAAAAGGTGGGAGGATGCTTCTGTTAGAACTCACGAGTCAGATCATCCATAGTGGGTGTAGTTCATGGATCACCCTACATGGAATACATCATATCTAGAAAATAATCTGGAAAGAGAACATTGGTTCTCAGATTGGGTACAATAGGTGGTGCCTCAGGTGGAACTACAAGAGTAACTACTAGTGGCTCAGGGCCCACCACCTATGGTTCGTGGTTGTCTCTACACTTCTGAAACATGGACAAATGATTTCATGCTGGAATATATCTAAAAATTTGAAGTACACACCTCAGATCATGATTTGAATATATATAGAATAATTAGTGGAAGAAGATCATAATAATAAGGGCTCACTACCCAAGATACTACCCAAAATAGCTTCTTAGAAGGCCAGATATTGGTAAGTGTTCAAGTTTAATATAAAAATGTTCCATTGGGTGAAGGGTTGAATACAATATGACTCTTAATTTACTAACAAACAGTTCATTTTATAATCAAGATTTACATTTAAAGTTTTCATTTTCTCATATACATACATTAAATTTTGATTAAATTCATCATCATTCCCAGCTAATAAAGACCCATACAATTTATAACTGAAAGTGACACCCATTTATTTTCATTCATCCTCTCTACATTTGGTCTCAGAATGTAATAGGTAATATATGATGGATCAACTCAATAAATTACTCCTTCCAACCCACTAGGGATTATACACCTCATGAATTTAAACTAGTAGTCACTCAATTATAGCCAAAGAGAAGCTCTTTTAATAAGAGGTATATAGATTATGTGGGTAGAAACTAGCTATTTAATATTCCACCATAAACCTATACATGAAAAAACTATTTATATTTATTATAACCCCTTAAATACCCAATTCCACACCCTTTAATAAAATATTATCAACATAGAAATATATAAAAACCATGGCTCACTCAACAATCACAAGAAACACAAGCAATGTAAGTAGTGAAATGCACCTATATGGCATGGAATATGCATGGAACATGAACTATAGGCTCCTATAATGACACATGTAACAATGATATTTTCTATATCAGGCCAAGGTAAATATCTATAAAGCATTTAAAATACCACAATTCATGTGGATCACCCAATGGTGAGAGTATATCAACTATAATAAGAAAAATACAAAACAATAATTTTCAATTCCTATGAAACTTGGTATTTACCCTGAATATGGGTTAGATAATCCCAGAAATAGATCATTAACAAGTTATAACATATCATAATATCATGTATATATTTCCTAAACAATAAGACAAAAAATAAAAATAAAAATGATTTGATACAAATTTGTCATGTTCTAGACCCAGATTCCACTAAAAAGTGCCCTGAGCCTGGTTGGCCATATGGCCTTAAGTGTTCCTCCCTGTACACTAGAGGTTACCGAATTGCAGTGAGGGAATATGATGTGTCCATGGAGAGACTATACTTTCATGTCAAAGTGGATCAAAATGGATATAAAATGATAGATAAATATAGGAAGCAACATCAATAGATAATACTCAAAGCAAAAGTAAGGATAAACATACATGCACTAAATAATAATCAAAATCTGGAAACGAATTCATATAAAAGATGATAATCTATGACATGTATCTATAAAATTGTAAAAAAATTTATACATGGAAGTAGTAAATACGGTCTATATAAAATAATAAAAAGGAATCCAAAAAACCCTCCAAGCATCCAAAGAACTGGCCCCATCATCTTTTACCAAGCTCTATCCTATGTATACAATCAAGATATAGTGTCTAAAGTGGGATGATTCCCATTATAAACACATTCAAACATATAATATTCCTAGGTACCATCGACATCCCTAATAGGGTGTGTGATAAATCTCAGTATTCCACCACCAACGACATCTATACCATCTAGTATTTGAATATAAACTGATAGTGTGCAGGAGTATTGTTTCATCTTTTCTTAGAATGTGTGTTCTAGTTAGGAATCACTACTTCTAGGAATTTTCCATTGGATTTATTTATAGAACCAAAAACATCAATCAATTATTTATCTGAAGGTTCCTTATTTACAAATTCATGTGTTTGTTAGGTTTGGACCTACGTTTCTTAAGAACTTACAATGATCGAGAGGATGGGAGGTCAGATTCATCAAACCCTTTTTGGGGGGAGTTATTACATACTCTAGGAATCTATTATATATTTAATATATTTTTGTGAATCCTTTTTAATTTACCAAGTATAACATAGGTTTCCCTTGAAATTTACAATCAATTAATAGCATGTGTGAAATTTAGAATCACCTGTATGTATTCAAGGTTCTTCATTAATGGAGACATCCATATGTATTTGAGGTTCTCCATCAATGGTATGCTCTCATATACTATTTAGAGATTCCTTTAACCATTTTTATGATAATATTGAGTTTTAATCCACTTAGTGGGGTACTCTGGAATTTATTGTCATCCAAGGAGATGAATGTTTGTTTTGATGTTGGGATCATTCCCATAAATTCGATACCTATATATCCTTATGAAAAGGAATCATAACCCTTTTAGTTCAGTGTTTCTTAATGGGAAACATCATACCTTTTAAGGTAATGTGACAAGGACCTAGCCATATAGTTTAATGTCATGTGGTAAGGACATCTAAGTGGAAGGTGCTTAGTCAAAGATTAGTGTGGGACTTATTCCTAATCATCCCATGGAACCTAGAAAAGATACGAGTTTCCATATTGTATTTGACCCTATTGGAAATATGTCCCAGGAAGAGAAGGGTTGTTTTGTAATGTTGGGTTTGAAACCTTAGGAAGACTTCCTATGTATCCCATTTGGATGGGAATCAAAGACCACATAGTTTAGTGGGTCTCATAAGAGAGTAAGGTCCTTTGAGATAAATGAGTTTGGGATTACTAAAAATGATGCCTTCATGATGTGGGGGTTTAATTTAAAACTTAATCCAAAGGAGGATACACATTTATGGATGAAATGAGATGAAGCTTGGGCCTTAGTAAGGCTTCTTACACATCCTGGTTTTTATGGGAATCAGAGTTCTCATAGTTCATTCAATGAGATGTTTGTGTAAATGTTGTGATCATCACAAATCTCTAAGCCCACGTGAGTCATGATCGGTGTGAGAAACTAGAGGATTTGAAAGATTCAACAAATTCACACACACTTTTACTCCTCCGTTGGCGGAAGAGGATGGGCCTATAGTGGTGATGGTGGATGAGGCCGATGCAACGAACCTTCCCTCTCTCCAATTTACATTAGATAAGGGTCCAATGTAAGGAAGGAGTGAAGGTGAAGGAAGAAGAGAGGATTGATACTAAAACCTAAAACATGAAAGGTTAGGATATTACACTAGGATGGATTCCCTAAAATTGGTCCTGGTATAGGAGGGAGATGTTGCCTTTGTTCAAAAGGAAAAGTATGTGTGAATCACACCTTTCCTACGAGGGACCTGAGGCTCTAGGTTTTAGAGATGATAAGGGATGGGCATGGAACAAACCCTAATCCTCCTAACTAGGAACTCCCCCACACTTTTCCTAGGAGAAATGTCCTTGTGACTGTAGATATAAAAACCAATAAACACTCCATGAATCCTAACCCCATTGCAAAAAAAATGTTGAAAACCTTTGAATACGGATATACCAACCCAAATAGAAGACATAATAATGTGTCCTTCCCAAAGGACTGATAGGTCAAGAGGTTTTGGTGGAGGTTTAAACATAATCACTTTCAGACAAGGGAGCCAGTGAAGAACAATCCTTTCCATGAATGAATTTTTAGAAGGCTTGATGAAAGGCTTGTATAGGATGAAGGGATAAGGTGAATCCAAGAAGGGATCCAAAGTAAGTTTCTGGTGCGTAGGTATGGGTGCACAAGTAGGATTGAGCGACTTGATGTTTACTTAAGTGATGAAAAACCTGGATGTTAAAACATGGGCGAGACTTGAATCAATCCTTAAAGAGTATTCAAAGGTATTCCCAGAAGTGGGGTGCTCAATTTCCTTTGAGTGGAATGGTTGGCACACAAGTGTTTATGATTTAGAGAGGTTGTTCACTTTAGGTGAGAAAGTGTTTTGGATTTCAAACACTAAAGGGACTGAAGTCCTATGACCCCCCTTCAATTTCTCCTCTATAGGTGTTAAAGAACTACCTTTAAGGTTTTATAAGACATGGACGAAGCACTAGGGCAACTAGAGCAGTAATTGGGATTCAGGAAAATTCATTCATTCAAATGAAGGCCCCAAGCATCTATTTATAGGAAAATATATGACCCCTGGAGAATGGTGATTGGGCGCTCAAGTGGCTTGTGCACCAGAAATGTGGTGCACAAGTACATTGCTCACTGACAGAGCCTCATCTTGACTAGGGTGGTCCAAATTTCAAGCCTTTTCAAATCTTTATTTTCTTCATGTATTTTATTTTCTTTTTTCTAAGGAATTTTCCTTTGTCAATTTTTTATCAATTTGATGGAAGAGTGTCAAAAAATCCCCCCCCCCTCAAAATTGGATCTGAAATGAAGTGGTAGTCTTATACTAAGGTAAAGTTATAAAAAAGGTCAAAACGGTTGATGTGTCATGAAAAATGATAGCATATGAGATACGAGAGTGCAAGGTGATGGAGCGTAGGTTAATCCTCATCACTTATATATAGTGGCTTCACTTCAGTGAAAATTACACTGGACTCCGGAAATCCAACTCTCTTCGCGCAAGTGTTTTTTCTCAAATTATCCTATCAGCCACGCTTCTTCTTTATGTTTTTTATTTGCATGCCAAGAATGGGGTACCATACTTGCATGCCAGATTTATACTTGTGTGATGACTCCATAATTTCTTTCCCTAATTCCTTGGTCAAATTTTCTTAATTCATTTTTCAAAAACATCCAAAATGAGATCACTTTAAAGATGAATTTTGTTCTATTTTATAGGATCAATGAATCCTAATAAAATTGGAACTACTGAAGAATGGTCTAGTAAGAGAATTGATGATATGATAAAGTTTTTTAGGAATGATTACATTGACATCTAGAACACTACTCTCCGAGATTTGGAAAATCATATGAGGAAATATCACTTAAATTTTCCAAGGAGTTTTTATTTTCCTCTATATGGTTATGTCCATTTGTAGGATGTTAACATACCCGTACCAATGAATTATATTCCAGTTTCTTAGTCTCAAGACCATACCAATTTCTTGTCTGTCAATATTTCTGTTGTGGGAACATATATAAACACTAGGACAACATCTAAGTCCCATTTCATACATCACAACCCATGTGATCCAGATTTTAAAGCACATACACCCGAGCTATAGCCACTCTTCTATTCATCCATTTTTATATATTGTTAGATAGATCAATCAAAGGGTTGGAAGAAAAATTGGGATTTTCACCCAGGAGGGGGTGTTAAACCCCCATGGATGTGGGTGTATTGGGTGCACAATACATGTGTGGAGTTTATGGATAACTTAAATGGTGTTGGGATTTATGAGGGTGTATGGGTCGGGCAAACCTATGTATATAAGAATGACGATTTCATGCTAGAGTTGCTGAGCTGATGGAGTCCCGAGACTAATTCCTTCTATTTACAACATAGAGAAGTAGGCATCTATTTGTGGATGTTCCTCTATGTATTTTTACTCACAAATGAACGGAATTTTGTCTCTAATCATCTATATCTTCATCCATGATTCCTTTTTAATTTTAATGTTAAATCTGACATCCATAATATGATATTTTCATACTGGATAACTATAATTACAATGGTAGGGATGGAATGTGCTTTTTTTAGCCAAGATAGTGGTCTTAGTGAGTGTAGTTGGCTTTTACTAGGGATACACAAACAACCCTGAAAAATTTGTATCTTTTGACTTTTTATTGCACAATATTTCCTAAACCATAGAAAATGTATGTTTAGCAAGCTAAGACTTTTAATTTTTTCTAGAATTCCCTTTGCGGGTTTTCAATCTGGTGAGTACCATGTCTTTTAAGGGAAGTTTAGAGTCATGTATATTGGACTAATAAGGCTAGTGTTTAAGCTCGAATAGCTTTGAGCATAAATTTTGAAATTAGATCCCAAATAATTCTTAGTGGATAATAATTGTTCCAATTTTCTTTAAATACTTTCAAGGGGAATATTGATTCATGATTTTTATGGCCACCAAATCTAAAACTTGATGTATAAATATAGATATCTTTTCCACGAATTAGTTTACCATTGCTTGAAAACCCCATTATGGGGGTTGTATTATGTAGGACCAACTGAGGCATATATTTTATAGGAAAACATTGGTATCTTTTGACTAAAATTCTTGTTATATAGGCAATATTTATGCAAGGCAACATAAGGTCATGTACTTTATAGTTTGGAAAAAGAGCTCTAAAAAAATTGACATTTTATTGTTGATAGACAAGGGAAATTAAGACTTGGTTGACTCAAGACCATAATAGGTGATTTTTTTCATGGAAAGAGATTTTAAGAATAAAGTTTCATCTTTGACAACATAGGCCATGAATGGAGGAAACACTCCTACACAAATTTGGTGTGTGAAGAATGACTAAAATTGTTCAGAAATGAGCCTTTTGACATTGTGTTGTGCAGTTTCAAGTCATGTTGTAAGGACTTTAGGCTATGCAGTTTCAAGTCATGCTAGAAGGACATTAGGATGTGCAGTTTCATGTCATGCTACAAGGACATTAGGCTATGTAGTTTCAATTCATGCTGTAAAGAAATTAGGGGGATTTAATTTACAGTCTTCAGCTCTGAACAAAGGATTATGAGTTTCAAATTTCTTGATAATTTGTCTAGAAATATACCACCATGTTTAAGTATGGAAATCAAGAATTATAAACTATTATTTAGGAATTTTTAGATCCAGATAATGTGATGGGAAATGGGAAAAATAAATTAGAGGAAGTCTTTTCCAAAAACGAAGTTACCATTATTTGATGAACCCGTTATGGGATCCATATTATGTAGGGCCAACTAGGGCATATGCTGCATATCCAAAAAGTGGAATCTTTTGACTGAGAGGCATGTTATGTAGGGAAACTTATTCAAGGCCACCTTGGAGCACATACTTTATAGTCAAGAAAAAGATATCTTGGGTATCAAACATTATATTGCTAAAATCCAAAGAAAATTTATGGAGATTCCTATTTTCGAAAGCATAGAGTTTGGTTTATAGAAAAATATCCCTAAATGTAGAAAGTGTATTTCCAATCATGATTTTAAAAGAAAAGGAGTAATTGGTTCTCTAGGACGGTCTAACCCAACCGTAGGATGTATAGTGTCTGTAGTTTTGAGTCATGCGACTAGGACCAGAATATTATGGAAACAATGGATGATATATGGTCAAATGATCCAAGGTTATTTAAAAATTATTTGACTATACAGAGAGGGAAAATGTTTAAAGCATGGTCTTGGAGACTTTCAAATCGAGATAAAGGTAATGGGACAAATAAATAGATGACTTCTTTAAGATTTAGATTATTATATATTTTTATCAAAGTTTGAAGGGGATATAAGATACTTTTTCCAAGAACAAAGTTACCATTTTTTGAAAAAACCCATTATGGGGGATTTATTATGTAGGTATAATTGAGGCATATACTGCATAGAAAAACATTATCATCTTTTGAATGAAAGTACTACTATGTAGGCAACTTATTCAAGGCCACCTAGGGGAAAGTACTGCATAGTCAAGAAAAAGAGCTCTCAAATATTAGAAAATCTGCCACCAAAAACCATAAGAATGATTATGAAGATCTAAAAGTATTAATTATTAAGAGTCTAAAATACAAAAAAGGGGTAATGATCAATGTACATGAGAAATATTTTAATCCATATTGGCCATGATCTTAGATTACCTTACATAGATCTAACTCATATGTAAAATGGGGACATTTTTTGTTTCCTTGGTGGGATCTCTAAGGAGAGGACCCAAAATGAAGACTCCCACATAGATTGTTAAATAAATGTGGAAGAGAGATAAAAAAATTTATCATAGGGCTGGGACTAGAATCTAAGGCCTAGTTTTCACTATTTATCTCAATGGTATGAGAATCAATCCATACATAGTTCTTTGGGTACTTTTCAGTTTAATGTCATGCAACAAGGACATTATGCTGTGCAGTTTAGCATCATGCAGTGAGGACATGAAGTGATTCTGATGTGAAAAGGAATATTGTGAATGGACTAGAGAATTTAACTTAGGTGTCACTATATATCTCATATGGATGAGAATGAAGCCACTTGTAGTTCTTGAAACATTCCCTATGCAGGTTTGATTCATACAGACAAGGAATAACAGTTTTTTTATCATGGCTGGGCCCAAGATTGGAGATCTAGGTATATCTATGTATCCCATTGATATGATAATCAAGACAAGCGTAGTTCTTGATATAATCATTCCCTACACCAATTGAGTTTTATGTGAGAGACATGACTTTTAACACATTCTAGAATAATGGTTAAACTTAAGACATAAGATGGTATGAAGATCAAAATATGTATCTTGGAAGAGTACTTTGCATATATTTGGTTCGTATACTGAAATAAAAAGGGAAATAAATTTCTTTATGGTTGTATCTGAGCCAAAAATTGGAGATCCAGGCATCTCTACATATCCCATTGAAATGAGAATCAAGACACACATAGTTCTTGAAAGATTCACTATGCAGGTTTGATTCATACACACAGGGAATAAAGAGATAATTTTCTTTGTCATGTCTCGACCCAAGATTGGAGATATAGGCTTCTCTACATATCTCATTAAAATGAGAATCAATCCATACGTAGTTCTTGAAATGAGGTCTCTATGAAAATATGATTCAAACATAGGGAGAAATGGAACTCATGTTATACCAAGGAGTAGCAATGATGTGAGTAATTCTTGCACATAAAATCTATTCATTTTTTAAAGAACTGCAATGAATACCAATTTGTGGTATCTTATTGGATTTCTTAATGTCAAATGAAGAAGATGTTAACCATACAATTTAATGTCGTGTAGTGAGGAAAAATGATGTCATGCAGTTTAACATCATGTGACAAGGACAAAGATGCTACGTATTTTAACATCATGCAACATGGAAACATATCGTTATTTTGTAGTTTAATGTCTTGTAATGAGGAAATTGTGTTGTGCAGTTTAGAGTCATGCAGTGAGGACATTGTGATGTGCAGTTTCAATTCATGCAATAAGTAAAAAATGTTGGGTGATTACAAAAACTACTTCATCAAAAATATTTCATTGGTTGGAGTGGTAATAAGTTCTCCACCAATTGAGATTAGGGAATAAGCTCCATTAGAGTAGACCTTATGTACAGAGTATGTTCCTTCCCACATTGTCTCAAGTTTTGGAGGATTCTTTCCTAGTATCAACAGAGTCCTGAAGACTAATACAAATTATCCTTGAAGAAATGACTAGAGTCAGACTTTCTTGTTAAAATATTGTGCTATTATATTCTGATAGACTTCCAAATGATGTATGGTATGCAATCTCTTTTCTTCTAATCATTCCGACTCACCAAATTGCTTTTGAGACTATTCATCTACATATAAATGATCATAGATTGAAAATTAGAGTGAAGGTAATTGAATTTCAATAGGAAAACATGATTATGTTCTATACACCAATGAGTATGGAGTTTCTTGAGTGGAATTACAGGTAGAAGTTTGATAATACCATAAAGCATGCGAAAGTTTATCAAGATATTATTTCTTATCTTTATCCACCATTTTCTAGAGTATATTTGATATGGTATTATTGAAATCCTCTATCTATCCATTGGATGTTGCATGATAGTGAGATGAATGGTTGGATTTGATATTGTGCTCCTGATATAAATTCATTACCACAACAGAATAGAAATTGGGGACATTTTCCATTAATATGGTATGAGAGACACTAAATCTGGTAATGATATTAGATTTGACAAAGATAAAAATGATTTTGACTCTGACATCTTCGATATATATCGCCTTATCCCATTTGGAGAAGAAATCAGTAGTAGTAAGAATATACTTTAACTAATTAGCCATAGTAGGAGGATAAGGTCCTACAACATCCATTCCCCATGTAGAAAATGGCCAAGCGTATTTAGCTGTATGTAGAAACTCTGGGGGTTGATGAATGAATTTGGAATGCACTGGGTAGGGATGAAATTTCTTGGTGTAATCTATGCAATCCTGTGTCATTGAAGGATAAAAGTATCCAAGCCTTCATATTTGATCAGAAAGCATATTCCCCGACTGGTGAGTACCACAAGATCCTGCATGTACTTCTTTCATGATAACTGTAGTTTCTTCTCTATAAATACACCTGAAGAGGACTCGATCAAAGCCTTGTTTGTAGAAGATCTTCTGGTGATCTGGGAACTCATAAAGAGTGAAATTAGACACTCATTTATAGATTTTTTCTTTCCTAGATCTATCAATTGGAAGTGATCCATTTTGAAGGTATTCCATGATAGGTTTCATCCATCCTATAATATGACCATTAAGCTCAAAAATAAGGCTAATTTCATTAATTTCCTCCATTCTAGTTTGAACAAATGGAAAAACCATGCGACCATGGGAAATACTAATGATTGTATCATCCTAATTTGGATCTGTCTGGGCAGTGGATGCATTAGCCAATGCATCATCTTGGGCATTTTGTGATCGTGGTACATAAGACAATGTTGTCTCAGAGGAAAATTCAGACATTAATCCTCTAACATAATCAAAAAAAGAGATTAACTCTTATTTTAAAATAGCATAATTCACATTGATCTATTTGATTACCAATTATGAATCACCTTTCACTTTCAGGTGATTCACTTGTGCTTGGAGTGCTTATTACAAGCCTATAATGAGAGATTGATATTCTACCTAATTGTTGGCACTTTCTTCTTATAATAAAAAGAAATATGGAAACAATGCTTTTTATGGAGAAATAAGCACAATTCCTAACCCAATTTTTTTTGAGTTTAGTGTTTTCCATTCTCATCACCATTGGACTTCTAGAACCACTATCAAAGAACATTTCCCATGTTTGGGGATTATCTTGAATAGAGTACATTTCTTCATCATGAAGTTCAGTATTCAAAGATGTATTTTCTGTAGATGGGTGTTCAGCAAGGAAGTCTGGCAATGCTTGGACTTTTTATTACATTCTAAGGAAAAAAATGGATATCGAACTGTTGAAAAATAACTACCCACCATGCCAAAGAACCTATAAGAATAAGATGAATAAGGATAAATTTGATCGGGTTATTTCAAGACACCAAGTGTACCTTGTGATGTTGTAGGTAGTGCCTCATCTTTTGAACTACAAAGATTAATGCTAAGAATCACTTCTCAATACTTGAATATCAAGTCTCTATTTCAAGCATGGTTTCAACGAGATAGTGAAGGCAATTTTCATTCCCGACATCATTCTTTTGTACAAGGAAAGAACCCAATGATCGCTCTAAAGCTATCACATATAGAATAAGCATATTTACTTAAAAAGGTGGCATTAATACTGATAGACTCGGGAGATATTTCTTGAGGGTATCAAATGCCTCTTAGAAGTCTTCAGTCTATTGATATGTAACTCCTTTTTTCATTAATCTGTTGAAGGGTAAACACTTGCCTTCCAAATTGGTGATAAAGCACTGAATATAGGAAAAATGTCCTTAAAGTCCTCTTAATTCCTTCAAATTTTGAGGAGGTGTCATGCCAATGATTTCTTTTTTATTCTCAGGATCAAATTTGATGCCCTGATGATTTTCTAGAGGTTTCCTAGAAAGCACATTTTAGGGATTCATCTTCAAATTACGTTGTAAAATATTACTAAATATGGTCTCCAGATCAGTCAAGTGATCAGAACAGTGTCTAGATTTAACCAATATATCATCCATATAACATTTGAAAATTTTTTCCAGGAAGCATTTAACGATATGGTGCATGTCATGTTGATATGTTTCACCTACATTATTTAAGACAAACGGCATTACCCGATAGAAAAACACACCTTGAGGGGATCTGAGGGCTATAAACTCCTCATCTTCTAGGGATATTCAAATTTGGCTATACCCAGAGTATCCATCCACAAAGGAGAGAGCTTCATAACCAGCTATTTCATCAATTAAAATTTTTGTGATTGGAACCGGGAAGTCATCTTTGGGACAATTCCAGTTAAGATCTCAGAAATCAATTCAAAATATGATTTTCCCATTCTTATTTTTCACTATGAAAATGCTATCCAGTGATTTGGGATATTTCACCTCCCTAAAAAATTATCTTTGATAAGATTATCAACTTTAGCTTCAATTTTAGAGGCATGAGTTGGATGTGTTCTTATTTCTGTCTGCTTAAATCCTTGATGGTCTTTTGGAAAACCCAAATGATGGGTGGCCACATCAGGATTAAGGCTTGTTATTTCTGTACAGTTCCCAAAAAATATATCTCGATGTTTATTTAGAAATAAAGCATACATCTCTTTCTCTTCATAAGTCATGACAACACTAATTAGAGTAGGGCGTGGATCTTCTTCTGTACCCAGAATTATTTCTTCGAGCTCATCCACAGTGGTGGAGACAACTTCCTCAAATGTGGGAGGGGCATCCATGAGATCTTCTTGTTCTTTTTCCTCATGTGTCACTACTTCTATTTCTATTTTAAGGGTAGGTGATGAAGCAAAACTTTCAGATCTAGGGGAGGAGTTATTATTTAAACATCATAAAGAAGAGGAAAACATTTCCGGACCTACTGATGATGAATGGCCTTCTTAGAGCATTGAAGAGAGAACGATGGGTTGGTAATCAACACACTTGTCTTCCTCTATTAATGAGACAACTTCTTCTAGCCTGATTGATGAAGCGAAGACTTATTAAAGGTCGGTGGATGAAATCAAGATGTCTCCATTTAAGCTTTTACTATCAACAACTTATCCCATCACGTTAGGCTCAATTTCCACAACAGAAATTATGAAAGTCTCCAGACGAGTGCTTGAATTTGGGTTTATCCTTTCAATTTGATTAAAAGGATACATGTAATCTATACCCAAATGTTTTAATGGGTTAGATGGGATCTTTTCCAAACCATTCATATAATTGATTCTTATTACATATTTTTCCATGGACCTCATTCCGTTTGTGTGATAGAATTATACCTTAATATACTATGATTCACACATTTTTAAAAAATCCTTGTCACCATAAAATGTCCCAATTTGACCATTAAATCAATAACTTAGGCATCGGTGGTATGATGAAGGAGTCGCTGTATGTCACGGCCCGTCCTCGGGGCCCGTACCGTGACTACCCGAAGCCCGCTTTCCATAGGCTAGAGGCTGGCGACTAGCACCAAAGGCATAAATCCCGATAATAGGGGAAGACATTGCCTTTATAAAGTAAACAAAAAGCACAGAGTAAGCAAGAAGAAGTAAACACTAAGTAAAATTAGTACAATAGTAAGTGCTGGAAAGTAAATGGGCCAGAATACAAACCCAAATGAAAGTAAAGTACAACTGAAATGAAAGTACAACAACTGAAAAGTAGGCAGCGAGTCCAAGCCATCCTCTGGAAATCCCACCTAAAGGGTGGGTACAGATAGCCTCCTCAGATCCTCGGGTCCAGCCGTCCGCTCCGTGTACGTCCAGCCCAGTGGTCCACCTCCAGGTACCGTCTTGCTCTACAATTCTTAACCACGATCAGCGCTGTCCGTCAACTGCATCCAACACAACGTAGTGCAGGCATAGCCTGTGCAGGGGTGAGTTTACGCTACTCAGTAGGGACCCCGAGACCCTCGAAGGTCTCCCAGAATCCATGAAGGATAATCCACAAAGGGAAGATACAATCACGAAGTAACAACCAACTCTACATAGGTATATGCCTATACATATACCTAAGTCATCAATTCCAGCTCAACTCCAACATCCGAGCCCAAGTTCGATCTAGTCCACATAGGATAGCACAATCCAATCCACACAGGATAACATAACCCAATCCACACAGGATAGCAAAACAATAATATCGAAGATAATGATTGAAAGTCAAGACTCATCTCACACAGGTATACATCATTTGCAAAGCAAAAGAGATGATCAGATGTAGTAACTGATTCATCTAGCTGGGACCCACATAGGATACTAGACCAGCTAAGCTGTCGGACCCACGTAGGATACTATTCCAGCTACTCTGTCGGACCCATGTAGGATACTACAATAGAGGTCAAATACTATCGGACCGACGTAGGATATAAGAACAGTAGTCATGTACTGTTGGACCCACATAGGATACAAGAAAAGTAGTCATCACCGTCGAACCCACGGAGGATTCCAGTACGGTCGTCGTCGCTGCCGAACCCACGAAGGATCCCTGTACATTCGTCATCATCCTCGCAATCGCAGCCAGCTCTAGGGTTCCCGCACACAGCATGATCGATTCTGGTAGGGTCCGCTACACGATCCAAGGGGTCGATACATCAACTGACACGTAGTCCGGAGTTGATGTATCCCAAAGTTCCTTCTCGACAAAAGGAACTCAACGTGACAGACGTCGCGTCAATCGGACGCCCAGTCTGAGAGTTATTGACTTTTTCATCCCAGGGGTCCAGTTGGTTTTTAAAGTCAAAACCAACCCAAACGTACTCCAACTGCATCCAAACCTCGAGCGGAGTGAGCCAAAAGGTCTGTTTCACCAAGAGGAAACCAACAAAGTTGACGACATGTCAATCGGACATCCGAAGCTCAACTTATAAACGTCTCCGCTCCGAAGGCCCGGTTGGTTTTGTGTTCGAACCAACCCGACCATAACCCAATTTCTCCAAAACCTTGAGTGTAATATACCAAAATGACCGTCTCGATCCAAGTATCGCATTGCAACTGACGGTGCGTCTATCGAAGGTCCGTAGCCTAAGTCATGGATCTTTGAATGAAACTGTCCGATTTTAGGGGGTTTTGGGCCCGAACCGACCCGACCCAAGACCCCCTGGGTCGGCCCGAATCGGGTCGATCTGACCCGGGTCCGGGTCCAGCCCAGTTGGGCACAACCCAGCCAAGGCGGCGCGACACATCCCGTCTTGGTGGCGCGGCGCGGCCCGTCCCGGCGGCACGGCCCGACCCAACGTGGGCAGTCTGGCCCGGCGCGGCCGGTCCGGCCCATCGCAGCCGGTTCGGTGCTGGCCAAGCGGGGTGGCTCGGCGCTGGCCCAGCGGATGCGGAAATGGGGCGCCACCCCCTTTATTGAGAAACGTCCCCCATGGGGGGCCCACCTCTTGCCAGCCAGGGGTTACGAGCCCCGTATTTTCCGAACAGCCGACCTAGTTGGCCGGCCGGTGTGCCGCTGCAGGACCCCCGCTCCGGCCGCGACCCCTTTTGGCTTCAACGGCGTGGCGCGACGACGCGGCGCTCCTGCGTCGAGGACCGCACCGGCCGCGGTTCCCTCGTTCCTGCGCGGTGCAACGACACTGCACCGCCTCTATTCCAAACCATTGCAAAAAAAAAAATTAACAACCATAGGGAGGAGGTTCGGCCGTGTTCGTTCGGTCCGACCTCCTCCCGTTATCATGATAACAGGCAGCTTGAAAATTAAATACACAACTTCGACAAAGCAAAGCACAAATTTAATCCATTAAATTTGAACTTAAAACCCCTACCCCGAAGAAGTCGTTGAAAGAAGATTCTCACGGAAAACGGCGTCACGAGGGTGTTTTGTTGACAGTTTTGGCGAGCGTCCAAGAAGAGGATGTCATATCACACCGGCTATAGAAAAGGGAGAGATTGGCACGTCATCTCTCCTTGGTGCTCCGATGTTTTTCGCGTTCTTCAACGAGGAAGAAGATGTTCTTCAAGACCGCAAGAGTTCTCTCCTCTATTCCACACAACGAATCCACCAATAATAAAATAAGACCTTGTCTTATTTTATTCACACAAACACATTCCAAAATTAATTTTAAATTCAAAAGATCTCATTCAATTAATTAATATAACTGAAGAGCATTTAACAAACAAATTAAATGCGAGAGTTGACATGTCATTAAGAGGGGAAGTGGGTGAGTTACACAAATAAATTGCGAGAGGGAGGTTTAATGGAATTGAAAGGGTGGGTCTCATGTGGGATCCACTTCACTAATATCCTACCTAGTGAAGTTAGGATGTAGTGGTTCACACTCCAACTTCCCTGCATAGGTTATAACTACTTAGAATAGAAATAAAAATTATAGCACAAATTTTTATTTCACTCTTCAGTTAACCCATTTATTTATCAACCTCACCCGAGAAAACGCAACTCCAAGAAAGGTCTTCCTAAGCAATTACCGGCACTTCTGTTTCATCGGTTCCCTCAAATTTCGATTCCGGGCACTAGTTCAAAAGTTAGGAAAACCCGCTCGTTCGTTCACTGAACGTACTCGAGCTAATCTTCGGAAATTGATTCAGGACACACCAGGCCTCGGAATCAAGTGCTGTCAGAAACTGCACACTCGTAAAATCCCAAAGAAAAATAAGAAAAATATTTCTTTTGAAATTTACAGGTATTTGCGTTACTCCCACCTCAGGGCTTTACGTCCCCGTAAAGATACATCACAAACTAGGGGAACAGGTGAGGGTACTGTGCACGCATCTAAGCCTCCCACTCCCATGTGCTCTCCTGGAGGTTCCCATGCTGCCACCTGATGCGCACTAAAGGAATCGACCGCCCATGTAGGACCCACTCCTATCGATCCTCGATCTCCACCGGGACCTTTGCGAAAGTCACCACATCATCAATGTCCAGCTCCCCATGGTCGATGATATGCGTCGGGCCGTGCACGTATCTCATCAGTTGAGATATGTGGAAGATGTCGTGCACCCGGTGCAACTGAGGTGGTAGATCCAGGCGATAAGCCACCTTTCCTATCTTGCTAGGAACCTAGAATGGTCCGATGAAGCACGGAGACAACTTGCCTCCCTGGCTAAATCTCCGTAATCCACATCGATGTGAGACCCGTAGGAAGACGTGGTTGCCATCCTCAAACTCTAGTGGTCTCCGCCTCCTGTCAGCATAAGACTTCTGTCGGCTCTGAGATATCCTTATCTTCTCCTGGATGACCTGGAACTTCTCTGTCATGGCCTGGATCATCTATGGTCCCACAACTGCTGACTCCCCAGGGTCTGTCCAGCACATCGGTGATCTGCAAGGTCGGTCGTACAATGCCTCGTATGGTGCCATCCCGATGGTGGAGTTGTAGCTGTTGTTGTACGCAAACTTCACCAAGGGTAGGTGGTCCTCCCAGATGTGACCAAAGTCGAGGACACATGCACGGAGCATGTCCTTGAGAGTCTGAATGGTCCTCTCTGTCTGACCATCCATCTGAGGGTGAAAGGTGGTGCTCAGACGTAGCTACGTCCCGAATGCCTCCTGAAACCCCTTCCAAATACGGAAAGTAAAATGAGCATCTAGATTAGATATTATAGATGATGGAACACCATGAAGCCGTACGATCTCCTGAACATAGTGGCGTCCCAAGCTCTCCACCGATCCCTACTCTCTGATGGGTAAGAAGTGGGCCGACTTGGTGAGTCGGTCGGCAATCACCCAAATGGAGTCGTGAACTCTAGAATTACTTGGAAGTCCAGCCATTAAATCCATAGATATCCCACCCCACTTCCACTCCAGGGCCTCCAAGGGTTGTACCAAGCCTACTGGTACCTGGTGCTCCGCCTTCACCTACTGGCAGGCGAGGCATCGAGAAATGAACTCTGCTATAACCTTCTTCATACCTGGCCACCAGTGTTGTCGTCTGCGATCCTGGTACATCTTCGCCACTCCTAGATATACCGTTAAAGGTGAAGTGTGGAACTCTCTCAGAACCTCCTCCTGTAAGGAATCCAGTACCATGGTACGTCCTCTGAAAAGGATGACGTGCTCTCCTCCCATAGAGAATCCATCAGGTGCCTATCCTGAGGATATCTGTGCACGCCATGCCTCACAGTCAACGTCCCCACACTGCGCCTCTCTGACCCACTGTAGTAGTAGAGGAGTGACTATGAGTAACTGTAGAAAGTCTGCTCCATCTCTATCTACGAAGGATATTTGCAAAGCAGCTAGATGCTCTGTCACCTCCCCAAGTAGATGAATGCTCGTCCTCCTGCTGAGAGCATCGGCTACTACGTTCCCCTTTCCAGGAGTATAGACTATCTCAAAGTCATAGTCCTGGAGGAACTCGAGCCATCTCCACTGTCTTAGTTTCAGGTCCTTCGGCGAGAGGATGTACCTGAGACTCTGGTGGTTAGAATAGACTGTAAAGCGCTCTCCCATCAGATAGTGTCGCCAGATCTTCAAGGCAAATACCATTGCTGCTAACTCTAGGTCAGGGGTAGCGTAGTTCTACTCGTGCTGCCTCAACTGTCGTGATCCATATGCAATCACTGCCTGCTCTTGCATCAGGACACACCCAAGTCTAGTCCCTGATGCATCACAGTAGACTACGTACCCTACTCCCTCCTCCGGTAGCCTCAAGATAGGTGCGCTGGTCAATCTCTGTCTCAGCTCCTAGAAGCTCTGCTAACATCTATCTGGCCACACGAAGGGTTTCCCCTTCTTCTTCAAAGTTGAAAGTGGTGACATAACTCTAGATAAGTCTGGCATGAATCTCCAGTAGTACCCAGCTAGACCCAATAAACTCCACACCTCTGTCACACTTCTGGGTGGATCCTAAGCCAGCACTGCCTCGATCTTTGCAGGATCCACCGCAACTCCCGCCTCAGAGATGACATGTCCTAAGAAGTTGACCTCATTTATCCAAAACTGACACTTTGCGAGCTTATCATAAAGCTGGTGCTCTCGGAGTGTGTCCACTACAACCCGCAAGTGGTAGGCGTGCTCCTCCTCAGAAGTCGAGTATATCAATATGTCGTCGATGAAGACCACGACAAATCGATCAAGGTAAGGCTGAAAGATCCTGTTCTTGAGGCTCATGAACACTTCTGGAGCATTGGTTACACCTAAAAGCATAACCAAGAACTCATAGTGGCCATACCGACATCTAAAGGCCGTCTTCTGCGCATCCTTGTCCCAAACTCTGAGCTGATGATAGCCTGACCTGAGGTCTATCTTCGAGAACCACCGTGCTCCCTTGAGCTGATCGAAGAGGTAGTCAATCCTCAGTAGCAGATGCTTGTTCCTCACGGTCACCTAGTTCAAGCGACGATAGTCGAAACACATTCGGAAGCTCTCATCCGCCTTCTTGGCGAACAAAATCGGGGAAGCCCAGGGTGAAACACTGGGTCGAATGAATCCCTTGTCCTGCAAGACCTCCAACTATACCCGTAGCTCTCGAAGCTCAGTGAGAGCCATCCGATATACTGGAGTGGATATCAGGTCTGTACTGGGGTATAGGTCAATATAAAAGTCTACCTCTCTGCAAGGAGGTAGTCCTGGAACGTCGTCTGGAAAAACTTCTGCATACTGATCCACCACTACAGGAAAACATGGACTCTGCACGTCAACTGCTCCTAGGATGAGGCTAGCCAACTGATGAGTGATCAGTTGTCCTCTCCTATGCGTGAGTTCTTCCTACACTGTAAAGGCTCCCTTCTCACCGATGAAGGTGAACCTGCTCCCATCGGTGTGAACACACCTCACTTTGTGCCTAATACAGTCGATATGAGCATGGACTGTAGATAACCAATCCATGCCCAAGATGATGTCGTAAGGACTCGACGCCGCTACAAGAAGATCCAAGCCGAAGCTCTCGCCTCCTATATTAAGCTCACACTGCCAGCACCAGTGCGTAATCGTCGAGTCTGCTCCCGTAAGAGTCTCTAGACGTAAAGATCGAGCCAACGGCTCCGTCAGAATCTCTGAGCTCCGAACAAGGGCAGCGACAATAAAAGAATGAATCGATCCTTTGTCTATAAGAACTGCAACAAGGGTGGATTAGACATAGATAGTACCTTGAATCATCTCTGGTGCACCGTGGTCGTAGGCCTCCGCTGCCTGAAGCTGAGCCTGCCTCTGCCCGCTAGTTCCCTGTGGTCGGTGTGGACCTCCTAGTGGTGGTGGTGGTAAAGCCTCAAAGCATCGCCCACAACCTGCTGCTCAGCTGGCTCCTCTGCCTCGTCCACCTTCTCCCTGTGGACCGCCATGGTCAACCCTCTACCTCTACCTGGGTGGCCCCTCAACCATCTGCTGTTCCTCTACACAGCGGGTCGGGTAGTCACGAGCCATGTGGCCCTGCCCACTGCATGCGTAGCACTGTCTGCTCCTCGTATGACTGGCTCTGCGACGTGTGCCCCACACCTCTGAGCCAGTGTCCTGAGGTCGTCCACCTGATGGTATGGTCCACCTGGACCCCTGTGACATCCGTCGCCTGCCAGCTGCAGAAGACTCAGCTACATGCCGCCCTGCGGTAGGTCTTGCTTCTGGTGAAGGCTCAGCAAGAAAACTATCTATGAGAAGGGATCACTCCAGTACTCCTGCCTGCGTCAGAATACTGAGGGAGATCATCGATGCCCTGATCTCATTCCTTAGTCTCTACTCGAAGGTCCGGACTCGAAAGAATGGGTCCCGTACCATGTCCGTCGAATAGCGCGAGAGATCGGTAAATCTTGTCGAGTACTGGGCTACCGTCATGCTGCCCTTCCGCAACTGTAGTAGCTACTGAATGCACACCGCATGGATGGTGGCTGGGACGAACTCTGAGCGGAAGAGGCTCTCAAAGTCCATCCAAAGGAGAGATGCCTCGTCGTGCACCTGGAGCATCATGCTTCACCATCTGCCTGCTGCCGCGTGCAGGAGACTCACTGCAAGGATAACCATGAGGTCAACTGGTGTCCCCACTAACCTGAAAACTCGTACAACAGCCTCTAGCCAATCCTCAGCTGCTTGAGGGTCCGTCTCCCCGCGGAACCTGGGCGGTCTCTGACACTGAAACTCGTGCAGTGCACTAAGGAAACATGCACTCTCAGTGTCTGGGGCTAGTGGCATCCGCAGCTCGGTGGTTAGAGGTACCGCCTGTGCCTCCGCTGTAAAAGGGCCCTGCAGCGAGGCCTCATCGCTCGGTGGGCTGTCATCTCGTACAAAGTTCTGAACCCTAGCTAGCTGCCGTCGTGGGGCCATCCTGAAAATAAACAGGTGTTCCACGGTCAATACAGTATACATGGTGAGTTGACACAAAGTAAACTTTTGAAACACACATGCAATCAATGTTTTCGTGCACTGAGTCGGAAATCAGAAGTCGGGGTCCTGGTGTATGGATACGTCAGCCGCCGCACCAACACTGGACTCCCTGGACTGATAACCACAATCTATACCCTTAACACTATTGCTTCACATAGAAGAAAGTTCTGAGTCCTGAGTTATATTGTAGAACCGAACTCCTCTGATACCGATTTTTCACGACCCGTCCTCGGGGCCCGTGCTGTGACTACCCCAAGCCCTCCTTCCATAGGCCAGGGGCTGGCAACTAGAACCAAAAGCATAAATCCCAACAATAGGGGAAGGAATTGCCTTTATAAAGTAAACAAACACCACAGAGTAAGCAAGAAGAAGTAAACACTAAGTAAACTGAGTACAATAGAAAGTGCTAGAAAGTAAATGGGCCAGAATACAAACCCAACTGAAAGTAAAGTACAACTGAAATGAAAGTACAACAACTGAAAAGTAGGCAGAGAGTCCTAGACATTCTTTGGAAATCCCACCTGAAGGGTGGGTACAGATAGCCTCCTCAACTCCTCGGGTCCAGCCATCCGCTCCGTGTACATCCCCCCCAGTGGTCCACCTCCAGGTACCGTCTTGATCTACAAGCCTCAACCACGATTAGCACTGTCCGTTGTCTGCATCCAACACAATGTAGTGCAGGCACATCCCGTGTAGGGGTGAATATACGCTACTCAGTAGGGACCCCGAGACCCCTGAAGGTCTCCCAGAATCCACTAAGGATAATCCACAAAGTAAAGATACAATCACGAAGTAACAACCAACTCTACTTAGGTATATGCCCATACATATAGCTAAGTCATCAATTCCAACTCGACTCCAACATCTGAGCCCAAGTTCGATCTAGTCCACACAGGATAACACAATCCAATCAACACAGGATAACATAACCCAATCCACACAGGATAGAAAAACAATCATATCGAAGATAATGATTGAAAGTCAAGACTCAGCTCACACAGGTATACATCATTTGAAAATCAAAAGAGAAGATCATATGTAGTTACTGATTCATATAGCCGGGACCCACGTAGGATACTAGACCAGCTAAGCTATCGGATCCACGTAGGATACTAGTCCAGCTACTTTGTTGGACCCACGTAGGATACTACAACAGAGGTCAAATACTGCCGGACCCACGTAGGATACAAGAACAGTAGTCACGTACTTCCGGACCCACATCGGATACAAGAACAGTAGTCATCGCCGTCGAACCCACGGAGGATTCCAGTACGGTCTTCGTCGCTGCTGAACCCACGGAGGATCCCAGTACAGTTGCCATCATCATTACAGTTGCCATCATCATTGCTGTCGCAGCCAACTCTAGGGTTCCCGCACACAGCATGTTCGATTCAGGGAGGGTCCGCGCCACGATCCAAGGGGTTGATACATCAATTGACACGTAGTCCGGAGTTTATGTATCCCAAAGTTCCGTCTCGACAAAAGGAACTCAACGTGACAGACGACGCGTCAATCGGACGCCCGGTCTGAGAGTTATTAGTTTTTTCGTCCCAGGGGCCCAGTTGGTTATTTAAGTCAAAACCAACCCGACCATACTCCAACTACGTCCAAGCCTCAAGCAGAGTAATCCAAAAGGTCTGTATCACCAAGAGGAAACCAACAAAGTCGACGTCAGGTCAATCGGACGTCCGGATCTCAAGTTATAAGCATTTCCACTCTGAAGGCCCGGTTGGTTTCGTGTTCGAACCAACCCAGACGTACCCCATATTATTTGAAACCTTCAGTGTAATATACTAAAATGACCGTCTCGATCCAAGGATCACATCGCAACTGACAGTGCGTCGATCTGAGGTCCGTAGCCCATGTTATGGGTCTTTGAACGAAACTATCCGATTTTAGGGGGTTTTGGGCCCTGACCGACCCGGCCCAAGATCCCCTGGGACAGCCCAAACCGGGCGACCCGACCCAGGTCCGGGTCCGACCCAATTGAGCGCGTCCCGGCGCGGCCGGTCCGGACCAGCGCGGTCGGTTCGGCGTTGGCCGAGCGGGGCGGCTCAGCGCTGGGCGAGCGGACTCGGAAACGGGGCTCCACCCCCTTGATTGAGAAACGTCCCCCATGGGGGGCCCACCTCTTGCCAGCCGGGAGTTACGACCCCTGGATTTTCCGAACGTCCAGTCGATTTGGCTTGCCGGTGTGCCGCCGAGGGACCCCCGCGGGTCCCGCCTTCCATGCACCAGTGGCCGGCGGTTCCAGCTGCCGCTCCCTGCACCGCTGCGACCTTAAGCCGTGGCCTTGTCTGACTGGTGCGACACGATGGCGCCACGCCCCTCCGCCGTGGCCCCACTCCGGCCGTAGCCTCTTTTGGCTTCAACAGCGCGGCGCGACGGCACCGCGGCCCACACTGGCTGCGGTTCCCTCGTTTCCGCGCGGTGCGACGGCACCGCGCCACCTCCGTTCCAAACCATAGAAAAAAAATTAACAACCATAGGGAGGAGGTTCAGTCGTGTTCATGCGGTCCGACCTCCTCCCGTTATCATGATAACAGGTGACTTGAAAATTAAATAAACAACTTCGACAAAGTAAAGCACAAATTTAATCCATTAAATTTGAACTTAAAACCCCTGCCTCGAAGAAGTCGTTGAAAAAAGATTATCGCGGAAAACGAAATAGCGAGGGTGGTTCGTTGACGGCATTGGCCAGCGTCCAAGAAAAGGATGTCATCTCACACCAGCTGCAGAGAAGGGAGAGATAGGCACGTCGTCTCTCCTTGGTTCTACGGCGTTCTTCACATTCTTCAACGAGGAATAAGATGTTCTTCAATACCGCAAGAGTTCTCTCCTCTATTCCACACAACGAATCCACCAACAATAAAATAATACCTTGTATTATTTTATTCACACACACACATGCCAACATTAATTTGAAATTCAAAAGATCTCATTCAATTAATTAACTTAACTAAAGAGCATTTAACAAACAAATTAAATGCGAGAGTTGACCTGTTATTAAGAGGGGAAGTGGGTGAGTTACACAAATAAATTGCAAGAGGGAGGTTTAATAGAATTGAAGGGGTGGGGCTCATGTGGGACCCACTTCACTAGTATCCTACCTAGTGAAGTTAGGATATAGTGGGTCCCACTCCAACTTCCCTGCATCGGTTATAACTACTTAGAATAGAAATAAAAATTGTAGCACAAATTTTTATTTCACTCTTCAGTTAACCCATTTATTTATCAACCTCACCCGAGTAAACGAAACTCCAAAAAAGTTATTCCTAAGCAATTACCGACACTGCGGTTTAATCGGTGCCCTCAGATTTCGATTCCGGGCACTGGTTCAAAATTTAGGAAAACCCGCTCGTTCGTTCATTGAACGTACCTGAGCTAAACTTCATAAATTGATTCCGAGCACACCAGGCCTCAGAATTAGGTGCCGTCAGAAACTGTGTACTCGTAAAATCTCAAAGAAAAATAAGAAAAAAATTTCCCTTGAAATTTATGGGTATATACACTACATGTTGATGTATCCAATTCCATCCAAGCATAATGTAAAATGTTGTGTCTTGTTAGACAAATATGACATCTGATTTAGAAACAAGATCCAAAAACCGAGTTCTAAGTGTAATCACTCATAGAGGTTCTTGTTCATTATTTCCATAACCTTGAAACATAAAAGTGGAAGGAGATAAGTCAGATTCATTGAGACCAAATTGAATAAGTGTAAAGATGTGACTGAGGTTGAATCATGAGGAATTATCAATGAAGGATCATTAGATGTCTGTATCATTAACCCTTACAGATAGATACAAGGTCTTGATGAGTCCATGTAAAACATCTTCCTCAACTTCATACACAAAAGATATAACTACATGACATTCTGCATGATTATTCTCTATACGATAAACCTCAGTAGTAAAAACCTAGGTTTCAAACTCTTGAGGACATGAAAAATCCTCAATAAGTGCTTCTAAAATATCCTTGGATAGATTCAAGGCATCCAAGATTAATAACTTGGCTGGTACTTGGGATATCTATTTAAAAACATCATAAATTTGGTCTAAGTGTCTACGTTCTCTAGTATGGAAATGCAGTTTTGCAGGTGCCTTGAATGTTGATTCCCCTGATGTAGATGTACCATGCGTTGGGGAAGAATCCAGAAATACTTCTTCTTTTAGTATATTAGACTGACTAGGTCTATCTATTTTCTAAGAGAGTGATGGTGTAAGATCTAATCTTTCATCCAAGATGATCATGTTAGGGATGATCCAATCATGTGTGGGAAAATTTCCTTGTTATTTTTGAGCCCGCTAAAGGGTTATCCCATGAGTTTCTGCCGCATAAACAGTTCGATCATGGGAATATCAAAAAGAGTGGATTCTAGAATGTCCACATATTCCCATATATCCTCGACCTTGAATTCTTTCCCTGGTTCCCCAATTAGTTAGAGATAATTCAGGTTCATAACCATAATCATCACTTGCATAGGGGTCCATTAAGTGGATAACGTTAACAGAAATAAAGATCAATTCTTCATCTATTGAATATTCTACTTGGTGAGTCAGTTCTTGTTGTGCCATTTAGTGGGGCAATACCCATGATTTTGAGACCGATGGATTGAAATATACCAAATTTAAGGATAAAATTGTCCTTGACACGAGATCATATTCATCTGATTGTTCTTTATCTTTCTAATCATGTTTCTTCTTTGAGGATTGACCTTTAGGGGATTGATCTTTTGTTGGAGATGGATTTTCTATAGAGGAAGTGGCAGACGACACAGTTGGGTTTTTAAACTGTGTTCGTCGAATGACATGAGTTTTGTTGATTTTTTTCTAGACCATCCAATAATCATATGTATGCACATTTTTCTTTTTACTTCCTACCATTCACCTTCTTTATCTGGATTAGTAGCCGTAACACATACTACTTGGGCTGCTGAACTGTTTAGTATCACTTGTCTAGAGTATACCAATTTTTATAGGAGATATTTGAAAACAAAAAACTTATGAATGGGATTCCCCAACATTAGATAAAAGTGGTAATAATTTAAGAGATATTCATATGCTTCTTTGATAAGTTTCTTTAGCCTTGGAAACTAAACTAAATTGTTTTCCAAAGATGAAATGAAGTAACCAAGAACCTGTTCATTCCAAAAAGAATAAACTATGTTATTTAACTCCTGAAACAATCTCCACCTTTGATCCTTTTTATCATCTTGATGAGTCGATCATTACTGCTAACACAAAGGAGGTAGAGTACTTCATTATTATGAAGGTTTTAAAGTATAAGTAAGTACATGTTCTTGTTTTAGTGTGATTGTAGCAGCCTCTTCTTTCCCTATTCTCCTTCCTAGAGTTGATGAGATTACATGAGATTTATCTTTGGTTTACCCAATGAAATACTCCACTTGTTGGGTGATTGAAGAAAGTTCTTGAAACCCTCCTATGTATTTTATAGGTATTAGTGTTGTGTGTAACTCATCAAAAATATTTTCCACAGAAATTGGAAGGAACTCTTCTTGAGGGAGTGTTAGATTTAATTAATATGTTAATCTTTTACATCGTGCAATGAAATTTTAAACTCTTTCATTCTCCATTTATTTTCAATTTTTATGATAAAAAAATGTTGTCTTTTGGAAGCATTGAGCTGAATTGGAGAAGGAATTTCTGACGGAGGTCTTCCCATCCTATAATTAATTACGACTAAAAACTTGTATACCAGACAAAGGATGGTCCCTATAATGATTGAAAAAATCATTTGAGCTTTACTACTTCTTGTTGTTGAGGGGTCCCCATCATGGGATCACAATGAGAAAAAAAATCGTTAAGTACTGCTCCGGATCTCCTGAACTATTAATGATTATAAATTTGGTATTCAAAGACTTTAGTGGTGGAGGGATCAGATCCACCCATTCGGGGTAAGCTTTCTTTTCTAGTTATAATGGTACACACCATTATTCCATAGATTTTAATCCAGTTTTTAATGCCTCAATTGTTTTCATAAGCATTTGGGGAATATTTGGATGAGCTACGACTGGTATAGGTACAACAACTAGAGCATGAATTGGCATGATGACTGGAAAAAAAACTGGTGGTGTTGCTGCTGGTATTTTTCATGGATGATCCATGAGGATAGGTCAACAAGGATGTATTTGATCCTATCCTCAATGTGTACAAAATGGAAAGAATTCATTATCCCCATCTATAGTTGCAACAAACCCTCTTTGCTGAGGAGTTCTTATAGGATGTGAAAGTTGAGGATCTACTTATGGTGCATGTCTAACAGAAATGATTCTATGAAGTAACTCGGCATTGAGTCTTTTCCATTCCTTCATCTCCTCCTCTTACTAGGAAAATCTTTCTTCAAACCAAAGAGATTGACCTCCTCTAGTAGAAAAGTGAGACATGGTCTGAATTTTACCTTTACCCTTGTTAGACGCCTTTCAAAGGAGTGAGAGTTGGTTACTTGATGGAATACCTAGATTCTATGTAAGCCTCTAATTTTGGGTACGCACACCTCCTTCATTTTCATTAGTGTGTATCGTATTATGAATAAGAACTTAATCCTCTAACTCCCCTGAACTGTAATAATTTTCTATAGGATCTTCCATAATGGTATTAGTTATATTTACTGAAACATAATGCATTAGAGGCATTCTATCCCTATCTTTGTAAGATCATATCCTTTTGTGTCCTCCATGATACTTTGTTCTCCTATATTCTGAATTCCTAAAAATTGTTTGGCGAACAATAACATAAAGAGAATCCTTGGATAGTTTTGTTGTGCATTCACTTTGTAGATTCTTCCCTAATCAGGGGAAAAATAACTTCCATTGAGGAAGTGATTGTAGATGTGAAAAAGCCCCCATCCCTAAAATATAGGGTTTTTCTTTTTCTACAAAACTTAAAAAATTATTTATTGAATTTGAAGGTTGAGTTAAACAATCCCTCCAACCCTGCAGGCTGGGGTGGCTCTTAAACTTCTATGGATGATATTAGAGAAACTGCTCATCTGATTTTTCAAATTCTGGTCCAAACATTGGCTGGGTGCATTATTTGACAACCACTTAAATCACCTATTTCAAAAGACCGTTGTGATATTTTAGACATTTGCACAATATGACGGCTGACATTCTCTAAGAGAGAGGCCTACTTAATGTTCTCATTTGATTGATGTAAAATTATCTCAACATATTTCTCTCTTTGAGTCTGAATTTGATGAGATCTATTTGAGGTCTGTTCTTGAGCATATCTTTGATTACACACAAAATCTATTGATTGTAGCCGACCATGGGAAATAACACTGCATGAGACCACTTTTGGTGGGATTTTCTTATTTTGGAGTGCAATGAAATTCAATACCCAATGTGCACCCCATCCTATTGTACCAATACTAGATGGGGAATTAATAATTTACGAGCGTAGCCTCTTTAGGGCATCAAGGCATGAACGCTGAAGGGTTCCCTACTGCTTCTCAACTTTTGGATTTTGGGAAAATGAGGGAGATGCCAAGTCGATTTGACATTGTAACCCTTCTATTACCTTAACATGACTTAGATATTCATTATATGGCAATACATTGGATTTTAGATGATGAATAGTCTTCCATAAGTTGAGGTGGATATCATGAATGCAATCTTCTGGCATCAGTTATAGAGTGTTGTATTGAGAGGTTTCCAAAGGCTAGAACATGACTAGTATTTCACTCTTAGCTTGTTGTTTTCTCGTATTAAAAATATCCTCATCATCTTTTTCTAGAGGTTTCTCTACTTGGTCTAACCAGAGTGGACTTTTCTCAACTATTTTATCATAAATAATAGGATCAATTGTTTTTTCCTCATCTATATTAGAAGAAAAATGACCCAAGGGAGGCTCAGAGAATAAATGTCACCTTTGGTTGTCTTCTGGTTGAGAAATTATTTCACCTATTAGTAACAAGGCATTGGACATGGCTAGACTTATGTTTGAAATTTCCTCAAGATAAGAGGGCTTTCTCATCACTAAATTTTCAATTAGAGAATTATCTTGAAAACGCGAAACACTACTACAGAGAGAACTTTCATAGTGAATTCCATCATGGGGAGGACAACCATGGTGAATTATAAAAAGGGATAAATTCTCTCACTCCTTGGTCTTCTAGCCACATGGAGGGTTTTCATGGCTCCCATATGGAGATAGATTATCTAGATTGATCTAATTATCATGAAGCAAGCCTTCAAGATGAAGTTCCTGATGGGTAACTTTAGAATTATTTCTACCACTCCCATAATTTGATATTGGGAGAGTAGGATCTTGAGTTTCAATAGATAAATGTCTGAGGGATTCAAGAACACCAGCATTAAGAGGAGCCTGATCACATATTGGTTCTTGATTTTCCAACTATGTTCAGAGAGACTTCTTCTTAGATGATCTTTTACACGTAGTTGGGACCACTTGATGGGAGAAATGATTTGCATGGGTAGGTGTATATTCCTGCCTTGGAGTGTTTATTAGAATAGACTGATTATCTTCAATTGGAAAGGGTGTATGTTCCCAAACTGGTTGTCCGTAAGATATAGGGGTGTATGACCCATAAAACTCATAGATTGGAACAGAGGTGTATATCTGCTCAGGGATGGTATGCCAACGAGTCATACCCGATGTGGGGACAAAATTATATGTATGTTTCCCTGGAACTATTGAAGTTTCTATTATGATATTCTAGAAGGATTCTAGAATATGGTTAAGAATTTGTGTCTTCCCTTTCACCATTGATAAAATGTGTTTGGTGACTTCAACAACCGGAATGGGAATATACATCCATTTTTATCTAGATTACGTGTATGTATTTGCTCCTATCATCCCTTTACGATTATTAGATACTAACAGAACTCATGTGTGGGGAAAGATAGTTGAGTCTACCCCATGTTTTTCATTATAGATTTCTAACCAACTTCTCTAGGTGCTTCCAAAAGAGACTGCGGGCAGGCTTGATGGATGTTGGCAGGGGTATGTGCCTACTAGTTATTTTCTTCCAAGCATGGTCGATAGGCTTCTTTCAATGCTAACATACAAGATTGCTGGTAGGATTGGTGAGTGCAGGCATGTATATGTTTTTTCTTACAGGTTGCCACCATATTTGATTAGTGGGATTCCTTGAATGCATCCAAACGAGTCTTCTAACATGTTGATAGTTTGTAAGCAGGTGTATGTGCCTACTCATGGTACTCCACTAGGTTTAAATGGTGGGATTGGTTGGTCGCCTCCAGAAGAGTCTTCTAGATGGTGAAATTAAGGTGGATGGATGTATGTTCTCATTCACTGTTTGACACAAAGTTTGGTTGATGGACTTCTCCAAAGAGGGAAAAGGTAATAAAATGATACCTATTGGCTGGATGTTTTCCACGATGGTTCTTCTTTCACACCCAGGTCTAATGAACCTGGGCTGAACAACCAAATGTAACACCCCCATCATGTTGGGGGTTCACTGCCACACGATTCTGTTGGCGATGATTGTTGGTGGGGCTCCTCGGGAAGGACCCCCGTGTCTTTGAGTTGAGGCCATGAGTGACCTCTTAATCTACCTCCCTATAGTATGGGAGGGATTGGTTATTTCATTCTGGGGATAAGGACAAAAAATGGTTGAAGATGGTGGTTGGCACTGTCTACTTCTTGACCACCGGTCATTGCTGACCGGACGATCGAGGGTTTTTGTTAACTTGGAGAGCCCGTCGGGAAGCCTCTAGTGTTGGGATAGTACCGTGTTGACAGTTTTATTGAACCAATACCTTTGAGACCTATCGCTGAAGATGATGAGTTGGTGATGAAGTCCTTCCAGCAGACAAGGATCCAACTTGAGCAGCAGCTGGGGCATTCATGGGTGAAAACTTGAAGGAAGCCATTTGGAGTGAAGGGAGTTCAGAGAAAACTTAGAAAATACAAACAATGAACTCCATTAAAGCAACATATTTTATCTGGACACAATCATTATTGATTCCTTTTTTTGGCCTTCCATTATCAATTGATGGAGGCCTGAAATAGGATAAATACTACCCACTTGGTTAAGGATTCACATCTGGTACACCATTTTTGTTTCGTCTTTTCTCAAAACATGTGTTCTAGTTAGGAATCACTACTTCCGAGCAGTTTCCATTGGATTTATTTATGGAATCGAAAACATCCAATGGGTTTTTATCAAAAGGGACATGCTTTAAAAAGGAAGGTGTTCATTAGGTTTGGACCTATGATGCTTAAGAACATACATTAGTTCATAGGATGGGAGGTCCGACACATCACACTTTTTTTGGGGGGAGTTATTTCCTACTATGGGAGTCACTTGTAGATTTAAGATATTTTTGTGAATCCTTATTAATTTAACCAGTATAAAATTAGTTTCCTTTGAAATTTTCAATCAATCATTAGCATGTGTGAAATTTAGAATCATCCGTTTATATTTGAGGTTCTTCATTAATGGAGACATCCATATGCATTCAAGGTTCTCCATAAATGGTATACTCTCATAAACTATTTATATATTATTTTAACCATTGTTATGATAATAATAGTTTTTAAGACACCCAGTGGGGTACTCTGAAATTTATTATCTTCCAGGGATACAAAAGTTTTATTTGATGTTGGGATCGTACCCATAAATGGGATACCTACGTATCTTTGTGAAAGGAATCACAACCCTTGTAGTTCGATGCCACTTAATGGGACACATCATATCTTTTTAAAGTCATGTGATAAGGAACTAGCTATACAGTTTAATTTCATATGGTAAGGACATCTAAGTGGATGGTGCTTAGTCAAAGCTTAGTGTGGGACTTATGCCTAAGTAGCCCAAGGAACCTAGAAAAGATACGTGTTTCTAAGTTGGATTATACCATGTTGGGAATATTTCCCAGTAAAAGTAGTGTTGTTTTGGAATGTTGGGTTTAAAACTAAGGAAGTCTTCCTACATATCCCATTCAGATAGGAATCCAGGCCCACATAGTTCTGCGAGTCTCATAAGAGAGTGTAGTCCTTTGAGAGAAATGATTTTGGGCTTACTTCTTGAAAAGGATGCCCTGGTGATTTGGTGTTTTAATTTAGTACTTAATCCTATGGAAGATGCCCATTTATGGATGAAATGATATGGATCTTGAGCCTTAATAAGGCTTCCTATGTATCCTAGTTTTGATGGGAATTAGAGTTCTCATAGTTCATTTAATGTGATTTTTGTGCAAATGTTGTGATCATCACAAATAATTAAGCCAACATGAGTCATGCTCGGTGTGAGAAACAAGAGGATGTCAAATATTCAACAAAGGAACACACACTTTTCCCCCTATGATGGTGGAAGATGACTGGCCTATGACAGCGAAGGTATATGAGGCCAAGGAAAAAAACCTTCCCTCTATTTAATTTACATTAGACAGGGGTCCAATGTAAGGAGGGAGTGAAGGTGAAAGAAGTAGAGAGGAGCGAGAATACAAACTCCTATGTGAATGGTTAGGGGATTACACCAGAATGGTTTCCCTCAAATTGGTCCTACTAGGGTAGGGAGACTTGTCCTTTGTTCAAAAGGAAAAGTAGGTGTGAACCTTACCTTTCCTACCAGGGACCTAAGGCTCTAGGTTTTAGATATGATAAGGGGCAGGAATGGACTAAACCCTAATACTCCAAATAGGGAACTCCCCAACACTATTCTTGGGAGAAAGGTCCATGTGACTTTGCATATAAAAATCCACATACACTCCATGGATCTTAAACCCATTGCAAAAAAAATGTGGGAAACCTATGACTACGGATATACAAAACCAAATATAAGACACACTGATGTGTCCTTCTCAAAAGTTTGATAAGTCGGGAGGTTTTGGAGGAGGTTTCAATATAATCCCTCTCAGACAAGGGATCCAATGAATAAAAATCCTTTCCATGAATGACTTTGAATAAGGATTGATGAAATGCTTGTATAGGTTGAAGGGATAAGGTGAATCAAAGAAGGGATCCCAATTAAGTATCTGGCGTGTAGGTATGGGTGTGAAAGTAGGATTGGGTGACCTAATTTTTACTTAAGAGACAAAAAACCTATATGTTAAAACATGGGTGAGACTTGACTCAAGCCTTCAATAGTATTCATAGGTATTCCTTGAAGTGGGGAACTCAAGTTCCTTTGAGTGGAATGGGTGGCGCACAAGTGTTTCTAATTTAAGGAGGTTGGGTTATTTAATCATGAAAGTGTTATGGATTTCAAACACTAAAGGTAATTAAGTCCCATGATCCTCCTTAAATTCATCTTCTCTAGGTGTTAAAGAACTACCATGAAGGTTTATGAAGACATGGGTGAAGAACTATGGAGATCAAAGTAATAATTGGGATTCACAGAAATTCTTCTATACAAATGAAGGCCCCAATGGTCTATTTATAGGAAAATAAGTGACCCTGGTTTAATGGTGATTGGGCGCACAAGTGTCTTGCACTCCAGAAATGTGGCGCACAAGTACCTTGTGTGCTGATGGAGCCTCGTCTTGACTGGGGCATTTTAAATTTCAAGCCTTTTCAAATCTTGATTTTCTCCATTTATTTTATCATTTTTTTCTAAGGAATTTCCCTTTGTCACTTTTTTATTGATGTGATGGAATGAAGTGTCAACTTGTAAATATATATATATATGTATGTGAATGTAAAGTAGTATAGAAATGTAAACAACCCATAACTGCTTCATCCTCAGTTGGTTTCTGAATAAGTTATCATTCAACTGAGTTTATTTAAGACCAATTTATATAGACAAGCCACATGATATGACAAAAACAATGAAAATACATCATGATAGTTATAATAAAGGATATAAGGTAGAAAAAAGGCCTCCTATGATAATGATAATAATGAATGAGTGTCCAAGGTGAAAGCAAGGCATCATTGACCTCAGAGGTCAAGCCAACTCAGTAATAACATATAGTTTGGATAAGGGTTATGAGTGTAATAAAAGGGAAAACAATGATGAAACTAAACTATAAAATATTATAACGGAGTCCAGGGGTCTCATAGAAGGTAAGACATGCTAAGCATGACTTTTCCTAGTGTGGTGAATCCATGGCGCCATGCTTCCAAAGACATCAAGCTGGATCCTAGGAGTGTATATGATGAATCCTAATATCCATAATATAGTGAAGGGATCCTATGAAATCATGTTGGGCATATTCTTGTAGGAAATGACTATGTTCCAAGGTGGAAACCACCCTTGAAAACTAGCTCCTTGAATCAGATGGATTCCTCTAAGTGCTCAAGGAATTCCCTCAGGAATCCAAGGTTGGATCAGGTCTGACCACTCTTATAAAGATAAAAAGGTCCATATATCATAGGAACATTATATATATATATATATATCATTATTTAATTCATGTAATCTATTACTTTTGACTTCAGATAAGTTAATTGGTTTATTCCATTACCATTCATACTAGGTGAAAATGTAAAACAAGGACATGGAAAAACTTATTACTTTCATTCCATATTCAACTATTAGGTTTATTCATTTACCTTTAATAAACATTAAAAGTAGGGATAAGGACATTAAACCATATAAAATTCATTTATAATTAACTAGGAAAAGTGATATCTATAAAAATACATTCTATATACCAGTTTAAAAGTACAATTATTAATTTTTACACACAAATTAGAAGGGTCAAGTGATACTATACATGTGAAAGCTATTACCAACCCATTAATTTAATTAAGACACTTACCTTTATCAAGGAAAAGTCATAGAAAACTCTAACAGTGGAACATTGTAGATGTCAAAATCTGACAAAGGCCTCTGACTGATATTTTGAAAAAACTGAAGGCAGATTTCATATGAAAAAATTGGTATGGGACAGGATGAAAGGATACGTAGAAAATCAGAGATATGCATGTAAAAACGCCCCCAATGGCATGTAAACTCAAATGATCATGGGATTTTTTGCGCGCCGTGCGGAATCTTCCGCATGGACAAATGATGCATCAGGTTTTTCATGCAGGACGAATTCAACACACCCCCGTAGCCCCAGATTTCCTATAAATAGCAGGGAACCCCTCACCTTTAGCGATTGACAAATTATAACCATCTCCCAACCGCACAAAACACTATTCCTCCTGAAAAAGATGACTTTCAGGTACGGAATTTTCCGCGAAAGGTCTCTCGAGGGTTCTTATTCACGCGAAACCCCTAGGGATTGACCCTCACCTGGGTCCTTTATTGTTTGTCTAATTGAGATAAAGTCCATTTAATTGAATGAAAAACTCTAATTCTTGCACGCAAAACCTCCTCCAATTGTGTGCATAGCTCCTATCCTCACAACCAGACATTTTTGCGTGCAGCTGTTCCCATTTTTGCACCTATTGCATGCAAAACCCCTCTTTTGCATGCAATCCTCACTCCTTGTGAGCTTCATGTGTCATCCTTACCCTAAGACACCATCTCTAAGCCCCTCTTATGCGCAACACCCTTGTCTTGTGCATAATTCTCCCGTAAAACCCTCCTGATTCGCACAAAGTGATTTCAGGGTCCCTTGAGCGGTGTTTTACATTTCATTGCTTAGACTTATGCTTATTTTCATAGTCACACTAACTTCTATTACTTCTACATATAGCCACGTTAACACGGGCCCCTTAATGGATCACTCCACAACACCTCCTCACCACGACATTTATAGTGCCTTTACTTTACCAAGGGTTAACGTGTTCTGGTTATGTAAGTCCTAGGGGTGTGGAGTGAACCCGCCTCATCCAAGCTGTAAGACGTTAAACTGCCAAGCACCATCATCCTCAGCACATAACATTTAGATTTGGCCTCCCCCAATGTATCAGACGCAGTGTGCCCCGTCTCTGACATTCTCTATGCCCGTTCGTCCCCACGAGAGTGAGATCTTTCTCACATGGAATGAGATCCTCTCTACTGGAGCGGTGTCTATCTTTGAGGAAGGGCAACCATCATGTTGTAAACCACTAGCCTTTCTTTTTAGAGGTAGAATCCGGAATCTTCCTATCTTCTTCAGTGAAATAAACTAGAAGTAAGAGGGTCACATGAAACTTCTTTACCCCATCCCTCTCCCTTTGGGATTTGTCTCCACTAGGCCTCTATCATAGAGTAAGTCCTAATCTCCATCTCCCTGGGATACTAACCACACATAAGCCCCTTTTTCTCCTATGGGATTCTAAACACATGTAAGCCACTGTTTCCACTTTGGGATTCTAACCACATGCAAGTTCCACTCCACTTCCAACAAACACACCTTTCACGACGTGATCATCAGGTCTTTGCTGCCTCTTGTTTCTCAAACTGAGAATTACTCACATTGGCTTAGAGTGAGCATTGACTAGGGAATCCTTCCAGGGCCGCCATAGTGTGTAATCCCCAAGAACCATTCTGAACTACATGGAATTTGATCCTTTCCAAGGAAAGGTATGTAGGAATCCTCTATGAGGTTCAAGCCCAACACCTACTTGTCCCGACCCCTTCACGTCAGTTATCCAAACGATTCCGAACTACATGGAATTTGATCCCTTCCAAGGCAAGATACATAGGAATCCTCCCTAAAGTTCAAGATCAACACCTACTTGTCCCGACCCCTTCACTTCGGTTCACCAAACCATTCTAAACTACATGGGATTTGATCCTTTCCAAGGCAAGGTACATAGGAATCCTCCCTAAGGTTCAAGCCCAACACCTACTTGTCTCGAACCCTTAATGTTAGTTCACCAAAACCATTCCGAACTATGTGGACATTGATCCTTGACAAGGAAAGGTATGTAGGAAGACTATAGGAGGTTCAATCTCAACACCTAATTTTCCTGACCCCTTCACATCGGTTCACCAAACATTTATGAACTACGTGGAATTTGATCCTTGCCAAGGAAAGATACGTAGGAAGCCTCCCTGAGGTTCAATCCCAACACCTACTTGTCCCGAAACCTTCCCGTCGGTTCACCAAAACCATTTCGAACTACATGTAATTTGATCATTTTAAATTAAAGTTATGTAGGAAGCCTTTCTGAGGTACAATCCCAACACACATTTGTTCCGACCCCTTCATGTCAGTTCACCATCATCCTGTACGATGTTAAACTGTACCCCCACTTTTTCATCCCACCAGATGTTAAACTATACCCATTATAACTACATAGGATTTGATCCTTGTCTCCTAGAGAAGTTATGTATAAATCCTCCCTGAGGTCCATCTCCAATCGATGGTAATCTGTTGTGTTCCCCAATCCGCATTAAGCCATTGTACCCCATCTAGCGGTAAGTAGTTGGAAGCCCCACATGATGGTAAACCATTGTAAGATAGACTACGTGGGTTTGATCCCTGTCTCCTAGATACGGTATATAGGAATCCTCCATGAGTTTCAAACCCAAAAAATGGTAAAATTTGGTGTCCCCCCTATCGGGACCCACGTCTCTGCTTCACCCCTCAAGCATCAGACCAAACCCAAGATGCTGACCACGTGTGAGCCCCAGTATGCCTTTGGGTCGTTGTCCTCTGCGCACACTGTGATCCCATGACCCCATCATGAATTATGTGAACTTTGATCCCCTTTCTCAGCGATACGTAGGAAGCCTCCCTGTGGTTCAAGTCCATCACTCATGTCCCATCATGGCCTCTCTCCCTCGAGCCCATGTGTTTTGGGAAGGTCATGTCCCAACCCAGAGGTTTCACTTCCTTCGGGTCCCATCCATGCATCCATTCTCACGGGCTGCCTCCTTAGGTGTCCCAAAACCTCATCGAACTATGCAGAATTTTATTCCCTACCATGAGGATATGTAGGATGTTTCTTCGAGGATCAATCCCAAATTTACCATCACACTTTCTTGGGATCCATCTCACTCTCCATCCACTCTCAATAATCCATATACATCCTAATTCTTACCCGGGCTGCCACATCCCAGTGAGATCATGTCACCCACTTTCTTGCTACTCCTAGCAGTAATCGGGAAACTAAGCACACGTTAGCCCCCAACATCAGTTATCCCTCCTGGGGTGCCACATCTGATCCAGTCCCATTAGTGTTATGATCAGCACGATCTGTCTCCTCTAGACATTAAACCCATGGCATACCCTGTGTTAAACCTGGGAAGCTGAGGAAAACCTCAGAGACATACCTATGGAATAAAATTCACCACATTCTACAAGGGATTCCTTGGGATTACGCACCATCGAGAAGCCCTATAACAAGGGGAAGAAACCCAGACACATCCGTGTTCTAGCATCCAGACACACCAGCGATGTCCAACGTGACTACTCCCCCTACCGAAGGTTACTTCCCTGACCGGACCCCTTGGAATGTCCTGACATAAGTGACGTAATTAACATTCATCCATGAATACATGTCACTGAGAAGAGTTTCACGAACAACGTATTAAGTCTATGAGGGAGATTCGGACAAGGCAATGAGTTCTAAGGAGGAATCCACAAAAGGGGGAACTGAAATCCCATCATCCTGTTTTGATCAAGGAGAAAACATCCCTGAATTAGTGATGGATTTCATTTGCCTTTGGAAAGTAGGAATGTGGGACAATAATTTTGTGTCCCCCAACAGACAGATACGTGCCCCGGTGAAAGCTTTAGAAATAGAAATGGTGAACCCAACATAAAGTTCATCTCCTTAATGTGGAGATTAGTAGCATTTGGACATCAATGGATTTGCGTGTCACTGGTCCGTGTATTGGGCACCAGGTCCTATCAAGAAAATAATGGGCCTAGCATGAAACTCACTAGAAATTGGGGTAGTTGAAAGTTGGACATCCCGGTCTATGATGTTGTTAGTGTGGATCCTTCGTACCAACCATGGTAGATGGAATGACACTAGGGAACTGGACATCACTTTACATCTTTCAACACTAATGGTTAAATCTCCCGGCTTTTTGGACCTAAGCTTTCATTATAGGAAACCGATCACCGCCCAACAACCGACATAGGGGTAGGGGAAACTTCAACATGGTAATCCTGCATGGCCTCTACTCCCCAATGGAAGCCTCCACCTCCATAGTTGTTGGGCGCCCATTCCCCATCTACCCATTTGAAATCGTTCAGATAAGGGTGATTAATGACCTTGTTCGACGATACGAGGAGGAGGGGATTATCCCAACCTGGGATATGACCCGACAAGACTTAGAGGCTTCTGTAACTCATCTCCACCACCACCCCCAAGGGCCGTGCAAGGATCCATTGTTCCCCACTCCAACATATTATTGTTTCAGGGGCCTCTCCTCAGAACTCTTCGATGTATCCTTCCCCTATGCCAATGAGGTAAGGGATGTTTGGGCCAGCCTAGTTGGAATCCCATCCCAGGGGCCACTAAGGAGGCCTCCCACTAGGCCGCATCAGTTCCTCCACCCGGCCCTATGAACTGAGGAGCAGGTAGGACATGCACCTATGCCACCGAACCCAGTCTGATTAAATCGATGCCAACATCAAGTGAAGGTTAAGGAGGATGCCTGCTAAGGGGAGTCATCATCAATGACTACTGTGGGCCGTGACACCACTAACACATGCAATCAGTCCCCTATTTATGCTGAGAAGGGGCCCTCATGTGCCTGGCCCAGATCGAGGCCCCAAACACCCCACGGGTAGGCTGGGCTGACTCTCCTAGTTTCTGAGGCTGGTGGCGCTCTCCATGGGCTGACCCGCGATAATGAAACCCAGTACGGAGGTCCTCCCTGTACCATCACCAATAAGGGTGCTGGCCCTCCCCGATCCCAAGCTTGATGTGGAGATCCTCCCCATGCCACCTTCAATCTGAGTGAAGGTCCTCCCCGCTACATTGACACACAGTACAAAAGCCTATTCCACACCCATGACCTTAGGTATAGAGTCGTTCCTCCCGTCACAGGTCACCAATGTGAAGATGCTACCCGTCCGGTCAACTATTAGCATGGGGGTCTTCCCCATTTCCTTTCAGTTGCCAAAGAAGGTCCTCCTCATCCCAGAAATTAGAGAAGTGGAGGTTTTCCTCACTTCATGGGCACCCAACACAGAGGTCCTACCTGTGTTCAGCTCGACTGGTATGAGGAAACTCCTCACACTGATGCTGCCAATGGAAATATGCAAGGAGTCCCTACCCATGCTCCCACTAGCTCTAGAAGAGGTCCTACTAGCTCCAATACTTCCTGTGGAGATTCTCTCTGCACTTTACCTAATAGGAACAGAGGTCCTCCCTGTGTTCCTTTTGACATCTATCCAGGTTCTCCTCACACCCTGGCTCACCCAAGCGGAAGTCCTCTCCACCCCCATGTCAATTCGGCCAAAGGTCTATCTTGAGCCAAAAATCTACCCTGTCCCGAAGAGCCATCCTAGGGTTGGAGGGTGGGTCGCCGATGCCATAAAAATAGCACTGAGAAGAATCAGACTGCAATTAGGCTTGTCTGCTTCTCGGATTTCGAGGCGGAATGAAATTCGGCAATGGAACCCCCACCTCAATCCTCTATGTCGAGGGTTGGGGTAGGAACACAACATATCAGCCTCATCCTTCCGGAATGTGAGGTCCACCAAATTCTTACCTACCTCCAAAGATACATCCAGGATGAGGATGATTTGGCCCTTTCCGAGGGCCTGGCCATGCAATCCTCCCTGTCGTCAATAGGGTTATTCTCTACCTCAACCAGAGATCATGGAAAATTATTCTTGGGGCCGGTAAAGGATGAAAAAATTTATGGCCCACCATCAGTGAACGCAGACCCTAGGACAAAATTCATGGTCTCCAGACCATCTTAAAGAGATGTAGTGGCTCAGTCATCATGTTCATCGCAGGACAGCCCGAGATGTGGCGGATTATCATCCCTTTCTCTGTATTCTCCACCAGCTAGTATACCATCTCAGCAGTCTTCTTCAGTGCTGCTACCAGTCCCCCAGCCTCCCCTATTTTATGAGTGTGGAAACCAAGGTCCAGATCCTAAGTTTGAGCCAAGGATATTTTATAACATCCTTATAGAGGATCATTTCCTAGAAATGTTTTGGCTGATTCTAATGCAAACTTTAGTGCACCGAAATCACTTACCCAGGAGGAATTCGCGTGCTTTCACCAAACCCTATGGGAGACACACTTCTGTCTCCATTATCAGTGAGTGGAATACCCCAAGAGTGAAGAACACTTTGAGGAAACTGATCATCAGTGCCATATGGTTGACTTGGTTACACTCCCTATGGCCCAGCACCCCGAGTCGCCCAGTCGCCACTGGACGCACCAACAACGATGCGTTTAGAGATTTAAAGTGCTCTAGATAATTAGTAAGGAGGATTCCCCCCAGGTTCCGGTCTGTGGTTGGGGGTAGTATACTACCCTCCGCTTCAGTTCTATATGACACCAACCCAATTTTACCAATGATATTGAGGATATGCCTCCAGATACAGTCGTGGTTAACACGACCAATTTATCAGAGTGGGAGAACGATTTAGAGCTCCATGATGAGAAATTACCCCCCTAGGGAGTTCCACACATATTAGATCCACTAGAAAGAGTTACTCACCAGCAGAAAAATCTACTGGGTCTTATCGTGCCCACCGAGGCATTAGTCCTCAGCCGGAATCCCAATAAGGGTAAGGAGCACCTTGGGGCCGTCAAACCCTCTGACCCGTCTAGATCATTTCATAAGATGGAAGATGATCCCAAAAAGGCCACGTTGCACCAACAGATCACGAAGAACAAGAAGATGGTCGATGAACTCCTGGATGAACGTGACACGAAGCGACGACCAGACTAAAGTGACCCTCGACCAGGGTAGTAGGGGCAGGTACAACAGTCCCCCAAAAAATTGCCTCCTAGTGACCCTGACCATCCTGCCCACATAGTCAGGATAGAGGCCATAACATATGGAAATAGGATATGGTATGTGTTACAAAATCTACTTGAGCGGCATAATAATCCCCAGGACCCATCTCAGGTTCCCCTAGCCACTCTGCAGATCATCCCACCATCCACTACCTGAGTCTTCGGTCCTACTTATCCTTTTGAAGAGCCTTAAAATTCACTAGTGGTCATGGATCCTCATCAAGATAAACACCCCTACCTAGATGATTTGATGGAAGTGCTCATTTCTCACCTTGAGGCATTAAAAACGCGACAGGTGGCAATCCCGCCTGATGGAAAGCCATATCCATCATGAGTGGATGATATTCCATCACCCCTAGGTTTCGAAAATACCACTTTCTCCCCCTTTAATGGGATGGGTGACCCTCTACAGCATCTGGCCCACTTCATCTGAAGGTGTGTACCTATGTTGGGAACTCCAGCGCAGCAAGAGGCCACCAAAATCCGGTGTTTCGTACAGACATTGGAAGGACCTGTATTTGTCTAGTACAACCAGCTACCCATCGGGTCGGTTTCTAGCTGGGAAGATTTCCGTAGACAGTTCCTTTACTAGTTTAGCTCTTCCACCTAGAAGATGAGCATTACAGACCTCTTCAAGTGTAAGTAGTGTCCTGATGAGCACGCCACATACTTTATCACCCAATGGAAAGGCCTCACTTACTCCTTGGATATGCCACTGACTCAGGAACAACTCAAAAAAATGTGTGTAGGGAATTCCAAGACTGAACGGGTCCCCTCTCTCACTACTCAGAATTACCCTATGGGATTCTGAGACTTCTCTGATAAGGACCACTATCTAGAGGAATCCTTACAGTAGGCCAAGTAGTCATGTCTGTTGCCTCCTACAATTCTGATGAGAAGAGATTCTAAGGCTGAACCAACCTCGGTGGCCCAAATAGAGGCCCCCAAGAAACTAGAGTTGTTACTAGTGGAACCACATCCACATCCTCACGTGGACCATCCACCTCAGGTGTAGCCTTCGGCCCAACAACACCTACCTCAAAATCGGCAGGTTCCCCCATGTAATACGCCACCACCACCCAAAAAAGATAACCAGGTTCCACCTCCCTGACAGGCTCCTCCAGCCCCTCATTAGGGCCAGACTCCTAGATCCCCCTTCTCGAATAGGAGAAACTAAACCTACTCATTCAACAAGGATCAGGTCACCGATTATTTCTGAAGTGCCTTGGAATAGGGACTCCTATGTTTTCTTGAATTCAGGAGACCCAAAGAGGTGGATCTCACCGATTTCCCCAATTAATGCCCCTATCACCTGATCTTAGGGAACACCCTCAAATAATTCTATGTGTTTAAATACTATATTCAAGACCAGGTTGATAATAACATAGTCAGGTTAGGACTAGATCTGGAACAAGTGGCATGTGTATTTGTGAATCCAGATAGCGGCTATGACAACGAAGGTGAGTGGCATAATATTTCTAATCATGGGTCCCAAAATTATGATGACTGGATGGATAGTAAGATATTATCCCATGCCCATGGTATTATCCATGCATGTCTAAATTGACCAGAGCCTTCAGAAGATGTCGCGTCACCTACAGATAGTACTTCTGCGTCAACGACCCAGCCTTCCTCTTCCCAGAAGAGCAGGCATCAACAACGCAAGGGAAAACAAAGTCCCCCAGTGATGTCATCATCATACCATACTATTAGTGACTTAATTCCCCCAAAGATGGAAATTCCACCTATAACACATCCAGTAGTGAAGGATTATTCAGGTGATGTTCAAGGGCATGCCTTAGTTAACATTGTGGATCTGGTAAACCCCTACATGATTTTTGACGATGATGAGATCCAGGTGGATCTGCCCAATGTTCCCAACCATCTCTAGCGCTGACAGAGCCATGGCTATATGGGTCATCAGAGTTCCTCAGTCAGTACTTCTAGGCAGGCTGTGCATTCCACTGAAACTGGATAGCAGGCCCAACATAGATCCCATCATGCACAACCTTCTCATCCGGTGTCATCAGGTCGGACATTGCCACCATTTGTGTTACTTGATCAAGAAAATCTACCCCGACTACACCGTGATCAGCCATGACCTATTACATACCAAACTCAGTAATCCGATCCACATATGGTAGTCTCTCTATAAGCTTTGACTAGTAAGCAGTGGGAAATTTCCAGTACCAGTCAGCCACCGATCTAGTCAGAAGGGCCTGTCAAGCCTCCTGCCGCAGAACAACCTCCTATAAGTAGAATCTCGTGCTTGGAATTAAAGTATGACCTCTTTAGGAATCATTCCATAATTCCTGTGAGTATATCTATCCTGATGGCCCTTTTCCTGTCAGTGGATATGCGTGAATCCCTTGCTGAATCATTAAGAAGCCCCCTCCAGTTTAAGATGGAGGTATTAGCTGCAGAAGCCTTCCATTCTAAGGCATTCGGGAATATTGAATGCTAGGCCATTATCTATTTCTCTAGCGAAGATGAAGGCTCTCCTATATAAGGGAAAATCTGCCCACCGTACATCACTAGTAAATTCAATTTCATGGAGGTTCATCACTGCCTTGTCGACACAGGCTCTGGGATTAACCTAATCTCGACCCAAGAACTCCAAAAGATGGGGCTATTTGATGATGACCTAAGTCCCTCTGAACTAAAAATCCAAGGTTACGATAGGATGAAATAGAAACCAGTTGGAAATATCCATTTGAAGCCCCAGTTTTGTGGCCAAGTTACCAACACCGAGTTCATGGTTGTATCCAAGGACACCGCCAATAACGCATTGATGGGCAGGCCATGGCTTCATCTGTATGTGGTGGTCCCTTCGTTGAATCACCAACGCCTTAAGTAATCCCTTAATGGCTGAGTGGGAATACTCCAAGGTGACATGTATCCCTTTTCCTCTTGTGAATACCACTACCTAGATGCTAACTATTACAAGAGAAAGGAAAAGCATATTCAGGCTAACGAGGTAGAACACGCTATAGTTGTGACCGACCAATGGACAAACCTAGATGATGCCTACATTTTTCTAATCCACCGATTGGAGGATACAATCCTGGATATGGGGAAATGCTTCATTTTTTCAAGAAGGAGGGGGAATCACATTCCCAAGTCTAAGAGACGTTGAAAGATCACTTCTTATTTCTACAAGAATCAGGCTCGAGTGATCATAGATCCCCCTAACCCCATAAGGGATCAAGATTTCCACCACATGGAAATGACAATATGTCATACATGCTTGTTTCTAAGAGATAGGACAAAATAGATCAAGTATATGTGCCACTATTGATTTGATATCATCAAGTGTGGCCCCTTGGGCTGCATACTATATGTGATTGGATCGACAACCTTCATCACTATGGTTTTGACAGCATAGGAGTCCCCCGATGTAGTTTCTACCACCGCTTAGGCTGGTGCCAACATCCCATTGGGATATGTTGACTCAGAGGAAACTCCTCCCACCAAGGATTCCTCCACAAGTGAAGGAGAAGATTTGGAAGATGCACCTCCCTCCTTTGAAGAGGGCATTACCACCACGGTCGATGAACTGGTACAAGTGAACCATGATAGCGAGACAGATCCAAAACCCACATTGATCAGTGCCACTATTCCCATTGAAGAGAAATAATAGTATGTGGACTTCCTGAAACAGCATCGTGATGTATTTTCTTGGAGTTATAAAAAAATGATAGGATTGTATCCTTAGGTCGCCGTAAACTACCTCTGTCATCCTGAAAATCATCACGGGTTCAAACAGCCTCCCGAAAGATGCACCCTTCTCACGGTTCCATGGTTGAGGCTGAAGTTGATAAGATCATCAAATATGACTTCATCAAGGAGGTCTAGTACCCCAGATGGATGGCCAACATTGTGCTTGTCAGGAAGAAGAATAGACAGATCAGGATCTACATCAACTTTCGGGATCTCAACTATCACTATTTGAAGGATAATTTTTCCCCTCCCATGAATGAACTGTTGATTGATGTAAACGCTGGGTTCCAAGCCCTATCCTTCATGGATGAGTATTCCAGGTATAACCAAATTCAGATGGCCCCCATGGATGAATATTATATGGCCTTCAGGGAACCACAAGGTAATTTCTGCTACCATGTAATTCCCTTTAGTCTAAAGAATGCAGGTGACACTTATCAGCGTTCCATGCACCACATATTTAAGATGATCCTTGGAACATTGATGGAATGCTACATGGATGATCTGGTGGTAAAATCTCTATAGTGGTAAGACCATATCAAAGACCTTGAGAAAGTGTTTGTCTTCCTCTGCTCTCTCCCTCTAAAGATGAACCCATTGAAGTGTGCCTTCGAGGTCACCTCCAAAAGGTTTCACGGCTTCGTAGTCAGATACAGAGGCATCGAGATTGATCTAGAGAAGTTAAAGTCCATCAGTAAGATGTCTCCTCCAACCAACATTCATTAGCTTCAAGGCTTTCAAGACCACTTGGCTTACATACACCGATTCATTGCGAATTTGGCCGGAAAGTGCAAGCACATTTCTCATCTTATGAAGAAAGGAATTGTCTATCAATGGGATGAGAAATGTCAAACTACTTTCAAGGAAATCAAGAAGTACATGTTACTGTGAGTCCCCAACCTTAAACATTACATAATCCTAAATTAAGTTAATAATTCACATTGGAGATCTTTTCAGGTTTAGAGTTTTAGAAAATTTGGCCATAACTATTACATATCATCTTGAATATTACATGTAGACACTACTACTTAGTATCCATTTTTTTCATAAAATATAAATTCTTAAAAATAAACATGTATAGTTCTATGTTATAGATATCATGGATTTTCCTTGATCCCATCCTTTTCCCTATTCCACTTTATGTCCTATGAAAAACATTTTAAAAAACTTAGGATGATCAAAAAGCTCAGTAAGGGATACACAAAGAAGGAAAACTATTAGTTTTTCAAAATAACAAGTAAACTATGAATACTTTATCATAAGTAATAATTTTAACCATTATGAAGTAGTAAATGCTCTTATCTGAATAAAAGACCATTTCTTACCCTTTTGTAAACAAAATATTACCATAAAACCCCTATAAAGCACACATAAAATATATAGGTAACTAGGGAAATAAATGTGCTTAAATGGAATAACCATATGGTCAACTTATACACATATAACTAAATGTAATATCCATACGACCGACTTCCATACCCAATGCATTGGAGGTTATAATGTAACCATCCATCCTGGTTTATCACGACACCACCCGTCATTTGGTTTATCACGTAACCACCCATCAAATTTCCATGTACCATTAAAAATCATAACACATAAAACAAGCATGAAATAAATATAACATTTCCACATTTCAATCACAATATATCATTTAAATATATTTATGTAATCAAGGCTTTATCAAAACCATTTTCAAAAACCATTTTAAACATTTAATAATGATATTTTTGAATCAAAGTGTCCCATACCACTTTGAAAATGTGAAAGTTTTTAACATTTTAAAACATTAATGTCCATATAATTAAATCCTTAAAGTAATTTTGAAAATATGGAAAATAATGAGAAATATTTATAAGAATAAATCTTTAAAAAATATATTTTAGTTAAGGAGTTCTTAACCAAATGAGAGATTCTTGAATAAAAATAATTGAGGAATAAAATTTAATAAAAAAAATTAATATCACGAGAATAAAGGTATTAATGGTATAATATGCAAAAGGATAATATATACACCTTATAAAAGTGAATTGGCGCATAAAAAAATGAAGTCTCAATGGAATGTAAATTGAGACGAAATCCCTTATAAAGACGGTATCCTTAGATTAAGGATAATTCAATTACATAACAACATGTGAAAAATATAAATACACTAAATATGATTGTATATTCAGTGTAAATCAATAATAGGAAACTCACACATGTTCTTTTAAAAACAAAACCAATGACTTGGATGTTTAACTCAATGAATGGAAATTGAGTTAAGATTACCTTTATGAAGTTCATATCAATGACTTGAGAAATTATCAATGGAGTGATTATGTGTATCAAAAGTATATCCAAACAAATAGGAGTGGAAATTACTAAATAAATAAATAAACAGTTATTCCACACATAATCATAACATGACATAATCAATAAGTATAATATTAACCCAATGGATGGAAATTGGGTTAAGAAGTTCCCTTATGAAAATTCAGCAGCCTAACGACGTCAATTAAAAATTCAGAAAATGAGTTGATGAGAGAAAAGGGGTATATCATCACATGGACATGAAATTTACCACAATAATGATATATAAGAACATATCCCAACATTTGAAAATTGAAATTTAAATACATAACATAAAAGAAGTCTTTGACTAAAAGAGTACGGTGAAAGGTTCCCTTACCAATTTAATAACTTACGAAACATTCACCACATGAAAGAAGGATCAAAAAATGAAATATAAATACCCATAAATTAAATTATATTATACAAAGAATAAAATCATGGGTATTAAATTCAACAAAAAAAAATAGTGGAAAATATAGCCCGAATCTCATGAGAATAAAAAGTGAGATGAAAACCCATTACCTCGTTATAATCAATCGAGTCGTATGACCCAAAGTTAATAAAAACCAAATGAATCATAGAATAAAATGAATATAAATAGAATCATGATAATATATATCAAATGGTAGTACACAATACACCACATTCAATAAATAATAGGTGAACAATGGAAATCTCACAGAATAAAAGTGAGATAAGAAACCCCTTACCTTGTGTCTGACTTGACTCGTTTGTTCCTTATTCTTCCTGAATAATAAACTTATGTTAATTTATAATGGATTAAGAACATTTTTCAAGTTTATTATTCCTTTTATATCACTTATTACCTGTCTATAAAAATTATTTAATTATTTGAGTTCATATTCATCATTTTGTCGATGTTCGGAACTTGAGTAAAAAACGAACCTATTATAATTACAAATTGTCCATGTGGTAAAAATTACATTATATCCAGAATAATATTCATGATTTAGATATCATATATATCATATATATCCAGTATATATATGTATTTATAATAGTACATAACATTTGGAGATACGAAATGAAATTCACCGTTCATGGATACGGTAAGCCATACGTACGGATGAACGCTACTTTCATTTCTAGTTCATATTTAATGGAATGAGAACTTAATGATACATAGTTATATTATAATTCCAGTATAGTATCATAATATATATATATATATATATATACATATGTTACATAATTTTATAATAACATTCTTTATACGTTCCATGTATGTCATGAATGAATCATATCACCTTAAGGGGGCGGTAGTCCGCACTTCCTCAAATGAAATTATCATGTTTACACATATTGGAAAGCATAAATGTATGTTTGTAAAATAAAAAATCATAGAAGAATAGAGAAAACATAAACATAATATATATCATATATAAATATAGTTCCATCATAAGGGACACTATGAGAGGTGGTAGGAGAAGATTGAACAATCATCGTTTCGTGAGGCAGTAGTTCGCCGTCCACAGAAACAATATGTTCTTTACCCATTAGATGGAGGTGTGTGGAAGTGTAGTTTGAATACTTCTACTAAAAAATCATAGTATATTTAGGATACTGATTTTGTTATAAAATAAAGGAATAAAAAGAGTTTATGGGGTTGGAGAAGTAAAATAAAAGAAAAGAACTTAAGAGAAGACATTACCTTTAAATCGGGTAACTCCCTTTGGTTTGAACCAAAAGGATTTATTGAAGTGAATTCTGCCTAAGTTAAGGATTCTAGTTAGAATAGAGGGATTCATGGAGATTAATTGGGAAGAGGTTGGATGAGAGAATGGGCTTGAGAGGTGTGAGTAATGGGTTAAAGGTGATGAATCTTTATAAGGGGGAGTAGGGGCCCTTTAGGAATGTTTGAAAATATTATTTTATTATATAATGATATTTAGTTTCCAAAGGTCCAAAACTCATTAAAATAGAATATTAGATGACTAATTTTATAAATAAAATAATCCAATAATAATTGGATAGGTTTTGGTTATTGTTTTAATTTTTATAATCTTATTTATTTAAATCATTCATTAATGAGGTAAACACTGCATCATTATTGTGTTATAAATAATTTTATTTATCTGATGTCTAAAAATTAAAAAAAAATCCATAATGTTGTAAATATTTTTAGCTTTCAAATAAATATTTATATTCGAATAGAAATATTATATAAACCCATTTAAAATTTGATTTACTAAAAGATATATGTTTTTGTCATTTTTGTCTTTACTTTAAATTAATAAATATAAAGTGTCATTATCACTATTAAGTGTCTCCATGAGGTCCAAAAATAAACCCAAGGATGCCCATGGTCAGAAATTTAGAAAAAAATAGGATTAAGGCACATGTTATGGTAATTATTATTATTATAATATTATTATAATATTATTTTTACCTTGAATTACCTTTAACCACGGTAAATAAAAGTAAAAAGTTTCTATTCACAAAAAAATATTTCCATCTTATTAAACCAAATTTTACTTACTGATAACAACCATGTATTCCAGATCTTTGAAATTCAATTCACAGAAGCGGTAAAATTTCATTTAAATGAAAAAGTCAGTTTTTTTAACTACTACTCAGTGTTTTCACTATTCATAAAAAATGATGTTTTTTAGAAAAATACCAAAAATTCAGCCTAAGCTACAATTGTTATTCGGAATTCAAAAATGATGTGAATTTTACCAAATTAAAAACATAGAAGCCTCGTTAATTAATTTAAAATTAATTCCTGTTGTCAAAACAAAAAGCGTGTTTTTAAGAAATAATAACTATCAAAACATTGACACTTGTTTGTGTCCAATTTCAAAGTAAAATTACTTCCAATGACCAAAATTGGATTAAATGGTAAAAATATAATCTAATTACACTTTAAAACCAATTAAATAGATAATCTAACCATATAAATAAATTATATTAAAAGGAAGTTTGGAATTAAAATACTTTATTTTTCACTTATTTATTAATACATGAAATTTATCAGAAAAATACTAACAATTTACCCAAAAGTAAATTTTGATGTCCTGATTCTAAAGAATATTTTTAGTTTTTCAAATATAATATATAAAAGTGACCAAAAATATATTTAAATAGGGTTCTCCATCAAAAGGCGGTAAATCGACCTTTTAATGAATATTAGAGTATTTATGCTTAAAATTAGATTCATTCACATTTTAAGCCACTAAATTTTATTTGATAAATGTAAAAACATTTAATAAACATGTGTAATAATATTTTAGTTAGTTCTGTTCATTTCCGTCAATACAAAAGCTATGTGTTAACTACCATTTAAAATAATGATATTATATTATTATTTTTCAGTATAACTCAACATTGTGTGCAACATAAGATTTCAAAGAAACCTGCTATTGAATATCAGGTACTCCATCGAACATAGAATCCCATTTTAGGTAGAATTAATATTTAATTTAAAAATATTAATAAATATGAAAATGTCATATTCTTTATTTTCCTGGGATGCTACAGTTACAACCTCAGGTCCCAATGCCACATGTTTTTGGAAATATACTAGTCCTTTATGTGACCACCCTGGAATGATCTCTCGATGCCCTTCTAGTCCAGGAGAAAAACAAAGGAATATAGAACAATCAATAATATCTCTTCCGCAAGCTTCTTGATACAGAGATCAGATACTCCCCTATCAAGAAGAGCAACCTTAAACTGGTATTCACAGTACCAAAATTACGATATTACTTATAACACCATGAGGTACATCTGATGTCCCAAGTGGATCTGATGAAGTATACCTGAACCACCCCATGTTTATAGGCCATCTAACTCAGTGGATAGTGAAGCTCTAGTAGTTTGACATCAGGTTTGTTCCTTAGAAGGCTATTAAGGGGCAGGCATTGGAAGACTTCCTTGCCACCCATCTAGCTCCTGCAGACCAATCCCGAGACCATGATTTTTCAGATTAGGAAATCCTATCGATAGACCAAGCCATTCCGTGCGGGAAAATGCACTTTTATGGTTCTTCCCTGAGCCCTACCGGAAGAAGGCTCAATGACCCCAGACTCAACAGAGTGGGCCTGGGTATCGTCTTCATCACTCCAGCACAAGCTATTTTGCCATATTCATTACTGTTGTCAGAAGGTTGTACCAACAATGAGGCGGAGTACCAGGCTCTCATCACTGGCCTCGAGCTGGCCCTCGTGATTAATGTTCCCCATTTTCATGTGAAAGGGGACTCCGAACTATTCATCAAGAAGATCGATGGTGACTATATCATCAGAAAGCCATAGATCATACCACTCTTAGAATGAACCCTCCAGCTGATGGCCCAGTTCCCATCTCGTCCAAAAGTTACCCATGTCCCTCGATCATAGAATGATCAAGCTGACACCTTGGCCAGCCTAGATGCATCTCTTGCGGAGCCTGATCAGGATGACTTGATTATCCACATGGGAACACTTGAGTCTCATTTACCCTATCACTCTAGATGATGATGATATCCTATAGGTAAGCCACCGTACCATCCACGCCTCCACGTCAGGACCCCATGGTCCCTCTGATGAAGCACTATAAGTGACTCCCAAATAGAGTACCCCCTTTTTCGAGTACCTCTAGAATGACAGCCTCCCAGCAGATCGAGTCAAGAATGAGCGAATCCAATGCCACCCATTGTAGTTTACCCTCCAATGTGGTCTCGGTCTTGAGCAGATCCTTTACAAGTGCGAGTTTGATGGGGTTATCCTCTTTTTCATTCAAGGAGTTGATATTTCTAAAGTCGTTCAGGAGGTTCATGCTGGTTCTTATGGGGCTCAATAGACAGGGCCACAATTATCTCACTAGCTCTGGAGGTTGGGATTGTTTTGGCCCTCCATGATTCATGACTGCATCGAATTTTCCAAGAGGTGTCATGTGTGCCAAATTCATGACAACTTTATGCATTGGACTCTATAGCCTCTCCACACTAACAAGTACTCTTGGCCCTTTGCGGTCTGGGGACTCAATGTCATGGGGCCATATCTACCAGTAACAGCTCGCCAATGCAGGTTCATCCTGACCGCTATAAATTTATTTTCCTAATGAGAAGAGGAAATTCTGCTCAAGGAAGTCAAGGCCCATTATATAGTTTAATTTTTGATATCCAACACCATCTACCGATTTGGGTTCTCTCACACCATCCTCACTGATAACAACACCAACTTCTGGGCAACCGAGTTGAAGAAATTGTATGCCAAGTACAACATTCGTTCTAACCATAAATCCCAATATCACATGCAAGAAAATGGTAGATCGAGTAGTTAAAACAAACCCTCTCTAACATCCTGCAGAAAATGGCTAGTCAGAATAAGAAGAGTTGGCCATACAAACTTCCCAACGCCCTCAAGGATTATCGGACAATAACTCGCAATTCCACACAAATGACCCCATATTCCCTAGTGTATGGAACAGAGGCCATCCTGCCCATTAAGATTTAATTTCCTTCATTACTCACAACCGTCTATGATTAAAAAGCACCATATAAGGTAGCTAAAATCTTTTAGGATGAATTGGAAGCACTCGATGAGAACAGGCTTTGTGCCCTGCACAATCTGGAAAAGCATCAGAACAAGATAACCATAGCTTTCAACAAGAAAGTTCACCTCCGCTCTTTGTTTTAAGGTGGCCTAGTGCTAACCCTGAGAACACTAATAATACCTGGTAGGAAACCACCCAAGATGAATCCCAAATGGGAAGAACCTTACATCATTCACAAGGTTTACCCCAATGGTGAATACTCTTTGGTTACTATGGATGGTGAGTTTATAACTCCTCCCACCAATTCCAAATTCCTCAATAAGTACTTCCCCTAAGTTAGGGATGGTCCTACATGGCCTTAAACTGTTACGTCTTGCATAACATTAAACTGCTTTGCTGTCCCACATGAAAATAAAATGCAAGATAGTCTGAGCTCTATGACCTTAAATTAAGATCTCCCCATATCCATTGTCCCACAAGACGTTAAACTACACCTTCAAGAACTATGTATGGAATGATTCCCATCCTCATGGGATATGTAGGAATGATCGGATGCCTCGTCTTAGAGTCCATCCACAAACTCTGCTCTTTGACTATTCCCCCTGGGTGTAGTCCTTGTGGAGGATCCCACATGGTGTAGTGTAGGCTTCTTTGGTGCCCACTCATGTTAGGGATTGTGAAGATCGCACCATGTTCCCCCTATTCTTCTATCCTCCCACGTCCTCACCGCACAACGTTAAACTGCATGGACCCTTCATAATTACATATGGCTTGATTCCCATCCACATGGGATAAGTAAGAATGCCCAAACATTTCATCCATAGGCCCAGACCAAAACTTCAGGATCTCCCCTTGGGTCAAAACACATGGTAGAGTGTAGGATTTTTCCCTCATTCACGTTAAGTTCATCATGACCACACCATGTATCCCTATCCTTGGAGATCTCCGCCTCTTTCTTCCTCACCACACGACATTAGACTGTAAAAAGGTTGGGACGTCCAGTCTTAGATCCCTCAACCTTTTTGGCCCCCCTGGACCAAGTTCTCATTTCAGATTATACGGTGTGGCATGAGGTTATGTTCTCATTCATGTAGGGTTACTCTCCATGCCATACACATCCCTTGTTGAGATACCTTGCCCCTATCTGCGTCCTTTCCGCATGATGTAAAGCTACAAAACATCCTATAGAACTACATGTGGCTTGATTTTCATCCTTATGGAATATGTAGGACCACCCGAACATTTAGACTTTAGGTCCAGCCCCATTTATTAGGAACCTCTTTACCTTCCTGGACCCCTGGCCTGAGTTCTCCCAAGAGAGGGGCATGCGGTGTGGTATGAGCTAATGTCCTCATTCACATCAGGTTTGTAACAACCACACCACATGCCTCTTTCTCCTGAGATCTCTTTGTTCCCCTTCTCTATACTCATCTTTTCGAGTTGGCTACTCTTGGGTTGGGCCCCTCAACCATCTTTGACAGTTCACTAATGTGCCTAGGAGCACTCTGGTTTAGGACCTAGAGTGTTGGATTCTACAAGACATGTTACCGCCCATTTTCAGGCTTCATATCTCCCTTCATTTGGTATTTCATCATATTTCACATCCAAAAGGACCCCTAGATAGTATGTATTCTCGGCCTAAGGGATATCCTATCATTTCAGACCAACGCCCTTGAGGACCTCAAGAGAAAAATTGATACAATTCATGCATTGCAAATATGATCAGCAGCTGACACTCATTTTTTGTTCCCATTCCAGGTTACACGATATGGATGTTGTGTTTTTAAAATTTTCAACAATTATCCTCCATCATCACAGTACCCCCATAAATCCCTAAATATTTGTTGCATGATTCACATCCTTTTAAACTCCATTATGTCCTAGTGGAATTTCGGCACTCTTGGTGCTACCCCTCAGTGCGCATTTGCACGTTAGGAGGACAAAGCCACAGTGAGGTGTTATTTAGGGCTCCACATTGATTTATCATTTTCATGTATTCCAAGTGTTTTAAATACCTTCTCCACCCTTGTTTCCCGCACCGAGCGTATCTCACGTGGGCTTAGGGGTTTGGTCGAGGTTTGAGCCCATTTGGGAGAGTCTAGCTTCTCTATGGTCCAAGTTCTATGACCTTACAACTATGATCTCTTCACGTCCCTACTACAAGATGTAAAACATCACTACATACCTAGAACTATGTACAACTTGATTACCATATTCATGTGATACGTAGGAACCCAGGGGCATCTCGTCTTTGGGTCTAGCTTAGGTTCCCCTAATTATCTTTTCTGTTCGGCCGTTTGGACTTACCATTCAAAAGATTGCATGGTGTGGAATTTATGGGCTTATGTCCTCATTCACATTAGGTTTTCAATACCTGTACCATTTACTCCCCTTTTAGGAGCTGGTCTCTCCTACCTCTCATCCTGTATAACATTAAACTGCACTCTCAGAACTACGTATGGCTTGATTCCCATCCTCATGGGATACATAGAAACACCTAGAAGTCTCGTCTTTAGGTCTAGCCCCATATTCTTTGACCTTTGTTGGTCCCTTATCTAGAGGTTTCTTCCTAGGAATTGTGCATAGTGTGATGTGGACCTCTTCCTCATTCACGTCGGGTATGATTTATCACTCCATGCGCATTACCCCCTAAAACCTCGTTTCTTCTGTATATGTACAAGACATGTGATGTTAAACTATGATTCCATGTCCCACATGAATTTAAACTATTACATATTTACTTTAAGATGTTAAAATGCAGAGGTGGTCCTATCATAGGACCCTAAACTATGACATTATTGTCCTGACCGCACGATGGAAAAACAACACTGCATTGTGATGTCCTTACTCAATGGGACATCAATTTTGGTAATGGTTACCCACCATACCATTTGTAAATGACATTATATGGATTGATTCCTATAGCGACACATGGATTCTCCATCCTAGGGTTATCTCTTCAAAAAAAACACATCCATCCTAAAGAACAAACAAGATCTATCAAATTCCACTTCTTTTGGTGTGCGAGCTAGACCCACACGACAGTATTTTCCCTAGAATTGGTACCCTACCATGAGAGTTCTAGAACTATGTATGGATTGATCCCCATCATAATGGGGTATATAGGAATGCTTGAGCACTTTTCCTCAAGCTTATCCCAACTTTCATTTTTGGTCCCTGAACCTAAAACCTCCCTAGGGAGCACAAGGTATGATATAGACTCCCAACATCCTCATTCACGTCAGGTTTTCAGTTACCAAACCACGTGTCTCCCTACCTCCTTTCTATCTATGGTCCGAGTTCTAAGACCCTTAAAATAATATCCAACCATCCTTGTCTGTGCTACACTTCCAGAACTATATGTGTCTTGATTGACATCTTCATGGGATACGTAGGAATACCCAAACATTCCATCTATAAGTCCATCCCCGAAAATTTTAAATCCTTCCCACCCCCTTTTCATCCTCTTGGCCCAAAATCCTATGGAAGCATGTGGTGTGATGAGAACCTCTTGGGTTCTCATTCGCGACAGGTTTTTTGATAACTACATCATGTTTGTTCCTTGTCTTTCCCCAGCATGGTCTGAGTTCTATGACCCTAAACTAAGATCTTTCTATGGGAACTACACATTGGGTTCGACTACTTCACCACCCTGTGAGAATTTCATTAAATTAGGTCCCCTCCTGATGGTCCACTCCATGAGCTTAATCTAGGGGAGTGAAACCCTAGGACCCTTGTCTTTGTAAAGGGATTCAACTCCCACTATATGATGCGTCTTATTAATATACTCAAATGCATCGTGACAAAGAGCCCAAAGTGTGGAATTTTCACATGGACATTCTCTCGTTTCATGTCCAGGCTTCATGATCGCTTTATTCAGATCCTCATCCTCTTCCATGCTTGAAGGGATCCCATTTACAACCTGGTATCATGCCTCATTTTCTCACCTACTGTCTTGGGCCAACGCCCCTGAATACCTCAGACAACATTTGCGACTGGTCCTGTGTTTCGAACATGGTCAGCGGTTGACCATCATTTGTCTATCCCAATTACAGGATAACGTGAAGCAAATACTGTGTTTTGAACATAGTCAATAGTTATCCTCTATCACCGCACCACTATCACTGTGATCCGGATCTTGATCATCATCATTCACATCTTTCCACCCCCTTATGTTCAAGTTCAATTCCAGCACACGGTTTTACACCTCTATTCATCTATGTGAGCTAATCTGGCAGGTCAATAATTTTGGGATGTCATTCAGCTAGCATTCCAGTACCCCCAATGTGTGCCTCCTTACACCAGGTAAATCCCATTGCTACTCCTTGTTTCTCAAATCGAGCACGACTCATGTGGGATTAGTAGTTTTAGTTGGGCATGTGCTGGTGCAGCTATGCCACACACATTTCTCATCCCTCATGATGTTAAAATATGATCCCAAAAATACGTATAGCTTGATTACATCTTTATGGGGTATGTAGGAACAACTGAACAATTTTACTCGGGCCCAGCCTAACTTTCACTTTTGGTCCCTCGACCTAAAAAAGCTTACCTCGAGGATACGTGGTGTGGTGAAAACTCCTTATGTACTCTTTCACGTTAGTTTTAGAGCTATCAAATCATGTACTCTATTTTTGTTATCTCTCCTTTCACTCGCCATCCTACCATATGACGTCAAACTACATGAATCCACATGTCCTCAACGTATGACTTTAAAATACGATTCTAATGCCACATGACAATTGTGGGATGAATCAGATTCCTCACCAGAGAGGATTGACACTATCAGCATTAGTCTCTGGCCATTCCATGCTTAAGAACTATGTTTTCTGGATTCTCATTTGTATGGGATACGTAACTACAACTGGGCCATTCACCTCGGGCCCAGCCTTAGGGTCATTAACCCTTCTGGCCCCTCAGCCCCGATCTTGGTCCAGACAGTATGACCTTAAAACTATGTACACCATCCACAACATACGATATTTAAATGACATGTTTATCTTCCTAATTGGTATGATGTAAAACTAAAAGGCATTCTAGGTCCTCACTAGAGAAGTCTTGTCTAGAAGAAGGTGTGATCCTTGATCATACCGATGTGTCCACATAATGTGTTTACACCATGGTGGCATAATTTCAAGAGTGTTGGACTCTATTCGAACAACACATCACTTCAACCTCTAGGATTTGCGTGTCCTTTATTCGGATCCGCATCCAATTCCATGCCTGAAGGACCCGCCTAACAGTATGGACACTTGGCCTATGGCTCAACTACTATCCTAGGTTAATGTTTTGGAAGGCTAATGGAAAGAATTTTGAGTCAGTCCCCATGTTTCAAACATGGTCAGTGTTCGACCCTCATTTGTTATCCCCATTCCAATATAATGCAATAGAGAAGTTGGGTTTCGAACATGGTAAATAGTTATCCACCATTTTCACACAATCCCCATAATGTTACAAATTTAGGGTACAATAAATCACACTTTTCACTCCGCTATGTTCAGATTGATTATAACACCCCTAACGTTACTCCACTCATTCAATAGAGAACATCAGAAAAAGAGAAACTCGACTATTCAGAGAACTTCATTCTCCAGCTAGGCCTCCCTCATTCTTCCAAGAAGTTCAGATTGGTCATTTATACCCTAGATTCCCAAATATTGGTTTTCACTCTCATGATTAAACGAAGTAATGATGCGGCCATCACTTGTTTCTCACATCTGGCGCAACCCCCACGAGCTTAGGGATTGATTGATGGTTACTCCAGAATTTTTATTGAGATGCGATAATTAAAATAAACAAGAAATAAGATGATAAGTATATGCCCATAGTTTGGTATAGGAAAAAGGATAACTATTTATAGGTTTGGCCAAAACATGACCCTTATGGATCAATCCCTTGGATGAATTTCTCTAGTGCTACAACCCTCTGACTTGTAGCCTCTAGGATTGCTTACCGCTCCTTGAGATCCTTCTCTTTGTTAGCAGCTATGAAGTGGAGCTCATTAGACCTGATTTTCATTTTATCCCGCTCATCCTGAAACCTAGCCATTTGATGGTTTTCTTACGCTACTTTCTCTTGGGCATTGGAAAACTGGGCCTTCAACCACTCGATAGTCTTGGATTTGTCTGTAATGAATATGGATCACTCATTTTCCCATTCTTTAAGGTGCCAAACTTCTCGCTCAGCCTCAAGGAACTTTGGTATGCTCACATATATGCTCTGGAATTGGTCGATGATGAGACGTTTACTGCTCTCCCTCACCTTCTCAGCCATGTAATCCTCGATCATTGCGTGAAGGTGATGAGCATCCACCCCTCTGGCATCGAGAAGGCACAACTAGGTGCATAGTGATCCTATTTGGGGAACCCATTCAGAAATATGATGTTTCAGGAATCACCCAATACACTTCGACCCCTTGTGCCGCGTCATACAGATTTCCTCAGCTACTTTAGGATCAGAATCAAACATCTCCTCAGGGTATGCAGGCCGATATTCAGGGAAAGCATCTAGGAGATCAGCGGTAGGGTATCCCTCTGGCATTTATCCCAAGGGCTTAGTCTCTTCAACATGTGAGAGACCTTCCTTGCTCACCTTTCTTTTACAATTTTGACCCTGCCATCTTGAGGCCCCACCCTGACAGTGATATCACTGGTGTCCACAACTCATTGCTCACTAGGAGCAGGGGTCGGTGTGGTTTGAGAAGTGAGTTCTGATTGGGTGGGTCCAATCACCATCATATTCTTGGTGGATGATCTAGATTCAGTAGCTTGGAAAGACTCCAATATCGTGATTACTGTACAAACAATGAATGTCCTAATTAGCTAAGCTCTCTATGATGACATATGTGAGTGTCTGAGTATTGAAACTTACAAGATCTCAGCACGTCAGTCTCTGACGTTTCAGTCACTGCAGGAACTGTCCCTATGGGAGATCCTTCAACTCTTATAAATTCGATAATGGGTGTCATCTCCCCACCTTGTTCTATTGGTGCATCCTCAACCCCTTCATATGGAGCTTCCTGACCAGCTCTAATATGCCTCTGAATAAGATGAAAAATCCGATTGATGATTACGAACGATGAAAATAGGAAAATCTAGGATAATAATTGAGGAATACCTTGAGTAGCTTATCTATTTCCATGTTAGAACCATCCATATTGCTGGTCTCCTGAGGAATCTCTTGGCAGCCTATCCCTTAAGTCCCTCCACCTCCATGCTCCTCTCCAACTTCCCCAATTTCTTCTTCCTCTTATTCTTCTGACTCACTGCCCTCTGTCTCCTCATCACCATCATCATCTTTAGATGAAATTATTTACATGTCATTCTCCTAGCCGAGTATTACCTTTACCAGGAGAGATGGTTCCTCACGTCGACTCCGCTGGCATGCATATGTGTCCATGGATGTCAAATTTGTTTGTCGACGATGGAATTTCACCCTATCATAAATCCTAATGAGTCCATATTCTGGAAGATGGATCCCAATTCCTACCATATTTTTTCAAAGGGCTTCAATGCTCATTGACTACCGCAGGTTCAATCGGGCAGACCACAACACATGAAAGATTGCTTCCTCAGAATGTTAAAGCATATACGTTGTCTGCTTCCTAGAAAACTCCCTAGCCACTCAGTGAGGTTGTTCACGAGTCCCTATCCCATCGGACGATGAGGGCACGATCGCACCATGTGACGTTCCCACTACTGATGTTCTAACTAATACTGACCCAACCGCCTAGCTTATTCCTGGACTCTACTCCCCAGAAGTGCCTTTTCGGATCTATCTCCACCTAGGTTTCACACTGGACACCTTGAGTTGTCGGACTCGCTTCCGTATAATCCCTTCAACATATGCCTCCAACCAATGTTTTACATATTTTACTGAGAGGACAACTTCAACTCCAATGGGGTGGGGAGGTGATTACCTCACCAGAGATGTAATTTGTTAACATCAGCCATATTTGACGAAAAATACAAGGGCGTTTCTCCTCCCAGACATCTGTACACACCTTATTCGGCATCCTTTGGAGGCATGACAATTGTCTGAAAACCTTGAAGGCACATAGGGATCAAAAAGAATATTTTCATAAACCCAGACCACAAGCACCCCACTTATGATCCTCTACAAGTATACTCTTTCCTCTAGTGAGCCTTACCATCATCTATCATCTAGCCAGCCAGAGTGGGGAACAAACTAAATTTAAAATTTGTGTGATTTATGATCTTAATATTTATCCCCTCTTCATTGAACATCAACAACATGGCCCCGACAATGTTCAATAAGGAAGGTTGCATGACATTACCTGGGGAAATAATAGCATTTGGGAAGGTGTACCTACCGTTGTGATCCGCAATCCAACTATGAAGGATTTGGAAATGGCCACAGATCCTCCTCGGTGAACCTACTATTGAAATACGACCCAGAATGGAATACAGTCGGGCCAACATAGGGACCCCCAGGTTAAACCTCTGATTGGATTCCATGATTCCGACCATCACCAATGTTGCTGGGTGTACTCCCATCCTTGTGTCCCTTATTGGCAGTATCCACCCGCTCAAGAAATTTGCCAAAAATATGGAATACCAGATGTTTGGGTCTCAACTTTCTTCCATAATGAAGCCCAAATATTGATATTCACCTACCTCCAGGATCCTCTAATATGATCCTATCTTTCTCCTCTGTGCTGCGGTTGAACACTGTTTTCCGCACCCCGACATCTTGATATTCAGGTCCTTCTTTAGAAATAGGCAGAACCACTTGGAATAGGGGATGTCTTTCAAGAAGTCCTTGACTGCAAGATGCTCCTCAACCAGCTCTAACAGATAACATGTCAGGATGGGAGTCTGCGACATGTCCCCCGGTTATTGTCGGTGGGAAGAAACTCGTCGTACTGATGCCCATCCAAAGGGATGCCCCTGATGTAGTGAAAGTTCTAAAGACTGATACCAACCTCCCCATGATGGATATTAAAGGTGTTAGTATCAGGGGACCACTGGATAAATAGCTTTGGTCTGAGTTCTTGCTGATGGTAAAAATGGAACTGTGACGTCTAAACCACCTCGAATAGCCTGATGTGCCACAGTTCTTCCCCAAACTGATCTCATTATTGGCATACCCAATAATCCTTGGACCACTCACTTATGAAATTTACTCCAAACCTCAAGTCCCAGTCTTGAAGCTAGCCCTGGGTCTCATTGGCGATGCTCTATCGGAAGGTACTTTCATAATGGGCCGGAGAATCCTTAGAAACCGGCTCACTTCCTAAGATTATCTTGTTCCTTGGATTCAGGACATAGATGCTCATGTGTTTGATTTCTCTGGAGGGATGTCCATTTTTTGTGATGTTGTATCAGGGAAGATCATCCTTGTGGGTCACCCATGACCATGGGGCATCGAATTGAAATCCCAGCACCGATACCTCTTCTAAAATACCAAATTCCCATATCGGTATGTTTTTCATTAGAAAATAATCCTTCTAGGATTGGGTCAGCATGTTGAGGAGAGGTTGGTTGTCAGATACAACTTTCTTGGTACTATAGACCTCAGGGTTCCCAACTATCTCAGATTTCCAAGCAGCATACACAGCTTCTCTCCCAGCATCACCTTGATCGACATCCATTTTTCTTTAGTAAAGTCTAGAAAAAACTAAAAGCCTGCATAAAATGACCAGTGGGTTGCATGTAAAAATAGCAGGTGGCTTGAAAAACCAAGGAAATAGTATATAAAACGGATAGTGCGTGCAAAATTGTGACCTACATAGGGGAATTCCACACAACACAGATCATATTCCATGCAAAGGCAAGAAATATTTTATGTTAAAAAGAGTACCAAAGCTTATCGAGTGAGAAATATGTATGGACCATGGGACCCCCAAGGGTTTTTATAGAAGCAAATTGGGATTTACACATGCAAGAAAAACAATTGCATGCCACATGCGATATTTTCCATGCTCCACGCCCATCGGGGCTGGGCGTCTTGGCATTACCCTCAGAATCCAACCTCCTTTCCTCCTTGTAGATCTAATTTAGAGGGGGGGAATTGGTAGATGCCGAAATCCGCCGAAGGTATCAAACTAACATTTTTCAAAAATTAAAGGTAGATTATGCATGTGAGAATTGGTACGATACATGAAAAAAAGATGCATGGAAAAGTGGATAAGTACATGTAAAACACCCCCAATGGCGCAAAAATTCACGCACCCTAGAGTGTTTTTGCACACCACATGGAAAGTTCTGCATGACCGATTGATGTGTTAGGTTTTCTGTGCAGGCTGAATTCCATGTGACCCCGTGGTCCTAGATCACCTATAAATAGAAGGGAACCCTCCTCATCTCCGGTGGATGAAGAATTCAAACCGTATCCCCAGTGCGCAAAACACTATTCCACATGCAAAAGATGAATTTTAGGGACCGAATTTTCCTCGAAAGGTCTATCAGGGGTCCACCTTCATGAGAAACCCCTAGGAATTAAACCTATCCCAGGTCCTTTATTGTTTGTCCAATTGCGCGCAAGTCCGTTTACTTGTACACAAACCTTGGCCGCTTGGCACAAAACCTCCCCCAATTGTGCGCACATCTGTTATATGTGAAACCTAGCTTTTTTGTGCACACTTGTTCCCATTTTCATTCCTATTGCAAGAAAAAACCATCTTTCGCACACAATCCTCACTCCTTATGGGATCCATGTGTTGTCCTAACACTAAGGCACCATGTTTGAGCCCCTATTATGAACAACACCCTTGTCTTGCACATACTTCTCCCATACGACCCTCCAGGTTTGTACAAAGTGATTTAAGGTCCCTTAGGCGGTGATTTATGTTGTTTTGCTTAGCCTCATGCTTCTTTTCATAGGCATGCTAACAGCTATTGCTTCTTTACATAACCATGATAACATGGGCCCCTAAATGGATCAGTCCACAACACCCCCTCTCTGTGGAATTACTAGTGCCTTCCCTTCACCAGTGGTTAATGTGTGCTGGTTATGTAAGTCTAAGGGGTGCGGAGTGAACCTACCTCGTCTGAGCTGCATGAAATTAAGCTACCAAGACCCATCATTCTCACCACCTGACATCAAACTGTGGCCTTTCCCCATGAATCATTTGTGGGGTTCCCCATCTCAGGCATTCTCTATGCCTACTGGTCCCCACGAGAGTGAGATCTTCCTCACATGGAATGAGATCCTCTCTGCTGGAGCGGCGTCTGACCGTGGGGAAGGGAAAAAATATTGGTGTAAGCCCCTATCCTTTCTTGTAGGAGATATCATCCATAATCCTCTTCTCTTCTTTGGTTCCAAAGAGTAGAGTTGAGAGGGGCACAAGGAACTTCATTATTCCATCCATCTCCCTCTGGCCTTTGTCACCACCGAGCCTCTATCCTGGAGTAAGTTCTGATCTCTATATTCCTGGGCTGCTAATCACATGTAAGCCCCTATTTCTCCTTTGGGATGATAACCATGCGTAATCCACTGTTTCTGCTTTGGGCCTCTAACCACATTTAATCCCTACTTTACTTCCCACAGACACACCTTTCATGACATGATCCTCAAGTCTTTATTGCCTCTTGTTTCTCACACTGAGTATGACTCCTGTGGGATTAGAGTAAGCATTGAACAAGGTATCCTTCCAAAGCCGCCTCAGTGTGTAAACCCCAAGGACCATTCCAAAATATGTAGATTTTGATCCTTTCCAAGGCAAGGTAAGTAGGAAGCCTCTCTAAGGTACAAGCCCAACACCTACTTGTTCCGACCTCTTCACGTCGGTTCACCAAACCATTCTGAACTACATGGACTTTGATCATTTCCAAGGAAAGGTTCGTTGGAATCCTCCCTACAGTTTAAGACCAACAACTACTTGTACTTACCTCTTCGTGTAGGTTTACCAAACCATTCTGAACTATGTGGACTTTGATCCTTGCCAAGGAAAGGTACGTAGGATGCCTCCCTAGGGTTCAATCCTAACACCTACTTTCCCAATCCTTTCACGTTGGTTCACCAAAACCATTCCGAACTACGTAGACATTGATCCTTGCCAAGGCAAGGTATGTAGGAAGCCTCCATGAGGTCTAAGCCCAACTCCTACTTTCCCGAACCCTTCCCATTAGTTCACCAAACCATTTCGAACTACGTAGACTTTGATCCTTGTCAAGGAAAGGTACATATGAACCCTCCTGGAGGATCAATCCCAACACCTAGTTTTCCCATCCCCTTCAGATCAGTTCAAAAAACCATTCCGAACTAAGTGGAATTTGATCCTTTCCAAGGAAAGGTACATAGGAAGCCTCCCTGAGGTACAAGACCAACACCCATTTGTTCCGACCCCTTCACGTTCGTTCACCCTTGTCCTACATGACGTTAAACTGTACCCCACCTTTTTCATCCTACAAGATGTTAAATTGTACCCATTCTAACTATGTGGGATTTGATCCTTGTCTTCTAGGTAAGGTACGTAGGAAGCCTCCTTGTGGTCCAACCCCAATCAACAGATAGCTGTTGTATTCCCCAATCAATGGTAAGTCATTTTACCCCATCCAATAGTAAGCCGTTGTCATCCCCACAAGATGGTAAACCATTGTAAGATAAACTATGCCGGTTTGATCCTTGTATCCTAGATATGGTACGTCGTAAGAATCCATGAGGTTCATAACCAAACACTGGTAAACATCAATGTCCCCCCTATTGGGACCCACGTATTTGGTTTTCTCCTCAAGCGTCAGACCAACCGCAGGCTACTAACCACACGTGAGCCCCAGTGTGCCTTTGGGTTGCTGTCCGCTGCACACACCGTGATCCCATGCCCCCATCCAGAACTTTGTGAAAATTTATTCCCTGCCTCAAGGATACCTTGGAAGCCTCCCCGAGGTTCAATCCCATCATTCATGTCCCATCGTGGCCTCCCTCCCATGAGCCTATGTGTTTCGGGAAGGTCATGTCCGAACCCTTAGGTTCCACTTCCTCCGGGTCCCATCCATGCATCCATTACCACAGGCCACCTCCTCAGGTGTCCCCTCGCCTCACTGAACTACGCAGAATTTGATACCCTACCATGGGGATACGTAGTAAGTCCCTTCGAGGATCAATACCAACTTCACAGTCTCCCACATGTTGGCTTCATATTACTCTCTACCCACTCTCAACAATCCATACCCATCCTGATTCTTACCCGGTCTACCACATCCTGGTGAGATCATATCAACCACTTTGTCACTGCTCCTAGCAGTAATCTGGAAACTAACCACACATTAGACCCCAACATCAACAATCCATATTGGGGTGGTACCCATATGATCCACTCCCTTCAGTGTTTTGATCATTCTGATCTGTCTTTTATAGATATTAAACTTGTGGTATACCCTATGTTAAACAATGGAAGGTGAGGAAAATCTTAGAGACATGCCTATGGCATAAAATTCCCCGCATTCGACATGGGATTACTTGGTCTCTTGTACCCTTGAGAAGCCCTATCATAAGGGGAAGAAACTTAGATGCATTAGTGTTACATCATCTAGAAACACCAGCGATATCCAACGTGACTACTCCCCTGACCTAAGGTTGCTACCCTAACTGGACCACTTGGAATGTCCTGATAGAAGTAGCATAATTAACCGGTTTCCATGATGACATGGCACTTAGAGGAGTTTAACAAACAATGTCTTAAGTATATAAGGGATACCTGGACTAGGAAATGATTTCCAAGGAGAAATACACAGAAAGAGGAACTGACATCCCATCATCCCATTTCGATCAAGGAGAAAACATCCCTAAATAAGCGATGGATGCTGCCTGCTTTTGGAAAGAGGGAATGCGAGGAAACAGTTACGTGCCCCATAACAGACTGATGCACTCCCCAACAAAAGCATCATAAAAAACATTTAGTCATAAAAAACCACTAAAGGTACAATAAAGATCACACACTACTTGGGATTGACGAAATTGTGTTCATAACCTCCAATGACACAAGGAACAATTATGAAAAAGGATCTAAAATATGAGTGTGATGATTATAAGAATGGAATTTGAATTTAATAAGAAACAACAATGAAACCAGTGTTCACAAAATAATGAAATTTTATAAAATAGAGAGACTTTGAGGGATGATTCCTAGACCACCTTCTGTATAACCATATAACTCTACTCATCCATTATCGATATATTGGGAAGGATCAGGAGAAAATGGAAGAATAGATCAATGCCATAAAAATAGGGCACAAAATATTTCACTAAAATTGTGATTCCAAAAGATTTAATAACAAAGAAATGAGCCTAATTATTTAATATCTAACCTGTAGGAATCAAATGAGACCAATAGTTCTCTAATATGAGCTCAGAAGGAGTTATCAAAAAATCTATGTAGGGGGAATTGGGAGCTCCAATGGGTGAGAAAACCTCATGCACACTGGAAATGATAAGGGAGCGAGTTAAAGTTATAAGGATTTAAGGGCGAAAATAGAAATTTCACCCATTTTTAACTGGGTCTCATGATTTGTCCACACAGTTGGCCAAACCATGTTCCAACTATACACCTCCCACTATCTAAGGAGGGACCCTACACAGTTTCATACACATGGGTTGACTAACCATGAGAAAAATGTGATGTATTCCTCTTTAAATTTTTTTACAGATACCCACACAGGCGTGTACCTATGGTGGCATGGTTTTCTCAAATAGTACGAGCTCCTGAATCCCTCAATCCATCCCTTTCATGGTTATGGAAACTATATGTATTGGCTCGCACTGTTTCTACTAACCTAGCGGCCTAGTCGTTTTCTCCACTACCTAGGGTTTTGAGCACCAAAAAATCCTTGAACACCTCTAAAACAACTATGAACTCATTATGAATACATAAAAGGTCCATGAAAAGAAATATGGCATAAATTTAAAGGATCAATACCTGATAGTAAAAACTAGGTTCTTACATATTAGGTTTGTAAATGATTTCCATTTTAATTCTTAGATAACATTTAAAAATAACAAGGGTATTATTAAATATACTAATAATGGAGTTAAGGTTTATCGTACCATAAAATAATGGGAAAACTCACTAAATATCACACCTAATAGAGAGTTTGATTATTATTAAAACTCTTTACATATTAAAAGTTCTCCATTTTATGTTTGGAGAAGTCATAATGCTTTTGAGTAGTAATGGTGTGGAATAAGGGCTTAGAATGTTGCATTTAATTGAGAGAATTATTTTTTGGTGAATATTTTATTGTATATATTTAACCCTTGAATGGGTGAATTCTGTAATGTAAGACAATAATATGGGTACTTTTTATACTTTATGAGGACCGATTTTAAGATCAACATGTGTAAATTTATTATAATGCATATGGAATATTTTTATAATATGACTTCTAAACTCATAGATATTTGTTATGATTATTTTATTTCAAAGTATATTGGGTCCAAGGACTTATTGGGAGTGGTGAATAGACATATGGGGAGTCTCATAGAGTATGACTCAATAAAGTTATTTGTAGTAAAATAATGCTAATACGAGATCTCTAAAGGTTGCAATTGGTAAGGGACGATGAGAATCTTTGAAAATATTTTTACCTTGTTCAAACTCTTCACCACCTTAAGAATTAATGATGCAATTTTATAACCTAGTTATATCATTGTAGATAATAAAGATTTCATTGTTTAACTTGATGAAGCTACCAATATAGAGAATAAAGTTAAAGAACCTTCCTTGTAATATTAAAATGAAGAAGCTATGAGGACACTATCATGATGCATCAAATTAATCATTTTTTATATAAAATTGTATACTATAGGGAATAGCATTGGTTATATTTCAAGGAAAAATAAATGTTGAGAGTGTGAATTTTGATTTATTTTAACAAAAGAGACTAAATGTGGGGGTAGGGGGGATGAAAATGGTTGAAATGAAAACAAAGAAATAAAATTAATAGGTTTTTAAATGTGTATTTAAATAATGGAATTATTTTTGAGAGAAACATGGGATAGTGATCATTAAATGTTTACCATGTAATATTTCATGTTCAATATTCTTATATTTTCATTTAGGTTTGAAATTATTCATTGGTTGAGGTTGATTAGAATCCCAATTTCCCTTAAGCCCCTTGAAAATAATTACACAAGCATGGAACTTAACATGACTATTGTATAGTTAAGACCTAATATTTATGTATAGTTTGGGGATAAAAAACAATATATTTATTTAATGTGTATATGAAATAAATATAATATTTTTTTGTCTAATTATAATAAAAAAGTTTCCCATATTAAATCTTAGAGATTATTGGTTAAGAGAATAAATGCATTTAATAAATGTAATTCAATATAATTATCTAATAAGAAAATAAAGAATGAAACAATCACATGAAATGATAATAAACCAAAATGACCTCAAACTAGTTTTAAAATCATGTTAAATAACTCCCTTGAAAAGTGTGTATCTTACTCATAATGATCTCTCAATGTTTTTCCTTTCATGAAGAGGTGGATGATGCATGAGTGGGACCCCATCTTCATTTTATTTCTCCTTATGAGGATTGGGATATCCAAAACATCTACATTGATGAGATGAACTATAAGAATATATAAAATTGTAGAGATTCATCCCCTAGATTAAATTTCAAATTAGTCACAAAAGGTATGTATTTATAGGCCAATGGTTAAAGGTTTTTTCACCCAACATAAATAATAGCACTTGGATCATTGTTTTCGACAAGTAAAATATGTTATGTATATTTTAAAATATATTGGTGTTTTTTACAACCACTATAATATATCTTCAAAAAAATTTCATTCATTAAAGTTCTATAATAGGATATATTTTTGAAAATACTGAGAAACACTCTTAACTATGAACACTTTCATATTTTTCCAATGATACAAACTTTTGAACCTCTAAATGGACTAAATTTTATCTTCTATAATGTTTTATAGTATATTTTTAGTTATAAATCACCTAAATTTGATCCATATTTTACTAGAATATATTATGTAATGTCAAATTTATTTCAGTTATGTGTTTAGTCTTTTTCACAGGTTGTCTTATTTTGCTTCAATTTCTTCACCAACTCTTCAAATAATCCCTGTATGCCATAGAAACATTAAAACAAAATACCATACTTAACACTATTTAAAATTATTATCATGAAAATAATAAGTGCAAATGATACTTATGTTAGGTAATTAAATTTTATAATTAATTAAGAACATTAATATATGGGTGAAAGAAGGTGGTGAATCATAATGTAATCATGTCCCCACATAGATACATTTTCACTCTAAAGAAAAGTCACATGCATTCCGAAAATGCCAATAAGATATGAATGATTATATTTCCCAATACTTGATAGATCATCATTCAAGGGAAATTATGTTTATTATAATAATGTTATAAAAACCAGAATTATAATAATGAGTTAATCTCAAAATATTTGGCATTAATTTTATCATAAATTGAATCCAAACAAAATTCACTGATATGCATGATAATAGTCATAGTGAAACAAATTAAGATTTAACTACTATTCTAAATCCCCACATGTGTGTGAAAATAATTTCATGATTTTCATTCCACTATATATTCAATATATACAAGTCAAACATACATTTTTAGCTTACCTGATTCTTTTCCTAAATTTTTTTTGTTAATTATTAAAATTGAATTTTAAAAAACCACTCACTTACGGCCTTCCAAAGGTAAAATATCATGGTTTTTAATTACATGTTGTGTTGTGTCATTATTATCATTATTTATATTATTATTATTATTATTATTATTTTTAAATACTTATTTTTTTATCTTTCATGACAGCATGCATTAGGTATTGACCATAGGTCAATAGAGTACATTTATAGAATTAGTAAGATAAGAAATGAATGTGTAGAAAAAGAATTATTTTAACCCTACAAAAATTTACTTTACTTACATATACCATCAACTATGTAAGAAAAAAAAACATAAGTCACAATTGTGTGCGATAATGTGTTGAGATATTAAATTATTTTTTTATAAAAATCCCACATTTGTGGTGTATCATCTCAAAGGTTTTGTAACTATACAATAGATCACATTATTAATATATATCAAATTTTCCTAAAATTATTCATCAATTTTTTGTTCTTTTACATATAATATTGAATAAATTTCATTTTATTATTTAAAAACATAATATTAAATAAATTCAACAAGATTTTTTATTAATTTCTATGAGGCATGAGTTTTCCAGCACCAAAATTTGATAAAGTGAAAATAAAGGGAAAAATAATAATAAAAACTTTATTTTGTTTTATATTTTTTTAATTTTAATAAATATATTTTTTAAAATAGAAAATCCTAAAAAAAATATGTTTATGTCCCTCAAACCTAAAGCTTGTATTTTACTCAATGTAAAAATAATATATAAGAGAAGTAATTTAACAGTGGGAGAGGAAGATATGGACTAAATGTAGGTTATACATAATCAAATGGTGGGTGTAAATTATTTTTGAGAAACCACCATAATTACATTCCTTGTTTTGTTAGCTGTTGGAACCTAAATGTTTACCATGCATCATGACCACTTTATCTCACTTCAGTCTCCCATTTTAAGAATAATTGAGTTAACAATTTCATAGAAGATGTTGTAATGAAAATATTTCTCTCTTCCTTATGTGGTGTTTCCTCCTTATTCTCATATATTTATATATCTTAAAATATTATAAATGAAATTGAGTGAAGAATAATAAAATTCATTATAAATAAGATATTATTAAAAAACACTATAATCATAAAGCTTCTATATTTACAATAAATAATAAGTACAAATAAATATTTTATATGATTCTTTTTACATATTGGGGAACTAAGTTTTTATGTGTTGACTCAGGGATTGGAGAAGGATGTGTATCCAGAGGTAATACCACCACACTATATTTTTATGAACTTTTAAAAAAAATTATATTAAGTGTGGGTGTTCATTAGTGAATTAACTCATTAATTAAGTTAATGGGTTTATAATGATGGTTAGTAACCAATTCCCCCCATTTTCATATTTTTATGTCATTGTAATCCTTTTTTAAATTTTATAAGGCCTTATATTGGGTTGAGGGAAAAATGAAAAATAACTAATCACATCAAATCTACCCATGAAGCTCAACTCAACACCCATTAATTAAGAAGGATCAAAAGATTTTAAATGAAGAAATATCATGTCTCCTTGCCAAGGTTCTTTTGAGAGTCCCCGATACTTAATTATTGCTAAAAATAACGATTTTTTACTATTCAAAAGTAATTTCATTATTTTTTTTGTAAGATTAAGTTTTTTTATTGGAATTTCATATTTTTAAAATCCATTTTTCAGAAGTTCCATGAGAGTGTGACTGAGATTAACTATAGTAATTAGTGGTGAATGGTAAAAAGAGTATATCTGATAGGAATGATGATGGTAGGCTTCATCTAATTCATGATAAAATGAAGAAAATTATTATAGAGACAAACATTTCATAAAAAATCCTTAAATTAAAATAATTTATCACAAAAAATTAAAAATTAAAAATATAATTAAAAAAAAATATTTATATAATATATAATTAACATATAAAAAATACATAATATCAATGATGGGGCTCCCTAGAAATGATGTCAAAATTTTACCATGCTATTAAGGCATATCAAATTAATTGAATTTTAAATGATTTATTGTAGTATAAGAGAAAACCTAGTCCATTTATCTGGTAGTGTTAAATAATTTTAATGAAATAAACTAAAATATTTTGTGGGGGGGGGGGATGAAAATGGTTCAAAGTAAAATAAATAAATAAAAACTAAAATTTAGTGTGATATTTAAAAAATGGAATGATATTTGAGATAAATATGATAAGGCGATCATTGAAATTTTACTATACAACATGTCAATTTCATTTTTCTTATAAGTTCATTTAGGTTTAGAGTAATATTTTTAGTTTTGGTTGACCAGAATCTTGATTATACTATAACCCCTTAAAAAGATACACATAGACATAAACATTGACATAACAATCATATAGTTAAGATATAAAAATTTTGAATAGTGTTTGGGATGATGATGTATATAATCAGTTAATGTACATGGGAAATAAATAAATAAATAAATAAATATATATATATTTTAATCTATCCAATATAAGTTTATAACATGAAATCATTAATACTATCAGTTAAGAGAAAACATGAATTTGATGGAAGTAACTCAATATAATTTTCCTATCAGAAAATATATCAAGAAATAATAATATTAAATGAATAAAACATAAAAATATATTATACTAGTACGAATGGTATATTTTATAACTCCCTTTAAAAATGTATAGCTCCCTATTAATTATCACACAATGTTTATCCTTCCATAGAGAGGTGGTGGATACATGAAAGGGAATCTTAATTAATTTTATTTCTCCATATGAGGATAGGTGGATAAAAAAGTCTTAGGTGATGATAAAAACTCTAAAAATATATAATATTATATATTTTCATTCCCTTTTCTGAATTTTCAAGTAAGGTACCCAAGATATGCGTTTTTAGTCAAAGGGAAGTAGTGTGTTTTTACCCAAAATTTATAATACCACTTGGATCATGACTTTGGATAGGCGAAAAACTATCATTTGACATTAAAAAACTATCGAATACACTAAAATATATCTTAATATTTTTTAGTTATTTATCTTATATAATGGGATATATTTTTAAAATAGTAAGTTAATTTTTTTACTATGAAATGTATTTTATTTTTCCTACATTTCTAACATTTAAGCATCTAAATGTCCTAACTAAACTTATTGATCTTATAAAAAGTCTCTTATCACATGTTCATTTATTTAACCACAAAATATAATCCATATTTCATGGTAATATATTCTATAATGTTAAACTTAGTCCACTTATATGTTTGAGATTTTATATAATTTTCACTAGTTTGTTTTAAGTTCTTCATTAATTCTACTAATATCCTGACACTACCCTAGAAACATTAAGAAAATAAAATTAACTTATTTAAACTATAATGAACTAAATAAGAATTTAAAATTCTAAAGAGTTTTGGAAATTAAAATAAACAGTAAATTAAGAACATCAATATAAGGGTGGAAGAAGATGGAAAATAAAAATTATATTAAGATACGAGTAGTAACCCCACTCTCACAAGTCAAAGCATTTGAAAAGTCCACCAAATCCTGGCGAACCACCTCTATCTAATGAGAAACATGATAAAGTGGATAAATTTTTAAAATAATAACCTATAGCTATAATGGAGGTATATTATGTCAATTTTGAAAACTTGGATTATTCTACACATGTTGAGGGAAAATTGGTGGAAATAATAGATTAAGAGAATCTCAATGAAACTCCTCCTATTTAACATATTATAGATTCAAAATATAAAGAACCAACTAAAATATACGAATTAAACACATAAATTATTGAGAAAAATAAACCAACTACTAAAGATAAGAGATCATAGGTTGATCCTCTAATGATTTAACCTATGGATGTTTTACCCAATAAAGTATAACCCATGAAAGAATAATTAGTGATTGAAAATTATCCAAAAGGGAATGATGAAGTAGTCATTGAAAATATATTTTATTTACAATAACCTACTAATATGCATCTTAGATTTAACAAAATTTAATTTTTTTGTATATATGGGGAATTATATTTTTTAGTTTATATTTTCTTTCTATAGTGACAGAAGTCTAGAAAACTCAAACTACTAAACATTGGACTAAGGTAGTATCAATACAACCTTTACCTGTGGATAAATCATATCTAGAAGGGATTAATAAAATTATTTTTTACTTTTTAACCCTTTAATTTCTATAATTGTATAATTAAAATGAATAATCTTGAAAAATGGGACAATAGGTATCAAATAATTCTATAGTAATGGATCTACAACCTAATTTTTCTCTAGATTTCATATATTCATCTCTAGGTTGGATGAACTTGAAAAGATTCTAAGTGATTCATCTATATTTCTAATTTATAGATTTACTTACCCTTATAAGACTATTACTATTCATGCAATTTACTTTTCCATATCATCAATTTACATTGATTCAAATCAAATTTTTAATGATGTTAAGGGGGATATTCATTCTGAGTTTTTTAAAAAAAGTATTCAACCTATTATATTATAATTTGATGTGATAAAGTATAATATATTATCAAAATTAAGGGAAAAATTATAACCTTTAAATTTAATTCATGTTATATCAATTAAACCTAAGTTAGTACCTTTATATTATAAAATATAGTTAATTCTAATTCAATGTTAATTAGTGACCAATTTTATTGGGTTATAATTACAACTTTTCTTGATAAGATAAATGTGCATACTGGTAGAATGAAGATAATAAACACAAAATTCCTCTAATTTATGAATAAAAATATTATTTTTTAAATAAATAATGTCAATAAAGAAAATATCTTTATATTTAAGAAAAAATGGAATTTATATAGTAAGATTAATTTGAAGTATCTGTTTTACTTATTGAGATGAAATATATAAATATATAAAGTCATAACTTCATAGAAATTGAATCTAAAGTGAAAGGAAAATGATTCACACACTATAAATTTTTTTATAAATATAAAATAATAGTTTAAGAGGAATATTAATGTTTATTATGAGATTATATGTTATTGTTTAGTGGCTATGACCAGATTTTTGGATGAGATCAAGTGATTGAAAATGGATGAACACCTTTTTATTCCTCCTCACCAACCTTTATCACTATATAATATTAAACCCAACTCTCCTCCTACCACTTTTATAGAACCTAATGTAGTTGATAAAGTAAAATTTTGAGTTAAGAACTTGGTATCTTCATATTTGTTTGAATTAGTAGATGAATTAAGGTCTATAATTATAATTTTTTTATAATTTTCATTATCATTATGATTTTATATTTCTTTATGGTAGTGTCTAATGATCAATTTAGTAAATAAATCGTATTTTTATTTTTATTATCTAAGTTCTTATTTTTAAATTATTTTTTTATAATTTATATTTAAAAATATTTTTATAATCTAAGTAATGGATTACTACATAAAACTATAACATTTTGAATTAAAATAATATTTTACTGCTATAATTTTATTATAATTTGGATTTAAATTTTAATCCCACCCATTTTCATTATACTTTGATAAATTTTTTATTTTTACAAAGGGATAATTTGTTTTGGGATAAATATTGTGAGTATATGTTTATTTATGATATTATACTACTATATATTTGTTATATGATTTATGTTTAAATAGTTTAAATAATCATGAATTTTTTATATTAAAAGGGGGAGATTGTTAAGATAAACACAACCATTTTTTTTAATATTTGTAAATCCTGTTTAATATGGTTTCTATGAATTTATTATATGAAGAGGATGTCTTTGTCCTAAAAAAATGTTTTTGGAAATTTTCCTACACAAACAATTTTTTAGAGTTATTTAGAGTCACAATCAACTATCTAGATTAACAATGTTATCCATAAAGTAATATTTTAGATTTTTAAATATGATCGATTGACCAAGAATTTCCAAAAAGTTAACCACTCAAGGAAGTTTCATAAATTTACCATGATGGATATCATAACCAACCATAAAACTTATCAATGTCAACAATGTAGATAAAATAAGTAAATCATGGATAAATTTTAAAAGTTTAAGTTAACCATGAATCAACTAATTTGACCACACAATAAAAATTAATTGATTGTATATTAAAACTATATCAAATATGAATAATACTACTACTCTTTTGAGATTATATCAAGACTATAAATTTGAAAAACATTAGAGTGAATTAGTAGGAGATTCCAAGTAACTATGAGACAACTTTAAGTGACTAAGACTATATTTATAGATTATTTTAATTAATTATCCTCATTGTCCAATAATACATAATTCAATGACCATAACTACTATAATCAAATAAGGAACTTTATATGAATGAATTTACTTGAATTTATCTGTCCTAGGTAATATTTTATTATTATTCATTAAAAAAGATTTAAAAAACATATTTATAAATATCAAGAGGAATTTTATATGCCAAATTACATCAGGAATGTTTTAGAGTTGTACACTTCTTACATAAAGAATATCTTCAATTCCTCTAATTCCAAATAATGTTTGATGATTTTAAAAAAGAATATCAACACCGCAGGGTCATTTATTTTTTGGGATAATAAGATAAAGTGAATTAAATATTATATTATTTTAAAATCATTAATATTTGTTACCGCGAGCTATCCACTACGCTGTCATTATACAATTTATCATATAACTGTTGTGTATTAAAATATTTTTTTAAAATAATTTTTTTTTATTTCATTATTTTTTTTCATTCCTAAGTAAAACATTTTCAGAAATTCTTTTATTAGAACATGGTTAGTGTATCTTCTATATTGTTTAATTTTGGTGTTGGTTCTAAACTCATCCATTAGATAAAAAATAACTATTGGGTATAAGAATATTCTTAGTTTTGGTTTTAATCAAGTGGAGAGGATTATAATATTAATTAAATATAAATCCCTTTATAATATTATACTTTGATAAATTTATTAATTTTATTAATATATATCTTTAAATTTTATGGTGGGTGGTTGGATCACATATAAATCCTTTATCGCTTACCGATTTTAAGTAAATTTTATTTTAATATAATGATATTTTATAAAATATTTTTATCATATAAAAAAGTTTTTTAATTCGTTTACTGAATTATTATAGTGTGTTTTATGGTTTTGGTTTGAGTAAAATCATTTGAATAGATATATATTTTCTCTAGAATATTTATCTTATTATTGATCAGTGTTTTCAAGAAACTTTTAAAAAATATCCAAATCCTTCACTCTCATATTTTTAGTAAGTATATTTGATTTCATTGAGGTGAATTTAAAAGTTCTATAAAGTTTTAATCATTTTATTTTTAAATTAATAAATCTTAATTCACCTTCAACATAGTATATTTGGGATAACATATTAGAAATAAGTGCTTGATTTGGGTAGATTTGGATTGGGAATTTTAATTTTTTTTACAATTTTTGGATATTAAAATTGAAAATATAATGTGTTAATTTTAAAATAAAGTTAGGTTTTCTTTTTAAAGTAAATTATTTAGATTATTTTTATTTATTGTAATAAATTAGCATGATTCTCAATTAAAAGTCATGTCATTAGTTGAATCACAATACAATTATTTCAATGTTTTGAGTTTGATGATTTTAGAAATTAAAGCCTTAGCGTTTTATGTTATGATGATATTACATTTGATTGATAACATTTTGTATGTTTTTGGTTAAATTTGACTGCATTTAACTGGTGTATACAATATTTTTATTATCCATGATATTTTAGAAGAATGTTTATGTAAAACTTCAGGATTTTAAGATAGTTCTCAATATTTTTTTTAGAAATATGGGTATAGTTGAAGATTATATATAAGAACAGTAGGTTGTGAAACCATTTATTTCATATCCCATGTAATTTTTTTTATAATAAGGGTTTCACGACAAATTAACACTATTTTTTTCATTTAATGATGATTAAAACTTGGGAAAGTAGATATTTACCTTGAATGGTGATAACATGATTAATTCATGGGTTAAAACTTGTGAGAACCATATAAAAAATTTATATTGACATATTTTGAGGTTAAAATTCACTTAAGATTTTATAATATAATTTACCTAAATTAATATTTTTTTATCTCAAATAAGGAAATGCAATTGAGGGGTGTTTTTATTGTATTTGATAGTGTGTTATGAAGCATGGAAGAAATAATTTTCAGGGAAATTATTCCAAGAAGAGTTGGCATAGTTGCATTAAATTGGTTTTTTTGATTATTATATTTAGATTTAGATGTTAAAAGATGAAATTTATAGGTTTTTAATTGGAAATTATAATATAATAAGTTATATTAAGTAAATAATTAATGATAAATTAACCTAATTATGTTTATTTTTTTATGGTATCTATTTTTAGGGGGTTTAAATAGAAGGAATAGAAATTTTATTAATTTAAAAGATGTGGGTTATGAAAATGGATACTATTACATGATTATCTCAATTATTTAGACTTTAAAAAATTAATATAAACTTCATCATAATGGAAGAAGTTTGTGTATGGTTTATTTGGGTGGTGGTATGTCTCTAAACATAATTTCAATAAATGAGGTTTATTAAACTTGAAAAAAACCATTATATAGAATATATTTTAGGCTAAATTATGAATTCATTCATTGACAATTGTTTTGAATTAGATCATCAGTTAATTTAATCTTCACATAACAATTGAATAATGGGTAAATTGATATGTTTTTAGGGAATGGTCATGCTTTCCTCTATGGGAATTAATTTGAACAATAATTTTTTCAATTGAAAGTAAAATACATTTAATTTAATATTTGGAACTCATATGAATGTTTTTGACCATTTAATATCATCTATATGATTAATGTCTTGGGATGTTATCCTTTGGAATAATGAGTGACATTGTTGGAAAATCATTATGAAACATGTTTTTTAGAAACAAATTTAGGAAATGTGTTTGGATATGATTTAATGAGAGAATGATAAATTTGGAAATGAATGTAATGATATAAAACCATTTTAAAATTAAATATTATTGTTCATTGAATAGGATACTAATTAAATTCACACTTTTTGTATTCCCAAATGTTTTTTTAAAATTTAAACTTGTTGGGATTCCATGAGGATCATTATTGAATTTAATATAAACCAAATATGTAAGGATTAATGTTAAAATTCAATTTGGAGACTGGGTATAATTTTTATAAATATTGAAAAAATATTTTCTTTTATACTAATTGATGGGTTAATGTTATAGTGATGAGTGGGATACCCATATTATCACCATGGAATAGAATAAAACATAAATTTACTATTTATCAATTAAGACCATGTTTCATTTCTAAGATCAGCTATGAGTAGATAACTCATAGGCATGTGAGGAGGCCGACTAGATAGGATTAAATTTAATCTTATAAATTTTTTTAATGTAACTAAAGGAACTTAGTACAAATTTAGTTTTTACAGATTCTTTATATTGACCTAGGTATGAGTTTTAAGAGATTTCATGGGTGTAATAGGTATGTTGAGAAGTTATAGGGGAAATAAGAAGTTTATTAGATTTTTTATATATTTTTTAATATTTTAAAATATTAATATGGTTTTCATAGATAGTAAACGATCATAGTTTACTATAAAAAAAGTGTTAAAACAAACTAAGTCAAATTAATTTTCAAAATCAAGAGAAGTGATTTTTTATATAAGCCCATAAAAATGTGTAAAATATTTACATGGGTAATATTTAAAAAAACAATCACCACAAGGTTGGAGAAATCCTTGCACATCCTTTTATATCCACTTTTACCTAAATAATCACTTAACTCCTTGGGTAAAACTTCTTGAGTGCCAACATTGTCATATTTTTTTTGAACATTTTCTTCAAAGTTCAAGTGTCTTAATTATTATAGAAAATATTAATTTTTTTAGATTGGTCATTAAGATATTTTATGGTTGGGGGATTATATTTCTAAAGTCATTTAATGTTATTTTATGGTGGGAAGTGAAAATATGACCAATAAGATTGAATAAGGAATCATTTTCTTTATTAATGATGGAATTACTTCCCCTTTTGAATGATTAAGTAAAAAAATAAGTTTTACATAATGTGTCACATGGGATTATTTGAAATTTGGTTTAATTGAATAATAATTACTTATTATTGAGAGGTATTTTATGAGAAAATGGACTATGTTTAATACTAATTATTTTTACTCTTACGGAGGCTTGAGGTGGAAATTTCTCCAAGAATAAAAGGTTATATAAAATAGGTATAAATTAATTCCTAATTTATTGAGAGACATGATAAAAAATATATTTTTTAGACTTTTAAAGTAATTAATACCTTATAATTAAGTTCTTTCATCAGAAGATATTTTTGGATGATTATGACAACCTAAACTAAACCATCGGGTCCGAACCAGAGTGCCACATAGACCCATTCACACCTCCCATTACACAAGAGTCGGTCTATTAGTTATGAGAGTCTAATTACATCAGTGGGGAGACTATACACTCAATATGATTTCATATCTCAAATAATAATAAAATAATAATAAATAACCAAATTATAGGTTGAAAATGAAAGATGAAATACATGATATAATAAAGAAACAAAAAAATGATATAGGGTAGAAGTAAAACTAGTAAATAAAGGCAGAAACAGATGTACCACTCTAACTCCATCCAATAAAGACCAAATCATCATGCTCCACCTCTTCAACTATCCACTATAGGGCCCTTTTCCTTCACTGGTTTCATAAGGATGAAATCTATATGTTCACCCAAATGTAAAGAAGGGTGTGAGTAAAAGACTTAGTATAATACCACCAATGACCCTTAAAATCAGCGAATAAAATATAAAAGTTCATCCCATAGAGTAAAAATGGTACAAATAAAAGTAAAAATATTTCACATAAGTAAAAAACATATAAAGGGTCTTTTGAGACTAGTTCTATATTCTTCAGAACGATGCCGGAAGAAACATACCAAATTTAGAACCATCACGGTTGACACATCCGTAATTAGCCTGAAAAAACCTCATTGATGGATATCCCCAAGCATGTGGAAAATTAAAATAGCTGGGATAACACAATTACATGCTGACTCAAAGTATCTAACACCCCTATTGAGTGGCTAGTCCCAATCATATGATACATCTCTCCATCTGGGAAATCCCAAGTACATGCAGACCAAATTCTAGCACATCCATCCTTAAAAAATTTCCCCAAACATGTTACAAATCCCTCTAACTAGAATATTAAAAGTAAATTCCAACCAAATTTTGGCACATCCCACTTGGTGGATAGTCTAATTAGTCCAAAATTTCATTATAAGATCATGAGTTTTTAGGAATTATTATTTTTCTAATAATTCCAAATTCTTTGATGGCTTGCATTGCATGCTTCACAAAGTTAGGATTTCTTTATACACAACACCAAGTAAATATTAAGCTACAAGAAACACTGATATTAGATTATAGTACCCACAACACTATGTTTGTCTTGTGTTACACATAATACCAAGTTACTTTGATAGCTTGGATTATACGTAAGACTGAGTTTTACTAAACTAAAATATAATATAAATATTATTATATAATGTGATAGTTATCCCCATATCATAAGAATTAAGGGAACAAATTTTATTAAATAAGTTATGAAAATATATAGTTTTCATATGTTTATTAGTTATCTATTTATTATAAATAAAATAATAATCATATTAAAAAGGAAAAGTTTTCTGAAAAAACAACATATTTTCTAAAAGTTGGTTTAATCATGCATGACACACATAATTTAAAAATAAATTATACAAATTTTAGAAATTTATTTTAAAAAATAAACTTAATTTTTTAAATCCTAGTATCAAAATCATCTTATGGTGTATTTTTTTATTTTCATGAGAAGTTTCATTTTTTGATGAATAATGAAAAATATGAAATTTTAACTTAAGACTATCTTTTCATTTAAATAATTTATAACGTTAAACTATATTATGAATTTATTTTAAAGTAAAAATAGATCAATAATACATCTATTAATAAAATTTAGGTCATTATACTCATTTTCATGTTGAATTTTGATATAAAAACATTATAAACTTTTGAATATTTTCACTTTAAAAACCCTCTTTCTCATCACATCACTTAAATTAAACTCTTCCACTTATTTGAACTAAATTTGGAATAATGTTTTCCTTTTTTTAATCATAATAATTTATAATTTATAATAACACTAAATTAATTTTCAAAAAATTGTTTAGTGAAAATTGTTAAAATTAATTATAGTGATTAATGTAAAAAACAAGTTTCCATAGTGATTAAACATAGAATATAAGGTGTAAAATAAATTACCAACTTTCAAAATTATTATTACCTAGACCTATTTATTTAATTAAAACATTATTATAGATTTTAATGATTTTTATGGATACTATTAATCGAAATTGGCCTATATAATAAGCTATGTAAAGAAAAAGACAAAAGAAGAACCTTCCTTGCCTTTAATATTTATAAAGCATTGGGATAGAAAAAATATCATATGTGTGATTATAAATATTATTTTAAAATTCAAGTGAGTTTTTTATCATTAAATTATATTCTTATTAAATTCCAATAGACGAATTTTTTAGTTAATAATTAACTAAAAGAAATGAAACTAAAAATATTAAAAGTGTGGTAAATTGAATGAATTACTATCTTAAATTAATTTTCTAGATGGATATATCATGTTAAAAAGGTTTTAAGTTTACATATTAAAATTCCATTATTTTAGTGATATTTTTAAATTCAAATTAATGAAATAATTTCAAAATTGTGAAAATTGTTTTTTATAATAAATGATATTTTATTAAATGATTTAAAATTACTAAAAATACTATATTCTAACAACTGATTCATAAATGTTAATAAATATAATATATTATCCATTAATGGTCTAATTTATCTTTTATAACGAACACATTTACCCGTAAATTGTGAAAACCTTGTTAGCACTATTAGGGTTAAAATAATGTTTTTGTGCATTGCGTGCATTTTTGTTGAATTAATTTCCAAAAAAATATGGGTTTTCAATTTCATAAATTTGTTATAATATTTTAGAATAATTTGGTTTTAATTTTTTAATAATTATAAATTTAATTTAATACTAATGGATAAATTACATAGGTTAGAAAATTTGTTATCTTAATAAAACCTAAAAAGGAAAAAATAGGGAAACATATAAGTTAAGAAAGAACATTATAAAAATTCATATATTTTTGTGTGGTGGAGGTATTTATTAACCAAATAAACCCTACCCTCTATTATTTTATAATGTTTTATCCTCATTAGTTAAGGTAGACCTCCCAATAGTGAATATGTTTGAGTATTTACAAGAACACCACTCCTCCACAACTATAAAAGGGTACTCACTATCTCCCCTTATTTAAACCTATAAATCATTTTTATTGAACAAAACATGAAAAAATAACTTAAAAATTACCTCCCATTATCCTAAAATTATTAGTTTGTTCATTAGAAAACATTAAAGGTTTTAGTTTAAACCTAAAGAGGATACATGATGAAGAGGTAATGTTCTTCTAAATGTGTTTTTATTTTATTTCCTTCTCCACCTCCTTCTGTTATTATTATAACGTTATTGTATAATAAAATATATATATTTCATTTACTGATATGTTTTATTTTATTTTTATGACCTAAAACTTCACAAACATCCGTCAAATGGGTTACGAAATCATCAACCATGTGTGTGGTAGAATACTGCCTCCAAAACCGATGTTATTCATTTTTCCATTACCAACTATCATGGTTGAGAATAATGATTGAAATACTATTTATATATGATATATATGATATTTATTATTTAATTATTCTTATTTAATTATTAAATAACACATAACTTTATGCTTTATATTTTGTGGGAATACGATAAAATTGTTTATGTGTACGATGGACTACCACCTCGTGTAGCAATGTGATTCATCCACACTTTACATGGATTATATTAAGGGTGTGTGTAATATACATATGTGATATATTTGAAAAATAAATAATATTTTAATGATAATATATATATATATCATTTAATTTTATTTCTTTCAATACGATAAGAAAATGGAAACAGTGTCCACGTATATGTTTGACCTACCGTCTCTAAGAATGATATGTTTCATTTCCTATAAATAAATTTTATGGATTAATATATATATATATATATATATAATGAATATATATTATATTTATATCATGGTTTAAAATTTTGAGATGATAAAACCATGATCGAAGTATGAGGATAGAAAATGACAAGTGAAAACATATACGATAAACAAAATAGTTATTACCCGAAAGATAACTTTAACATGTAATTGATAATAAATAGATAATATGAATTCATAAGAAAATAATATATGAAATTATATATATGAATATTGTTCTTTGATATATTTATAATAAAATTATATTTATTCTATAGAAATTTTGAACAAGTACGACAAAAGCAAAGACTTAAGTTAAGGTATTTCCATTTCACTTTTTACTTTTGTGAGACAAATTCTATATCCACCACCTATTTATTATATGTGGGGTATATAATTAAACTTAATGTATTTTAATATTCATATACTAAAATTTATTTTTATTTTAATATCCATTTTAGTGTCTCTCTTTCACGTGGATTATGGTTCAAAAGTTACTAAAGTAGTAATGGAATTTTGTCTCAATTTTCATTATTTGAGACATACATGATGTTATGCACCTATATTTTTTCATGAGGTGTATATAAATCCCCATTTACATGTATATCATGAAGTTTCTTATTCTCATGATATTTTATTGTTTATTTTCGGTTATTAATTCATGGGGTTTATGATTAAATTTTATCAAAGTGGTATGGGTTTTATGTTACCATCTCATCATTTATCGAAATTATTTATGATTAAGTCTCCAATATTTAAATATAATGATATAAAACTCAATAATTATCATTAATTTTATTCTACTCTGGTTATTCATGACATATTTATGTAATTATTACATTTATCCACTCTTTGGTACTTAATACAATTAATAAAATATTTTAATAAAATCTGACTTTATCTCTCTCTTTGGTCTGTAATTTGTGTTTCTTCAAAAAAATGTTTTTAAAATTCTTTAGATTATATATTACTATAATTTTAATGTAAAATTATTTTTAAAATTTTTTATATTTTAAAAATTGTTTTAAATGGTTTTGAAATCATACTTTATATGATTTCAATGTTATTTTCAAAGAAAAACGTATTTCAAAAGGTTATAGGTTTTAAAAATTTTTTATCAAAGAGGAAAGTATATTTTACTCAAAAATAGTTTGAAATTATTTTTAAGGATTAATTTATAAATTTTTAAATTGGTTTTCAAAGAAAATGATCTTGAAAATTATTTATGTTTTAAAAAGTGATTATCAAAGAAAGGCTATTTTCCTTAAGAAATGTTATATCAATCATTCAAAATCCTCTATTTAAGATGAAATGTTTTGATATAGTTTATGATTTACTAGAGATGTGATCCAAGAACCCCATTCTTATTCTTTATTTTTTCGTTTATGTTTAATATTATTGGTTTTTCATGAAACTCGTTTCTCTTTTATATGCTATACCATGTTAAAATTCTTATGAAACCCACTTATTTTCATGGGTTATGCTACAATGAAATGATTATGAAACTTTTCAATTTTCCATATGTATTTATATAATTATTTTTATGAAACACATTTAATATCACGAGTTATGATATGATGAATTTTTATGATCTTTTGGAATACATTCATTATGTGACAGTTGGGACCCATATATCCCTATAATGCAATGCGTAATGATAGATAACTCCTGAGTAAATATGTTATGTGAGAACCTGATTACATGTTCACAATGTTATGCATGAACCTGATTACATGTTGACAATGTTATGTGTATAACTTATTACATATTCAAAATTTTATGCCAAACCTAATTACAAGTTGAAAATGTTATGTGTGAACATGATTATATGTTCAAAATGTTATGCATGAAGCTGATTAGGTGTTCAAAAGTTTATACATGAACCTATATTTCATGTCCATAATGTTATGTGTGGACCTATTTTCATGTCTATAAGTTTGTGTGAGGGACTGATTTCATGTCCTTAACTTAGTGAGTAAACATATTTCTATTTATACATGTTTTTAATGTTATAATATAATGTTTATTCCCCAAATTCCATCTCTTATGCTCTCATGAACCATGTTATTCGATATTATTATGACTCATGTCTTATGAAATGATAATAATTATTACACGACTAATGATTATTATCTTTTATATACATGTTATGATCTTCAAATGTAATTATCATATTATCATACCCTTATGTTCATGTTATGATTACATATCTCATTAATTTACCCTTACTAAGTATTTTTTCTCACCTTTTCTTATGTTTCCTATACCCAAGTTATGAAGAAAGGTTTTAAGTAGGATTACTAAAGTGGAATATATTTATAAGATACATTGAAGATATTTCAAAAATTTAGAAGATTATGTTTTAAATTTTCCAAATGAACTAAAATATTATGGTCCTTGAGCATATTGTTTTTGTAATTATTGAACATCTATTTAAAAAGATGCAATATCCATGTACATAAATCCTAGGTCTCTATAGTTGGTATCAAAGTAAAGGTTTACTCAAACTTTGGGGACATAGATGAGAAATATTTATTGAGATCCCTAGGGATATTTCTAATGATATTTATAGGGATGTATCTAAGGATAAATATAAGGATGAATTAATGTATATGAAAATGTCATATAATCTTGGTAAAATATAGCGATTGGTTTCCATGAAATACATCCCTATCTAGATACTATAGGTATATGTGGATTAGAAATAGATTTACATAGGGGTAACAACTCTGAAAACATCATATTGAGATTTATTTGATCAAGACCTAGTTCACGACAATGAGCCTTGTTGCACACCTAGTTTGAAACCCATGGGGGATATACTTTGGAAATTCAAAAAATCTTTATGAACCACCGTGAAAGATTTAAATATATGATGATTATTATTGAACTAGGATAAAACTAATGTGTTATAGATTAAAAAAAAGATTTCATGATTCAGACATCCTATTAGTGATTTTCATGATTATTTGGTTTTCTAATATGATTAGTGTTTCTCACACTATGCTTTTTAGTCATAGTCAATATAAGGAACCAAAAGAAACTAGGTAAACATTAAATGTGACAGATGATTTTCTAATGGGAAACCAAAGGGGATGATGACTGTATTAAAGGATGTTGTGATTATTCATAAATAGTTTTCATGGATCATGATTAAAAACATTCACCTTAACCAACTCTTGAACTCACCAAAGAAGATAAGGATCGAGTTTGATGAGAGTTAGGGTAATAAATACCCTGGAGTAATGAGGATTAATTTTACTTTGTGCCAAGAATGTGGGAAGAAACACCTAAGTGGATGTCTTAGAAGTATAGGAAGAATTTTTGACTGTAGAAAAGGACACAACGAAATTAATGAAAAAGGGAAAATGAAAAGTTTAATTAAAACAATTAATGAGAATAATGTCCTCTATATGGTATCATTGAATGTTGAATTATTTAATTATGGAAATTATGGAAATTATGAAAATTGATGTTCTAAGTTGAAATCTCATAAAGAGAACGAGTAATGTGGTGTGTGTAATGGTTATATTGCAGATGATAAAGAGACTACAAATGGTATGTGAAAGGAAATAAGTGACAAGGAATAAGACGACTAAGATTAGTTAATTTCTTGAGAAGGATGTGGGATTAATTGAGTATTTATGTGCTGGAATTAAAAGATTATGTTATACAAATCATGAAATATATAAGTGTTGTTAACTATAAGTATTTCATTAAGAATTTGAAAGGAGAGGCTGAATGATGCTGATGGACTAAAAAAGCGATTTAATGTTAGATTAATAATCATGGAGCAAACATTATTAAGGTAAATATAACCCTTAATATATTTCTAATTTTGAGATAATAATGTTTGGATAAAGATATGATTTATTTGGATAATTAAATTGGATTGTACTAATTACCTTGGAACTTATTAATAATTTAATGAAAAAGTTGTTTATGCTATCACAGATGGTGTTTAAAACATTTTTGGATATAAGAAATATATCTAATAATATGTGTTATATTTATGTAATTAAAAATCATGTTTGTTTTCAATTTGGTTTTATGTTAATTTAGGTTATTACCATGTTTCAAGAGAATACATGATTAAGGTATTCACATGTTTGGTTTGTGATAATCAAGAGGTTCTAGATAATGTTAAAATATATTTTTAAGTTCTTTTAAAGTCAAAATAGTTTAATTATACACTTATTTATCCATTTTAGGTCTTTGGAATAATTTTAGTATTTAATTTTGATATAAAACCTTTTTAAAATTGTGAAAATTTTCACTTTAAAAGTCCTCTTTCTTGTCACATCTACATGATTAATTTTAAAATAAATTATTCGACTTCAATAAATTGAATTTCAAAAAATGGATTACATTTTCTTAATAATCATAATTTATTATTTATAATAATTTAAAATTAATTTTTTACCAAAGTGATTAGTAAAAGAGTTAAAATTAATTATAATGATTAAGGTAAAAACAAGATTACTTAGTGCTTAAACTTAGAATATAAGGTGTAAAATGACTTACCAACGTGTCCAGCACCCATTGGATGGAAATATTCCTACCCTTACCACCTTTTTATTGATTTTTATGATTTATAAGGATGATATTCAGTGAAATTGACCTGTATAATAAGTTAAATAAATAAAAAGATAAAAAGAAACCTTCCTTACCTTTAATATTGATAAAGCTTTGGGATAGAGATAAAAATATCATATGTTTGATTATAAATATTATTTTTAAAGTACAATGGGTTTATTTATCATGATAATTTATTTTAAATTTTTATAGACTAAAAAATTAGGTTAAATTCTTAAGAAACACCAATGCATGAATTATTTAGTTAATAATTAACTAAAATAAATGATACTAAAAATATTAAAAGTGAGGTAAATTGAAAAAATTATTTTCTTCCATTAATTAATTATATGAATATATCATTTTAAATAGGTTTGAAATAAATATATTCAATTTCAATTATTGTCATGATAATTTTAAATTAAAATTTAATAAATAATGTCAAAATTGACATTAATGTTGTTTGATAATAAATGTTATTTTATTAAATGATTTAAAATAACTAAAAATCATATATTCTAGAAAGTGATTTTTAAATCTTAATAAATATTATATTTTCTCTATTCATAGAACATTTTATGTTTTATAATTAATGTATTGACCACTAAATAGTAAAAAATTTGTTATCATGGTTAGGGGTAAAGTAGTGTTTCGTGCATTACATGCGCTTCAGTTGAATTAATTTCCAACGAATATAGGGTCATTATTTTATAAATTAGATATAAAATTTTATAATCAACACATCTAAATTTTCTAGTAAGTCAAATTTTAATTTAGTCCTAATGGATAAATTACCTAGGTTAGAAAATTAGTTACCTTTATAAAAACCAAAATGAAAAAACATGGAAAAATATAAGTTAAGGAAGAGCATTATAAAATTGAATTTATTTTTCTATGGTGGAGGTATGTATCAACAACATCAACCCTCCCCTACATCATTATAAAATTTTGGTGCAACATGAGGTAAGGGAGACCACCCAATAATGAATAATTTTGTGTATTTATAATAATTGCACTCCTCTTTAACTATAAAAGGGAATTCACTCTCCCCCTTATTCATAACTCTCAATATATTTGGATAGACCAACTCCTACAAAAATAAATTCCCAAATTCCCTCCCCTAATCCGAGAAGCCTTAGTTTTGGTAGAAAGAAAATCTTGGAAGGATTTAGGGTAAAACTAAGGAGGATACCCAAAGAAGAGGTAATGTTATTCCTAAAGGGATTTATTTTATTTCCTTATCTACCTCCTCACTACTACAAAACATGACTTTAACAATGATGAAATTTATCAAATCCAAAAAAACTGATAAAGGTTCCCTTTATCAGTGCTTTTCTTCAACATAGATAAAAGGAACCATTTATCAATGCTTTATTTTTAAAACTGATAATGGTTACCCTTTATCTGTGCTTTATTTTTAAAGCCAATAAAGGTCCGGAATAAAATGAAATAATAAAATAAATGAAAAATAAAAACAATCTTATTACAAATAATTAAAAATTTATCAATTAATAATTATAGATAAAAATGAATAAATTGATTATACTATATATAAATTATAAATAAAAATAAATATTATTAAATATTTTGATATATTTAAAATTAAAATTAGGCAAATAAAAATTCAAAATAAGGAAATTAAGAAAATTATTAAACATTTTTTAATTAAATGATTACTAATAATACTAATAAAAAGTATAAATTAATTATATAGATATATATGAATGTATATAAATATGAATTATATAATAAAAAATATTTATATGCTTTACATTAAATAGTCATATATTTAGTGAATAGTGGTTTATAATTAAAAAATTAATATGAAGTTAAAATACCAATTAATTGCATCATGTAGTGGACATAATTTATTATCCTTTGATTTTTCAATTTAACATATATCAAATGCGTGTTATATTGATTTCTCATACATATACATTATTAATGAATTTTTATATATAGCACGCACACACAAATATTTATGTAATTAATGAAATCTTATATAGAAACACATACACATAAAGTGTACTCATTTCTTATTATACCATTTCACTCATTTTTAAAGTGCATGAATTTAAGATTAAATATTCATTAATAGTGTTTAAAATAAATTTTAAATAAATTTTAATAAATAAATATATTTATAAATGTATATTTACTATATTTATTCATTTATATATTTATAAATATTAATAAATAAATATTATTTTTTAGAAGTATTTATATAATTATAAATAAATAGTTTTATATATTTAAATAATTATAAAATTATAATAAATTTATTTCAATAATGAATATATTTGAAATATTTATATTTATATATATATATTAAATATATATACATATATATATATAATTATATAAATATATATAATGATATAAATATATAAATATATAAGAATTAATTTTTAAAAAAGTATTTATATAATTATAAATAAATAATTATATATTTAGATAATTATAAAATCATAATAAATATATTTAAATAATGAATATATTTTCTAAATTTATATATATATATATATATTAAATATATATATGATGATATAAATAAATTTACAATTTTTTTATAATTAAAATTATAAATCCTTTATTAGTTATTTTTCATTACTAATAAAGATAGACCTTTATAAATGATAAACAAATACTGTAAAGTCAAATATTTATCATCGCCTTTTTGGAAGCACTGAAAAAAGTGTCCGGATCTTTTTAAAATAATCCTAACCATTCATGAACTATTCGTGATATCTAAAGATTTTCATGGAATCCACTTACTAACAACACTCGTCATTATCGAATCCAAGCTCGAATCAAGGCTTAAATCCAGGCTAGAACAATTCCCTAGCTTGAATCTAAGGCTCAAATGATTCATGTGTCAAACGAGTCTAAGGCTCGAATGAATTCCCGGTTTGGAAATATCTCTACTTTCTCTCAAATGATTCAATGCATTTATCCAAGGCATGTTATTTTCTCCTCCTCACTCATTGATTGCTTTTTTTGCAACATCTATTTGTGTTTTTTACTATCATTACTTATTTTATTCATTACATAACTATTTCTTCTCATACTATAGTTTGATAAATGATTCCCCTTCCAAATTTATCTTGAATATGATAGATATTGGTTATAATATAGGGAATGACTCAGTGACCATTGGACATGCACAATGGGGTTCTCTTCATTCCTTCATCCTGATGGATGTGGATGACAAGGGTTATTCTACTAAATTGAGGGATTCCTCCTACCATTAGACTAAGGAAATACTAGTCCTAATTCACAAGTGATAGTAATTCACTAGTTCTTTACAAGGGATAAACAATCAGAGGCAGTTGGGTGAATGATATTGATCATTTCTATAGAGTGATAGTTAAGTTGGGAAAACACATTAAGAAAAAAACTAAACACATACATGAGAAATATCTGAAGTATTGATCATTGTTTTTGATAATATTGTATTCATAATATTATATTTTCATTATTATTGTTGTTTTTGTTTTCATAAATTTCTAAAATCCCCAATATTTTTTAATATTTCAATATATATATATAAATATAATAAATATAATAATACTTTAGGAATTGTTAGTGATCCAAAATAAAATATTTAAGGGAATGAAAATGTCCATCAACTATGATATACTAATGAGTAATATAAATATTATTTTTTACCTCCCTATAGAAGGTATATTATATACACAATCCCATAATATAATATATAATTATTTACCATATAATGAAACTCATTCTTAATACTTATTTTTAAAATTATAATCTCTTTTAGAGCATTATATATATATATATATATTAATAAAGCAAAATTTATATGATCTGAGTATCATTATATATGGTTGAAATGAAATACTTATCACAATTTATTTATTTATGCTTTGTGGGTCTATATATATCATAGTGAATTAACTTTGAGGTTTGTTTCATTTAAATCTCTAATTTATTATTTTAATTATTAACAATCTTCCCATTCTAATTAGTAAAAAATATCTATCAATTTTATCTTTTAATCATAAAAATTTTCAAACCACCCTTTTTAAATTAGTATTTAAATGTATCATTATCTAAAATAATCAATTTTTTACTACCACTAATAAATTTTCTCTTTCATACATAATTGTCATAAATATTTACCGACCACAAATTATAATATGGTTCAACTAGTTTTATACACCTTTTTAAAAATATATCCATCTTTGAAATGATAACCCAATCATTAATGCTTCTTAATAATCACTTCATTTCCATCATCACACATCTACTAAACACTATGTATTTATTACTTTAATTCATCTAAAAACATATCATTCTTTAACATTGCCATTTATTTTTACATGTTTTAAATGAATCAATTTATCATAAAAGATACACTATTTCTAAAATAATATATACCAATTTAAATTATAAAAAATCTTTAATTACATCAATTTACCTTTCATGTGATATAAAAAACCAATATCTAATATGAAAGGATGTTTCTTTTGTAAATCTTTTAGTGTGACATTAGTAATAAATTCCTCTCACATTCGATTCTTTTTCATATAATTAATTTCTAATTATTTCTTCACAATAATCTATGTTTTTTATAAAATCTTGACATCCTTCATAAAACCATTTAATTTGTCACATGTTCAACAGATTCCATTCAATGGTTGAAATTAATTATCCAACTTTACTTATAACAATTCAACTCACATAGAAACTATTTTATTGTAAGAGTGGGTCATCTCCCCTTTAACATAAAATATCTATATCTTCCATAATTACTCTTATTTATCTCATTATGACAAAAATTTTATATTATGTTCCCAAAATCACCATAGAACCCACAATGGACATGAAAATGAAATTTTATTATAAATAATGCACTTCATTTTCTTGAAAATAATTCTTATTTTCAACCTGACTAGACATAATTCCTGAATAAATTTATCAACTAAGAATTTTGAGATGTTTAAAACCATTATCATTATTAGTTATATTCTTTTCCTAAAATTATTTTTTCCATTACTTATTAATTTATACTTTAAAATGAAATTATAAGTCTGTGATGTTTTCAAATATTGGAAATACCATTAATATTAAATGTAATAATTCCTTAGGTTGTGATATCACTTGTTACAATAAATATAATGGAGGTAATCAACTTCTATATATGTTGGAATAATTATTAGAAATTATTTTTAGGTATTCATCATTATAGGTCTACAATTATTAGTTCCACCCCTAAAAATATCTGATTAAGATCCATATTTGTTAAATAACTCTTTATTTAAAAAAAATGTTTTATCAATACATTTTCATATTTTGTAGTTTACGAAATTAGATATTATTATTATTATTAACATATTTTTGTTTTTTATTAATCCTTAATTTCCCATATTATATTTTTATTTGTTTATGGGATCTAATAAATAATTGATAGATCATTTAAATAGAGGCAGTAATAGTCTTAGTTAGATGATTTAATGAATTAAAATTGGGACTTATCCTATAAATATATAATTCATAGAGTCCCCAAGGATTCATATATCATAAAATATCCCTAGAAAGACCACTTGAATCACATATAAGACTATGAATGGACCCAAAATCACACATTCAGTAGTCCATCAGTTAATAACTAGTGATAATGGTGTAATTATCACAAATGGGAGGCATTACCCCTTTTATAGAACATAATGGAGTATAACAGTCATCATCATTTTCTTCATCTCTAGAAATGTAATTATTGAAATTTGTTTCTTGAGACTCACCCCCATCACTTTGATGTTTCTTATACTACATTGAGTATTATTCATCCTTTAGATAACTGATTATTAGAGAATTTCAATCAACATAGTTTCATATACACAAGATATGGAAGATTATTATCAAGCAACAAAATTAAATGCTAATTGTTCTGGAGATGCGAAAATGAGAATGGGTGTTTTATATAAATTTCACAATTGGATGAATTTAGAGGACAAAACCAACTATAGTGGAGTAATTATTTTCTTAAATTCAATTACCCATTTTATTTATAGCATACTGAAATTATTTGAAATAATCAAATGTTGGGTTTCCCCTAATAGAATTATCTTTAACATTCCCCTTTGATAATGAATATTTTATGTATATTTATTTATTTATTATAAAAAATGAATATTTTATGAAAAAAGAGGATTGATATGAATAAAAAATGGATGCATTCTAATAGTTTGACAAAAGAGTATATAGATGGCTTAAAAGAGTTCATCTAGCTTTTAATAGAGCATGCATATGAACCTTCTCAAATCCTTTTCCCATGTTTACATTATTTTTATTCAAGAAAAATTAGTCTAGAAGAGTTGTAAGAAAATTTGATTTGTCATGGAATATATCATTGCTATAAATGTTGGAAAAAACATGGAAAAAACTAAGAATGCACTCCAATTAGAATGACACTACAGTTTATGGATCATTTGATATAAATAATAATGTAGATGATGATTCTGATCAAATGGAATAAATAACAATGGTAATATAAGATAACATTCATGATTACAAAAATTTGTTTGAAAAGTTAAAAAAATGTGACAAGAGACCATTTTGCATTGAGTTTACTAAATAAAATACATTTTCAGCTGTATTGAAGTTAAATAATTTGAAAGCTAGTAGTGTATGGAGTGACACCAGATTTATAGAAATACTTGTTCTACTGGATGATATAATACAAGAAGAAAATGAAATACAAGTTGAATATATGATTCTAAACAAATTCTATGTTAATAGGAATGATCTCCAAAAAAACACATGCTTGTCCAAATCATTGCATATTGTTTCTCAAGGATCATGAATCACCCATAAAATTCCCTAATGGTGGCGCTGATCGATACCAGAAAAATTAATCATGTCTTTAAAAATCTGTATGGTACTTTCTTATTATTTCATGGTTTAGAAGACTATATGGATGTTAGGAAACTACAAGACAATTGATTCATGAAGTGAAAATACGTTATGTGGTTTTTTCTTATATCTAGACCAAAGTAACCCTGTAATGATATTGACGTCTATTTGGATCCATTGATCAAATATCTGAAATTGATGTGGGATATAGGTGTTACAATTTATGATGCTCATAGATGTGAAGAATTCACATTAAGGTCTATGTTTTATGGGATGATAAATGACTTCCCCACTTGTGGGAATTTATTAGGTTATAAAATTAAAGGAATTTTGGGGTGTACTATTTGTGAAGAATGCACACACTTAGTTTGGTTGAAATATCCCTTAAATATTTTTTAGAACATCATAAATTTTTACCATGATGACATAAATACAAATTTTGGATGACATCATTTGATGGGAATATTAGACAAGGTACAACACCATCTCCACTAACGATTGATCAACTGTTTGATAAAGTAAAATATATTGACAATATTTTTAGTAAAACATTTAAAAAAACATAACAAAACTAGGTTGGAAGAAGAGATTAATTTTCTTCAAAATACAGTATTAGAATTTTTTATATGTCAGAAATTTTCATGATGTAATTTATGTAGAAAAAATGTATTCTAAATTTTTATAGGCACATTACTAAATGTTTATAGGAGAATGAAATATGGAATTAAGGATATGTTAGATATTGTTGACATGGGGATAATGGAAGAGTTGGAACCAGTGAAGGGTAAAGGGTGTAATTTTCCACCTCCAATAGCTTACACTCTATCCAGAAATGAAAAATTTCAATTTTTCCTTTTATTTAATAGTGTAATAGTTCTATAGAAATAATCATAAAATATTAATAATGTCATGTCAGGGACTAATTTGAAGTTATAAGGAATAAAATCACATGACATTCAAGTTTTTATGCCTCTTTGTTTCTATTTCATTGTGCATAAAATGTATGGAATACATTTACCAGAGTATACTTGTTTTTGAAAGCCATATATTGGAATGTAATATATTAGATGAAGTTTCTCATCATGAATAAGGATATTGAAGTCATATTATGTGAATTATATATGTTCTTCCTACCATCATTCTTCAATATAATGGTCCATTTGATAGTTCACTTGGTTAGAGAGGTTTAATTATATGGTTCTTTCTATTATATATGGATGTATCCCATTGAAGGATATATGAATATTTTAGAATGGTATGTCAGGAATCAAATTTGACCAGAAGGAAGTATTTTAGAACAATATATTTTTGAAGAAACTATTGAATTGTGTATCAATTACCCATAAGTTTTTGAAAACATCAGTCTCCCAAAGTCTCATCACTATAGATACCTTATGGGTGAAGTGATTTATAGAGGATTTGTTGATTCAAATACCTTTATAGAGTGGGAGCAAGATCACCTTTATATTTTACATAATAGTGAAGATGTTGATCCCAACATTGAAGCCCACAAAAAAATTCTTATAGATTTGAATATAAAATGGGATGAAGGATGGATATCAAATACACATAATCAATAATTCATAGGATGGTTCCGAGATAAAATTTATAAGTAGTTATCTGAAAATAGTAATTCCATTATCAAATGACTTCGATGGATTGATAGGGGATTGAATGGAAATGTTATATCTTACACTGGTATAATAATTAGAGTTTATACATTCTAAAAAAAAGAACACGATGAACACAATATGATGAAAAAAGTGGTGTTATGCTTGTGGAGGAAGTGGAACACATATCTAGTTCCAAGGATAGAAATCTGATTTAAGAAAATTTGTCATATTTTGGTATTATATATTCGATATAAAATTTTTATTATACAAAATATCAAGTGATTATTTCCACTATAAATGGGCTGATAATAGGAGTGCATTGAAAGTTGATGAAATGGGCTTCACGAAGATGAATTTTTGTGTATAAGGGAAAAAATATGAGCCATTAATAATAGAATCACAAAAAATAAAATTATTTTATGTCTCATATCCAGTAAATAGGAATTTTTTTATCAACCTGTTGGAGATTAAAAAAACTAGCGGGTCAGATGAAAATTCAATATAGGATGACCCTTTGATTGGGATATCACAATCATTTCATGTCAGTCCCTATTTAGAAAATGTCTTGTACATTATAGGGGACTAAAAATGGGTGTTTTGGATTCTCCATAGAGGATAAAAATCCCTAAAACATTTATAATAAAGAAAGGGAGTTCAATGAGAAGGTAAAAGTGTTTTTAATATGCTATGTTATTCCTCATAATATTATATGTTCTCAATAGTATTAACATAATCTAAATTAAATGTTTGACTACTCATATATACAATTCCTTCTGTACATGATGGTTTTACAGATCCTATATAAGAACAAAATATAATTAAGGAAGCCCTTTGGGAAGATGTAAAGTTAATGTTATGATATAATTTCTATATTTTACGAAAAACATTATATAATGAAAGAGTGATTTAATTTTCATTATTACTTATATAGATCATTTACTTTAGAATATTTATTTCTATCTTTTATTCCTTTTAAAATGAAAACTTCCATAGAATTTTCTCCCTCAAAACCTTTTCACCCCTACAGTGTTGGTATTTATCACTTTCCTTCATGTTCACTCCACTGCATTTATAGGAAGAGAAACAACGCTGCCTCTGATCAATCACAAAGGTAATATTGATGTTTTAATAGTAATATATTATCCATAAAATTAATTTATTATTTCATATTTTTTTAAATTTATTTATTTTTAATATTAATCACATAATATTTATTTTCTTATACATTTGGATTATTTTGTTTGAGTTGGGGTAGTTTGTTCAAAGCTGCACATCCTCTTAAGAGATTGGATTTTTAAGATGAAACTGAGATAATAAAATTAAGGAAATGGGTCATGAATGTGCACAAACATCATAAAAAAGTGAATTAATACTATATATTTAATCAATTTTGACATTATTTTATCTAATATTTGTATGATAATTTCTATATCACTTTTAACTAATAATTATTTAGTTTTTTTCATAGATCTTTTTGGAAGTCATATTTTAATATTTTTTCTTATTTTAGAAGATTTATATCCATATTTCATGCCTCTTTTCACTAAAACATCCACATACTTCTTCTCCCTCAAAACCATTTCACCTCTACATTTTTTGTATTTATCACTTTTTTCATATTCCCTCCACTACCTTTGTAGGAAGATAAACAACATTTCGTATACTCAATAACATACATAATCTTTATGTTTTCACAATAAAATAATTATCAATTAAATTACATTATTTCAACATATTTATGTTTAATTTATTTTTTTAGTATTACTTACATAATAATTATTTTCATATACATGTGAATTATTTTCTTCAATTTGGTGTGGTTTGTTTGAAGATTCTCATGCTCGTGAGATATTGTAATCTTCTCCATCAAAACATTTTAACCATTTTAGTGTTTGTATTTATCACTTTCCTTAAAGTTACCTCCAATTCCTTTGCAGGAAGAGAAACAATGTTTCCTCTTCTCAATTAAAGAGGTAATCTTGGTGATTTCACAATAAAATCATTATCTATAGAATTAATGTATTATTTAATATTTATGTTTAATTTATTTCTTTTTATTATTACTCACATAATAATTTTCTTCTTATACAGGTGGATTATTTTGTTTGAGTTGGGGTGGTTTGTTCGAATCTGTTCAAGCTAGTGAGATTTTGGACTTCAAGACTAAAAGAGATATAATGTAAACAAAGAAATGGGTCAAGAATATATACAATCATCATGAAATGGTACTACTTTTTTAATTAATTTTATCATCATTTTATCTACTATTTAAATGTTAATTTTCTTATTATTTTTATCTAATACTTATTTTTTTTTCAAAGATATTATGGGAAGTAATATTTTGCTTTAAACTATTTATAACAAGACAAAAAAGAGATAAAATGTTATTTTATTCCTATGTTTTCACATATTCCATTGGCTTTATTTGTTGAACTTACAACACTACACATCAGGTTAATATGCAGTGTTGGTAGTTCGACAAAGAAATACAATTTTAAATGTAGTAAAATTGGTAGTTGGTACATTTTTGAGACTTTGGGATGTGTATGAATCATCTTCACCAGAATTTGATACACGGTGTGACTAACATGACTCCACGTTCTTATTTTCATTTATAGTTGACATTAATTTTTGTTAAAAAGAAAACTAACATACTCTAAATAGTGCAAAAACATTCATATTTTTTTATACATTTTGGAAATTATCCATAAGTTAATTTTTATATGTAGGAATCATCATCACCTCAATCCTATTCATAGTGTGACTAGTATGAGTCAAAGTTCCTCTTTTTATTTAAAATTTACATTAATTTTAGTAAAAAAGAAAAACCACCCACTAAAAACCAAGAAAAAGATTTTTTATTATTTTGATACTTTAGTAAAATTATCCATAATTCATTTGGGAGGCGTAGGATTCAGTCGTACCTCAATCAGATTCACAGTGTCCCCATATGACTCCATGTGTGTCTTTTTATTTAAAATTCACAATAATTTTAGTATAAAAGACAAATTAAATACCTATAAAACACAATCATATTGTTTTTAAACTTTAGGAAAATGATCTATAAGTCATTTGTGACATGTAGGAACTAGCTGGACCTCAATACAACACACAATGTGATTGGTATGATTCCAAGTGTGTCTTTCTATTTAAAATTGACATTAATTTCAGTAAAAATGATGACTGTTATTCTAAAAAATAATAAAATACATTAGGATCATTTTTATACTTTAGGAAAACAATCTATAAGTAATTTGTGATGTGTAGGAATTATCCACACCTCAATATGATACATTATGTGACTGATATGACTCAAATTGTCTATTATCAGTTTAAAATTGACATTTTAGTTAAAAAAGTGTCACTCACTAAAAAACTATAAATCATGATAGGATTATCTTGATAATTTAGGAAAATTATTCATAAGTTATTTTCGGCTTTTAGGAATTAGTTTCATGTAAAACTGATGCATGATGTGATTTGTATGACTCCAAGTGCGTGTTTCAAGTTTAAAATGACATTTTAGTAAAAAAGAAAAGTAAAATGATCAAAACTAAGAAAAAAAATTTATATTGTTTTGTTAATTTAGTAAAATGATCCATAAGTCATTTTGGACTTTTAAGAATCATCCAAACCTCAATACGATGCACAATGTGGCTGGTTTGACTCCAAGTGTGTCTTTTATTTAAAATTGACATTAATTTTAGTAAGAAAAGGCAACTGACATTCTCAAAACCTATAAAAAAATTGGCGTTGTTTTTATAATTTATTAAAACAATCCATAATTCATTTTGGACATTTAAAAATCCACCTCATCTCAATCCGGTGCACGATGTGACCGGTATGACTCCAAGTACATCTTTTTATTTAAAATTGACATTAATTTTATTAAAAATACAACTGACATACTCAAAATTAAGAAAAAAACATTAGTATTTATTTGATACTTTAAGAAAATGATCTATAATTCATTTGATATGTTTAGGAATCCGCCACACGTCAATACAATACACAGTGTGACCAGTATGACCCCATGTGCATATTTTTATTTAAAATTAACATTAATTTTAGTAAAAAAGACAACAAACATACTCAAAACCAAAAAAAATGCATTCATATTATTTTGATACTTTACTAAAATAATCCATAAGTTATTTTGGACATGTAGGAATTATCCCCACTTCAATATGATTCATTGCGTGAACCGTATGACCTAAAATTGACATTAATTTTAGTGGGAAAGACTTCTAACATACTCAAAACTGAGAAAACACATTTATATTGTTTTTAATTTTTTTTAAAACAATTATTAAGTCATTTTTATGTGTATTAATTAGCAGCACCTCTATCAGACACATAGTGTGACCAGAATGACTCCAAGTGCATCTTTTTATTTAAAAATGAAAATAATTTTAGTAAAAAGGACAATTGAAATACTAAAAAACAAATAATTTATTTGGTTTTTTTATAACTTATTATAATTATTTATAAGTCATTTTTATGTTTAGGAATCGAAATCACCTCAATCCTATAAATGATGTTCCCGGTAAAGTGCCCGTTATCAGTTTAAAATTCACATTATAGTTCAAAAAGTGTAACTTACCAAAAACAAAGAAAACACTCTGATTTTCGGGATAATTCAATTAATGATTAATTAGTCATTTATTTTCATTTTGGAATAATTATCATGTCAAACTAACACATGACATGACTGGTATGACTCAAAGTGTGTGTTTCCATTATAAAATGACATTTTAGTAAAAAATTAAAGTGACATAATCAAAACAGAGAAAAAACATTTGGATTGTTTTTATAATTTAGTAAAATTATCCATATTTCATTTGGGAAATTTAGGAATCCGAATCACCTCAATCCTACTCATGGTGTGAATGGTATGACTCCAAGTGCACATTTTTATTTAAAATTGACATTAATTTTAGTAAAAAAGACAATTGACATACTCAAAACTAAGAAGACACATTATGATTGTTTTTATACTTTAGTTAAATGATCCATAATTCATTTTGGACATGTAGTAACAATTGAAATCTCAATCCAATTCACAATGCCATAATTATGACTCAAAGTTCATTTTTTTTATTTAAAATTGACATTAATTTTAGTAGAAAAGAAAACTGACTCACTCAAAACTAATAAAAGCATTTATATTATTTTTATAATGTAGAAAAATAACCTATAAGTAATTTTTCACATGTTAGAATGATAATTATATAATTCGGATGCAGGATGTGACTGATATTCCTTCAAGTGTGTCTTTTTATTTAGAATTCACATTAATTTTAGTAAAAAAGACAACTAACATACTCAAAATTGAGAAAACACATTCAGATTGTTCTTATACTTTATTAAAATTATCTATAAGTTATTTTTACATTTAGTAATCAAAATCAAATCAACCAGATGCATGGTGTGATCGGTATGAATCTAAGTATGTTTTTTTATTTAAATTTCATATTAATGATAGTAATAAAGACAATTGACATACTCAAAAATTGATAAAATGAATTTGTTTTATTTTTATACTTTAGTAACATGATGCATAATGAATTATTTATGTAGTAATAAGGCACACCTCAATCTAATTCATTATATTCCCTATATGACTCAATGTGTCTGTTATAAGTTTAAAATGCACTTTTTTGTTCAAAAAGTGTCACTCACTAAAAACCAAGAAAACATGATCAGATTATCTTGATAATTGAGGACAATTATTCATAAGTCTTTTTTGAATTTTAGGAATCATTCTCATATGAAACCAACACACTATATTTCTGTTAAAACTCAAAGTACATTTTGTTTGTTTAAAATGACATTTTTAGTAAAAAAAGGTAAGTGACATACTCCAAATCGAGAAAACACATTCAAGTTGTTTTGATACTTTAGCAAACCAATTCATAAGTTATTTAGGAAATGTAGGAGTCAGAAACACCACAATAATATTCACGGTGTTACCGACATGTCTCCAAGTTAATCTTTACAATATATACATGTCATTTTAGTTTAAAACACACATCACATCACCAAAATCAAGAAAAAGACTCTAGATTATTTCCTCATAGTTATATATGATATTAATTAATTAATTTACTTACCATTTTCATCTTATAATTATTTAGTTAATTTTTATAGAGAGAATGAATAAATATGAAAAAGAAATGGTTTTATATGCAAGAATCAACAACAACTCAATCCAATACACAATGATCATAGTATGACTCGTATTTTAGTTAAAAATTAACACTTTCTGTTAATTTATTTCATTATATTAGTACTAACATAATAATTTTTTTCTTATAAATTTGTATTGTTTTTCTCGAGTAGGGATGTTTTTTTCAGAAAAAAACATGACAAGGGGTAAGGATTAAAAGGCAAAGGAACATTGATGTTTTTGAATGTATGTAATAATTTATACTTATGTAATTTTATAAACAAATATTTGAAATGTCTATAATATATGATTTTTTATTTTATTTTTGTTTTAATTATATTTCATTTAAATTTTCTATTTTTACTTGATTTTATTGATATATTATGGTGTTTTTGGTGTTAAAATGTGATGTTACAATACATTCCATTATTCCCCTTTATGAACACTTTTAGAAGTGCTGATAAAAGGGTGATTTATCATCCTTGATATAAGTGCTGATAAAGGCAACCATTATCATCTCTTATATAATCTTTGATAAAGGCAAACTTTATCATCACTTATTTTATTTCTGATAATGTACCCCTTTATCACTTCTTTTTTAGCACTGATAAAATCCTAGGGTTTTTAATCTGGCTTCGGTAGTCAGTGTTTCTACAGCACTGATAAAAGCCATTTTTAGCACTATTAAAGGCCCGTATTATAGTAGTGAATTCAATTATTATTATAAATTTTTATATATTAACCTCAATATATTAAATAAAATGATATTTTATTAAGTTAAGGGTATAAAATATATCTTTAAACACTTCCATCAAATGTGTTACAAAATCATCATTCGGGTGTACCGCTGACTATAACCTCATGAACTGATGTTGTTCATTTTTTCATTACTATCTATCAGGAATGTGAATAATAATGTGAATAATATTTTTATATTATATATTTTATCTTTATGATGTGTTTATGGTTTTGGAACTATTATATAATAGATACCTTCATGCTTTTCATTTTATGGGAATACGATTACATCGTTCGTTTGTACGACAGACTATCAATTTATGAAGTGATGCGATTCATGCAAAATTTACAAGGAATGTATTATGAATGGGTTTGATAGAAATATTTGATATATATTACATAAAAAGTATTCTATAATGATAATATATATATATATATATATATATATAATTTAATTTTTTTTCTTTCAATATGTCAAGAAAATTGAAACATCGTTCATGCATACATATGACCTATAGTCTCCATGAATGATGTGTTTCATTTACTATCACTAAATTTTATGGATAAATATATATATATATATATATATGTACATAAAATTAATATATATCATATTTATATTATTTTTTACATTTGTGAGATAATGAAACCACTATCTACGTAAGAGTAAAAAAAATGCCAAGTCAACACATATTCGAAATACAAAGTGGTTATTACCTAAAATGTTACTTTAACATGTAATTGTTAATAAAATGGTATTATAAATTCATAATAAAATCCCATATAGTATGATATATTTGAAAATGGTTATGTTATATATCTATGATAAACTTATATTTATTATACAAGAAGTATGAACAAGTACAATGAAAGTTAATACTTAAGGTAAGAGATTTTTGTCTCAATTTTAACATTTGGGAGACACATGATATATTCAAAATCTCTTTCATATACGTAGTTTATATAAATACCATGAATTTATTTTATGATTATTCTAGTAAAATTAATTGTTATTTTAATATCCATTTTATGATATATATTTCATGAGGATTACAATTCAAATGTTACCAAATCATTAAGAAAATTTTGTCTCAATTTTCTTTCTTCAAAACATACATTATGTTTTTCACCTATATTATTTCATAATGTGTATATAAAACTAGATTAATATAGAATATAATTAATTTAATCATCCTCATGATATTTTAAGATTTATTTCATGTTATTCCTCTATGGGGTTTATGATTCAATGTTGTCAAAGTGTTGTGGGTTTTAGGTTACAATCTCATCATTTATTAGGATTAATTATGATTGAGTATAAAATTTTTAAATATCATGATGTATCTCTCAATAAACCTCATGGTATTTCACATCCTTTGGATATTAATTACATATTACTTTAATAATACAATTTTACACTATTTAGTACTTAATACAATTAAGAAAATGTTTTTAAGAAAATCCAACTTCATCTCTCTCTCTTTGGACGGAAATCTATGTTCCTTCAGAATAATGTTTTCTAAAAATGTTTTAAATTATATTTTAAGAAAATTTTAAATGAAAACGTTTTTGATTTTTTTTTGTTTAAAAAAGTTTCTGAAAGGATTTTCAAATCTTACTTTATATGTTTTCAAGGTCAGTTTATATGTTTTCAAATATGTTTAAAAAAATATTTTTAAAATTATTTATTTTTGAGAAAGCGATTTTCAAAGAAAGGTTATTTTACTTAAGAAATTCACCAAGTGATATTTAAAAATCCTCATCCATCTATGATTAATCCTTTGAAATAGTTTATTTATTACTAGGTATATTATATAAGAAAACCATTATTACACTTTATTTTAATGGTTTATGTTTAAGATGACTTGTTGTTTCTGAAACTATTTTATCTTCCACAGGCTATACCATGTTAAAATTCCTATGAAAAACAATTCTTTTTATGGGTTACTCTAGGATGAAATTATTATGAAACCTATTGGTTTTTGATAGGTTATGATATGATGAAATATTTTTATACCCATTTCATTCCATGGGTTATGATATGTTTAATTTTAATGATCCTGTGGAACACATATATATGATTTCACTATGTGATAGGTGAGATGTATATCTCCCTCCAATGAATTGGGTAAATATGGAAAACTCATGAGTAAATATGTTTTGTGTAAATCTGATCAAATGTTCACAATGCCATGCATAAATCTAATTACATGTTCAAAATGTTATGTGTGAACCTTATTATCTGTTCACATTGTAATGCATGAACCTTATTACATGCTCACAATGTTATTCCTAAACCTGATCACATGTTCAAAATGTTATGTGTGAAACTGATTACATTTTCATAATGTTATGCATGGAAAAATATTTTATTTCCATAATTTTATGTGTGGACCTAGTTTCCCATCCATAAGTTAATGCGAGGGCTTGATTTTATATCCTTAACTTAATGAATTATTATAATTTTAATATATGTTTACAATGTTATAATATGATTTGTATGCCACAAATTCCATGACTTATTCTCTCATGACTCATGTTAATTGATTCCCTTATGATTCATGTCTTATAAACTAAAAATATTTATGGCATAACTCGTGATTATGATCTTTTATATGCATGATATGACCTTAAATTGTTATTCACATGTTATTATACCCTTATGTTCATGTTATGATTATGTATCTCCTTTATTTAACCTTATTGAGAAACTAACCTCACCCACTCTTATATTTCCTCTCCTTAGGTTATGATTTTTTATGTAGGAGTACTAAAGGGGAAGATATTTATGGGAGACATTGAAGACATTTCATAAAGTTATAAGGTTATATTTCCATGTTTCCAAAGACAAAAAATTATTATGGTTCTCAGGAATGTGTTTGTGGATTATATTGAATATCAATATAAAATGATTCAATATCCATGTTTGAGAATCCTAGGTCACTATATGTATGATAATATATATAAGAAAAAAGAATTTATAAATAAGATACAAAATACTAATGACATATTAAACATCACATCAAAATAGAAAGTATCATAATAATTACAATCCATATGAAAGAAACACAAGAACAGATAAAAGACTATACACACACACACCAACAATCAAGACAATAACCCATAATAAAATATGAAATAATTTCAATGGATTCTTAACTTAGGTACTATGATTAATGATGAAAAGGGTTGAAGCCCGAGCTCAAATACACCACTGAATCCAAGAACTATTTCTGATTCGACATGATTTAGAATTATCATCATAGTCGATATTTTAAAAAAGTAAAAAAAGATTAAATTATATATGGATAATATAACTCACTACCATAGATAAAAAACATATGTTTTAATTTATTCTCCTCAAGATGATCCCAATGAGACTAATGACATGTCAATCCAATTAGTATCTGAAAATATATTTAAGAGATAAGTCTGAAGATAAAATAAAAGAATAATAGGGAGGGGGAGAGAGAGAGGCGTAAGGGGATGACATAGATGTGAGGGTTATGAAGGAATTATGTTAGAGATAAGATCACCCACCATCAATGTTTTATAAAATTTTTCCTATTTAATTCATTAATTATTTTTAATTCATTATTATTAGAAATTTTGTTTTCCTCTATGCGTTACACATAGACCAAATATATCATCCTAGATTCCCTATGTAGCACCCCATAGACACACCTTTACTTCATGTATTTATTTATTTTTTTCCTCTTAAATCCATTTAACTTTTCATTAAATATATATTAAATTCATATATATATATACACACACACATGTATATACATATATCCTCTCTATATCTCACACACTCACACACCTGGACACACACACACACACATATAAACATATATATATATATTTAACCCATATATATACACATTATATATATATATATATATATATATATTTATACACACCACTATATATATAAATATACCCAAACATGTATATATATACATATAAATATTTACCCCATACAAATATAAACACCCCAATATTATTTTCATAATATAATAATAATAATAACAACAACAACATTTATTATTATTATTAAGTCTCACTCATTATTATCACCATCAATATTTCAATAAAAAATTTCATTAAAATATGATAAAAGTGATTAATTTTTTATTAATCACATAATTTCATTTATCTAGCACAAGTAATAATATCATTATTATTACTTTGAAAAAAAAAATTTACCCAACCAATTATTCCACTATAATAAAATTTTTAATTACACATGAAAATTTCTATTTTTTTCTTCAACAAAAATAAAAATAAAAATAAAAATATTATTATTAACTACCCAACCAAAAATCAGATATTGATTAATTTTATCAATTTTAAAAAATCAAAAAAATTTGATGAATTTCTTCACAATAATATATTCTTCCTTTTAATAAATTTATTAAACCAAATATTAAAAATTATGATATAGGTATTTAAAATATCCATACCATAATTCTTCTCATCATCAAGAATCATTTCAGATTTTGGAGCCACTACTCCCCCCATAGGATTATCAATATTAAAATTAAAACATGTTTTTTTCAAAAAAGGAAAAAAATGTAATCGATACATTCTATTTCCATTTGAATTATTTAAACCACAACTTATAAAAAGTGATAATGTGATCTAAATTATTTATTAAATATAATTTATTTAAGTCTTAAGTCTATATTAACAACATCTTCACTTTAGTCACAACCACATATATACACTTAAGCATAGAATAAAACATGATGAAATAAAATAATGCTAGAAATAATGAACCAAGGTACATATCATAATTTTAATAGGAATTTAATTATTTTATATTTATCTAATGAAAGAAATAGATATATATAAAATATGAACCTATGTGCCCAGCATGGTATATGAACCCACAAAAAATCAAAAAATCAACTTATTAATAGCATGCACATTACCCAAGGTGAATTTAATCAAATGTAACAATTAATAGAAATAAAAATTCCCTATTTAATAGAAACTTGGAGGTCCACTCTATATTTATGACTAGAAATTGAAATAGTTCCCCTGAAAGAGTGTAACACCCTGATATTTTAAACAAAAAACTATGTTTAATAGTTTACATGACACACCACACCAAGCCTAAAAAACATGAAATATTCTTATTTAATTTGATCGTTATAACCTTGAAGTTAAATTGGTGGGTATATATAGGATTAACTACTTTATGATATATATATATAAATTACCTTATAAATATAAATGTATTGATAAATTCTTAGTAAATAAACCCTCATTTTTTAGTAAAGTTATCTTATTCTTCATAAATATATTTTTCTTTCTAAAAGTATTATTGTTGATTTTGGTGTGAAAATATTATATATAATTCCTTGAGATATTATTAAATGTATTTTGTAAAATAAGTATTATTTTTGAAATCATCATATCTGTAACGCCACAAGATTTTAAAAGAAGAAGATTATGTTCTATAGTGTAAAATGCACACAACACTAAACTTAGATGAGAATGGAATTCCTCAGGACTTTATGATATGTTTAATTTTAAATAAATTTACTCTCTTCAATTGCTAGAGGTACACACAACCATGATATTGTTATATCCTATATAATATTCTACATGCAACACTAAGATTATATAAGCCACAATATATATATATATAACTATTATAACCTAGCTGTTAAATTGTTGGGTATGAATAGTATTAACTATTTTATGATATATATATATTTCCTACACTATATAAATTATTGATAAATATTTACTAAATAATCAATCAATTTTTAGAAAAATGATTTTGTTCTTAAATAATATGTTTTCTTCAAGAAAACATTTTAATGATTTTTATGAAAAATATTATAATCAATTTTTTGAAATTTAAAAAATTCATTTGATTAAATTAATTTATTTTTTGTATTTTAATTGTAAAACTTACTTTGAGTGAAATTTTTCAATTTTTCTGAAAATATTGATTTTTCAATGAATAATGAAAAATACCATTTTTTACAACCATCATTTATTTTAAATAAATTAAGTAATTTAAATGTCCCATTGTATTAAAGTAAAATAATTATCCTTATTTTAATATTTAACCCAAATAATTTATTTTTAATCAAATTAATATTGGATTTTATACTATTTTTAATTTCTAGTTTCAAAGAGGATTTTTCATCTAAAAACCTTTTCAAAGCGCATAATATTTATCATTATTAATTAATTAAAATAATCTATAATTGGGAATATTTTAAATTAATTTTATATATTTTACATCAATAAATTTTAATTTAGTTTCATACAATTATTATTATCAGTCAAAGAGTTAATATAAAATCATATTGTACTTGAAAAATAAACTTCTCGAAAACCAACTTTTTCATCGTGTCTCTGGGTTTTAATTCAAGGTAATTTATTTATAATTTTATAAAACATATTTTAAAAAATAAAATTCATTTCTTAAATAAGAATTTCAAAATTATATTAGGGAGAAAATTTTATATTTTTCTGGAAAGTTTTATTTATTGATGAATAATGAAAAATACTAAATTTTAATTGAAATATTCCTTTTTGTTTCAGTTATTTATAAAGTTTAAGTTTATTATAAATTTATTTTTAAAATAATATAAGTTAAATTATATATCAATAAATCAAATTTAGTTCTTTGAATAATATTTATATTGAATTTTCATAGAAAACATTGTAAATGTTTGAACATTTCTCTTTAAAAACCCACTTTATCGACCTATCCCCAGGATTAATTTTAAATAAAAATTTTCCACATCTATGAATTGGATTTGTAAAATGTATTACATATGTTTAATAATCATAATTTATAATTCAAAATAATTTCAACTTAATTATTGACCAAAATGAACAGTGAAAATAGTACAAGTTAATTACCGTAGTTAAGGTAAAACTGGATTTTTAGGGGGGTTAAAATAAAAAAATAAGTGTTAAAAATAAACTAAATATTATTAAAAAAATTTATAAACATATTTATACCAGAAAGCTTTTAGTTTCAATAATAAAACATTTTGGAAACTTTTTTCTTGATAAAAATGTGTGTATGATTGAATCTTTTCAAAAAATTACAAGTGTGCCACTCACCACACTTAAAAAAGTCCACCCCTATCCTCTTTTATTCACACCTTAAAACCTATTTGTTTTAGAGAATAACATAACAAATAACTTATAATCTTACCTAATATCATCCTATAGGACTTATTTTGGGGATAAATCTAACCTAGGAAGTCTTTGGTATAAACCTAAGGAGGATACCCGGAGAAGAGGTAATGTTCTTCAACGTACATATTTATTTTATTTATTTATCCACCTCCTTAAATTATTATTAAAAAATTATGATATAATAAACAAAGTTTCGTACATATACTATTATTTTTTTATAATAATCTAATTACCTAAAATCATATATGCTTACATGAAATATTTTATGAAATCGTCATTCATGTATACGGTAGACTACCACCTCGTGAACTGATGTCATCCGTTCATCCATTACAACCCTTTATAGATATGAATAATGATAAATATAAATTATATATATGATATATATGACATATTTATACCTTATGTATTCTTTATATAATTTATAACTTTTTTACTTTCTATTATCTATGGGATATGATAATGTCACTTATGTGTACGATGGACTGTTGCCTCACGAAATGATGTGATTATTCATTCACTAACACTTTACATGGAATGAAATAATGTTAAATTTAATTAATATATGTGATATAAATGACATAATTATTATATTAATGAGATATTTATCATTATAAAATTAAAGTATTATTTTTTAGATTTTCATACTCTTAAAGATGATAACATTGTTCGTGCATAAGTGGACTACCACCTTTACGAAGTGATGTGACTCTCTTTACATCACCGCACCACATGAATTATATATATAGGTATATTTAAAGAAATAATTTGGTATATTTGATATTATTATCATTATTTAAACATAATATCTTACTTACCTTATTTCCTTAATGTTCATTGAAAGAGGGAAATGTTACTCATGCATACATACGACGTACCATCTACATGATCATAACATACTTCATTTTTCATAACCATATATCATGATTGTTTATAAAATTAAAATTTATGTAAAAATATTATAATTATATCATGATTATTTTTAAGAATTTTAAAAAACTATATAATATTCACAAGAACCAGAACTTTCATAATAAAGCATGAATGATAAAACAAGGCAATTAACACCTGAAACAATGAAAATAATGAAAGATTACTAATTAATGGGTGATTATATTCTATAAAAGGATCTTATATGATATTATAAATACTAATATGTTTATAAAATAAGTTAATAACATGTTTAAAATCACTATACAAGGGGTTAAAGCATGTTCAGAAAAGGGAATCATGAGGTAAGGGATTTATGTCTCACATTTTACTTCTACAAGACACATTCCATATTAATATAATTACCATGAATATATTTTATGAATATTATCCTTAAAATTTGATGGATTTGCTCTATTTAATAAGGCTTATGGTTCAAAAGTTACCAAAAAGGCAATGGATTGTTTTCTCAATTTTTTTCTTTGAGACGTACGTTGTGTTATGAACCTATATTCATTAATGATCTGTATATAAAACCCCTTTTAAATTTAATATCATGAATTTATTTATAGTCATGATATTTTAAATACTATTTAATATTATTATTTCATCAGGATTACGATTCAATGTTACCAAAGTGGTAAGAGTTTTATGTTACAATCTCATTGTTTATAAGGACTGTTTATGATCAAGTGTTCTATATTGAAATCCTATGATATTCCTCTTAGTAAGTATCATGAATTTTCTTCTCCCATTTTTATTCATGATATTTTAAAGTAATTTTACCATTTTTAAACTCTTTGGTAATTAAAATGTTTCAGAGAATGTTTTTATAAAAATATGACTTCATTTCTCTCTTTGGCCAAAAATCTGTTTTCTTCAAAAACTGTGTTTTTTATTTTTTTTAAAAATGTCTTTAACCTTTTAAAAATGAATAATTAAATAATTTTTACTCATTTTTTCTTTATACTAAATGTTTTCAAAGGAATCTCAATTTCATTTTCTGAAAACGGCACTTTTATTACATTTTTACTATAAAAGGATATTCTTTTAAACTTATACGACATGTAAAAAATTAACCCTTGACATGACCGTAATTTGTTTAAATAATACTTTCCATGTATACAAGGTTATATTTTAAGTAAATTATTTTCTTAATATTTGGTAAATTCTATATTTTTGAAAAGATTTTTTCAAAGAAAAGTATTTTCAAAGCGTCTTATGTTTTGGAAAGTGATTTTCAAATTAAAAAGGGTATTTTACTCATGATTTTTTTTAATGTTATTTTAGTTGTTTTCATAAAAATTTTAAACCCTTGTTTTTACTTATCATCTAATAGGGATATTTTGTATTGATATCAACTTTATTCTTTTACTGGATTAATTAAGACTGTTTCAAAGAAATTGTTATGTAACCCATTTTTTTCCACATGTTAATCCTATTTAAAATAGATTTTTATAGAAACCATTTCATTTCCATGGTCCAATCATGTTATGAAATAAATAACGTTTTTATGTGTTTTAGAATTATTTCTAATACCTATTTACTTTATGTGTGGTTCTTGGACATTTTATATGATGGGATGACCTACATAGTGCCAGGTGATCCCATTACTTAATATATGATGGGGTGACCCAGATATTTCTAGGTGATCAAATTATAACTTATATGATGTGGTTTCCTATATTGAAAATGGTTATCCTGTTACATATTATATGATGGGGAAGCCCATATAGGGCTAGGTGAGCCTGTTATATCTTAAAAGATGGGTGCACCCAAATAACATTCAAATTAACTGGGTAATATAAATTTTATTGAGAGGAAAGAAGGAGGGAGTTACCTGAGGGTTTATCCTATGGATTTAACCAGTATTTGGTTATTTATAGAATCATTTTAACACATGTTATGAAGAAAATTGTTCCAAGACTCCAACATTTTTTTTGATGGTTGTTATGGGTTTATAATGTTTCTTGTGATCGATATTGATATCACATGGCTCATGATTGTTGATTTTGATGAATCTATCCACTGACACATTTTCATATTTTTTGATCAAGGTATTTATGGGTATGAGTTCTTTTTATGATTTTCTCATTCAATTTGGTTATGTTGTTAAACCCTTATGAACTTCTGATGTTCATTAATGACATTTACTTGTTAATGCTTAAGTTTACCCTTACTGATCATTTGATCTCACCCTTATTATATTTACTCTTCTCAAAGTTTTAAAGTATTAGGTAGAATGAATTATGTCTAGAAGATATTTTCATATAGAATATGATGATGACATAATGTAAAATAAAAAAATCTTGGTAAAGTGTCATAAATTATCATTTAATGACATGAGTAATGTTTATATTGGTGTTTTTAAAAATTCTTTAAAACTATAAACCTAAAGTCCCTTGAGAATATAAGTGATAAATGTTTTTCATTTTGATTTTATAAGGTTTAGATGGAAAATAACCGTGTCATAATTATTTCTATCAAAGCCAGAAATTTAAAGTTTATGATTTTAGCATCGGATCAAGGAGTACGGGTTTAGGGTTATTATAGTTTGTATCATAAGAATGGTTTAAATACCATTTAATATTAGGATGTTTCCATGTGAGGTTATATTAAGAGTTTTTGATACCATCTTTGGTCTACAAGATTATAGGTGATCATAAGTTCAAAGTCGTAGACAACCCTTTGTGGCTTTAAGAAATGGGATTATAAAATGACTAATGCCAATTTCAGAGACATTTTATTAGGTTGAAGTATTTGAAAATATATGGTTTAACATGATGTATGCATGCAATTTTTTTTGAAATAAGGTTTAAGTTATTCATAACCTTTATGGTTTATATGATCTAGGATATTGAGAAAACAAGTTTTCTTATATAGGTAACCATAATTTTGAAAAGATATTTTGCATCTAAGTGATTAATGTTAATTAAAAAAAGATCACTATATTTTTTGCAAGAAATATGAATGGTATGATATAACCATTGAGGATATAACTCTCTTGAATTTGGAATTTATTTAGGTTATTTGGGATAAAGGGTTATTAAATGTTTTAGTTTCATATTTGTGTATTAATATTCATTTTTTAAGATGAATGTATCATATGAAGGTTTATTCATTTAGGGGGTTATATTAAAATGTGCATACTATTTTGGTTTTAGATAATGTATAAAAATATGAGGAGCATATTGTTATCCCTTGTCTATTTATGGGGTCTTTTAATGTTTATTGTAGTGATTAATGCATGAAGAATTTGTTTTGAAAACTCATCGTTTTGTGAAAAAGATGATATTATGGTGGAAATTTTCAAAAGGATGAAATTATAATCATTTAGTAAGTATATTTCCTTACACTCTTATTCTAGATAGAAAATAATTACTCAACTCTAAGAAAAGTACCGAGGAAAAAATGTTATCTTATTACATTTATATCTGATGAATCAGATTATATTTATATATCATTATAGATCTATTTTTTAGGCACTTAAATTTTTCATTGATCATTAACTTTATTATGATCAATGTCCAAAATCAATCTTTATAATTATTTATTCTTTTCTTCCATTGCAACTTATGTTCTCCTATTTGGAAACCTAGGTATGTGTTATTACATATGAACTTTATACTTCTATTTATCTCTTATTAATAAGATATTTTATTAACCCTTTTTATGATATAAGTTTAAAGAAAATATTTTCAAATTAAGAAAGAATATAACTTCTCAATAAATTTTTTAAATGGGAGAGGATGTGACACCCTGAGATTTTAAAAGATGAAAATTATGTTTGATAGTGTAAAATACATGAAATAATAAAATTAGGAGAGATTATAAATACTCAATAAATTTTTATATATTTATTTATAAATAAATTTAATCTCTTAAATATCATGTACTATACATAACCTCAATATTTTTATGTTTAATACCGTATTCAACATGAAACACCGAGCTCAAACGACCCACGATATATATAACCATTACAACCTAGCCATTAAATTGGTAGGTATGAATAGAATTAAATACATTATGATATATAAATATATATATATATATATATATATATTTCCTATTCCATATAAATTATTTATAAATGTTTAGTAAATAATCAATCAATTTTTCGTAAAGTGATTTTATTCTTCAAAAATATATTTTCTTTAAAATGGATTATAAATTCATTTCATGAAAAAATTATGATAATCAATTTTTTAAAATTATAAAACATTTATTTGATAAAATTAACTTCATTTTTGGAATCAGAATACCAAAATTTACTTTGATTGAATTTTTTTATTTTTATGAAAATATTGATTTTTTCAGTGAATAATGAAAAATACCGATTTTTTTGTAAAACATCCATTTATTAAAAATAAATTGAGTAATTAAAAAGTCCCATTATTTTTTAAAGTAAAATAATTATTATTTATTTAAATTTATCCAACTTAATTTATTTTGAATCAACTTTATATTGGATTTTAGTATAAGTATAATTCTCTGTTTGTAATGGTTTTTTTTCTTCTAAAAACTATTTTAAAGAGAATAATGTTTCTCCATTTTAATTAATTAAAATAATACATAATTAGTAATGTTTTAAATTAAATTTATATATTTTATATCAATAAATTTTAACTGAGCCTCATATAATGATAATTATTATACATAGAGTTAATATAAAACCATCTTGTGCTTGAAAAAAACACTTATCGAAAACCGACTTTTTTATTGCGTCTACCAGTTTTGTTTTGAATTTAATTTTGGAGAATTTTAGAAAATTTATTTTAAAAAAATAATTTTTTTAAAACATCATGCCAAAATTATTTTTAGATGAATTTTTGAGCATTTTCTAAGAAGTTCCATTTTTTGATGAATAGTGAAAAATTATGAATTTTAATTGAAAGCTATATTTTTGTTTAAATTATTTATAAATTTAAATTATATATATATTTTTAAAATTATATTAGTTAAATTATATATTAATTAATCCAATTTAGTTCATTTTGATAATTTATATTTTTAATTTCTATATAAAAATACAATGTAAACTTTTGAATAGTTTCTCTTTAAAAACCCGCTTTCTCGACACATCTGTGAGATTAATTTTAAATAATTTTATTCTAATTATGTGAATTGGATATGTAAAAATAGATTAAATATTTTTAATCAATATAATTTATAATTTCTAAAAAATATAATTTAATTTTTAACCAAAATGAATAATGAAAACAATAAATATTAATTAATGTGGTTAATGTAAAAATGGATTTTCTCGGGGTTAAGATTACAAGATAAGGTTTAGAAATTAGATAAAAACTTTTAAAACACCAATTTTATGGGAATATTTATACATTATCTATTCTAGGATCCATAATTGTCCATTTTGGAAGCTTTTTGCATGATAAAAACATGGGGATCATTGAATATTTTCAAAAAATTACAACTGCGCCACTCTTCTCACTTATAAAAGATCACCCTAATCTCTTTTATTTACACATTAAAAACTATTTTCACGGAAAATAACTACCCAAATAACTTCTAAAATTTCCTCATATCATATTATAATCCTTATTTTGGTAATAAATTCAACCTAAGAAGGCTTTGGTGCAAACCTATAGAGGAAACCCAATGAAGAGGCAGTGTTCTTCATTGAACGTCTTTATCTTATTTCATTCTCCATATCTTTATATTATTATTAAACCATACTGATATAATAACCTATATATAATAAATATAATGGGATATTGTTATATTATGTTCATGACCTTAAACTATCTCCACTTCCATCAAATGGGTCATGAAATAATCATTCATGTGTACGGTGGACTACCACCTTGTGAACCGTTGTCATTAACTCTTCCATTACCACCTTTCATGGTTTGGTATGATGATTAATATAAAGTATATATATGATATTTATAACATGTTTATACATATGGAGTAATTATATCATCTATACATACCGATATATATATTTACTTTCCATTTTGTAGGGAATACGATAATGTCGACAATGTGTACGACAGACTACTGCCTCGTGAAACAATGTGATTTATCTTTCAATAACGATTTACATGGAATGTAATGACGGTAATATTTATCAAATATATGTGATATAAATTAAATAATTATTATACTCATGAAATATTTATCATTTTGAAAAGATAATATTCTTTTTTATCTTTTCGCTCACTTAAAGATGATAACATCGTTCGTGTACGTGTGGACTACCACCTTCATGAAGCAATGTGACTATATTTTCATCACCAAAACACATGAATGATATATATAATTATGCTTAATGGAATCAAAATCTATATATTATTTTATCATCATTATGGAAAGATAATATATTACTTACCTTCTTTTCATAAAGATTATTAGAAAATGGAAAACTGACCCACGTGTACGTATGGCCTACCATCTACATGATTGTAATGTACTTAATTTTTCATAACCATATTTCATGATTTGTTTTAAAAGTAAAATTGATGTAAAAATATTATAATTATATTATCATTATTATTCTGGAGGTTATTAAACTATATAATATGCACATGAACTGGAACTTTCATGACAAAACACAAATGAGAAAACAAGGAAATTAACACCTGAAACTATGAAAATAATGAATGATTATTAACAAATGGGTGATAATATGTTATAAAAGGATCATATATGAAATTATAAATATTAATATTTCTCTTAAATAATTTAATGAAATGTTTAAAACCACTATAAAATAGGTTAAATCACATTCAACCAAAAGGAAGCGTGAGGTAAGAGATCTCCCTCTCACTTTTTACTTCTATGAGACACATGCATATTCACGAGATATTTATTTTATGTGGTGTATAAAATTCAAATGAATGTATTTTATGATGAATATAACTAGATTTATGGGGGTTTACATATCCATTTTATGATCTATATTTCATGGGTTTTATGAATCAAAAGTTACCAAAGTGGTAAAATATTTCTGTCTCAATTTTCAATCTTTGAGATGTACATTGTGTTATGAACCCCTATTCATTAACAAGGTGTAAATAAAACTAATTTTAAATATAAAATCATGAATTTATTTATATTGATGATATTTTATGTTCCATTTAGTTTTGTTCTTCCATGGGGAATGCAGTTCAAAGTTAATAAAGTGGTAAGAGTTTTATGTTACTATCTCATCGTTTATCAAGATTATTTATGATTAAGTATCCAATATTTAAATATTATTATCTAACTCTCAATAATTATAACTAATTTTATTCTGATCTAGATATTTATGATATTTTAAATTGGTATTACCATTTTCCACTCTGTTACTTCAAATGTTTTATATTTTTTAAAGGAAATCCTACTTCATTCTTATCTTCAGTTGAAAATATTTTTTCTTCCAAAAACATTTTTTCTATAAATGTTCTAAAAAATGTTTTTAACCTTTTAAAAATGAATTATTGAATATTTTTTACCCATTTTTCTTTTTTAAAAACGTTTTCAAAGTAATATGCTTGTAGTTCTCAGAAAAAGGCACCTTTCCAAACTTTTTACAATGCAAAAAGAATGTTATTTTTAACTTGTAAGACATGTATGAGATTACATATTGACATGCTTGTTATTTATTTGAAGATAAATTCTTATTTTTACAAGGTTATTTTTAAAGGAAATGTTTTTCAAAAAATTCTATAGATGTATAGTTTTTTAAAAGATATTTTAAAATAAAATGATTTTCAAAATGTTTTCTGTTTTAAAAAGAAATTATCAAAATGAAAAGGATATTTTACTCAATAATGTTTTATTAATATTTTAATGGTATTAATAAACATTAATAACCCTTTTCATTACTTATCCTCATTTTGGGATATTTTTTATTGATACAATCCTCATTATTTCTCTTGATGTATTAAGGCTATTTCAAAAAGATCATTATGGAACCAATTTCTCTTCTAGGGGTTAATAATATTTTAGAGAGAATGTTATGGAAATAATTTTATTTGATGAGTTAATAAAGTTATGAAAGGGATATGTTTTGTTTTTGTAAGTTTTATGATAATTTATAAGATCTATTTAATTTATTGGTTGTTTTTGGGAATTATATTTGATGGGGCGGCCCAGATAGCACTGGTTGAGCCCGTTATATCTTATACAATGCGGAATCCAAGATATTATTGGGTGATCTTGTTAAAACATATATAATGGGGTGTACTAGATCATACTAGGTGAGACCATTATAGCTTATAGATGGAGAGTCTAAGATACCACTGATTAATCCCATTATCGATTAAATGATTGTTATGCCCAGATAACACTCTAATGTATTAGGTAATGTACACTGTATTGAGAGGAAAGAATGAGGGAGTCACCTGAGGGGTGTTCATATGGATTTAACTGGGATATGGTTATTTATTACTTGTTTTTAACATGGGATATGAAGAAAAATGTTCAAAGATAACAACTAGTTTTTTATTTTTGTTCTAGGTTTATAATGTTTCTTATGATCAATATTGATATCACATGGCTCATGATTATTGATTTTTATAACTCTTTGATTTTCCAGGTTTTCATATTTGATTATCCAAGTATTATTGTGTATGAGATATTTTATGATTCAATCATTCACTTTAATTATGTCATTATACCCATTTACACATATTACATTCATTGATGACATTCACGTTTTAATGATGAAGTTTACCATTACTGAGAATTTGATCTCACACTTCTTATGTTTCCTCTTCCCTAGGTTATAAATAATAAGGTTAAACACATTATATCAATAAGGTATTTTCATATCAAAGATATTGATGACTTAATATGAAAATAGAAAAGTTGGTTTAAGTGTTAGGAATTATCATTTAATTATATGGGTAATTTTTATTTTGGAGTTTTTCCTAATTCTCTAAAACTCTAAACCTAAAATTCCTTTACGGATGTATATGATCTTGTTTTTTTATATTTGATGTTGTAAGGTTTGGATGGAAGAAACTAGGTCACCATTATAGATGACAAATCCAAAAATGTAAATTTATGATTTCAGAACCAGATTTAAAAGTGTGGGTTTAGGGATGTTGTAATATCAAAATTAACTTAGTGTGAAATTTTGGTATTTTTTTGAAATTATTGATTTTTAGTGAATAGTGAAAATTACCGATTTTTCAAATATTGTCATTTCATGACATTAAATAAAGCAATTTAATTGTCCCATTATATATTATAATTATTCTTAAGGTGACATATGAACTAATTTATTTATAATATTATTTTTAATTTCATTTGAATCAGTTATTTTCATGATTTTGGTATAAGTTTATTTTTATGCATAAAGCATAGTTATCTAAAAAATATTATTAAGTGCGTAAAGTTTATCCATTTTAACTAATTAAAAAAACCCCTAACAAGGAAATATTTAAATCAAATTTACTGATTAAATATCTATTTTTTATGAATTTATATTCATATAATGATAATTTTTAGACATACAGTTAATATAAGATCACCTAATTCATGAAAAATGTTTTTTCCTGAAAAACCGATTTTCAACGCGCTTTGTACAGTTATTAAAAAAATAATTTATAAAACTTATAAATACTGAATTTTTTAAAATGGATTAATTTTTTTAATTAGAATAATTAATATTATTTAATAAGTTAAACATAATAATCATTCATAACAAATAGTAAAAATAGTAAAAGATTCATCACCAAGGTAAAATAGTAAAACATATAACTTTTAATGAAACTATGAGATAATGCCACCATATTTCATATTAAATATCACTAGATGAATTAATTTTTACCATTATAACCTTATTATTTTTCTTTATTTTTTTATAGGACACTTATCCTTGAAAGTGGCCTATATACTAATTTAAGCAAACAAAAAGACAAAATGTAACTCTCTTACTTTTAAAAACCACTTATGTGATCACATATAGAATAAAACCACTTGTGAATGAATATTAACAAATATTTTAATTATAATGGAATTATTTTAATGATATTAATTTATTTCTGATTTTTAGTAATTTCGTAATTACCTTAAATGCTTATGCAACACTCACAGATTATTTACTCAATTAATATAAAAATAAAATAAATGATATTATAAATATTGAGTGTAGTATAAATTGAATGAATTATTATGTTCCATTATTTTTTTAAATAAATATACGTTTTATACATATTTTAATGAAATATATTCAAATTCCATTTCTGTTATGATTCATTCAAAGTCAATTTAACTAAATAGTTCAAAAAATGACATTAATGTTATTTTATAATAAATAATATTTTATTAAATGATTTAAGAGTCATAAAAATCATATCATTATCTATGTGATTTTTGTATGTTTAAAAATATAATCTTCGGTATATTTATGGTCCAATTTACCTTTTATAGTAACTATATTGACCCCTAAAGAGTAAAAAAGACATTACCATGGTACTTGTCAAAAGGGTTAACATGGATTAAAAAGAAGATAAGGGTGAAGACATTAAAAAAACTTGTCCAATTTTTATTTTATGAGATTATTTAAAATAATATGCATATTAATAAAAATATTTTCATTTTAATCTATTTTAAAATTAAAATTAATTTATATTAGTTTAATACTTTATAAGACTCCAAGAGTGTCCCTCCCCTCCTTATAAAATAGAACCCTATTATATTTTCTTCCCACTTAAAATTCTTTTTGGTTTAGAAAATTTCTACCAAAATACCTTAGTTAAATACCTCCTAATATCCTAAAGTCATTGGTTTTTTCATGAATCCATCCAAGGAAATATTTTAGTGTAAACCATAAGAGGGTGTCTTAAGAAGCGGTATAGTTCTTAACAAAATATTTTCATTTTATTTATTTTATACCTCATTCAAACATTCTTTAAACATTATGAATTTATAAAACCAATATATTACATATAATTAGATGTTTTTATTCTTATTTCATGAACAATATCCATCTCCACTTTCATCAAATGGGAAACAAAACCATCATTCCAGTGTGCGATAGACTATTGCCTCACGAACTAATATAATTCATTTTCAATCAAATCATCTTATATATAGTTATAACGATGGATTTATTGTATATATATAATATTAATTAAATATTTATCATCTTTTTTAAATAATATATCATTAATTATTTTAAATTTTTAATCACTAAAAGATGATATTTTTTGTTCTTGTGCACGTGTAGACTACCATCTCCATGAAGCGATGCGAATCAATTTTCATCACCACATCACATTGATTATATATATAAGTAAATTTAATGAAATAATATGTCATTTATAATATTATTATCAATCATTAAATATAAAATAATACTTACCTTCTTTCTATAATGATCATTGAAAAATGGAAATGTTACTCATGTATACGTACAACATACCATCTCCATGATTGTAACGTAGCTCAATTTTTATAATCATATCTCATGGTTGGTTTTAAATGTATAATTGATATATAAAAAATTATAAATATTTAATGATTATTATATTATAGATGATGGAATAATGAACTCATTGACCATAGTCATGCTATCAAATTTATTTTTGACATATGAGTCAAATATCATCAAAACGTCTAATGTGAACTTAATTAATTAACTAATTAATTATAACATGGAAATAAAGGGAATAATAAACTTGAAAATGGTTCTTAATTAAATAAATAATTTACATAATTTTATTATTCAGGGTGATAAAGAATGTATATGAAGATCTAGACTCAGGGTAAGGGAAACTTTACCTTAAAAACATTTTTAAATTATTTTAATGATTTATATTCTAAATATTTCTATTATATGTGTATATTTGTAAAATTATTTTATGGATTTATTTAGATATATATAAAATTAATTATGAAGTAAATTTTCTTCCACCTTTTAATTTCTTTAAACTATTTTCAGAAGGAATATTTTTACATGTTTTACTCAAAACATTTTGACAAAAAGGCAAAAGGAATGTTATATTTTAAAGTATATGATATTAATTAATATTTACAACACCACACCCATTATTTTATTTTTTTATCCCTTGATAATCTTCCATGTTTTATTATAGGGAAAACTCTCCTTCCCTTTGTTCTATGAATTTCATTTTTTGTAAGTATGATATTTAGGAAAGAATGATATCAAGATCAATTTTTTTCTTACAAGTGAAAAGAATATTTTTATGCAAGATTTTGTGTGTTATGATTATGTTATAGTTGATGTGAATTGTTTATGATGATCGGTGGTTCCGTTTTAAACCATATATGGGTGGTTCCATGATTTACATCAAATTAATTAGGTAAGATTTATTTTATATGTTGACCATGAAGGTTATTTCATTTGTAACCATTAAGGTTATTCCATTGGTAACTGAGAAGGTTATTCTAGTTGTAATCATGAAGGTTATTAAATGTGTAACCATTAAGGTTTTTTTATTTTTAATAGTTATATAAAAATTATTCCACAAGTTTCCAATACTATTTATCAATTCTTTCTATGGATTTTTATGGAAATATAATGATTTTAAAAAAGTAATAAACACACTTAATTTTAAGAAGGAAAGCATAAGATTCTTATTAAGGGTGAAAAGTATAAACTTGTGAAAAAATTTCATGCTTTTTAATGATGGAAAAGAAACATTAATGAGTTTTTTTCCATTAAGATTTCAAATGAAATTTTTTATTAAATTAATTGTGTGGTGAAGTTGATTTTCTGTGTAAGAAAATTTTTATTTTCAACAAGGAATTTTTTTATAAGTATTCATAGACTAACATGTTTCCTTATTCATTTTTATCTAACCTTATGATATTTTTTATTCTCTTACAATATTTGAAAATGTTTTTCATAGAATTTTATTTATTATTTGGGATAAATAAGTTTTCAAGATGAAAATTTTGAAGATATTTATAGAAATTAATCTTGTTATATCTTAAAAGTTTTGTATTGTGGTAAAAATAAATACTAAGTGGATGTGTACAATTATTGATGTAATATTTATTTTCTTATAGGTAACAAAAATGTTATATATAACTATAAAAACAAAAGATCAGTGAGAATTTATGAAATTGAAATATTTTCTAAAGACTATAATATGTATTATTTAAGGTATAGTATTTATAGTTGGTATTAAGGAAATAGTTTATCTAACTTTTAATATTATGTTGTTCTTATGTGAGGGTAACTAAAGAGTTATTGGTAACATATTCAATTAATATTTTTTTAATGTTGTTTATAAGTTAAAAGTCTTAAACACCCCTTTTGAGGTTTTAAGTGATGGAATTTCAATGAAATTAATAACATTTTGGGAGAGATTTTATTAGGTTGAGGTGTATGTAACCCTTAGGTTAAACATGAAGTAATATTTTAGGAATGATTATTTTTAATTACTTTAAAGTTATTAATAGCCTCTAAGGTTTATATTATATTTGATGATTAATTTTATATTTAAGTGTGTTCATTATATTTCTAGAGATTTTATAAGAATTTTATTAATATAGTTTTACGAAAAAATGATAACCTACTACATTCAGTAAGGCTATGAGGCTTGAATGCAAAATATAAGGGAGAAAAGGGTGTAATTCCTACCACTGTCCTATGTGGTGTCTTGGTTATTATTACCTTTAAAGAAATAATGTGATAGATAAACATTAAGTTGAGTTTTAGAACATATGTTTCCTCATATAGATAACCATGAGATTGAAATGTGATTTGGTGATTAATGTAATTTTAGAAGAAGTTAACTATATTAGGAACCTTCGACGATTAAGGTAAATATAAAATAATTAGATTTTATTTTAGGAATAAATGTTGAATTATATTTTGGAATAATATATGATTTTAATGTGTTTTTATGGAGATTCAATTCATTTATGGAAATGATTATTATATCTAATAGATTATATAACTATGGAATTTACATTTTTGGTATGATAATTTAAGAGTGATTAATTTTATTTGAAGGTAAATGTTAAACATATCTTGGAAGAATATGTGATCAAATCATTCTAATATTTATATTTTAATCTTATTGTAGAATATCTTGATCAATTTTAAGGTTAGTTTTTTATCAAATTATCTATGTTGAACTTTGGGTGTTATTATTGAGGATTTGGGGATTAATGTTGTATTTATTCAGGTGAAGGCTTATTTATTTTATAATTATCTTACTTTTTTTAACAATTTTGGTTTTGGTTAATTCCTAAAGATATAAAAAATATAATTTTATCAATTTGTAGAATTATGTGATCCATTAGAAGATGGTTTTAGTGATTTAGGTGTAAAAATATTTATCTTGAAAACTAATCGTTTAGAGAAAAAGATGATATTTTGGTATAAATTAAATAAAACGATAAAATTATACTTATCATGAAAGTATATTTTTCTTATGTTCTTAATCTATAAATTAAATAGTTCCTAAACTCTAGGAAAATGATCTTGAAATGAAAATGTTATCTGATTATATTCATTTTGGATGAATAGATGGTATTTTTCAAACCTCTATGGTTTATGGTTTTTTGTCATTATATTTCTTCTAACCATTCACTTTATTATGGTGAATGATCTCTTTCACTCTCCATCATTATTTGGGAAAAATAATTTTCCTCTATGTCCATATTTTTACATTCCATCAACGTTCTCATATTTGGAACTATAGTTATGTGTTATTCTAGACGACCATAATATTTTACTTTTCCTCTTATCAAGAGTATGTTTTATTAAACCATATGGTATTTCCAAAAAGCTATTTTCGATTTTCAAACCATTGATTATCGATATCATGTTCAAATCGCATGGACAAAATTTATTGTGGGGGGGGGAGTAGAATGTAATACCCTTATATTTTAAAAAGAAAACTATGTTCTATATTTTATATGATATGAAACACCTATTCAAAATTAACCATGCAATATTATTATTTAAATATGACCAATATAGCATAGTTGTTAAATTGACGGGTATGAATATAACTAATTACTTCTTGAAATATATAAAAATGTGTTTCAGATAATATTTTCATTGTTTTTCCTTTGTTTTTCAATGATTTAATCCCTTTTAAATTAATTAATGTGAGATTATTTTCATCATTTTAGTATTATTGGTGTAATTTGGGTTTAAATGTGGAAATTAGTTAATTCTATAAATTTAACAGTTTTCTGTTTCTTTTGTTTATTGAGTATAACTTATTCAATTTTGATCCATTTTAGGAGATTATTTTATTAGGATTAATTTGTTTATGGTATTATAATTTTTATTCTATAACTAGATCCAGTTCGATACAAAATGGTCTAGAAAAATCAATCAAGGGGAAAAAGTTTTCTAGTCCATAGAATAGACCCCACAATAGTAATTGAAGCATATAAAAGTCTAAAGATATCAAAATGAAGTTATAATAGCTATATTAGAAATATAACTCATATATTATGGTCCAAAATAAATTTCATCGATAATTTAGGTCCTTAAGGAATAAATTTCATGCTCAAAATTGGATGGAGTTGAGTAGTATCCTAAAGCAGAAAAAGTATCCATATGTAATTTTGGAATTAATTTTCTAAAACTTGTCCAAATATATTGAGATTTTGTGGGAACATGAAAAATTTATATGGGAACAAATTTTACAAATAAACCTCCCTAATATTATAACATTTATTATGAAAACTAAACTCATATTTTTTAAGTAGTGAATTTGGAGGGAAAACTTCACCCCTCAACCCTATAAATATGAATGTTCACTTCCATTAAAAGGGGATGAAAAGGTAAAATAAGGGACATGATGGATTATTAGAGACTTGAATTTTGGTGTATTTTCTCCTTTCTATTTTCTTAGTTTCATAATTATATCTTCTTTCTCTTTCAACTCCCATATCCCTCACATGGAGGGGTAAAACCTTTGAGTGATCAGGGAAGGGGGAGTTTCACTTTGGTAATGTCAGATTTTTGTGCTTTAATTTGAAACTCTCTTTGTCTATTAAATTATTTCTATTTTTAGTGGTTCTTAATTATTTTAATGCAATATTATTTTGGGGTTTTTTTGTCATTCATTATTTTATATCATTGGTTGAAGATCATTAAACTCCCTCTGCCAGGTGTAATTTGTCTCGATTGAGAAGTATATGTTAAGTGGTGAGTGTTTTTAAATCAATGGCTTGTGTGTAGAATTAGTGAATCATTTATAGATTTATAAGGATAAAAAATTCCATATCAGGACATTCCTTAATTGTTTTGGGAATTGTTTATGAACTTCCTTGGTCATAAGAGTGGGTTCCATGGCTTCCTTCAACAAAGGGTGATTGATGACTCGATTAAGGAGACACTAATTTATCATTCAATAGAAATGGATGGGGAATGATCTTAATGGAAATTATGAAATTCAAAAAAGTGATTCTAACATTACCCCATCACTCTATTAGTCCAATTGTGTTGAATTTTTTAATTTACTTCTTTCTTTTTAAACTAAAATATTTAAAAAACAATACCACTTATTTCTCTAATTTAAGGTGATAGATTGATTTTTGCACACTAATATCTGGATAAAACCTAGGTTACCATATTTAAAACATTTTAAACTTAGGAAATATGTGTTTTTTTCACACCAAACGATAGGAACATGTCACGACATAGAGTCATTTCTGGGGTGGTGGTGCCAAAAATATATATTTTTCTCTTTTCTTCATTCCCCTTATTTTCTTATTTTCTATTGAAAATTACATGACTAGAACCTAAAACACTGAAACATTACCCCTAGATCCCAAAATTTTATAAAACTTGTTAAATATACTTAGAAACAAAAAATTTTAATTTGAATTTGTGGAAATTTATCATGTATACTTGAGAGAAGCTTTAAGTGTTCACTTTGAGCCTATCATCATGACTAGAAATCAGAACCAGACACTTAGAGACCTCTGCTCACCATAATTATTTAATTAAAACAATCAAATTTTCATTCCAGTGTTATAAAATTATTTTTTAGATGAAACCTAACATGGTCTCATAACTTCAAAAATTTCATGGCTTGGTAAGTGAAGACCCAAACAAGCATATTAAAGAGTTCACACATGTTTGCACTACTTTCAGACCCCATAGAGTTATTAAGGATCAGGTAAAGTGGAAGGCATTACCATTTTTATTGTAGGGGATTACAAAAATGGTTTTATACCCTAAAACCATAATATTTTCATTATTTGAGTGAATTAGTGACATGCTTCATGAAAAGGATATTCCACACCTCTAGAAGCATGCCCATGAAAAATGAAATATATTCCATTAAATAGTCATCTATAGAAACCCTTCCCGAGTAACAGGAAAGATTTAAAAATATATATTCCAGCTACCCAAATCAAACAATTAAGAAGGATAAATTTCTTGTATTATTTTATCTAGTCTTACTAGATAATGAAAGAAACATTATTGATGCATTATTTGGAGGCTCATTGATTGAAAAGTCACCAGAATAATCCAAGGGTTTGATTGAGAATATTTCCCAGAACTCGCAATAGTTTTGTATAAGGGGTACTGGTACAAGAGGTATTTATGAGGTACATACTTCTCATCCCTCACCTTTTATATAAACAATTATTGTAGAGCTAACCTATATAGTGAGACAAATGGCCTTGCACTAAGTGGTTGACTAATAATTAACAGCTATGGTATATGGATTATGCTCATTAGCATATTATTTCTCTTACCAATGTGTTGAAATAAAAGGAATGGAAAACTGTGTGAAAAAAAATCAACTAAGGTAGTCCCAAAATTATAAAATATGGAGAGATCCTAACCAAGTTAAATATGGTTTATAAATCACCAAAATCAAGCTAGACCACCATACCAAAAGAATTTTAAAAACTAACCCCCATTACAGAAATAATTCCAAAACCCACCACTATTTAAATGAAATAAATATTAAAACTGACATTCACAACACCAACCACCCACTTTCCCAAGACCCTACGAGAAACCATCCACCATCACACAACCTTCTGTTGAATAGCTATAATCCATGTATGAGGACATAACAGAAAAAGTGGACAAGGTGAAAATCACTGTGAGAAGTCTTGTTGAAATAATGTCCCAAAACCTAAGAAAAAATCCCTCCTAGATAATAAAAAACCAAAAGAAAATTTCAGAATAATAAAAATAAGAAGTGGAAAATAACTCCCACCATCAACATCACATGAACCTGAAATAAGACCATCTAATTTGTGGGAATATGATGTTCTAAATTCTAAAAATTCTGTGATAATGAACCATGAAGAAGAGAAGAAAGAGGTGGAGGGGAAGGATAGGATGAGGATTAACATACAACAAACACCATTACAAGGGAAATAAAGGGATAATAAAGGCTTCCCCAATAATTTCAATATAGGATAATTGAATCAAAGATATTTTAAGAAGAATAACTTCAAAAAAATTCTAGACACCTTCTAGAAAGTGGAAATAAATATCCCTCCGCTTGAAGCACTCATTTTTTTAAAAAAAAATGGGATAATTTTGAAGTACATTTGTAACAAGAAGATGAAACTTCAAGGTAATGATAGGATAAAATTTGGAAGTAGTGTCTCATCCCTTATCACACCACCATTGCCAACCAAATTTCATGATATAGGTATGTTTTCCATTCCTTGAACAATTTGTTCTTTAAATTTATGTAGCTAATTATGTGATCTAGGTTCTTCAATTAATTTATTTACCCACTAGATATACACATATTTTCATATGTAAGAATTGAATCCCACATGAGTGGTGGTCCAACTTACAAATAGATCTATTGTTTTCCCAAAACAAGTTCTAGGGGACGTCCTGGGTAAAGTCAAAGATCTCTTATTCCCATCTAACTTCTATGTGATAAATATGGTATAAGATAGGATCCCATAACAAAAACCCATAATTTTGGGTTCATTACTTGAATACATTCAAAACCATCATCAATGTACACAAAGGGACACTCACCATGGAATTTGTAGATAGCATTGTCCACTTCAATATTTTTGAATCCATGAGGCACCCAATGGATAATAACTCCCTCTTTGAACTCTCCCATAAATTTGGTACTGATACAATTGAATAACAAGGTTTTTCCATGAATTTTTATCTTTAAAAGATATTTTTTCCAATTAAAATATCACTGAACTTGTGGATTCTCAAAACAATGGATATTCTAATTTCATATGGAAAGAACAGTTAAAATATGATTTCTTTGATGATTTTTTATATGATGAGGAATATGATGTGATTTCTTGTATTTAGGAGCTCCAAATTTTATATGTGAGAAATGTTAGATTAGTTTCATCCCTTTAGAAGCCCCCTAATCTAGGATTAAAACCGCTCCCACTGATTTGAAATATATGTATCTTAGGGAGGGAGAGAAATTACAACTAATAATTTCTAGTAATCTATCTGAAATCCAATAAAAATATTGGATTTATATTATGATAGATAACGTCCAAGAAATAGGGTGGATCTTCTGTGATATCCTAGGAATAAATCCGAAAATATGCTCAAATATAATTCTTCTTGATGGAGATTCCAAACCTATCAGTCTACCCTAAAGGAGGATGAATCATACCTTAATGGAGGTAGTAAAGAAGGATATTGATAATATATTGGAATATCGAATCATCTATCCCATCTCAAATTCACAATGGGTTAACCCAATTCATGTAGTTTACAAAAGAACAATTCTAACCACTATGAGGAATGAAAAGAATGAATTAATACCTATGAGAATTTAGAATAGATGGAGAGTGTGCATCAATTTTAGGAAGATGAATCAGGTTACTCAGAAAGATCATTTCCAAATCCCATTAATTGACTAGATTTTATATAGATTGTTACGTAGAACAAAATAGTTATTTTTGTATGGATGTTTTGGTTATTTTCAGTTACCCATTGCTTATGAGGATTAAGAGAAGACAACATTTACATATAAATTCAGAACATTTTCATATAAAATGATGCAATTTAGGTTATTTAATTCTATAGTTACATTTCATAGGCGCATGGTTAGTATTTTTTATCACATTAATGATTTCTTGGAGGTTATCTTGGATGATTTCATAGTTTTTATAAATTCATTTAAACAAAGATTGTAAAATTTTGTAAAAAGATTTGAAAACCTACATTGAAAAGAATCTTGTTTTAAATTCTTAAAAGTGTCATTTCATGGTTTAGATAGTAATTTCCATTTGTAATGTCATTTATAAAAAATCAACTGAAGTGGATAAATAAAAAAATTAAGTGATAAATTCATTCCCTTACCCAACTTGTGTAAAGCATATTAGATCATTTTTACAACATACAGGATTCTATAAGAGGTTTATCAAAAAATTTAGTATGAGTGATCTCCCAATATCTAGATTTATTTTGAAATATGTTGATTTTGATATCAATTGTTCATTTAAGTAAGAGTTTGATGAGTAAAATTGGAGATTTATTCCACCACCAGTGATGAAACCCCCAAATTGGGAAGAACCCTTTGAGATACTTTGTGATGCTTACAACCAAGTATTTGGTGTAGTCCTTTCTCAGTGAATTGAGGGAAGTACACAGGTCATTTCTTATTCTTTGATAACCTTATATATGGCTCAATTTAATTACACAACCACATAAAAATATTTTTTAGTAATTTTTTTCTTCGTAAATATTTATATCATATCTTCTCCGAACTAAAGTCATTGTGTTTTCTGATCATACAACTCTTATGTACTTGATGAATAAGGAAGAATCTAAACCAAGGATAAAGATATAGATGTAAATACTACTATATTTAAACATATATATCAAATACAATAATGGATCTCAAAACCAAGTGGCTTATCACTTAAGTAGATTACCCAACACTAATGAAGTTGAAATTCTAGTTAAAGAGCCCCTGAATGACCATCTTCTAGGAGAGAAGTTATACTTGATTGAAGGAGAAGTTCCTTGGTATAATAACATGGTAAATTATTCAGTAACTCCTTATGCACCATGAAATTTTAATTATCACCAGATTCAAAAACTAAAAGATGAATCTAGATATTATATTTTGGATGATCTATTTATTTGAATGTTTTCAATGACCAAGTGATAAAAAGAAGTTTTTTAGAGTGAAATTGGTCCTGTATTTGATTTTTGGAACACATTAGGTTTTTGAGGACACATTGGACCCTAAAGGATAGTAATTAAGGTTTTATAATATGTAATTTATTGTCCCAAACTTTTTAAAGATGCTCATGAATTTGTAAAAACGTGTAAAAAATGTCTGTTTTCTGGAAACATTTCAAAGAGACAAGAAATTACCCAACAACCACATAATATTTGTGATATTTTTGAAGTTTAGGGGATAGAGGTTATAGTACCTTTCCAAATATCATTTGGAAATTATCATATCTTACTTATAGTTGATTATTTTTCCAAATGGGTGGAAGAAAACACCACCCAGACTGACGATGATAAAGCTGTTTGCGACTTTTAACAGGAAAATTTATTTCGTACATTTGGATTGCCTAAATATATCATCAGTGATTAGTTGAATCACTTTTACAATAGGATAATGGATTATTTTATGAAGAAGTATTGGGTTAATTATAAAAAATCATCTCACTATCATCCATGGACAAATGGTCAATCTGAAGTGTCCAATTGGGAAATCAATGGAATCTTGGAGAAGGATGTTAAGCCAAATAAGAAGGACTATAACCAAATTTTGGAATACACATTATGATATTACATGATATCCTATAAGTCCCTAATTGGAATGATCCCATATAGGCTGATTTTTGGGAAAATCTGTCACCTAGTTGTGGAATTAGAGAATAAGGAATATTGTTCTTTGAGGAAGACACATTGAAAGCACTGGGAAAGAGAGAAGATTATAGTTTTAGGATACAGAGGAAATTATAATGGAATATTTTGAAAATTTCAAGATTTATAAAGAGACATCAAGAGTGGATCATGACAAGATGATCCAAATGAAAGACTTCAATATTGGAGTCAAAGTCTTACTATTCAACTCAAGACTCAAGAAGATTCCATGTAAACTTCATTTTAGATTGGAAGGTCCATTTATAGATACTAATTTATATACTTTTAGTGCTATTTATATTGTGAAGTATGTAGAGTATAAGAAATTCACTATTAATGGAAGCAGGTAGAATAAATTCCATGGTACCATTCCATCAGATCTAGTGGAGGTGATCACACTCCTCCAATATTTTGATGAATAAACCCATCAGGTTATACCTCTCCTATACACATGATCGATTTCTATGTTTCATTTTCAAATTTTATTTCAGGTTAAATCAATTTAAATGAATTGAATAAACTCTATGATTTATGTGTGGTAGAGGGAACCATTGTAGTTCAGGATTTTAAATTTTTTTTTGTTTTTTGGCTTAAAAAATGTGATTTTAATTTTTTTGTGTTTCATTATTATTTTTAAGTGTTTTTTAAGCTTATGAGTTTAAATGATTATCATTGACATTTTTTAAACCCATGTATTTGAGTGAAACAATTTATTACATGAAACCATACTTAAATTAGTCATGAAAATGGCTTTGTTTCTAGTTTAATTATTTGGGAATTTCATGAAATTACTCTGATTTTTGAATCCCATGCCACATATCACTTTATTTATCTTTGAAATCACTTTACCATGAGGATTATGAACCATTTTCATCATATTCAATTCATTCATCTCACTCTTGAGAGAACCTAACTTTTCATTCTTTTACCATAATTTGGTTTACTCTTGTCAAAACTTGGGGTTTTGAGGTACATATGTTTTAAATGATTATAAAATTTCTTTTTTTAAAGCTCACTTCCAAGAGAATACTTTTTATTCCACCATAACTGGTACATTTAATAATTTTATACCTTATAATCCATGAACCAAGGGTTTGGTTAGCCACATTACAAGTCAATTTTCCTTATCCAACATGCTATTGCAGTGAAATTTGACGAACTAGTTTAACATAAGTGTGGGACAAATTTGTCCTGTATTATGCTACCTTATTTTAAAAGTTTGGGCCTAAAGCCTCATTTTATTATTAAAGCAAAGCAAAGACCTCTTTTAACTGGGTTGAGGGAGACCCATTACATTTCCCATAGGACCAATGGGTATGTATCCCATTACAAGGCCCATATGCCCAATTTTTTTTGGCCTAAGGCCCATTCTTTGAATAGTACTAGTAAAATACCTGGCTGCTACAACACCAAACAATACCTACCGCTTCTATAGTTCCCTGCTACCGCTACAGTTTCCTATCACCGCTAAGTGCCCACTATTTCTATAGTGTCGCTACTACTACAGTACAATCTATAGTACTGCTACAATACCTCTACAATACTGCTAAAGTACCCTATTCCCAATGGGTTTAGAAGCCTCATTTTTAATGTAGGATTATAGGTAGCTTAACACTAATCCAATACCAAACTACATCCTATATTGTTCTACCTTATTTAGTTAAAATTTGGGGGGAAATAAAATGGTAACGAGTTGTGTTTTCTACTGAAAAAAATCATTTTGTTGAAATTTTTTATTTTATATAGATTTGATGAAAAAGAAGTTATTCCTTTATGGAGATTTCATGAAAATGAAGTTTTTTATTTCTAGAGCTTCCAATAGAGAAAGAATGTTGTGCCTATTTGGAGATTTCAAAAAAAATTGTTTTAGAAGATTGAAATTTTTTCTACTAAAATTATGAATGGCATGCACTTTCCTTGATTTTTCATGATTATTGAGATTATTTTCCACTAATGGGAGTGATGATAATACCACTCTTAAGTTAAAATTAGAATCATGCAAATGTTTTTTCAAAAAGAGCCAATCCCTCCTCATTCAGCCTCAGATTTTTTGACATCTAAATACCAACAAAAAGCCTCAGAACAACCCTAAAAAGTCCTCATTATAAAACAATGTCCTTGAATCACATTATGAGGATATGTATTAACTTATCAAGCCTATGGTGACCCTTTCATGAGTTTGGATGATAAAATCCTAATAAAAAATTTACATTTGTGAGATTAGAGAAACTTTTTGTGGGGTAGGTGCCTTGTGTGCATGGGGGGAGAAATGAAGAGGAAAAATATTGAGTGATCTAAATTAATAACTTGTAAAAATGGTTTTTTATGATCTAAAATATCTTTTGTTTATTGGTGTGGAATTGGTGGATCTTATGGGCATCTGTTTTGAATTGGCAGTGATTTGATTTCTACTTGTCCAGGAGTCCATATGCTATGTGTGGGGGAATTGATAAAGATAATATTCTCATTATATTTCTTATTTACATGAATTATTTAGTCCCTTAAAATTAATCAATGTGATTTTATTTTCATCATTATAGTATTTTGGGGAATTTTTTCCTTAAAAGTGGAAATTGGTTAATTTTGGAAATTTAGCAATTTTCTATTACTTCTATTTTTTGAGAATAACTTCTAAAATTTTGATCGGATTTAATTTACTCATTTTTTAGGATTCCTTTTTCATAGAATTTGATTTTTTATTCTTTAACTAGATCCAATTCGACAGACAATGACCCAGAAAATCAATCAATTAGAAAATATTTTTTGGACGCCAGAATGGACCCCGCATAAGTAATTGAATCATATCTAGGTATAGAGACATCCAAAAGAAGTTATTAAAGATGGATTAGAAATATAACTTGGATAATAATTTCCAAAATATATTTCATTGATAATTTTTGATATTAATTCATCCATAGAAGGTGACAAATTAAAGTTACTTGAGCAATATCCTCAAGGAGAAAAGGTCTCTATTAGTAATTTGGGAATAACTATTCCAAAACTTATCCAAATACGGTGATGTTTTGGGGGTAAAATCCAAATATATAGGTGAATAACTGTTATGAAGAAACATCCCCTATATTAATAACTTTATTATGCAAACAAAATTCAAATTTTCATTGGAGTGAAGTTGGAGAGAAAATTTTACACCCCGCAACCTATAAATATGAGTGTTCACTTCTATTCTCTTTAATTTCTTATTTTGTATTCAAAATTTCCTGAATAAAACCCTAAACATGGAAAAATTATTCCTAGATCTTGATATTGAAAGAAACTTGTTAAATATACTTAAATTCCATAATTTTCAATATAAAATAGTTTAAATTTCTCTTACATACTCAAGTGAAACATCAAGTGTTCACTCAAAGTCCGTCATCAAGGATGTAAATCAGAACCAACCCCTTAGAGAACACTGCACACCATAATTCCTTAATCAAAATAATCAAATTTCAATGATAGAGTTACAAAATTATTTTTTAAATGAAATATATCATGATACCATTGATTCTAAAGTTTCATGTCTTGGAAGGTGAAAGACCCAAACAAGTATATTAAAGAGTTCACACACGCATGCACTACTTTCAGATCCCATGGATTTTCTGAAGATTATGTAAAGTGGATGAAATAATAATTTTCATTGGAAGAAGCTTCAAAGGAAAGGTTTTGTTACCTACAACCAAGAAATTTTCACGATTTTAATGACTTAGTGATATGATTCATGAAAATATTCTTCCCCACCTCTAGAATCATGACTATTTAAAATGAAATTTATGCCATTAGATAGTCATATAGAGAAAAACTTTACGAGTACTAAGAAATATTTAAAAATATATTTTATATTTGACCACATCAAAAAATCGAAGAGCATAAATTTATTATGTTCTTTTATCAAGGATTAATAGATAATGATAGAAACCTTCTTGATGCATATTTTGAAGGTGCATTTATTGAAAAGTTACCAGAATAATCCAAGGGCCTAATTGAGAAGATTTCCTATAACTCACAATAATTTGGTACAAGAAGTACATGAAAATGATTTATTCATGAGGTAAGAACTTATTATCCATCACTATTATTAGAAACTAGGATTACAGAGATAACTAATTTGGTGAGATAGATAGCCTTGAAACTAGTGGGCGACCAACAAGCATCAACTAAGGTATAGGGTTTATTCCCATCACCTAATCATTTCACTGACTAATTTCTTGAAATACAGAGAATGGAACCTTGTGCAGAAGCCTTTCAGCCAAGGAAGTTCGAACAAAATCAAGGATGGAGAGAGCCTACCCATGTTCAATATGGGTTTCGAAATCCCCAGAATCAAGCTAGGACCCCATAAAAAAACTAGTTCCAAAAACCAACCCTCATTCTAGAAACAATTCCAAGACCCACCACCATCTCAACAAAAGTCTTATAACTAGCCTTCACACCACCAACCACCCACTTTCCAAAGACCATATGGGAAAATATCCACCAGCACACTACATTTTATGTAATAGCTAGAATCCAAGTATAAGGGAATAACGAATAAGGTTGATATTATAGAAAAATGATGTGAAGTATTGTTGAAATAATTTCCAAAAACCCAAGAAAAAATTCCCTCCTAGATAACCCCAAATCCAAAAAATAATTTCAGCATGATAAAAAACAGAAATAGAAATCTAACTCCCACCACCATCATCCCATGAATCTGAAACAAGTTCACTTGGGTTTAGGGAGAACGAAGTTGTAAATTATGAATATTCTATGAAACTACACCATGAAGAATAGAAGAAAGAGGGAGAGGAGAAGGATAATATGATGAATTAGAGAAAAGAAACACTACTGAAAATGAAACAAAGGGAGAAAAAATAATTTCCATGACCATTTACATCAAGGATGATTAAATCAAAGATATTCCAAGAACAAGCACTTCAAAAATAGATTATAGACACCTTCATGAAAGTAGAAATAAATATCCATCTACTTAATGAAGCCAAGAAAATTCAAAAGTATGATAAATTATGGAAGTATCTTTGTACTAATAAGATATTTCTTCAAGGGAATAAGAGTATATACTTGGGAAGAAGTGTATCAACCATTATAACACCATAGTTTCCAACCAAATGTCAAGATCCATGGACATTTTCCATTCCACAAACCATTGATTATTTAAATTTATATAATAAGTTGTGTGGTATAGGTTCTTCAATTAATGTATTACCTCACTTAGTATATAATTCTTTATAGATGTAATACTTGAAGCCCACATGAGTGGTGGTCCAGCTTGTAAATAGATCCACAATTTTCTAAGTAGGAGTTCCAGAGGATGTCCTGGTGAATTTTAATGATCTTTTATTACCAACTGATTTCTGTGTGCTGAATATAGAAGAATATAGAATCCTATCAAACTCACCCATAATTTCTGGGTGACCATTATTAAATATGTCGAAAACCATAATCAATTTTCATGAAGGGACACTCCCCATGAAATTTGGAGATATCAATTCCCTCTTAAATTTTTTTGAATCAATGAGGAACCCATCAGATTATCACTCTCTCTTTGCACTCTTCCATGAATTTTGTACTGATCCAATTGAATAATCTGGTTTATTCTATGAATTCTTAGCCTTAGGTGATAATTTTTCCTTTGAAAATATCACTAAATATGTGGATTCCCAAAATATTATTGATTCTGATTTCATGTGGTAAGAAGATGTAAAATATTATTTCTTTGATGATTTGTTAGATGATGTGGTTTATTGTGTGTAGGAGGTACAACATTTGGATGTGGGGAATGTCAGTTAGGTTTAATCCCTTGAGTAGCCCATTGACCTGGAATTAAAATCACTCCCCACTAATTTGAATTATGTGTACCTTAAGGAGGGAGAGAAATTACCAATGATAATTTATAATAATATATTTGGAACCGAAGAAAAATCTTTAATTAATCTTCTTGAGAGAGAATATCAAATAAATAGGGCTGAGATCAGGTGATATCACAAGACTAAACCTAAAAATATGATCACAAAGAATTCTTATTCCGGAAGATTCTAATCCTACAGACATCCCCAAAGGAGGATGAATCCCACCATGATAAAGGTTGTGAAGAAGTATATTGAGAAGATCTTGGAATCTAGGATCATCTATCACATATCATATTCACAATGGGTTATCCCAATTCATGTAGTTCCAAAAAAGCAGGTCTAACCAATGTAAGGAATAAAAATAATAAATTAATACTTGTGAGAATTCAGAATAGTTGGAGAGTGTAAACTAATTTTAGGATGTTGAATTATGTTAATAAGAAAGATCATTTCCCCATCACCTTAATTTATCATAGGTTTGGTATATTGTAAGGGATAATTCATTATTGCTTTTTGGATGGATTAGTATATTATTTTTCAGGTACCCATTGATCCCGAGGATCAATAGAAAACAACATTTACTTTTACCTTCAAAACTTTTTCATATAAAAGGATGCCAGTTAGATTATTTAATGCTCTTGGTACATTTTATAGGTTCATGGTAAGTATTTTTTTCAAATCAAAATGAATATTTCTTAGAGTTTTTCTTGTATGATTTCATAGTTTTTAGAAATTCCTTTTGCCATTATTTGAGAAATTTAGAAAAAGTCTTGGAAACCTACATTAAAAGGAATATTGTTATAAATTTTGAGAAGTGTCATTTCAAGGTTGAGAGAGGAATTTTCCTTGGGCATGTCATTTTTGAAAAAGGAATTGACGTGGATAAATTAAAGAATTAAGTGATAAATTTATTTCCTTACCCAACTTGTGTGAAGAATTTTAGATCATTTTTAGTAAATTTAGAATTCTAGAAGAAATCAATGATTATAGTAAGATTTCACTCCCTATCTACAGATTTATTTTGAATGATGTTGATTTTTATTTAAATATTGTATGAAGGGAACTTTTTTTAGTTATAGAAAAGATTGATTACACCACCAGTGATACAACCACCAAACTATGAAGAACCATTAGAGTTACTTTGTGATACTTCTGACCAAGTAGTTGGTGGAGTCCTTTATTAGTGAATTGATGGCATGACACAAGTCATTTACTATTCCTTGATAACCTTATATGTGTCTTAATTCAATTACACAATCACATAATTTTTTACGAATTTTATTTTTCTTTGGAAATGTTTAGATCATATCTTCTTGGAACTAAATTCATTGTGTTTGTCTGATCATAAAAATATTAGGTACTTAATAAAGAAGGACAAAGCTAAACCAAGGATAGTGAGATGGATGTTACTATTATATGAGTTCCATATAGAAATCAAAGACAACGAGGGATCTAAGAACGAAGTGGATGATAACTTAACTAGATCACCCAACACTACTAAAGCTGAAATTATAGAAAACAAGACATTGAATGATCATATTTCAGGAGAAGAGTGTTGCATGATTAAAGAATAATTGACTAGGTATGGTTACATTTCCAATTGGATAGTAACATATCAGGACCCATCTCATTTTAATTCTCAACATATTCAAAAACTCAAAGCTAAATCTAGATATTACATTTGGGATGATCCATTTAATTGGAATATTTTCAATTAATAAGTGATATAAAGTTGATTTACTAAGCGTTAAATTGTTTTTGTATTGTATTTTTGTCACACATTAGATTGTGTAGGCCCCTGTGGACCCTAATGGATAGAAATGAAGGTGTTAGAATCTAGAATCTATTGTTTGATCCTTTTTAATGATACCTATGATTTTTTCAAAAGGTTTAAAAAATGTCACTTTTCTGGAAACATTTCAAAGAGACAAGAAATTCCTAAAAATAAACTTAACATTTATGATATTTTTGATGTTTGAGGGATAGGTTTTATGGGATCTTTACCAATTTAATTTGTAAATTCTCATACCTTTCTTACAATTTATTATTTTTCCAAGTGGGTGGAAGAAAAATATAACTGGACTAATGATGATAAAGTTGTTTGTGATTTTGTCAGGGCTAACATATTTTGTAAGTTTGGAGTTCATGAAGTCATCATCAGTGATTAGGGGACTTCATTTTACAAAAAGTGAATGGAGGATTTACTAAAGAAGTATGTGGCGAATCAAAAAAAATCAACTCCCTATCATCCATAAACAAATGGTCAAGCAGAAGTGTCCAACATGGGAATCAAACTAATTTTGGAGAAGAATCTTAAACTAAATATAGAGGATTAGAGATAATGGTTAGAAGAAAAATTATTATATTATAAGACAGCCTACAATACCCTGATTATAATGAGTCCATATAAGAAAATTTATGGGAAACATTGTCACCTACCTGTGGAATTAGAGCATAAGTCATATTGGGATATGAGGAAGATTAATTTGGATATTGAATGCGCTGGGAAAGAGAGATGATTATAGTTTTAGGAGATAGAGGGAATTAGAATGGATTCCTTTGAAAATCATTGTATTTACAAAGAGATAAAAAGAGTGTCTCATGACACATTGATCTAGCTAAAAGACTTCTATCCTGGAGAAAAATTGTTGTTATTCAACTCAAGACTCAAATTGATGCTAGGTAAACTTTTTTTCTAGATATAAAGGTCTATTCATAGTTACTCATGTATATCATTTAAATGTTTTGAAGATTTTGAAGGATGGAGAGAAGGATAAATTCATTATTAATGGACACAACCTGAAGAAATTCCATGAGGCCATTCCATCAAATCTAGTGGTGGTGATCACACTCCCCTAACCTATTTACCAATAAAATCCATCTGGTCTTCCCCATCCTTTACATTTTATTTCTTAATTTGATTCATTTTTTAATATTCTTACATGTTCAATAAATTTTAATGCATTTAGGATAGTACATCATTTATGTATGGTGGAGGGAACCTTTGTAGTTTAGTATTTTCAATTGTTTCATTCTACTTTTTGAAAAACATTTGTTTTATAATTTTGTGTGTGTTTTATTTTTAGATTTTGTGTTTTTTGAAACTTTTGAGTTGAAATTATTATCATTGAATTTTTTTAAACCCATATCAAGGAGTGAATAAATTTATTCCATGAAACCAAGCATAAATGAATTCTGGAAATCACTTTGTTTCTAGTTCAATTATTTGTGAATTTTATGAAAAGTACTCTCATTTTTTAATCTCGTGGAACATTTCACTGTTTTATATTTAAAATCAATTTTCCGTGAGTCTTATGAACCATAATTTTCATATTGTTTTCATTCACCACACTTATTGATAGAACTTGACATCTCTTTATTTAACCAGAATTTGATTTATTCTTGTTAAAACTTAGGGGTTTGAGGTACTTCTGTTTTAAATGATTGATGCACTCCTTTGGTTTTAAATCCCCCCTTTCAAAAGAATCCTTTTTTTCAACTTGACTTGTACATTTAATCCTTATATCCCTTATAATATATGAAAAAAATTCTTAGGTTAGCCACATTACAAGCTAATATTCCCTATCTAACCTGCACTTGAAGTGAAATTGCATGATTAAGTTGAACTTACGTGTGGGGGAAGCTATATTGTATTATGAATCCACATTTAGTGAAACTTCTTATGGGAAATAAAATAATGAAGTGTGTGTTTACTATTAAAACAATCATTTTTTTGAAATATATGCCTTTCTGTAGCTTTTGTGAAAAAGAATATGTGCCTTTATGGAGCTTCCAAAAGAGAAATAAAGTTGTTTTTATCTAGAGATATGAAGAAATATTAAGTTTGAATAGATTGATTTTTTACAATGAAAATGTTTAATGGTGTGTGTATTCCTTTATTTTTCATGACAATGGAGCTTATTTTCTACTTCGAGGAGTGATGAGATTACCATACTTGAGTTAAAATTAGAATCCTTCATTTTTTTTTCAAAAAAGACAAGCCATCCTCATTCAGCCTTTGATTTTTTTGGCAACTAAATCCTACGAACTGAAAGCCACAGAATAAACCTACAAAGTCATCATGATTAAGACATGTCCTTGACTAACATATGGTGGAGATGTATGAATTTATCAAGCGTACGGTTACCCCTACATGAGTTTGGATAAGAAAATACTTATTGGAAATTGAAATTTTTGAGATGAGAGAAACTTCATGTGAGGTAGGTGTCTTGTGTGAATGTGGGGATAAATGAAGAGGAAATATATTGAGTTATCTAAATGAATAACTTGTAATAATGGTTTTTTATGAAGCAAGATATCTTTTTTTTCTTAGTGTGGAATTGGTGGATCTCATGGGCATGTGTTTTGAATTGGATTTGATTTGATTTATACTTTTCAAGGAGTCCAAGTGATAATATTTTGGGAATTTATTGATATAATATTTTCATTATTTTCACATGTGTTTCAATTATTTAATTATTTCTAATTAATCAATTTTATATTATTTGTTTCATTTTATTATTTTTACTGACTTTGCGAAATAAATGTGGAAATTGGTTTATTTTGGAAATTTAGAAAATTTATATTTATTATATTTTGTGAGAATAACTTCTAAAATTTTAATAAAATTGAATTTATTCATTTTTTAGGTTTCCTTTGTTCTTGGGATTCAACATTAGCTTCTAGACCTAGATCGAATTTGACAAAAAATGGCCCTGAAAAATCAATCAAGTGGAAAACGTTTTATGGCTGACAGAATGGTCCCCACATCAGTAATTGAAGAATATCTAGATATAAAGACATAAAAATGATGTTATTAAAGATATTTTAGAAATATAACTCATATACTCAATTTTATAATAAATTTCATTGATAATTTCATTCATTAAGGAATCCATTTCATGCGCCAAAGTGGAAGGAGTTGAGCAGTGTCCTCGAGTAGAAAATGTCTATATGAGTAATTCATTCATAACTTTTCTGAAACATGTAAAAATATGATGATATTTTGTGGGGATATGAAAAATAGAGAGGAGAAAAACTTATATGGAGAAAAAACCACAATATTTGACCATTTATTATTCTAACTGAACTCAAATATTTGGTGGAGTGAATCTAGAGTAGAAATTTTCCACCCCTCATCCCTATAAATATGAGTGTTCACTTCCATTCAAAGGTGTAGAAGAATATGAAAGAGGGGTTATGTTGGGGTATTGGAGTCTTGAATTTCTATTTATTTTGTCTTGTTTATTTTCTCAGATTCATAATTCTATCTTCTTTCTTTTTTGACTCACTTAACCTTCACATGGAGGGGTAAAACCTTTGAGTGATTAGGGAAGGGGGAGCTTCACTTTTTTAATGTCGGAGTATTGTGCTTTAATTTGAAAAACTCTTTTTCTATTTAATGATTTATACTTTAAATAGTATACAATTAACATAATTTGATATTATTTTGAGGTTTTTTTCATTAAATTTTTATATCATTGGTTGAAGAACATTAAACTCTCTCAGTCGGGTGCAGTTTGTCTCAATCGATCATATTTTGTTTAGTGGTGAGTGTCTAGAGATCATTGGCACATGTTCGGAACTAGTGAATCATTTATAGATTTTTATGGATTAAAAATACCCGATTGGGACTTTCCTTAGTTATTTGGTAATTTTTTATGAACTTCCATTACATAGGAGTGGGTTTCATTGCTTCCTTTAACCAAGGGTGATTGATGACTCAATCAAGGTGTCTTTCATTTATCATGAAATATAAAGAGGGGGGTGATATTTATGATTATAATGACATTGAAAAAGGGGAACCTACCATAACCCCATCACTCACTTCATCAACTAGTGTTCAAAATTTATTTTTAATTTCCTTACCTATTTTTAAACTCAAACAATTTCAAAAACAATTTCATTTCTTTCTCTAATTTAAGGTGGAAACTTGATTATTGCGAACTCCTCTCAGAATACAATGAAGGATACCCACTTGAATCCATTTTTAGCTTATGAAATATTTGTTTTTATAACACCCCATAATAGGTACTTGTATAAATGTTCTTGTAACATCTTATGATTTTATGATATATTTCTTTTCAAATAAATTTAATCACATCTATAGCTTACGTTACATGCAAACCCATTTCTAAATGAACCATAGTATAATATACATTTATAACCTAGCCATTAAATTGGCTACATGAATATAAATAACTTTAAAAAAATATTTTAAAAAATTAAATTCATTTTTTAAATTAACATTTCAAAATTATCTTAGAGTAAATATTTTGAGCATTTTTTGAAAAGATTAAATTTTCAGTTAATTTTGAAAATACCTATTTTGAAAGTCTTTTTGTTTAAGTAATTAAAAAATATCTATTTTGTTTTAAAATGGATTTAAAAGTAAAATTAGTTCAATTATATTATTATTAATCCAATTTATTTCATTATAATCAATTTTATATTGAGTTTTTATTTAGAAACATTTTATACTTTAGAAATAGTTTTCTTTTGAAACTCACTTTTTAACATGTTTGTGGGTTTAATTTCAAATTAAATTCTTCCACTTCTATAGATGAAATTTTATAAAATGTATTCCATATTTGGAATTAGATTAATTAAAATTAGGAAATATGGTTAACTTTGTAATAACCTTGGTAATGATATAATAAATAATTTTCAAGTTTATTAATTCGAATTAGATAGTTATATTCATTATAAAAATATTATGTATTTTTTTAAATAATAAAGGAATGGGTTTTAATTAAAATATATTATTTCAATGTTTTATTAAAAAGTTTTATTTAAATATTTTACAATTTAAATTTTAAAAAATGAAAATAATTTTCGAAATCAGTATATTAAAATTAACTTATGGTGATTTTTTTCGATTTTTCAGAAAATATTTTTATTTCAGAGAATAGTGAGGAATATTGATTTTTTTTATAAATTCCATTTATTTTAAATAAATTTTTTAATTTAAAACTACTATTATGTTTTGTATATTTTTCAATAAAAATAAGTATTATATATTTATATTTATTCCATTTAATTAATTTTTAATCATCATAAAATTTTATTTTAGTATAAGTTTGTTTTTGGGTTTCAAAATGAGATTTTTATGATCATTGTTTTAAAGTAAATAATGTTTCATTATTTTAATTATTAAAAAATCACCTAATAAATAAATATTTAAATTAAAAATATATAATATATATTAATAAATATTAATTTAAATTAATAAAATGATTATTACTAGTTATAGAGTTAATGTGAAATCATTTTTATCTTGAGAAATAAACTTCTTAGAAAACCTTTTTTCATCACTTATTTAGGTTTAATTTTAGACTAAATTATTCCACTTCTTTGAATTGAATTTATTAAAATGGATTATATATTTTTAATCTATATAATTTATATTAACTTAATAATTTAAACATAATTTTTAGTTACAATGAATAGTGAAAATAGTGAAATATGTTTACCACGATTATGGTGAAAACACATTTACCAGGGGTTAAACTAACAATATATGGGTTAAAATGGACTAATTTTTTTAATATATTTTATGGGAATATTTAGACCTTATCATTTATATCTCTTGATAAATTTATACTTTTGAGCCCTTTTTCGTGTGGAAAACATGGGTACACCTTTTTCTTCTCAAAAATTACAAGTGTTTCCCTCACCTAACTTATAAAAGTACACCCCTCTCATCTCTTATTCAAAATTAAAAATACATTTTCCTTGGTAAATAAATACCAAAATACCTTCCTTTATTCCCTACCCATAACCTAGATCCCTTATTTTTATCATAAATGCCTCCTAAAAATCCTTTTTGGTGCTTACATAAAGATATTGTTCGAAGAAGATGTGTCATGCTTAACCGAGAATATTTTTTTATTTCTTATACCATCTCCAAATAAAATTATTTAATTTTGATCATATAATAAAAATAGTATATAAAATATAACTATATGTTATTATGATAATTTCATAACCTAAATTCATTAACTCTACCATCAAATGGGATACAAAATCATTATTTGGGTGTACAACACACTCCCGCCTCCCGAATTGATGTCATTTGTTTTCCATCACTACCTCTCATGGATTGTTATAATGATGTATTTAAATTATTTATATGATCTTTGTAACATATTTATACTCATAGGGTTATGATATCTCATATAATATTTTTTTACTTCCCATTCATTGGGGATATAATAACATCGCTCATGCATACGGAGGACTACCACCTCACGTAGTGACATGATTAATTTTTCACTAACTCTTTTCATAGAAGGTAATGAGGATAAAGTTAATAAATATATGTGAAATAATTATTATATTCATTACATATTTATCTTTACAAAAATATAATATATCATTTTATTTCTTACCCTTCCACTCAATGAGAAATGATAATGTCATTCGTGTGTACCTATGGTCTACCTTCTCCATGATGTGATGCGATTCATTTTTCATCAACACATAAAATAGATGATATATATATGTATATTTAATGAAATAATACATAATTTATGATATTTTTATCTTTATGTAAATATAAAATATTACTTACATCATTTACTTAATGAGTGGTGAAAAATGGAAATGTTACTCTTGCCTACATACGACCTACCATCTCTATGATCGTGGCTTAGTTCATTTTTCATAATAATATATCCTGATGTGTTTTAAAATTATAATTTATATATATAAAAAAATAATAATTTCATTATTATTTCCCTTTATATGTTTAAAAAATTTCCTCTTTTACCATTATCAACCAACCAAATTCATTTTTGACACATAAACTGAATATCACTAAAATATATGATGTTAATCTAATAGACTAAGTAGTAATATATAACATACTGATAAGTAAAATATAAGGAATAATAAACTTTAAAATGTTATTAAGTAAGTAAATAATTCGCCTAATATTATTATTCAAGAATATAATGAACAAACGTGATTATTTAGGCTCAAGGTAAGGGACTTCAACTCAATTTCTATTCGTTGAGGAATATTTTTGTAATATGAACCTATATTACTTAATAATTTGTATATAATAAACCTTTTAAATTTTATATCATTAATTTATCTATTCTCAAGCAATTTAATTTTTTTAATGTTATTCTTTCATGGGTCTTACGATTCAAATGTTTCCAAGGTGGTAAAAGACTTTTCTATAAAAAAATAATCTTTTAAAATTTTCCTTCTAACTATTTTTTATTAAATGAACATGTTTTAAAATGTTTTTTTGAATGAAATTATATGTAAATGAGAGTTTTATAAAATTAAATTTTATCTTTATTTAAAATTGTTTTGAAAAAGTAATCTTTATATGGAATATTTTATTTTCTTTATATATGACAAAAAGAATGGTTTATTTTAACGTATATGGGAATAATGAATTTTCCTGACACCATTACCATTATTTTAACTTTAGATTATTTTAAAACCTATCACGTTTTATTCAAAGAAAAAACATATTTTTCTTTTTTTTTCAATGTATTTTGGTATTTAAAATGGTGTTTTATAAGAAATGGGTATTTTAATATCCAAAAGTGATTTGCGTACAGGTTTAATATACTTTTAAAAATGTTTAATGATGAAAATTTAAAATCATAAAATGTTTTATTCATGATATGGTAATTGAGAATTATATGTGAAATGGGTGAGCCTATATATCTTATATGATCAGTGTACCAAGAGATCATAAAGTGAGCCCAATATAGCTTAAACGATAGGTGTACCCAGATAACACTATAAAGTAATGTGTAATATTCACTGTCTTAATATTCAATAAGGTGGTAGTTAACAAAGGGGTTTTACTATAGATTTAACTGGGATCTAGTTATTTCTAACATGGGTATAAAATGTGTTAGGAATGTGATGCTCTATGTTTCCAAAAATGGTTTTGATATTTTCTTTATAGGGGGTTTAATGATTTTATTTTAGAAACAAGTGAATGTGTTTTTCATGTGGAAATTATTTATTTAATTCTCTTAAATAACATTGAGATAAAGATAAAAATTTTATGGGTTTTTATTTTCTTCACAAAACTAATGGTTTTCTTTATTTTTTAAAACTCCTAACTCAGAAATTTTATGCTCACTCTATGTTTTAATTTTTTTCATAGGATTTAAGGAAATATAAAAGAAGGGAAGTCGTCAAGTTAATAGTTGTGAATATTTATCTTGAAAATAAATAAAGTTTCATCATAAAAGTTTTATATCTTGGAAAAAATGAATACTTATTGAAAGTTTCCACTTTTTTATATGGTTTTTATATATGAGTTTTGACCTAATTAGGTAAAAATATAAACATTAAAATATCCTTATATGTTGATAATGAATTATTCACTTAAAAATTTAATGTTTAATGTGGGGTACTTATAGTCTATATTAGTGTAATTTCTTAAATAACTTTGGAGGATAAAATCATGTTAATATAATTCCCTTGAAATATTTTACTTTATGGTGAGATTTAAATGATATATAATTTAAATATTTCCATAATACATTATCTAAAATATGTTTTTTAAGAATGTTTTTCAATAGAGGAAATAGATAAGATGTAGTAATAATACACTGAGAGGAAAGTATCCTTCCAAATCATCATCCCAATATGGTTGGAATTGGAACTGAGTAGTTTTTTATTATGATAGATTAGTTCACACAATACATAAATAGTAGTGGTATTCATGATAGAGGGGAATTATATTTTTTACAGAGGAGCATGATGATAGTGGATCATTTAATGAGAAAACATCCCCTATCATCCAGTGGATCATCTGACCCTAAGGTAGCTAAAGGAATGATCAATACACTGGAGAATATATTTGATGTCATGGGGTGTTTTAAACACAAAAAGATAACTCTTTCCACTTATCATTTTATAGGTGAAGTTTATTGATGGTGGAATTTAATTTAGAATACCATAGAGAAATATGATCCTAATTCCATAGAATGGGACACATTCAAGAATAGTTTTGTTGAGAAATATTTCACGAAGGATTTTCAGCTAAGGATGTATTTTTTTTAATTTAGGAAAAAAGATAAAGATTCCATAGCTTTATATGATGAAAACATCACAATATTTTCTAGGTATGTTCAATATTTTATTCAGCACACTGAAGTAAAATTACTAAATATTAATTTGGTTTGAAACCATGTTTATGAAGAGATTTAGTAACATGATAATTTAAATGTCATGAGAAAGTAGTTTTTTGTGATGATAAAGTTGAGATAGGATTTTCAAACACTTTTGTTCGGTGAGATGATAATAATAAGAAAAGGTCAAGGTGTAAGGAAATAGAGAAGATACTAGCTAATAAGTCTAGAGGTAATCACTAAAAATGCTCCAAGCCTGTTAAATGGAATTTGAATGAATGTTTGAAAGGATATGGAATGTGTTTTGGTATGGTAATTTTTTTCATAGGGGTCATTATTGTAAATAAAAGAGTACTGAACAATCAAATAATAGGTTAATTCATATCCATCCAATAGTGTGGTAATTTAGTAACAATTAGTTGGGCTATTATTCTAAATTATGTATAAAGATAGTTACATAGGATGAAAATAAACATTTAAAAAAATATATAGGTGTAGAGAAGTCATTTTGTACTTTTACAATTAATGTTGGACCATCAAATTAATTGGTGATAGGTATGATACTTATTTATTAAAATTATGTCAATTCCTTGTTTGAGTATGGGTGTTTAGATTATTTTAAATATGAGAAATTAGTATGTAAAATGGGAATATAACCACATGAAAAGAAGATAGAATTTTTGGTCAAAACTCTAGATGGAAATATTAAATAAACCAAGATTTATATGAATGACCATGTTGTTATTAGTAGCATAGTATTTTATTCAAATATTATTGAATTGATTATAGTATGGTGTTGATATTATTTTGGGTACAGATTATATTTTAGTTTATTATGAAAATATAGATTTTAGAGACAAGAAAGTTCAATTCAATGATTTCATACCTTTCAAAGGTTAAGAAGAAAATGAAAAATTGATTAGAAAAGATAGTGAAAGATACATATATCATATTGTTGAAAATAAATAAACTTTTCAAATTGGTAATATTCCTGTAGTGAATGAATATATGGATGTATTTCCCGGTGTTATTCTTCATCGGGTGGTTAATTTTATAGTTGAATTAGTACCTGATTTGAAGCCTATTTCAAACCCACCTTATCATATAGCTCAAGTGGAACTTTTTTAATTGAAAAAACAATTGTAGATTTGATAGATTAAGGTTTAATTCATCATATAACTTTACCATGGGGTGATCCTATTTTTTTATTAAAAATAAATATGGTATAATGATACTTTTCATTGATTATAGAGCCTCAAATAACATTACTATTAAGAACAAGTATCCTTTTCCTCATAACGATGATTTGTTTGATTAGATCTAGGAATATTAGTATTTTTGAAAGGTTGATCTATGGTTTGGGTACTATTAACTGAAGATGAAGGAGAGTAACATTTTGAAGATGAACATTTAAAATAGATATGAGAATTACGAGTTTTTGTTTATTCCCATTATGTTTCCCCACACAACTATAGTATTTATAGAAATTTTGAATAGTGTTTCTCATGAGTTCCTGGATATGTTTATGGTATTTTTATTAATGATATTTTGGTATAATATAAAATGTAAGAGGAACATGAAAGTCACATAAGGATTATTGTAAAGACCCGGAAATTTCAAGGAAATTTTCTTCTTAAATACTTTGGAATTTTACGAGTCTGTCGCTTCTGACGGAACTTGATTCCGAGGCCTAGTGTGCCTGAAATCAATTTTCGAAGTTTAGCTTGGGTACATTCAGTGAACAAACAAGCAGGTTTTTCTATCTTTCGAACCGGTGCTCGGAATTGAAATTCGAGGGCACCGATGAACTCGCAATGCCGGTAATTTCTTAAGGGGACCTTTACCATAGTTGCGTTTTCACGGGAAGAGAATTTAAATTTTTTGGATTAAATGAGAAGTGAATAAAATTGTGGAACAATTTTATTTTTATATCTAAGGTGGTTTTATCCTACATGGGAGAGTTAGGGTGGGACCCACTAGCACCTAACTACCCATGTGAGGATAAATGTGAGGTGGGGCCCATTCGATCCCCAACCCTTAACATTCCCTAAAACTCCTTAAACCCCCTCTTAATTTTTGTAAACTCCTCATTACTTGTGGAACCTTTCCACCTCCTCTATATATCCCTCTTAACTCTTGACAACACACATTAATCAATTAATTGAACCACTTCAATTAATTAATTAAGTATTTTGAAATTTAAATTTTGAATGCATGGCATGATTAAATAAAATAAGGAGAAGCCTTATTTTGTTTTTGGTTGGCTTGTTGTATTGAGATTTTGGGGAGAGAGCTCTTGAGTTTCGAAGAACGCTTCATCTCCATTGTTGAAGAACACCAGCTCTCCGACAAAGAACATTGACTCGGTGAACCCGGATTCTCCATCCCCTTCTTCCTCCGCGACAAGGGAGGAGACACCGACGCGTGATATTACCAACGACGTCTCGCCTTATAATCTTCTCTCCGTGAGAAAAGGGGAGACACCGCTTTCTCCTCGGGCGCACTCCGTCGTCACTTACGAAACCCCACCCCGAGACACCATCTTCCGCGACACACGACGTTCGATATCTTTTGTTGAGGTGGGGTGATTGGATTCAATTTTATTGAAAATAAAATTGTCGTTGTGTTTCGTTCACCTCGTGCATTCTTGGCTATGTGTTACTGCCTAACACGGAGGGCACGGGCCGAACGAACACGGCCCGACGAACCTCCGCTGGAACTTATTCTTTTGGAATTGGCAACCGGAGGCAGAGGAAGAATGGCACCATCGTGTCATGTCAGGAATATGAAAAAGGAAGCCGGAGTCGTCGCGCCAGTTGTGCGGGAGGAACCGTGACCCGCATCTCGGGCCGCTTCGGCGGAAGAACCGGCCGGCCCATCGGCCAGCAGGCCCGTCGGCCAGCCGGGCAGAGCTGGACCACGGCACCAGGAGGGTGCCGCGCTGGAAGACCGGGGGCCCGCCCATGCGGGCCGCGTGCGCAGAAGGTAGGCACTGCCGGGGCGGATAGCCGGGGGGGGGGGGGGGGGGGGCGCCCCCCATTGGAACCCGCTCGGCCAGCCGGGCCACGCCAGTTCCGGCCAGGACACGCCCTATCGGGACGAGCCGCGCCCTATCGGGCCGAGCCGCGCCCCACCGGGCCGGGTCGCGCCCCGCCGGACCAGGATGTGCCACTTCGGGCCGGGCCACGCCACTTCGGTCCAAGCTGTGCAACTCACTGGGCCAGTCCGACCCCTTTTCTGGGTTGGACCTGCCAAAACCGAGTCGACCCGATCTGTCAGCCCATCGGGCCTAACGGACCGGGCCCGTTATTCACTTAAACGTGAATAACTTAAGGACCGCGAGTCCGATCAACGCGCTGTCTGCGGCGCTGGGACTCTTTCGATGAGATGGTACTTTTGCGATACTCTAAGTGAGTTTCAGATGAATTTGGATATCATCCGGGTTAGAAATGAGTGTATTTCTAATTGGGCCCCTAGGATGGAAACACCAATATCTCTCAGACCGTGCGTCCGATTGATGCACCGTCTGTTGCGTTGAGTTCTTTTTGACGAGACAGAACTTCAGGATACATCAACCCTAGACTTCGTGATACTTGATGTATTGACCCCCTTGGCTCGTGGAGCATACCTTCCCGAAATCAAGCGTGTTGTGTGTGTGAACCCTAGAACTGGCTGCGACTGCGATGACGATGATGACTGTACTTGGATCCTACGTGGGTTCGGCAACGAGGACGACTTTACTTGGATCCTACGTGTTTTCGGCAGCGATGACGACTGTAGTTGGATCCTACGTGGGTTCGCCAGCGATGGTTACTGTACTTGGATCCTACGTGGGTTTGGGAGCGACGACTTCTGTACTTCGATCGTACGTGGGTTCGACAGGGGAGATAATTCAGAGGCTACATCTATCATCTCCACCCCTATTCTTGAGTAGTATACCTGTGTGAGATGAGTCTTGAATTTTAGTCATTATCATCGATATTATTGAATTGCTTTCCTGTGTGGACTGGGTTGTTCTTGGGATCATGAGTTGGAGCCGAACTGGAAATGATGACTTAGGTATATTTATGGGCATATACCTAAGTAGAGTTGGTTAATACATTGTGTTGGTATATTTCTTGTGGTTTATCCTTTTTGGATTCTGGGAGACCTTCGAGGGTCTTGGGGTCCCTACTGAGTATCGTATACTCACCCCTGCAAGGGATATTCCCGCACTACATTATGTTGGATACAAATGACAGACAACACTGATCGAGGTGGAGTCTTGTAGAGTGAGACGGTACCTGGAGGTAGACCACTTGGTGGGATGTACACGGAGCGGAAGGCCGGACCCGAGGAGTTGAGGAGACCATTTGTACCCACCCTTCAGGTGGGATATCCGGAGGACGACTCAGTTGTTGCTGGTTTACTTTACTGCAAATGTTCTTTCTTTACTGTTGTATTGTACTTTCAGTTGGGTTTGTATTCTGGCCCATTGAATTTCCAACACTTACTTTTGTACTTAGTTTACTTAGTGTTTACTTCATCTTGCGTACTCTGTTGTGTTTGTTTACTTATATAAAGGCAATGCCTTCTCTTTTATCGGAATTTACGCCTTTGGTGCTAGTCACCAGCCCCTGGCCTATGGAAGGCGGGCTTGGGGTAGTCACGAAACTGGCCCCGAGGACCGGACTTGAAAAATATTTAGAAAATATTGAATTAAAATAAACTATATGGAAAATTTTGAAGGTGTGAGTTTTGGTTGCAACAAATTTCTATCCTTTGTCATATTGACTCTAAAAAGGAAAAACTATTGAAACTATTAGAACAAAAGTTTTTAAAGAGTGTGCAAGACCCAAAAATATGATGCAGATTTATATTTTTTTAGATTAGCAGGTTTCTACTGATGGTTTGTGGAAAAGGCTTATCAATTGTCTCACCCACTAATTAAGTTAACTAAAAAATGAGTTAAATTCGTCTAGACAAAATAATGTGATGATTCTTTCCAGGAACTTAAAAAAATATTGGTGAATGATCTAGTTTTGGAACTACCTTTTAGAAATGAGTAATTTTTCATCTATAATGATGCTCCATGGAAGGTATTTGGTTGTAAACTAATATAAAATGATCTGTTAATTACTAATGCTTTACTTTAGTTGAAACATCATGAGTTAAATAACAATACAATTGATATGGAATTTGAATCATTAGTTTTTGTTTTAAAAATGTGTAGGAATAATTTGTATAAATTAATGAGTGAGATTTATACTAATCATAAAAGTCTGAAGTATATTTTTACTTATAAAGAGTTAAATATCAGGTAGAGAAGGTGCCTGGAAAAAATAATTGATTTTTATTACATGATTCATTACCATATTAGAAAAAAAAAGAATGTAGATGATTATTTGAGTCCAAAAAATAATTATAAATTAACAATGTTTCATTTGGAAAATGAACCCTTGTTTAATTATTTTATTAATTTTGGTTTAGACGATATGGATGTGGGGACATCCTTTTTTTTGTTTTAGGTTTCAGTGCAATTGACTTTGTCAGAAATAATTAATCGAGCTCAGAAGGAGGATATTGTTTTGCAGGAAAAGGTATATTCTTTTATGATAAGTAAGTTGAATGAGTTTAATTTTCATTAAGAAGTTGAAATTAGTTTTGGAAATAGATTATGTGTGCCATGTGATTCCAAGTTGAAGAGAAATTTTTTGAGTGAAGCTGATAGTTCCCTATTTTCCATTCATCCTAACAACACAAATATATACAGAGACCTTTGGGAATATTAATGGTGGTGTGGAATAAAAAGATATTTTAATTACTTTACCATGATTTTTTTTTAATTTTTAGTATGTTAAATAAGAATTAAAATTAAATAAGGGGATGATTTAACATTTTCTAGTTCTATAGTGGAAATGGGAAAATATATCAATGGATTTCATGGTGAAAATAAAAAAGACTTTTTAAGGTAGAATTTTGATTTGGGTTATTATTTATTGATTGATTAAATATTAAAATTTACTTCCCTTTAGAGATACTATATTATTGGATCATCTTTCTTGATTGTATCTAAAATTGATAGCCATGTTACATGTAGTTCCTCTCTACATTGTAGCAGGCCATGATCCCATGATCACATCTAATTTTCAGAAAAGAATTCACAATTGGTTGGGTAATAAACTAAATTTTATTATATCTTTTAATCCTCATCCTAATGTAAAGTCTGAGATAATTATTCATACCTTGGAAGACATGCTTATTTCTTATTCAATGGATTACCAGGGAAGTTTTTATCATCATATTTCTTTGTTTTAGCTTTCTTATAATAACAACATTAATTCAAGTATACCGATGGTTCTATTTAAGGAATTATAATAAAAGTGGTGTTGAATGATTTATTTTTAGGATAAAGTAAGATAAAGAAAGTTTATGGGACCATATTTGTTAGAATAAATTCAGGATAAGGTATATCTGATTCAAAAACATATGAGTACAACTTAGAGCAGGTAGAAAAGCTTTGCGTATAACCAGAGGAAAGATTTTTCATTTGAGGAAGGTGATCATGTTATTCTTAAATTATCTCCAGGAAAAAATGTTACGTGTTTTTGATAAAAAGGAAAATATAAGTCCACATTTCATTATACCATATAAAATCCTATATAAAATTGGATTTGTTTCCTACTGAGTGTATTTTCCTTAGATTTTATCCTAGGTACACAACATATTTCTTGTTTCAATATTAAGGAAATATATGCCATATTCATATCATGTTTTGAGCCATAAAGTAGTGTAGTTAGAATAGAAATTTAATTATGAGGAACAACCCGTTTAGATTCTTAAACATAGAGTGAACGTGTTATGGAATAATTTGAATCACCAGGATAAGTTCTTATAGAAAACCATATGGTCGAAGAGGCAACATGAGAATCTAAAATTCTATAAGGAAAAGATATCCCCAATTGTTTAATAAGAGGATGGGATTAAGAGGACATAATTTATAAAAGGTTGTAAGAATATAAAAACCCATGAAATGAAATAATAAATCATTTTTATTTTTATTAATGTGAATTAGATAGTTATATTCAATATAATAATATTAAGTAAATTGTTTATATAAAAAAGGAAATAGTTTTAATTAAACTCTTTTATTATAAAGTTTAATTTAAAATTTAAATTTAGAAATTTTAGGATTTTGAATTTAAATTATATATATAATTTTTTAAATCATCATATAAAATTTAACTTAGGGTGATTTTTTGTATTTTTCAAGAAATATTGATTTTTCTCTTAATAGAGAAAAATACCAATTTTTTGTAAAAATATCATTTCTTTTCAATAAATTAAAAAATTGAGAAGTTATATTATGTTTTGAATATTATTTAATGTTACATAAGTTATATGTTTTAATATTTATTAAACTTAATTGCTTATTAATTATCCTTATATTGGATTTTACTATATACTTATTTTTGGGTAACAAAACTAGATTTTTCAAAAAACTGTTTTAAATTTCATAATGTTCTTATGTTTTATTTATTCAAAACATCCCTTAATGAAGAATAATTTGAGTGATATATTTATATAATTTATTAATAAATATTAATTTAAATTCATATAATAATTATTTCTATTCATAGAGTTAATATAAAATCCTATTTTTCTTAAAAAATACTTGTCTTGAAAAACTACTTTTTCATCGCATTAGTGAGTTTAAAATTAAAATACATTCTACCAATTTTTTTAATTTAATTTGGTAAAAATGATTCCATATTTAGAATCGGAATAATTTATTTATCAAATAAGTCTAACATATGTTTTCATAACGAATAATAAAAATAGTAAAAATATTTTACCTATTTTAAGGCGAAAAAGGATTTACCGACGAGATTAAACTAAACATATAATGGTTAAGTAACCTATAAATTTTTTTAAAATATATTTTATGTCCATATTTTGAGCTTATAAATTATAAGTGTTAGGAATGGTCGATTTTGGATCCTTTTGTCATGTAAAAAAGGTGGGTACATTTTAACTGAGTGTCTTTATTTTATTTCTTCTTCTGCCTCCTTAAAATATTATTTATTTATGAAAATATATTAACACAAATATCTCCCATAAATTTATATGTTATTATGTTGATTAAATAACCTAAATACATATCCTATTTTGTCAAATGGGATATGAAATCATCATTCACTTGTACAACAGACTACAGCCTCGCTAACCGATGTCATTTGTTTTCCATAATCACCTCTCATGGATTGTTATAATGAGGGATTTTAAGTATTTATATGATACTTGTAACATATTAATACTTATTTAGTTATGATATCACATATATATTTTTTACATTCCATTCTGTGGTTGATAAGATAACATCACTCATGTGTATAATAAACTTCCAATGCTCAAAGCGATGTGATTTATTTTTCACTAACACTTTTCATGGAATGTAATAAGGATATAGATAATGAATATATGTGATATAATTATGATATTAATTACATATTTATATTTTTTAAATGATACTATATAATTTTTGGTTTTACCCTTCCATTCACTAAAAAATGATAATGTCGTTCATACGTACGTGTGGTCTACTGCCTCTAGGATGTGATGTGATTCATTTTTCATCACCACATCACTTGGATAATATATGTGTATATTTAATGAAATAATGTGGTATTTTTTATATGATTATAATTATTTAAGGGTAAAATATTACTTACCTCCTTTCCATAATGATTGTTGAGAAATGGAAACGTTACTCTTGCGTACATACAATCTACCATCTCCATGATCTCAATGTTATTAATTTTTCATAACCAAATTTAAAAATTGGTTTTCAATTTATAATTTATGTATAAAAAATATAATTATTTATTTATTATTACTCTATATATGTTTAAATATTGACATCTTTTACCATAGTAAACCTACCAAATTCATTTTTTATATATAATCCAAATATCATCAAAACATCTGATGTAAATTTAATCGATTAAGTAATCGTACATAAAATGGTAATAAGTAAAATAAAAGGAATAATAAACATCAAAATGTTCTTAAAAAATTAAATAATTACCGTATTTTTATTATTAAGGATGATTAATAATGTTCATGATGAGTCAGACTCAAGGTGAGGGACTTCATCTCAATTTCCTTTCATTGAAGAATATTTTTATGTTATGCACCTAAATTATTTTATGAGGTGTATATACAACCCCTATGACATGTTATATCATAAATTTATATATTATCCTGATATTTAAGATTTTTTATAAAGTTAATCTTTCATGGGTATTATGATTTAAATGTTTCAAAGGTAGTATGGTACTTTTCTTTAAAAAAATTTATTTTAATTTTTTTCCTTATAATTATATTTTTATACAAGTACATGTTTATAAAATGATTTTATTAATATAATTACATAGAAATTATAGTTTTATAATATATTTTTTTTATTTATTTAATTTTTTTTCAAAAAATGAATCTTTGTATGGAATGGGCACTCCAGCGCCTCCCCTCCTCAGCCACTCCTAGCCGGGGGGGGGGGGGGGGGGGTGGAGACCCTTACTCCCTATATCTCATATCCTCAACCCCCATCTTTCAATCCTTTAATGGGTCCTTCCACCCTTCTTATTTCCCCCTCGATTTACATTATCCTTAAAGTTCATTCGAATATCAATAGAGTCCCAATGGTTCTACTCTCTTCTATGGAGTTCAAAAACGCCTCCAAGTTGATAAAAATTTCTTTGATAGCTCACTTTGGAAAGAGACGACTCACACTTGAAATATTAGATAGATTTATCTTCAACCAGTGGAATCTACAAGATCGGGTGATTATCAGGATACTAGAATCGAGACACCTCCAGGTACATTTATTATCAGAAGAAGATCTAATAAATGCTTGGGAAAATGATCCATGTGTTATCTCAGGTTTTTGTTTCACTCTTTTTCAGTGGCCATTCGATTTCCAACTGAAAAGATACCCACCTTTCCCAGTGATTTGGATCTCTCTCCCCGGCTTTCCCCTACCATTTCAGAACCTAGCGATTTTTCACTTGATTGGAAATTTTTTAGTCGATTCATATACTCATACCAATGAATGAACGTAATAAGACACATGATATCTCCTATAATTTTTGTTTAGGTTGAAATTTACAATAATCATATAGATACCATCGATATAAATATTGAATTCAAGTTTCGGTGGTATAAAATGGTATTCTATGAGTATTGGACCATATTATATTTGTATTTTAATCATCTTAGACATGATGCTTCTAGTTATAGGAAAAAATCATTGGGGGTCTCTCGAATGAACCTTTCTTCAGATTCTTTTGGTGAGGGTCTCCATATGCAAGCCAAAGAGGATTGTGAAAATTTTAATTTGGTTATTGTATCCACAGTAAACTACTTTGAGGAGGATGAACCAAGATCCTGTGAGGTTGCGAAGGACTGTGGAAAGACCCCCTTGGTTTCTTATACACCTTTTATTATCCTATAAGTGAAATTCCTGGGAACCATTGAGGTTAGGATTCCCCATACCATAACTAAATATGTAAAATCAATTGAATTGAAAACTAAAGTTACTGATGTATTTTTTAACTTGAGACTCAATTTGAGGGACATGGAAAGGATTGGGACTGATAGTAGAAGAACCCCCCCCCCCCCATATTTGTAGAGACTATTTATTAATCTGGAATGGTTTTTAAACCCATAAGTCTCATGAGGGTGGTCCAATTTCATGTATTCAAGGGTGGTAAATGTGGGATCATTCCCAAGGGGATAGACTAAAGTTAGTGATCAAGTCTGGTACCTTAATAAGCATTTCCACCATTGAAGTTGGAATCCATTTTGAAGGATTTGATGATGATTATACTTGTGAATCTTGGTCCTCTATGTCTAAGGAGATGGAACATTCATGATATTATCTTAGATTATTTTCAAATGAAGGAATGAAGAAAACCATGGATGCTGATGGATTTATTCAGCATGTGTGGAAGCCACAGAAATGAAAGGATTGCCCCAATTTACTTAGCCCTTTGGTTACAAGGTCATCTAGAAAAGGCAGGCCCCCTCAAATGGGGCTTGTTGCTGTAGTTGACACCCCAAAGAGTAAATTCAAGTGATATTAAACGCATGTGGCGATGGAAGTCTCCCCTTATGAGGAGGCGATTACAACCCAGGTAGGGGAACCGACTACAATTGGCCTAGAAAATTTTGATAAGAAGGATGTGGAATCAAAGAAAATCTAGGAACTCCTCATGAATTCTAATGACTCAATGCTAGAAGTGCCTTTCATGATCAACATCTTAGAGGAGGATGGATATTGAACATTTTAATGACCATTATAAGTTGATTTGAATGGAGAACAAAGCTCTAAGATTGATAAATAGAATATGATTTTGATCTGAGGGTTCAACAAGGGGAAAAACAGTCTGGTGGATCATGTGAAAACAAGGGGTAGGATGAATTTTTTATTTGAGAATATCATAAATAAAAATCCATATATGGAGGTTATCTCCATCAAATAATGGTTATTCAAGTTAAAAAACTATAAACATTTTAAATTATTTTGGAATGGTAGGATGATTTCTTATGAGGCTAGATCCTTATGTATGATGAATGTTAATGGTTTCCTAGTTTTCTGTGAAAGTGATTTTGAAATAAAAATAAAACAATGAGTTGAGGTATAACTAAAAACTGTTCTATTTTAACATAAATGGTGACAAAGAATTTTTTTGCTACCGTAACCATTGTTTTATGTTTGAATACCTTTACAATATTTTATGTTTTCTTCAAATAAAAAAACTTGTTCACTATTTTTTGAGTATTTGGGCATTGAAAATGGATTTTTAAAGAAAAGTGTATTTTGGTATTAAAAATATAATTTTTAAAATAAACGGGTATTTTAATATATGAAAGTTATTTTTATAAGAGCTTGGAAGTGTTTTTCAAATATGTTATGCTGAAAAAGGGAAAGCATAAAATATTTTATTCATTATATGGTTCTTTATTATTATATGTGAAACAATTGAGCCCAAAATATATTATATTATGGGCGCACCCATATTTCATCGGGTGAGCCCGATATAGCTTATTTGATTGATTTACCCAAATACTGCTCCAATTTCTAAAATAATGTTACCTTTCTTAATAAGAAATTAAAAGTGTGTTAACAGAAGGTTTCTACTTTAGATTTAATTGGGACCTAGTAATTTATAAAATAGGTTTAAAATGGATTATTAATGTGATTCTCTAAGTTTCCAAAATTGGTTTTATTTTCTTTGTAACAAATCATTATCATCTTTTAGGTATTTCACTTCTCTTTATTTGTTTTCTCCATTAATTGGGCGTGTCTTGGGGTTATTAATTATATATATAGTTTTCAAGGTAAAATGACCTAAATTTTAGGGATATGTGTTTGTATGAATTAATAGAGTCCAGTTATAATATTATAATTGATTAAAAAGGTTCTATATGAGTTCAAAGAACACCCAAGGAAGTTTAGTGTTTTTTTGCTAAAAACTAGTGTTTTCACTATCGACTAATAATTTACACATTGCGTAATGGGAGTACAATACATGTATTGTTATAAAATATCATTTTTTGAGCTAAATACACAATGTGAAAGGTTACACACTATGAAAATGGTTTACATGATGTGTAATGTTTAATGGTTTATTTTTATAAAAAAGGTGAAGGGTTTTTTTGGTTCATGTAAACCCTATGGATTATATAATATGTAATGGGATTACACAATATATAATCATCATGAGTTAGGAATTTATCTTAATAAATGTATGATTTCTTATTTTTTTTGTTTCATCAATTCCACCTCTCAACCAAGAGGTTCTCAGGGTTGATTTGACAACCTCCTTTCATTCCAAATAGATTCATTTAGAGATTCATCATCAGGGCAGTTATGTTACATTTCTCTATGTAAGAGATCAATTCATATTCTTTATTTCCTTTTATCATGGTAGTGTTGTTGTTTTGGGTTATTAGATCCATTGATCTGATATGGTGATTTTCCGTGTTTCTTTCTAGATTCGTTGTGTGATATTCCTTTGGAGGCTATCCATTGGGTTGGTTGTGGTGCAACGTTTAGGTTTCTTGAGGTATGTGTTGTTTCTTTCTCTTTACTGAACCTTTTATTAAATTGATTCAATTTTTAGTTGTTTAAATTTATTCTAGGTCCCCCATTATCATTGTCATGTTCTTTTTGTTGATTGATCCATTTGTGGGAGTGTGAAACCTTGAGTTTTAGGTTGGTGGTTATGTCTCCAGCCTTTGTTGGAGAGATAAATTTATCCTTTTTGATAAATTGTTTTATAAATTAAATAAAATGTTTGATTTATTTTATTTATGTGTGTGGAAATGGTTTTTCCATAAAATATGGGTTTCCCCTTGTTTTGGTAAACAAAAAAGTTGTTTTCAATGAATTTTTAAATGGATTTTTGAAATGGTTTTCAAATCATGGTTTTGATGAAATGGTTTATAAAATAGAGAACAAGGGAATATTTTGGTATTAGGTGGAAGTTATAGTAATAGGACCAATCCACTCTTAGGGGGTTTATTCATGGGGTGTTCTTTTGCTCGATATGCCTGTTGTTCTAGGTACCACTACTGGAAATACTGTTTTTCCCAACGGGTGTTTACCAAAGGTTTGCTAAAACCATTGGGCTTGAAGGATTAAGGGAGTCTTTACCAACGGTTTTATAAAACCATTGGTAAAGAAATGGCCAGGGAAGCCTTTCCCAACGGTTCACTGAAACCGTTGGGAAAAGCCACCCCTTTGCCAACGGTTTCTTCAAACCGTTGGTAAAGGGGTGTGTTAATCACCCTTTTGCCAACAGTTATGTTGAACCGTTGGGAAAGGGTCACCCCTTTGCCAATGGTTTCCTCAAACCATTGGTAAAGGGGTCCTTAGAATCTCTTTCCCAACGGTTTTTAAAAACCGTTGGGAATTATTTCCCCCAAATCCAGCCATGGGGCTGCTCTCCCCCATTCGCACAGAAACCTAATTTCATCCGCTCCACCGCTCTCCTCTCGCGAACTCCCCTATCCGAAGAGGTGAAAACCATCTGAAATCAGGTATTTTTTCATTTATACACATATACTTCCTTATTTTTATTGTTATTGCTTTAGTATTTTAGTTTTAAGTAATCATTCCACCTCCATCTCTCTACTACTCTCCAAATCCCTATCTGAATAGGTGAAAACCCATTTGAATCATCTCAAATCAGGTAATATTTTGTTTATACACATATGGTACCTTGTTTTTATTATTTTTATTGTTATTTATCTAGTATTTTAGTTTTATGTTATCAATCCAGCTGCAGCTCTCTGCTACTCTCGAACTCCCCCATCGGAATAGGTGAAAACCCATCTGAATCATCTCAAATCAGGTAATTTTTTCTTTATACACATATGGTACCTTGTTTTTATTGTTATTGATCTAATATTTTAGTTTTAAGTTTGTATTTTGATGTGATTTCACCATGTAAAATAGGGAAATGAATTAATATTTTGTTACTTAATTAGTTTCCCCTGGAATATCAGTTGGGTTATAATGTCCATGTTAAATAAAGGGGTAATGTAATAAAAGACCTTGAATAAATAAATTGTGGAAGTTGGGGTATGTTGCCTCTATGAGAGGTTTTTTTTTGTGTTTCATTGTATGTTGTAGGCTGTTTTATGGGGATTGAGGTGACCAGTTGGGATTTGTGATATGTGGGGTTGTAATGTGATGGTTAGTGGATATGGATGTGTCATGCGAAGTTGTATGATAGTGATGATGTGTGGTGGTGTTGTGTCGTGTGGAGGTGTTGTGTGATGAAGTTTTGGTGTATAATGTGGTGAGGTGGTTTTGGTTGTGCGGTGGTTTGTGATGTGAAATATTTTTATTGTGATATGTGGTTGTGTTTGGTGAGATGGTTGGTCGATATAACATGGTGTCGATGGTTATTGTGAGATGGTGAGTTGTTGTTTAGTGGTTTTATTAGTTTCCTGGTTATCTATGGAATAAATTATGCTGTTAAAAAAACAAGATATTAAATAAATGAGATGGAATAGAAATGGATGTGTGGTAAATGGATTTAATTAATTTAACATTAAATGAATGGACAATGTAAGTGTGAATGAAGTGGCTTATAAATTAAAGTGAGAAATGCTATGTGTCTTGTGTGGTGGTGGTGTGGTTTATGTGTTTTATGGTAGTAGTGAAGTGTGTGATTATTTAGTTAATGTGAACCCATAGGTTGAGTATTTTGTGCTATCTATATATCATGTATTTTTATGTTATTTCTACACATTCCCAACCAGAGTTGGATAAACTTACCAACGATCATAGGTTTTGAGTTATGGGTATTTTTTCTAATATCTAGGATGGTGGTTATATGGTTGGATAGCTACCATGTCTTCCCTACTCTACCTTCAAAAGTTATTGATCATGTGTTTTTAGGAAAGATACGATGTGATTGTCCATGTGTCTTCAGGTGAGATGTACTATGATTTCCCTAGTGTTTTCCGGTGAGGTGTGATGTGATAAGGCTATAATAAGATGTGGCATGTGGTTGGGGTCATGTAGGGTAGGAGGATGGCACAAGGTTGATTTTATTCATGTTCATGATACCCTACTAATATGGTTATGGGATGAGGCATGCTATTATGTGATATAACACATTAAGTTCTTGTTGGTTTTACATTTTTTCAATAACAAATTTGTATGTTTTTTTCACATGTGTAGTTGATACCTTCATTTTTTTCTTCCTTTATCATTTACTTAAATGTATTTTCTATTAAAGTTAATTCCTATTGAATTGTTTATGAAAAAATGACTTATATAAATTATTTTTATAGAATGGACAGAAGTTGGATGTATGAAACCGATCGGATCTCAAACTATTTTCAAAACAATCTGGAGAGCTTTATAGATTTTGAATTTCACAATGCTTCAGATAGTGGTCGCATACACTACCCATGTTCCAATTGTGTTGGTAGACCTTGGTTGAGCCGTGAAGAATTCAGCTACCACATAACCAAAAATGGGTTTCAAGCAAACTACTTTGTGTGGTATCACAATGGGGAGAAAATGAAATCTCAAATTGGTGATGATCGAAATGAAAGGACTGGAATGGAGAATTTGTTAGATGATCGGTTTCCATTTATTCTTCATCATGAAAAAGAAAGGATTTCGACTCAAGAAGACTTCGATATGAGGACAGCTGATGCATCTAGTGAAAATGATGATATTGATAGGGTGAAAAAATTGAATGATGTCGCCACGAATCTAGTATATCGACAATGCGATAAAATGAAAAAGCTGGAATTTTTAATCCGATTATTTCATGGGAAAACTATGTGTGGGATTTCTAATACAGCAATCGATTACATTCTTACCCTCTTGAAGGATTTACTTCCAGATGATGAAGATATTCCCTCAAACCACTATATGGTATGGAAGTTAGTTGAGGAACTTGGATTTTCAAGAAACAAAATTCATGCTTGCCTGAAAGATTGCAGTTTATTATAGGAGGAAACTGCTGAACGAAATGATTGTATAAAATGTGGCACATCCCGCTGGAAGTCAAAATCTGATGGAACACCATCCCGCATTCCACAGAAAGTAATGTGGCACTTTTCATTGATCCCCAGACTCCAGAATCTTTTTATGTCTGATGACATATCAATAAAAATGAGATGGCATGATACCGAGAGAAAGAATACTGATGCTGAGTTGGTTCATCCTGCAGATGGATTTGCATGGAAGAGATTTGATACTCGACATCCTGATTTTTCAGCTGACGGGTGTAATGTGAGGCTGGGTCTTTCATGCGATGGTTTTAATTCGTTTGGGCAGATGCTTACTTCGCACAACACATGGACAGTTTTTATACACATTTATAATATTCCCCCATGGTTGTGTATGAAAAAACCTTTCACTTTCATGAGTATACTCATATATGGTCCTTCTGATCCTGGCAATGATATTGATGTATACATGCAACCTTTAATAAAATAATTGAAACTTCTTTGGGATGTGGGTGTGCGCACATACGATGCATGTTCGAAAGATATATTTCAGATGCGTTCTGCGCTTATGTGGACGATCAATGATTTTCCAGCTTATGCAATGATGTCTGGATGGAGCACGAAGGGAAAACTGTCATGTCCAGTTTGTATGAAGAATACACAATCCAGAAGACTGAAACATCGTTGTAGTTTCAGTTTTATGGGACATCGATGATTCTTACCAAAGGATCATCCATATAGATTGAATCGTCAAAGATTTGATAATACCATAGAGACCGATGATCCACCTCAGCATATGTCTGGAACTGATGTGCTTAATGAATTGAAAGATTGCAGTTTTTCGTTCGGGAAGGGTCAAATGAAATCTGGAAAGAGAAAGAATGTTTCCATTGAAACCTATTACAATTGGAGGAAGAGGAGTATCTTTTTTGATTTTCCTTATTGATCAACCAATTTGTTACGTCATTGCTTAGACGTAATGCATATTGAAAAGAATATATGCAAAATGTTGCTTTCAGTTCTTCTAAATGTCAAGGGGAAAACAAAAGATGATTTACGATCTTGGCGTGACTTGGTGGATTGGGGAATCAGACCAGAATTGCATCCTGTGCGTATTAGTGAAAATAAATGGCAACTTCCATGTGCTTCTTATGTGATGACACCTACGAAAAAAACAATTTCTGGAAGTATTAGAGACTATTATAGTTCCTGATGGCTATTCAAGCAACATATCTAAATGGGTCAACAGAAAAGAGTTGAAGCTAAAATCGTTGAAGACTCATAATTATCACGTTCTACTGCATGAGTTGCTTCCAATAGCAATATATCATCTTTTTTCCAATAATGTAAGGGTGGATGTTATTCGGTTGTGCCATTTGTTTAGAGATCTTTGTGCTAAGAAGTTGTCCAAGTATTTATTGCAAAAAAGTTTGACAGATGCCCCATTAATTTTTTGTGAGTTGGAGAGAATATTTCCTCCATCATTTTTCACATGCATGCTACATCTGACTGTCCATATTCCCACTGAAATACTTCTCGGAGGACCTGTTTCTTTTCGTTGGATGTATCCAACTGAAAGAAATATGTTCACATTAAAGTCTTATGTCCGAAACAGAAATCACCCTGAAGGTTTTATCGTGAATGGTTACCTGGCCCAAGAATGTATGGATTTCTGCTCGATGTATTTGTCTGACCTTACTACAAGATTTAATAGACCAATGAGAAATGAAGAAGAACAGTATGAGAAAATTGAACCCATGTTTCCATCACTTCCTCAAACTGGAGGAATTCCTGGATCATATACATTGGAGACATTAAGCCATGAAGAGCGGGAGATGGCACATCGCACAGTTTTGTTCAACTGTGATTTGTTCGATGACTATATCAAGTAAATAAATTTATTATGTATATCTTACATATATATCTATTAAACTATTCATATTTTTATCTACAGGGAACATAAAACAATGATAAATAGAAAGCATCGTTCTTTATCTTTGAAAAGGAGGGAGGCTTTGCATAGTAAAGAGTTTTCTTCTTGGTTAAAATTGAAGGTAAAAGTATTACTATTTAAAATAATTAAATCAATATTTAATTAAGTTTAACAATCATTTATATTGCAGGTATTGAGTTTGTTTGTTGACTCTGTCTCTGAGGAAATAAGAGCTTTGGCTTTTGGTCCTAATACCGTGGTTCGTGACTGTAAATCAATTGTTATCAATGGGTACAAATTTATTATCACTGAATGAGCAAAGAATATGAGAACACAACATGACGGTGTTATAGTTACTACTACAACAGATTGTTATGCCAGTGAATCAGATAGTAGACCGCGATTTGAAAATGTGGGTTATTATGGAGTCTTTGATAAAATAATAATATTGGATTATTACTCTCATGGACGAGTCACAATGTCGAAATGCCATTGGTTTGATTCGATGACGAGACAAGGCACATTTATTGATGATTGTGGATTTCGAGTAATTAATATGACTCGCACTCTTGCTACCGAAGATCCATATGTGCTGGCATCAATGGCTAAACAAGTTTTTTATGTCAAAGACCAACTTCGACCTGAATTTTGTGTCATAGTTGAAGTAATTCCAAGACATATTTTTGATGATGGTGATGATGAAATTGACACTTTCCCTACTGTCATTGGAACCAATGAATTTATTTCTTTTGATGACTCCAATAGCACAATTGTCAGAGTTGATTGTGAACCTGAAGTTGTGGTTGAAAATATATAGAATCATTCATCCATGTTCTCAATTCTTTTGGTTTACCTCGAGTTGGGTTGTTAAGGTTGGCACTATTCAAATTGATTTAGTATTGATAACAAATATATTTTGGCTGACTTGACTGTTATGTGAATTTTCAATGTTTATTCGTTACAGTTTTATTTGAATTGCATTTTCTAATTTGGAATTGAACTGTATTCAAACCTAGTCAAACAATATTTTTAACTTGGTAAACATTACAACTTGTATGATTTATTAAATCCATTCAAGATCTTATAAAACAATTGATAGATAAATTACCAATGAATCCCCCTATTCCCTCATATATTTATTTTTTTGGGTTACACTTTAGTTTCCTTTTTCTAATTAATTACATATTTGTTTTCAAAAGCAGGAAATACAGCCTATTGAAGAGAGACGAAGGAAAAAAATGATGGACAACAATCATCGAATGATGGAGTTGATATTTCCACCATTAGTACCTATTGTGAGTACTTTATTTCAAATATATATATTTAAAGAATATATAATGTCATGTGATTAATTTTTTTGTAAACATTTTTGTAGGATCCACCTTTACGTCGACAGTTATTCGACGAGGAGCCTAGTACTGGTCCTAGTACTCAGGCCGGTGGTACGAGGGGGGTTCGTACCAGAGGTCGACGATCAGCTGCGCGTGCCCGACTAGACCCTGCCCCTCCCACTCATGACATGTCATCCTTGCCACATTCTAATCCCGGCGTTCCGTTAGGGATACACGAGATATTTAGGCCTCCCATTTTTTCACTACCGTCTCCATCTTCTGCCCCATCATTTTCACATCCCATGATGATTCCCACTCCCCAGTCAGAATCTAGTCATACTGCTGTCCCATCTTCTTTTCCTTCTATTTCTATCTCTCCGAGCTTCCATATTCCTTCGTCCTCAACTCCTATTCCAGCACAGGGTGTTCCATCAGTTTCTGTGGATCCGGCAGCGCACAGCGATCAGACTGGCACAGGTATATTTATAATACCCTAACAAAATTGTATAAAAATATTTATTTTCATTATAACATGTTTTGATAAAATATTTGTTTTTTATTTAATGACAGATACAACTACTGACAGGAGGCGGGGGCGGGGGCGTACACGCATGCGTTCGGTGTGGAATCACCGCACCCAGGTTATGGTTGATTATAATGAAGACAACCAAATGGTTGAGAAATCCGGGCAGCAATGTCGAAGTTTTTGGCGATGCTTGCCAAAATACTCCGACATCTTTCCCGTCAGCCCGCTGTCGTGGAGACATTTGCCACATGAAGTCAAGGATAGATCTTGGGCAGGGATATGGGTAAAAAAATCTATTGTATTTAATGACATGAATTATTTTTGTATTTATATGAATTAATATTTTGATGTCAGCTTCGATTTAATTTTCCCGATGGTGAGGGTGCTCGAGCGGAACGTCTAAAGGATTTAGGCGAGCTTTGGAGAGCCTACAAGCATGAGTTGTATCTTGGTTGGCATGCTAGAGTTGGCACTGAGTTAGAGGTGGTACCAGTCGTGGATGGCTGTCCTATAGAGCAGTATCATCAGATGATTACTCATTGGACGAGTACCCAGTTTAAGGTATGAATTACATTTGAGGTATTTAAATAATAACTTTCATGTTTCTCATTAATATTATCCTTTTCATTATGAATTTTATTTAGGAATCATCAGGAAAAAAATAAAAAAAACATTGATGCAAAACAATATCTCTACACACTAGGACGTACGACGATGCTGGATCATGAGAGGAAGCAGGTATGAAATTTTTTTATAAGTTTTCTTCACGACTTACATTTTCTTTTGTTTTATCAATTATTTAATAATTTGTTAAATTTTTCATATAAATTTAGTTTTCAATATCATTGTATAGGAAAATACAGAATATTGAAGGACGTGTGCCTCGAGCAAAACTGTTTTGCTCGAGTAGACGAAAAAAAGGATGGAAGTGCCGTCAACGAAGCGACTCATCAGCAGATTGTAAGTTTTAATCTATTGATTTTATATTTTAATATCTATTTTGTAACTTAATAATATATTTATATTTGTAACAGGTTTCTTTAGAGGCCCTCGATGCCCAAGAACCGGACAAATTTGGGCCTAGAGATCACTTACATCAGGTGTTAGGAGAGGAGCATCTTAGCAGAGTACGCTGCCGACCTAGGATAGCCCTGAAGAGGTATTGGCCCTCCTCATGTACGAGCTGTAGTGCCACCGAGCTGAAGCAAGTTAGGGCACATGCAGAACAGGCTGAGAAAAGGCCCACAGAGACGGCAGAACAGTCTGCTAGGGCAAACAATGCGTTTATGAAATTTATTGAAGTTCTACGTCCAACACTTCTAGAAGAGGCAGCCCAGCTTTTGATGAGTATATATCTTCGATACATTCTATATATGGTGCACCAGGTGACAGTTCTAGTGCTGCTCAGGATGATGTTCAGCTTGACGATGATGATGGCGAGGAGGAGGGCGAGGGCGAGGAGGAGGGCGAGGGCGAGGAGGAGGGCACTGAGGAGGGCAAGGACGATGATGGGGACGAGGACTATGATGGGGACAAGGATGAGGGTGATGATGATGGTGATGATGATGGTGATGATGATGATGATGGTGATGGTGATGGTGATGATGGTGATGATGGTGAGGGTGATGTGGGACAAATTGATCCATTGCATTTTTGACTAATATTACTGAGATTTGATATTTAATCTATTCTAGTTTTTGGTTTTATCTAGACTCGTAGTATAGTATTGGAGTTGAGTTATTTTTATATATTATCTGTTTTTATGGATGTTGATGTCTTTTAGTGTTTGTGTGTTTGGGAACCCCCTCCTTCTTGGACCCCGGATAGCCCCCCAGACAGCCCCCACCCTCCTCCCTGAACCCCGGACAACCCCCCGAACAGCCCCCGAACAGCCCCCCGCACAGCCCCCCACCCTCCTCCCTGGACCCCAGACAACCCCCCAAACACCCCCCGCACAGCCCCCCGCACAGCCCCCATACACCCTCCTCCCTGGACCCCTGACATCCCCCCCGGACAGCCCCCAGACAGTCCCCAGACAGCCCCCCCAGACAGCCCCCCGAACATCCCCCCTCCTCCTTGGACCCCGGACAACCCCCCGAACACCCCCCAGACAGCCCCCCCGCACATCCCCCAACCCTCCTCCCTGGACCCCAGACAACCCCCCGAACACCCCCCGGACAACCCCCCGGACAACCCCCCGAACAGCCCCCCCTCCTCCTGGACCCCGGACAACCCCCCGAAACCCCCCCCCCCCCCCCCGGACAGCCCCCCGCACAGCCCCCCAACCTCCTCCCTGGACCCCTGACAACCCCCCGGACAGCCCCTCAGACAGCCCCCCAGACAGCCCCCCCACCCAGCTCCTTGGACCCCGGACAACCCCCCAAACAACCCCCGAACACCCCTCAGACAGCCCCCCGCATAGCCCCCCCTCCTCCTTGGACCCCGGATAACCCCCCGAACACCCCTCGGACAGCCCCCCGCAACAGCCCCCCACCCTCCTCCCTGGACCCCTGACAACCCCCCAGACAGCCCCTCAGACAACCCCCCACCCAGCTCCTTGGACCCCGGACAACCCCCCGAACACCCCCCAGACAGCCCCCCGAATAGCCCCTCGAACAGCCCCCCCACCCACCTCCGTGGACCCCGGACAACCCCCCGAACACCCCCCGGATAGCCCCCCGAACAACCCCCCACCCTCCTCCCTGGACCCCGGACAGCCCCGGACAGACCCCAGACAGCCCCCCGAATAGCCCCCCCCCCTCCTCCTTGGACCCCGGACAACCCCCCGAACACCCCCCAGACACTCCCCGGACAGCCCCCCGAACAGCCCCCCCACCCTCCTCCCTGGAGCCCTGACAACCCCCCCCGGACAGCCCCTCAGAAATCCCCCGAACAACCCCCCCACCCAGCTCCTTGGACCCCGGACAACCCCCGAACACCCCCCGGACAGCCCCCGAACAGCCCCCCGGACACCATTTTAAGTACATACGGAAAACCGACCAAACGCATTCGGAATAAGTACATACGGAAAACCATCCAAACCGATTTTAAGTATGCGAAATGTACGAGTCAACCCCGCCTCAATCCTAGGAGCGTTGTGGCCGACACCACTCTAATTGTGTCTCTTTTGTTTAAATGGATAGGATTAGAAGTGAAAAGAACAACTGGCATACGCAAAACCGACCAAACACATTCGGAATCTATTGATCATTTATCTCAATGATGCATGGGTCATATGTGACCTGTACGAGCCAACCCGAGATGAATCGGAGTCGCGGTGTGGCCGGGATCAGTCTAAGTGGCTCTCTTTTGTTTAAAACAGACACCATTTTAAGTACATATGGAAAACCAACCAAGCCGATTCGGTTTCCATTGAAACTTTAAGAGAACGATCCATGGTTCATATGTGACGTGTACGAATCAACCCTGCCTCAATCGGAGATGCGGTGTGGCTGGCACCACTCAAAGTGTCCGTCTTTTGTTTCAAAAAGACGTCATTTTAAGTGAAAAGCATCAATTGACATACGGAAAACTGAGAAAACACATTCGGACTGTGTCGATACTTTAGGAAAAGGATCCATGGGTCGTATCTGACGTGTACAAGTCAATCCTGCCTCAATCTGAGGAGTGGTGTGGCCGACACCGCTCTAACTGTGTCTCTTTTGTTTAAAATGGAGAGGATTATAAGTGAAAAGAACAACTGGCATACGGAAAACCGACCAAACGCATTCCGAATATGTTGATAATTTATCCCAACGATCCATGGGTCATATGTGACGTGTACGAGCTAACCTGGGATGAATCCGAGTTGCGGTGTGGCCGGGATCAGTCTAAGTGTCTCTCTTTTGTTTAAAACGGACACCATTTTAAGTACATACGGAAAACCGACCAAACCGATTCAGTTTCTGTTGAAACTTTAGGAGAACGATCCATGGGTCATATGTGATGTGTACAAATCAACCATGCCTCAATCGGAGATGCGGTGTGGCCGACACCACTCAAAGTGTCCGTCTTTTGTTTCAAAAGGACGCCATTTTAAGTGAAAAGCATCAACTGACATACGGAAAACCAACCAAAGTCATTCGGACAGTGTCGATAATTTAGCACAAAGATCCATGGGTCGTATGTGACGTGTAAGAGTCAATCCCATATCAATCTGAGGAGTGGTGTGGCCGACACTGCTCTAACTGTGTCTCTATTGTTTAAAATGGGCAGGATTATAAGTGAAAAGAACAACTGGCATACGGAAAACCGACCAAACGCTTCCGAATCTGTTGATAATTTATCCCAACAATCCATGGGTCATATGTGACGTGTATGAGCCAACCCGGGATGAATCTGAGTCGCGGTGTGGCCGGGATCAATCTAAGTGACTCTCTTTTGTTTAAAACGGACACCATTTTAAGTACATACGGAAAACTGACCAAACGGATTCGGTTTCCATTGAAACATTAGGAGAATGATCCATGGGTCATATGTGACGTGTACAAATCAACCCCGACTCAATCGGAGGCGCGGTGTGGCCGGCACCTCTCAAAGTGTCCATCTTTTGTTTCAAAAGGACGTCATTTTAAGTGAAAAGAATCAACTGACATACAGAAAACTGACCAAAGGCATTCAGACTGTGTCAATACTTTAGCACAATGATAAATGGGTTGTATGTGACATGTACAAGTCAATCTCGCATCAATCTGAGGAGAGGTGTGGCCGACACCTCTCTAACTGTGTCTCTTTTGTTTAAAATGGACAGGATTATAAGTGAAAAGAACAACTGGCATACGGAAAACCGACCAAATGCATTCCGAATCTGTTGATAATTTATCCCAATGATCCATGGGTCATATGTGACGTGTATGAGCCAACTTGGGATGAATCCGAGTCGTGGTGTGTCCAGGATCTGTCTAAGTGGCTCTCTTTTGTTTAAAACGGACACCATTTTAAGTACATACGGAAAACCAACCAAACGGATTCGGTTTCCGTTGAAACTTTAGGAGAACGATCCATGGGTCATATGTGACGTGTACGAATCAACCCCGCCTCAATGGGAGATGCGGTGTGACCGGCACCACTCAAAGTGTCCGTCTTTGGTTTGAAAAGAACGCTATTTTAAGTGAAAAGCATCAACTGACATACGGAAAACTGACCAAAGGCATTTGGACTGTGTCGATACTTTAGCACAAATATCCATGGGTCGTATGTGACGTGTACGAGTCAATCCCGCATCAATCCGAGGAGCAGTGTGGCCGTCACTGCTCTAACTGTGTCTCTTTTATTTAAAATGGATAGGATTATAAGTGAAAAGAAAAACTGGCATACATAAAACTGACCAAACACATTCCGAATTTATTGATAATTTATCCCAACAATCCATGGGTCATATGTGACGTGTACGAGCCAACCCGGGATGAATCCGAGTCGTGGTGTGGCCGGGATCAGTCTAAGTGACTCTCTTTTCTTTAAAACGGACACCATTTTAAGTACATACGGAAAACCGACGAAACGGATTCGGTTTCCGTTGAAACTTTCGGAGAACGATTCATGGGTCATATGTGATGTGTACGAATCAATCTCGCCTCAATCAAAGACGCGGTGTGGACAGAACCACTCAAAGTGTTCATCTATTGTTTCAAAAGGTAGTCATTTTAAGTGAAAAGCATCAACTGACATACGGAAAACTGACCAAAGGCATTCGGACTGTGTCGATACTTTAGCACAAAGATCCATGGGTCGTATGTGACGTGTACGACTCAATCTCGCATCAATCCGAGGAGCGGTGTGGCCGACACCGCTCTAACTGTGTCTCTTTTGTTTAAAATGGACAGGATTATAAGTGAAAAGAACAACTGGCATACGGAAAACCGACCAAACACATTCCGAATCTGTTGATAATATATCCCAACGATCCATGGGTCATATGTGACATGTACGAGCCAACATGGGATGAATCCGAGTCGCAGTGTGGCCGGGATCAGTCTAAGTGGCTCTCTTTTGTTTAAAATGGACACCGTTTTAAGTACATACAGAAAACCAACCAAACGGATTCGGTTTCCGTTGAAACTTTAGGATAACGATCCATGGGTCATATGTGACATGTACAAATCAACTCCGCCTCAATCGGAGACGCGGTGTGGCCGACACAACTCAAAGTGTCCATCTTTTGTTTCGAAAGGACGTTATTTTAAGTGAAAAGCATCAACTAACATACATAAAACTGACCAAAGGCATTCGGACTGTGTCGATACTTTAGCACAACGATTCATGGGTTGTATGTGTCATGTACGAGTCAACCCGGCCTCAATCCGAGGAGCAGTGTGGCCGGTATCACTCCAGGTGCATGTATTTTGTTTAAAATGGAATCATTTGAGGTAAAAATATTTGGTATAGAAAAAACCGATCAAATTATGAATTGAATTCCGGATTCAACATATAATTGTCATATAAATTTGAAATTGAATTCTAAATGAATTATGTATGTTTATAATTACGTTATGAATTCTAATTTAATTATGAATGTGTATAGTTTTAGGATGTATTATATATTAAATGTGTATGAATTTGTTCTTAATTGAATATGTTGTGTATTAATTTGTTATCAATTGTATATGTTGTATATGTATGTCTTATTTTATTACAGGTACAATTATTGGATTCAAAATGAGCTCAAAATGAGCCCCAATGAGGCCCCTGATTCAAATTGCAGGAATTGCAGGCAGTCTGCCAGGCTGCCTGCTGGGAGGCTGCTGTGTAGGGTATGCCAATGCTTTTAAACTGTTGGCATAGCCTAGAGCTCCTCTATTTACCAACGGTTTAGAACCGTTGGGAAAAGGATCCATTGAGAAACACTATCCCAACAGTTTTCCAGAACCGTTGGGATAGTTGTCGACTATTGGGATTTCCCAACGGTTCTGGCCAAACCGTTGGGATAGTTTTTCCCAATGGTTTTCCAGAACCATTGGGGTATATTTTATTTTCCCAGCATATGCCAACGGTTTCTTGTAAACCGTTGGGAAAACCTTTCCCAATGGCTTACTTCCCTACGGTTATCAGAACCGTTGGTATATGATAAACTAACGGTTAGAAGGCCTTTCCAAACGGTTCAGAACCGTTGGGAAACATTGTATTTCCAGTAGTGTGCATGTTAGAATTTTTTTTTGGGGGGGGGGTCTAATTTTCAAGGTGTTCGTTTGACCTCTATATTAGATGAATATGTTTAGAGACTTTATGTGCATGTAATTGTCTATGTTGGGTATGAGTTTCCCAGATGTGCTAACCTAGTGTGATCCTTGGCGTGATGTTACCTGTTATTTGGATGATTTGGGATGTTCTAGATTTTTCTACTTTAGTTTTACTACCTCATATTTTACATGTGATACATTCTTTAGATAGTTTTGATACATATTATTTGATATATGTATTTGAAATGATTTGAAAATAATTTACTTGATTTATTAGAAAATGTGGAAAAAAGAAAACTAAACTATTATTCCCTGATTTTTATATAAAACTATTAAACTGTATATCATACCATTTGTTATTTGAAGTTTATAATTCTTGGATTATTGTATAGAGACTTGTTATTGAACACATGGGTGGGATCCTACTAATCATATTATCTCACAAAATGTGCACCACATCTGTAGTGAGTAAACCATGTTATGTATTTTAATGAGGGAAAGTAATGGAACCACAAGGAGGTGGAGATGTTTTCTAGAAGTTTGGTTTAGTTAGCTGGTGGTGAAATGGTGGGATTTTCCCATGCTATCACATAGATACTATTGGGGTAGCTGTTTTAGTTTTTTATCCTTTTCAATTAGAATTTTTTCGTAGAGATTGTTTCCCTACCATTTCAGTTATATATCTTATGTTGTTATCTATCTGTTATGACATATATATTCATGTTTGTACACTATTTATCTTTGTATATGTATATATGTCATGTTGTCAACTTCATGTTGGTATAAATCATCACCTTTTTTTGTTGATTCCTGGGTGCTAGTTTCCACCTAGTGGGGATCGAGAATGCCTTTCGAGTATGTGTAAATTCATGCTGGGTACTAGTTTGACAGAGTATCTAGGTAAAGTACCTCATATTTTGGTATCATAGGACGTTTTTCCTCAATATTCTTTATTTTGAGACTTTTTTTAGACTATAGATAAGATTTTACAGACATGATAGGTTTGTTGTGGTGAGTTCCTGAGTAGATCTTATCGTGATAAGACCCAAGTCACCATGGGATGTTGGGATGTGTGTCTCATATTTTTGAATTTTTATATAAATATATATTTTTTCTTATAGGTATTTTGGTTTGAACTGAGATTATTCAGTGTCTAATCATTTCATTTGTTTCAGTGTGAAACAGTATTCCTCTCAGACGCCTTCCACGAGTTCCATAGGAGGGTGAAACTAATGATACTCAAGGGAATCCCCCAATGCATCTGAATTTTATCAATTATATCTTCCTATAAGTTCAAGTAGTTGATTATAATTCTCTACATGTTTAGAACACAGTCATTGAGGAACAACCAAGAGCAGTAAGAGAAAGAGATCGATCATGGTAGTTATTGCATGATAAGCCATCATCCTTTAAGGTTACAAATGAACCTCAAGAGGAGGAGGAATGACATAACAAGATTGATCATATATTTGAATTCATAGATACACCTGATAGTAGCAAGATGAAGTTCAAAGAATTATGACTTGAGTTTCCCAATAAGCTTTGGTGAGATTCCATGGCATATGATGATTATAATGTGGGCGTGGATGGAAAGGGTTTCAAAAACCTCATCTTCAAGATGTTTTGTCCAGTGTCAATAATGATAGTGGTATTTGTAGTTCCTTCCATTGTAGTTAGGAGAGTGTCATATGTTGTAATAAACCATCAGTTTGCTGAGCTAGTTATTTTTTCACCAGAGGTTATAAATAATGACTTCATGAAAGCGCATAAGTACCAACAGAGTTTGCATCTGGATATCAGATCACATGTATTTATATTGAAGATTTTGACCTATAAATGAAAAGTATAAATGGATATGATGGTAGAGATTAATATATAAGTTATGGTTGGGTAGTATTCCATATATCTTCAACCTAGTGGCAGCTTCAGTGGAACGCCTAGGAAAAAGAGGAAGTGGAAAGATCATCGCAGGAGTGGTGGATGTGCTTCTATGTTGTAGGCCTCTTAAACACCACCACTTGTAGATAATGGTGTTCCTTTAACTTTATATCAGTCTTTCAAGGTTAGAAGCACCTATAATTCTTGTTATTCACCTACAAATATGATTAATAGTTGTGGATGTTATGTTCATCTACAGTGATTCTTTCAGGCTATGTTTACTCCTCAATATGGTTAGGGATCATTAGCTCTAAAGGGTATTGTGGGGAAGTAAAATGATTCAAAGACTATAGGGATCTAGCCATAGGATTCAGGATTGAAACACGTTCATGCAGTTGATAAGTTTCCGAGATAGGTAGATGCAGGTCTCACAATAGTGAGAGGTACCATCTTTACTAAATCTATAGTTTAAATTTCGTTATTTGATACTAGTGCTTGAAACTCATTTTTATATGGTTGTATTTTTAATTATTAAACATCAAAGAGATCTCATTTCCTATTTTATGGATTTAGTGATGCCTCATTGGAAGTGGAAAGATAAGGGATTTCAGTGTCCTTATTGAGCGCTATCAATAGTTTTTGTGAAGTTATTCTGGGATTTATTTATTCTTGATCTAGTTATGTTCGACGTCATTATTAAGATGAATTGGATTGTTTCTCATAATGATGAGGTTGATTGTTATCATTAGTATTTCTCATTTATTGTGAATTATGAGAGCTCATGGGTGTTTTAGGGAGAGTAGGATCTGAGGTCAGGTCATGTAGGACCTTCTTGTCGAAGCTCCAAAGTTTTTTTTTCTGTTGTATTAGTTGATTATGAAGATGTTTCTTCTTTTATTGATCCTTTTGTTATTACTTGAGATTTTCATAATGATTCCATAGACTATTTCACCTATATTATTACAGATATGGGGTGTATTTTATGATTGGTCTAGTTCCAGGTACATAGACGATATCCATACCATTATATTGTATGTCACCAGAACAAATGAAATAGCTTAAGATTTAGTTGGATGATCTGATGGTGAAGAATTTTTTTCCCTCTAGTGTTTCACCATGGATAGACCCAATGATCCTTTTTAAGAAGTCATACAGTTCACTCTAATTGTGTCTGGACTATTGAAAGTTAAACCAGGTAATGGTTAAGAATAAGTATCATTTTCGTCGTGTGGATGATTTGTTTGATCAGTTAAAGAGGAAAAATGGTTTTTGAGTATTGATCATTAGTCGGGTTATCATCAACTCAGAGTTAATGAATATGATATACCAAAGAAGAATTTAAAGAGTTGGTATGAATATTTCTAGTATCTTGTGCTGTTTTTTGGTCAAAATTACTCTCTTAATTTTTTTTGTATTTTATGAATTAGAGATTCTAGCAGTATCTCTATGATTTTTTGTTAGTTTTTATGGATGATATTTTGGTTTATTCTTGATGTAAGAATGATGATGAGCACTATTTGGGTTTGGTTATAAAAATCCTGATGAGTCACCATTTGCATAGATAGATTTCGGAATTTAATTTCTAGATTCAAGAAGTGATGTTCTTTGGGGATTTGATTTTTGGTCATGAATTATCAGTTTATCATGAGATGGTGATTGATGTGCTTTCATGGGAAGAACCAAAAATGTGTTTTATATTTAGATATTCCTTTGTCTTATTTGGATATTATCGATTATTATTCATGGATTTCTAAATAATAGCATCAACTTTGACTAATCTTACCAAGAAAGGGGTTAAATTCAAATTGGATGAAAAGTGTTAGTCTTTGTTTCATTTAACTAAAATGAAATCAGACATCAGGTCCTATTTTTATCTTACCAATGCCTGTTATGGGGTATGTGGTTTTATTTTATTCTTCTGGCACAATTTTGGGTTGAGTTCTCATGTAGGATGGTCATGAGGTGGCTTATGGATCTCTTCATATTCAACTGCATGTGAAGAATTATCCCAATCATGATTTAAAGCTTTCCATGATTATGCATGTGCTTAATTGTTGTAGAATATATATTTTTGGGGAGAGTTTCATAGTCTTTTTTGACTATAATATTTTGAGCTATATCTTTTCTCTTAAATAAATGAATCTTAGATAGTGTTGGTTGGCGGAATACATTCAAATGTTTGACTTCAACATTGTATACAACCTGAGGAAGTGGAATTACATTGAAAAAACTCTCAACAAGAAACTGCCATCGAATGCAATTTTGGAATCGAGGTAAGAGTGGAACATTATGTGTATTTTCTCTTAGTTACACATGGATTCTAAGGAGGATGTTTTAGGTATGGTTCTTGAAAAATTTAAATTATAATCATCTCTCCTTGATTCTATTCTTCACGGTCAATAGCAGGATGATGAGTTCATAGTAATTCAATAAAATCGATATAGAGGGGTTACCTTTTCTGGTTGGTCTCTATCTTTATATGGTTTAATCTATTTAGGTAATTGGTGTTTCATCCCAATATCATATATGATCTTAGTTTGTGTGATTTTCATAGTTATACATGGGTCATTAATCTATGCATAAGATGATATATTATGACACGAGATGATGATTATGGTGGATGGGTATTAAGAATCACATTGCTGATTATGTATCCCATAGTTACACCAACCAATAGATGAAGTTAAAGAATTTGAAACCTTCTAGTTTTCTCCAGCCTCTTCGAATTCCGATCTAAAAATGGGATGATGTTTCTATTGAATTTGTTGTTGTATTACCATGGACTCACCAATAGAGGGATTCTATATAGGTGGTGGTTGATTGGTCTAAAAATTCAGCCCACATAATTCTGATTAGGGACACCAATAAAGTTTAGGACATGAGAAAGAAACATGTGTAGGAAATTATGAGGTAACATGGTGTTACTTCTTCGAATGATTCAGATAGGGATCCTAAGTTTACTTCATGGTTTGGTAAGAGTATCTTAGTGGTGATTGGGATATAGTTCATGTTGAGTAAAACTTACTATCTATAGATAGATGGTCAGACAGAGAAATATATTCATGTTTTTGAGGATATACCCTATGTCTATGTCTTAGATTTTGGAGGATCATAGGATACCCATCTGGGACTGGTTGAGTTTTCATAAAAAAATAGTTATTAGTTTTCAATTAGAATGGATCTCTTTGAGGATTTGTATTGTATCCTAAGTAGATCACCTCTTTGTTGGGAAGAGGTGGGTGAAGCTTACTAAATGGGACATAGTTTTGTTCTCGAGACGTTTGTAAGGATTCCATATATACTTCTATGTCTGGTTATAGCACTGAGTTGATATAAATCTTTTGCAGATAAACAGTGCCATCCTTTGGAGTTTTTTCGCAGGTGACTGAGTTTTCTTGAATGTTTCTCCATAATTTGGTAACCATCGGATTACAATGTAGGGAAAGTTGGATCTAGGGTATGTTGGACTATTTGGGACCACTTTGGATAGATTGCCTATAAATTTTTATTTCTAGTTCAGTTAATACGTATTCATGATGTGATCCATATATAAAATCTGAAGAAATGTCATCCTGATCTATCTCACCTTATATGTTGGGAAGAGATTGAGTTATAGACAAATGTTTCTGTTAGGGAACAACCATTTGATATTTTTGACTCTTAAGTGCAAGTCTTGTTGGAACGTCAATTCTATCTGTCAGAGTGTTATGGTTACATAGATTAGATTCTCATGAGACTTGGGAGTGAGATTTGTTGATGAGGGAGTATCAACCTCACCACTTTTACAGACTTTATTCTTCCACATGAATTTTTGTGTATGGGAAGTCTTATGGTGGGGATTTTCTATCATCACACTACCATATTTCAGGTGTTTCCATTCTATTTATTTGTTTTCTTCATTAACTGGGTGTGTCCTGGGACTCATGAGGATGAAAAATATTTTCTAGGGAAAATGCCATAAAATTCAAGGATACATGCTTGTTTAAATTAATAGTTTCTGGGTATAAATGTTTAATGGATTCATTGGGTTATTCTAGACTTTAGAAAAAACATGAGTCATTTTGTAGTTTTTCATATAAAATCTAGTGTTTTCACTATCTGCTTTGAATTTACACACCTTGTAATGGGAGTAAATGACTTGTATTGTTATCTTGGGATCATGTCATGATTTGAATACACAACATAAATATTTACAATCCTTTAAAAGGTTTTAATTTTTTTAATGTTTAATGTATGCTTTTTATAAAAATGTGATGAGTTTTTGGCATATCTGGACCCTGTGGATTACACAACATGTAATGGGATTACACATAATGTAATATATCCAAGTTGGTATTTTAGGGTGATGCACTGCTGATTTATTATCTATTTTATTACATCCATTATCCCTCTGGACCTAGAGGATCTCATGGTAGATTTTGGGGACCTCCATTCATTCTAGATTTATTCATTGAACGATTGGTCATCAGGTCAATTGAGTTGCATTACATTGGTTAAGAGATCATTTATACTTCTTTATTGTCATTGATCATGGTAGTGTCGTTATGTTGCATTATTGGATCCATTGATATAGGATGAGATTCTTCATGTCTCCTTCTTGATTCATCATGTGATCTTCCTCTAAAGGCTAACCCTAGTGTTTAGTGGGGTTTGAAAGGTGGGTTTCTTGAGGTATGGATTGTTTATTCCCCCTCACTAACCCTTTTTAAATTTGGAATCAATTTTGAGTTTTGTAGATTAATTCTAGGGCCTCTATTGGTGTAGTTGTGTTATTCTTGTTAGTGGATCCATTTGTCATCATGTGTGACCCCAAAATTGAGGCAGGTGGTTCTATCTCTAGCCTATTTTGGTGAACTGCACTACTCCAGTTTTGATAAATTGTTTTAAAAATGAAATTTAATGATTTATTTATTTTATTTGTCATGTGGACATGGGTTTTTGATAAAATATGGTTTCCCCTAGTTTTGGAAAATAAAAAGGGTTTTTCAAATAATTGTGAATTGGATTTGTGAAATGGTTCTCAAATAATGGTTTTGATTAAATGGTTTGGAAAATATAGAATATGGAAAATTTTGTTTAATTATCTAGAAGGTCTAGTAATAGGCCTCATCAACTATAGAAGGGGGGGTCATTCATGGCATATTTCTATTATCCATAGGTCTATTGTCTTAGGGACATGTAATAATTTTGGGGGGTTTATTTTCTAGGGTGGGGTACTCCTCTATCTCTAGATTTAGGTATATTTCAAGTGGATTGATGCATGGACTATTTCCCTATATTTTGTATGAGTGTTCTAGAAATTATGACCTAGTATGATCCTTGGCGTGATGTTACAAGTTCTTTGACTAATTTAGGATATTTTGGAATATACTATTTTAGATGTACTGTTATATATTTGATATGATAAAAAATACATGATTTGGTTTGATTTGATACATTTTATTTAATATACTTATTTGAAATTTTTTGGAACTAGTTTGCCTGATTTATCTGGAAATTTGGAAAAAGAGGAAATTAAAATATTTTTTCTTCATTATGATATAGAATATATAAAATGTATATCATGCACTGTTTTCTTTAAAATCGGGAATCCTTTGATTATTTTAAAGAGATTTTTTATAGAAAATATAGGCCTTATCCTACTAAACCTGTTAGCTCACACCCTACACACCCCTTCGGTGCTTCATAGACCTTGTTATGTCTTTCGATGCTAGGAAAGGACCTGAGTCGTAGTGTGATAAATTTTTTTCTACTAGGTAGGTTTGGTGAGCTAGGGGTGAGATTGTGGGAGTTTTCCTAGGATATCACATAAGGACTATTGGACTATCCAATTCAGTTTTTTCATCATTTTTAGTTAAACTTGTTGCATGGTGATTATTTTTCAACCATTTTAGTAGCATCATTACTGTTGTTATCTATCTATTAAGAAATATATATTCATGTTTTCTTCTTCTATTTCTTTTTGAATATGTATATATGTCATGTCATCTTCTTCATGTTGGGATAAAATGTTCACTATGTTTTTTATTGATCCTTGGGTGCTAGTTTCCAACCCATGGGGATCATAAATGACCTATATGTTTGGATATTTAGGTTGGGTGCTAGTTTAAGAGGCTATCTGGCCCAGGCTCATCATAATAATGCTTTAGGTTTTAATGATTTTACTTTAGAAAAATGTGTGTGTATTTTTCATGTGTAAATTATTGGTTTAATTCAATCAATTAACATTGATATAATGTTAAACATTTCATGGGTTTTTATGTTTTCACTGGATTAATGGTTTTAATTATTTTTAAAACCACTTACAAGGAAATTTCATTCTAACACTACGTATGAAATATTTTTAATTAGATTTAAGGATTTTTAAGCGAAATTAATAATTCAATTTGATATTTATAAATATTTTTCTTGAAAATAAATCATTTTTATCTTAAAAGCATTATATTGTGGAAAAAATGGATACTGATTGGACGTGACCATTGTGTATTTTATGGTTTTGTTATGTCTGAGTTATGACCTAATTTTATAAAACAATAAACTATAAAGGATACTAAAATTTAGGTAAATAATTATTGACATAAAAAATAAATATTATGTAATGTTTAAGGTCATGTCATTATAAACTTAATTTCTGGTCATAACGATCTGTAGAGATAGTAAAAATCATTTACCATGCTTAAGGTTAAAAAAAGTTTATCGAGTGAAAAATTAAAGATATAAGGGTTAAAATGACCTAAAAATTATCTAATTTTTATTTAAGGGCCATATTTAGACATTATATCATTTATTTTTTAAAAACATTCCTTTTTAAATCCTTGAGTCAAAGAAAATGGCATGGAATTATCTAAAAACATTAAAAAATTATTACTGTGCCACTCATCTCAATTATAAAAGGGAACCCCCTATCATCTACTATCCAAACATTAACTGCCATTGGATTTTAAAAATACCTAACCAAATACCTTCCTTATATCCCTCACCATGACCTTTAGTTCCTATTTTGATCAGAATACTATCCTTGGAAGGATTTTGGTATAAACCTAAAAAGGTTCTTCAAAGAAGAGGTGTTGTTCTTTATTAATTTTTGTTTTATTTATTCTCATACCACCTTAAAATATTATTAAACTATTATAAAATAATAATAACTATATATTAAATATAATTAGATGTTATTATTCTAATTTTATAACCGATATCCACATTATCTTCCATCAAATGGGAAACAAAACCATCAATAATGTGTACGGTGGGCCACCGCCTCGTCTACCGATGTAATTTATCCTCCATCACTGACACTCATGAATGGATATAATGATGTATTTAATGTATATATATATGATATTTGTGACATAATTATACTTCTAAAATTATAATATAATATCTACCTTCTTTCCTTCCAATCCATTGGAAAATGATAATGTCGGTTGTGTGTATGTGTGGACTATCGCCTACACAATGTGATGTGATTAATTTTTCATTTAAAATTTACATGGATAGTAATAATGATAGAATTTTTTAATAAATATGATATTATAATTATTTTATAAAGGGAAATTATTATTTTCTATTGTTTTATTCCATCCTTTAAAAAATAAAAACAACATTCATGCGTACGTATAACATACCATCTCTATGAATGATTTAATTCATTTTTGTATATATAAATTATGGATGAATATAATTTAATATATAGTGAATATATATGATATTTATATTATTATTAAATTTTTTTTATATTATGTAACCATGATTAATGTAAACAGACTGAAACTACCGAGCAAAAATGTCCATGAAAAAAACGAAGTAGTTATCACCAGGAACTGTAATTTTAATAAAGAATTGTTAATAAATGAGCAATAAAAGGTTATAAGTAAATCATATATGGTATTATATATATGATTATGGTCCTATAATATATTTATAATTAATTTATATTTATTATACAGGAGTTTTAGACACATACAAAAGATGTTAAATCTGAGTTAAGGGTTTATTTTTCAATCTCATTATTATTCATGATTGTTTATGTTTATGTTTCTGTAGGGATAATTATTTGATAATTATTTGTTTTAAAAAATATATTTTCTTATAATATGTGTTTTTATGCAATATATAAGTTTTAATTTCATTTTAATCACTTTAATTACTCAATACACTAAAATAATATTTTTAAGGAAAACCGACCTTGTTTTCTACTCGGCCGGGAATCTCTCTCTGTAATGTTTATATTCGAATTAAAATTTCCAAAACTATGTTTCTAAAAATATAAAATTATTTATTAATGAAAATTTTAACCTTTTTTATATTTCAAAAAAATATTTAAAATTAATTTTCTTGACATTTTTTGAACAAGGTGCTTTTTGACCTTTTTACATAAGTGTGAAAGGAATGTTTTATTAACATATATAGAAAGATTTTTTTTACCAATTTCATAAAAAAATCATTAATTTATGATTAATTTATAATTTTAAAAGTTTATTTTAAATTAATATATTTTAATTAACATTTGGGAATTTTTTAGATGTTAAATAAGTTATTTCAAAGTGAAAAGGGTATTTCTTCTCTAGAAAATTTCAACTAAGATTTTGAAAATATTTTCTTATATGTAAACATAAATTATTTAATCATATGAAAAAATAAGGTTATAATATCATAATACTATCCACTATATTTATCTTTAAGGTTGATGATAAGATTTTCCAGGGATGGTTGTGATATTTTATATCTTAGTTTTTTCCAATACAAACATTTATTGATTTTTTTGGCATATTGATTAAGTTTTGTTGTTTATTCACATGAAAAATTATTGGAATTATTATGTAATTGGTGGGGATCAGAATTATATTTCCCATTAATATATTAGTAGTCTCATAATACAAACTATATTGGTTATTTGGTAGAGGCCTTATCCATTTATATAATATATATTGGCGTAATGCCTCGACACTAATTTTTAGATATATGAAATTATGCATTAAATAATTTTGAAATTAGTTATTAATTTACATTTTATTATTTGATTTCTTATTAAACCTAGGGATAATTGTTTCACCCATTTGATTATTTGTATGTCATTATTTTATCATCACTTATTCTTTCCATATTTTTCATTCCTTATTATTTATCATTGTACACATACCCTTACTGAGCATATGAGATCACCCATTTCTTATATTTCCTTTCCCTAGGATTAATATAAGTATATTAATATTGATATGTAAAGATACTATATATGTAATAATTTTGTTCTTAAGTAAAATACTATGTGGTTTTTATGTTTTTCAAAATTAATTTGGGATTTAATCATATATGTAGTTTTCTATGAACACTAATCTATTCAATCCTTTGAGATGTCATTCCTTGTATTCAGTGATAATATAATAATGTAAACACTTACTCTAAGATACTATTTTAGGTTATTTATAGTGGGTATCCGAGAAATTTTATTTGAAAATTAGGAACTAGATTTTGGAAAACATAGATTATAGAATATATCCCTATGATTGACATTGGGGATAAGTCTAAGTATATGTTAATATCATAAAGTTTTGTTTAGGTGCATATTATGTGATTTTTCTATAAATAAATCCCTATATGTATAATATATGTGGAAAAGGTTTTTTCATAGAAGCATCTATGAGCTATAACCCCACAAATAGTTGGTTTGAGTATATCATGACCCTCATTCTAGTGGACGGTGAGTGCACCCTTATTGTGCACCTGGTTTGGAACACATGGGGGATATTCTTGGGTTAATTACAATTTTATTTACAAACCATTATGAATTATTTGAAAACATTTTTATGAATTGAAAACTTTCCCAAAGAAACTATGTTTAAAATTACAACATTAGTTAAGAATTTTTTTTACAATTTAGGTTAAGTGTCTCACTATTTTCATAATTATACACTATGATTCATAATTTTATGATAAATTCGAGTGTATTACATTGTTTAGAAATGGTTCTTAGTGTATGGAATGGAAAACATATCAATGAACATAATCCATGTTTTGATTTCACTCCTATGAAAGATAATGAAGATAGAGTTGGAGAAGAACAAATAATAACTATATTGGGGAAGCTAACTTGGTCTATGACCAATAAATTTTCCCATGTGGTGATTCCTGATGATCCAAACCATTGTGTAGAAATGTTATACCATTTCATGTGTCAAAAACCTCCATAATTCAGTAGGACTAAAAATCCATTTATAGCTGAGAAATTGACAAGTTCCATAGAGAAGATATTTTTCAATCTGGTATATAATGAAATAGAGAAGGTTCTCATTCCAGTTTATCATCTCTTAGGGAGGCATATAAATGGTGGCTATTGATTAAAAACAGTAAGGATGAGGATTAAATAGTGGAAATATAATATAAGGATTTAAAGGAACTTATGTTGGGAAAATATTTTCCTCGTGAACAATGAGTGGATATAGAGGGACAATTATTGAGTTTGAGACAAAAATAATAGAAAAATGTTTCTAAGTATAAAGATAACTTTACAAGGTTAGGAATTAATACTACGAATTATATATGAATTCTATAGAGAAAGATTGATTATTTGTTTCATGGGATTAAGAAAATATTTCATAGGGCACTAGTCTCACAACAATTTTCATCATATGAGGATATAGTATCATGTTCTATGAAAATAGAGAAAGGAATATCCTTATATTATAGTTTCAAAGGAAAGAGAGGTATTAAGAGGACAAACAAACAAAATATGGATAAGGGAAAGAAGATATTGGGTAATTTCCTAACATGGGATGATTGTGGAAAGAAACTACTTGGTACATGATTAAAAGGAAAAGGAGTTTTTTAAGTGTAGATATAAGATTGTCATTCCCAGTAATGCAATGGTAAGGGAGAAGCCATGAAATTATAGTGTTTTAACTATATGGATATGGGGAACTATTCCAAAAAATTCCAAAAACATGAAGGGAACTTACCATAAAACAATCCAAGGGTAGAAGGTAATTCTTATACAATTACTATAGGTAACATGTAAGTTCTTAGCTACGTGTTGAAAGGTACAATTTTCATCCACTCCATGATTGAATTTTTTTTATTTGATTATGGTTCTACCCATTCTTTTCTAACTAAATAATTGTATATGGGAATAAAATAACCACCTCAATGATTTGAATTGAATTTGAAATTAAAACTCATAATGGTTGGATGACCACATCTAAAGCCCATAACTCCTCTATTCTGAAGTTTTGTGTGATTGGTCTCCCTATAAATCTTGTTATACATCATCTAGTTTAATTTTATATAATATTAGGTTTGGATTGGGTCTCTCAGTATTGATCCCATATCAATTATCAAGGAAGGTAAGGAATATTCGATATTCTAAATCAACCTTCAATCACCTATTTGAGTGAAGATAAAATAGAACACCCAATATAAATTACTTACATAATATGGGTTTTCCTACCAATTCAAGAGGTATATTTAACTAAAATATTTTGGGAGAAACTAAATATTGAAAATGGGCCTATTTTTTGGGAATATGATGATGTATTTCCTATGGAATTTCCTAGTATTCCCCTGAATCCTGAAGTTTATTTTTCAAGAGAACTCATACCTGGTGCTATAACTATTTAAAATAATCCATATAGAATGAAATCAATTGAGTTGAAATAATTAAATAAGAAAATATATAAGATTCTATATAAGGTATTCCCTCATCCTACTTCCTTTCCATGGGGTTCACTAATTCTTTTTGTCAAGAATAAAGATGGGTCAATTCATCTTTTCTTTGATTTTCAGAAACTTGACACGATCACAATTAAGAACATCTATCCTCTACCCCGTATCAATGATATGTATGATCAATAATGATTAACTCTATATTTTTTAAAAGATATATAATAGATCTGGGTATCATCAACTAAGTATCAAGAAGAAATATATACCCAATACAACCTTTCATACTAGGTATGTTAATTATGAATTTATAGTAATACTATTTGGACTTACTAATTATCCTATTGTCTCTCAGGATTTAATGAATATAGTATTTACAGATTAACTTGATCAGTTTTTGGTAGTCTTCTTAGAAGATATAATCATATATTCAAAGATAAAGGATGATCATGAATAACATTTGATAATTATACTAAAGACCCTCAGGAAGATAAATTGTATTAAAAATTTACCATGTGTGAATTCTAGATTTAGAATGTTTAATTCTTGGGTCATTTAATATCATGTGAGGGTATATTGGTAGATACTTAAAAGATAAAAGTTATTGAATATTTGACCAAACCAACCATAGTGACTAAGATCTATAATATTGTTGGTTTGGATGGATAATATTAATTTTTTGTAAAACATTTCTCTCCACTATCAATTAAAATCAATAAGTTATCTCAGAAGGGATCCTAATTCCATTGGATAGATAAATGTAAGGAAACATTCAAGGAAGTAAATATAATATTAGAAAAAATACCCATGCTTACACTACCCAATAGTAGAAAAGTTTTTGTAATATATAATTATGCCTTTAATAAGGTACTATGATGTGTCTTCATGATGAATTACATAGTAATAACATATGCCTCTCTATAATTAAAAATTCATGAGAAAAATTGTCAACCCATAATTTGGAGTTAGTAGTGGTAATTTTCACATTGAATATATAGGGGAATTATCTATATGGTGAAATGTGTGAAATATATACTAAACATAAAAGATTGAAATATATATTTAAATGTATGTATTTGAATATTTTCCAAATAATATAGTTGGATTTGATCAAGGACTATGTTTTATCAATACATTACCACCCTCGGAAGGTGGACAAGGTGGTTGATGATCTAATTTGAAAAAAACATTAAATATTATTTATGATGAGGATCATAAAATATTTCATATTGTCATGACCCGTCCCTCAGGGCCGGTATCGTGACTACCCAAAGCTCGCCTTCCATAGGTTAGGGGCTGGCATCTAGCACCAAAGGCGTAATTCCCTAACAACTAGGAAGACATTGCCTTTATAAAACATAACACACACAACCAGAGTACAAGCGGAAGCAAACACTAAGTAAAGTAGTATAACAAGTGTGCTGAAAGTACAAAGGGGATGAAAATAAAAGCCCAACAGAAAGGTACAACTACAACTGAAAGAAAGTACAACAGAAAGAAAAATAGCTGGAAGGTGACTTGAAGCTCCTGGATCATCCACCAAGGATCCTAATTGAATTTTAGGTATGTATTTCCTCCTCAGAACTCCGCATCTATCGGATTTCTCCATGTAACGTCACGCCGAGTGTCCACCTCCGGGTACCATCCAGTCCTCGTACACTCTGCCTCGGTCAGTGCTGTCCATCATCTGCATCTAACACAACGAGGTGTGGGTATAGCCTGTGAAGGGGTGAGTATAATGATACTTAGTAGGGACCCCAAGACCCTCAACGTCTCACTAAATCCAACAAGGATAAACCACAAAGAAAGATCTCAACAGATAACATTTACTTAGTTATATGCCCATACATATACCTAAGTTATCATGTAACCCATCTCAGTCATGAGGAAAACACGAAGGTCATTGACTCAGCAAAAACCAAGATTTTCATTAACAAAATCACAACTGCTGGAGAAATCCTCCTCTGTCGAGTACACTGTCCCTGTCGAGACTCTGAGGCGCTACTCACTAACTTTAGACTGCTGAGGTAATCCTCCTATCGAGTACTGCGGGTCTGCTGCCAAACCAGGCGCTCCTTCGCTGTGGGTCTGCCGCCAAACCGGGCACTCCCCCTAATAGCTTTCAGAGGTAATCCTCCTGTCGAGTACCGCGGGTATGGTTCCAAACTAGGCACTCCGTCCGCCGTGGGTCTACCGCCAAACCGGGTGCTCCGTCCACTGGGCTAGTCGAATCACTCTGAGTCGAATCGGTCATGCAGTCATCAGGTCTATAGCTACTAGGTATCCAAACTCTGTATGCTCGTCTCCGGGAGGATCCGCTCCATGAGCTATTGGTCGATACTCCAAGTGTCACGTAGAAGTATCACAAAGGACCGCCTCGTCATAGGGGTCTCAACTCAACAGACGGCGCGTCAATAGGACGCTCGGTCTGTGAGTTATTAGCCTTTTTGTCTTGGGGGCCCGGTTGGTTTCAGGTACGAACCAACCCGACCGTATCATAACTGTACCCTGAATTCCCATGGGGTATTTTTTGAGGGACCAATTCTCAAAGAGATTACCAGCGCCACTGACGGTTCATCAAACGGACGTCTGGTGCCAAAGATATGGCCAACACAAGAAAAGGGTCAAAAGTGGGCCTGGGTCCGGTCCGACCCGGTCGGATCGACTCGGCCCAAATTAGTCTGGGTCAAGTCAGTTTGGGTCGACCCGGTCATACTTGCTGGGTCTGACCCAGCCCGTTGGGCAGTTCAGCCCGCTAAGTTTGGCCCAGTCCGCTGGGCCCGGCCCAACGGACTGCGTGGACAATTCGGGTCAAAGTCACCACGGGGGAGATTGGGCCCGAAGGCCAGTGGCAGGTCCGACCGGCGCCGCGAGGGGTACGACTCGGATAGATCAGCCCGAGAGGCCAACTACGGGCCGTGCGGGTCGCGGGTGGATAGGGAAGGGCGCGGGGCGCGCCGGGCAACCGGCCGGGCGCCGGGCAGACGAACCTTCTCGTCGGGCAGGCACTGGGAGGGTGCCGTGCAGGCGACCTGGGCACTGGAGGGCGCCAGGAAAGTGCCAGGAGGGCGGCCTGGGCGCCGGGGGGCACCAGGCTGGTAGCCTAGGCGCTGGACAGGCGTCGGGAGGGCGCCAGACAGGCGAGGGGCACACTGGCAGTGCATAGGGCACACGAGCAGGGTTCCGGTGGGCCGGGCTGGCTGTGGTTTCGGCTGGGGCACATGCCGGGCAGCACGCGGGTAGACTGGTCGGGCGCCGCTCAACCGGCGGTGCGGTTCGCAGAGGTCTCAGGAAGTGCCAACTCTATTTTCCGTCTTCGTCGCTGTCTCCACATTGCCATGCCGCTATTACGTCGTGGTCGATCCATGGTTCCGAAACCATAAAGGTTGCGGAGGGGTCGGGCCATGTTCGTGCGGCCCGAACCCTCCACGTTATAAGGATAATAAGCTGCTCCAGAATTTGATTTAACAAGATATGATTAGGCATTAACAACTTAAAACACACCCCTACCTCTTTAATTTTTGGGCATTCGTTCGTCTCGGGGGAAGACGATGTTGTCGTTGTACATCGTACGCTTCCACTTCCAAGATCGTGCGTCGATCCGTTGGAAATGAAGGAGGAGGAAGTAGGGTCGTCGGAGAGGTCCCACGTCAGAAGGGGGTTTTGAGGAAGAATCCAACGAAGTAGGGTCGTCATCGGCATCTTCGCTTTCTTCATTGAAGAAGATAAGTTTCTCCAAGTGTTGGGCGTCACGATAGTTTACCAGCACTTCGTTTCTTGGTGAAGCCGTCCCAAAACCTTCTCCCAAGCTCCCAATATATAGGATAGGGGGAGAGGTATGTATCCATCATGGAATTTATGACGTTTCAATTATTAGGAGCCTTCCTAAATTTTAACTATGCAGTTACTTAATTAAAAAGGGGGGTCGGGCGAATTAAATTACGTTGGCACAATAAAAAAACAAATAGGATGCCAAGAAGTTTCCCCCACCTAGCCTACATCAAAACAAAATACACGAATTAATTTTATTTTTTCACTCAAAATTAATGGACAATAATTAATTTTTATGTTGACATAGAAAATTAATTGAGAGCAATTAATTTCACGTCGACACATAAAATTAATTGACAGCAATTAATTTCGCATTGACACATAAAATTAATTGACAATAATTAATTTTACATCATCACCTAAATTTTATTGACAGCAATTAATTTCTCGTTGACATATAAAATTAATTGACAGAAATTAATTTTACGTTGACACATAAATTAATTGATGGGGGTTGAGAGGTTTCTTCTCCCTCCCCATTAAATGGGGGGTTAAGCCACGAGTGGACCCCACGTCATAACCTCTCGTGGGAGGTTATCCTCCTCAAGTGGTCCCCACCCTGAATATCCTCCCATGAGAGGTTAGGGTGTGGCGGTCCCACCACAAACTTCCAAGTGGATATTTTAACCAACTAACCGCACACACAACACATGAAAAGACAAAAACCAACTACGGTGAATGCAACTGCGGTGAAGGTCTCACTTAGAAATTAACGACGCTGCGAGTTCAATGGTCCCCTCGGATTTAAATTCTGAGAACTGGTTCAAAAGATATAAAATCCCAAACATACGTTTACTGAACGTACCAGAAAAAATGTTTGGAAAATTATTATCAGTCACCCTTAACTCGTGTCGGTCGAGGTTAGGCCCTTCCTAGGTGAAACACGCTCTGACAAACCCAACGGTACTCTCATATTTTTAATATGACTCACAATTTAGAAGTTACAAATTTTACAATAAAATAATTGTCACTTAATTATTTTATTTGCGGGCAAAAACTAACTTTTCGTGCTGGCTCGCGCCGGCCAAAATTAGTATTTGTTTAAAAAAATGCCATCACAAGTTCATCAATGGTCTCAAATTTTTAATTCGAGCTACAATTTGTGAGTTATAAGCATTTGAAAAATAAAATAATTTATTTAATTATTTTATTTTCGGTTATGCCATTTTTGGGATTTTTCACAGGAGGCCCGTTCCGACTAAACTTAAGTCGCACCTAGGGTAAATCTACCATCCTGAGGGAAATAGTGCCCTTAGATTTCTGATCTGAGTAACCATTTAAGAGTTATTCATGTTTTTTAGGAAAACTTCTCACGCGTGTTAATTTAAGCTTAACAAAACTCCGACGGATCATTCCGGGCACTCCGGGCCACGGAATCTGGCGTCGTCAGAAACTGCAGACTCGTAAAATTCCAAAGAATTTAAAAGAAAATTTCCTTGAAATTTCTGAGTTTTTAGATTACCCCAACCTCAAGACTTTATGTCCCCGTAAAGCTACAACACACACTAGGGAAACAAAAAGGAGGTACTGAGCACGCATATGAGCCTCCCGCTCCCATGTGCTCTCCTAGAGGTTCCTGTGCTGCTAGCGAATGCGCACCAAGGGAATCGATCATCCACGCAGGACCCACTCCTATCGATCATCAATCTACACTAGAACCTCTATGAAGTTCTCCCCTTCATCGATGCCCAGCTCCCCGTGGTCGATGATATGGGATGGGTCATGCACGCATCTCCCCTACTGATAAACGTGGAAGACGTCATGCACCTGGTGCAACTGAGGTGGAAGGGCTGGGCGGTAAGCCACCTCACCTAATCTTCTGAAGAAGAAGGAGTGACTGCAAGAGACTGTATATAGGATGCACCATCTCTATCCACAAAGGACATATGAATGGCATCCAACTGCTCTGTCGCCTCTCCTAGCAGTTGAATGCCTGAACTCTTGCTGAGAGAATCCACTATTACGTTCCCCTTCCCAGGAGTATAGAATATCTCGAAGTCATAGTCCTGGAGGAACTCAAGTCATCACTGCTCTCTCAGGTTCAGGTCTATCTGAGAGAAGATACACCTGAGACTATTGATATTAGAGTAAACCATAAATTGTTCGCTCAACGAACTATGGGTGAGACAAGCCAATTGTAAGTACTCGACTTCACCCTTCTTTGCCTACGTTCTACAAGAGCTGCTAATATTTCTCCTTTGCCGAAAAGGGAAATATGCTCTCATCCCCTGGATGAACCACGTTTTTGTGTAATACAGTCAATCCTGACATGAACAGTACAATCCATGTCATGGATGGCATCGTAAGGCCTCGACGCTACTACCAAGAGATCCAACCGTTACTCTTGCCTCCAAGGGTCGAGTCACACTGTCGGCATCAGTGTGTGGTCACCGGGTCTCCTCCAATAGAAATATTGAATGTGAGGGTCAAGTCATCAGTTTAAACCAAAACCTCTTAGTACACAAAAAGGAAGGAAAGAAAACGTCACAAGGACAAGTGTATTTTATTACCGCAACTCAAAGTACAAAGACACAAAGCAACCACAAACAACGACATTTAAAAATCTAGAAGCATCATGAAAAAAGGCTTCTATGCCTGGAACTAGTCTCGCTCCTGTCTACCTACTTCCGGAGCTCCATGGTCATGTGCTTTAGCTGCCTGAAGCAGTGCTCTCCCCTGTCCACCCATTCCCTGCGGTCGGGGTGGACCTCCTAGTGGTGGTGGTGGCAACACCTCAAAGCATCGTCCACCACCAGATGCACGACCAGCTCCCCTGACACATTCGACTTCGCCCTGCGGACAGTCTTGATCGATCCTCTGCCTCTACCTGGGTGTTCCTTCATCTATCTGCTGATCATCTACACGGAAGGTCACACAGTCATGTGCCATGTGACCAAGCCCGTCGTAGGAGTAACACTATCAGTTCCTGGTATGTCTGGCTCTGTCTCCACCCTGGGTGCTCCGCACTACCGGTCCTGAGTCGTGCGGTTGACCACCTGTAGGTCTGGTCCTCTTGGACCTCTGCGTCATCTGTCTACTGCCAGCTGCAGAAGAGTCTGTTGCATGTTAAATAGTGGTGGGTCCCGCTGATAGAGTTTTCTCAGCAAGGAAACTCTCCACTATGAGGGCTCGCTCCAACACCCCTATCTAAATTGGGATGATGTGAGAAACAATTGAGGCTCTAATCTCTCGCCTGAGCCCCTTCTTGAAGGTCCGAGCCCTGAAGAACGGGTCCCATACCATATCTATAGAGTAGCGCGAGAGGTCTATGAACCTCGCTGAGTACTGTTCCACCGTCATGCTACCCTACTGAAGATGCAGTAGCTCTTTATCTGCACCGTTCGAAGGGTGGCTGGTACAAACTCTGCCCGTAACAGGCTCTCAAAGTCTGCCCATAGAAGTGTCACCACATCGTGCATCTAGAGAATCAGGCTCCACCATCTGCCTGCTACTGCCTGAAGGAGGTTGACAGAAAGGATCACCATGAAGTCTTTTGGTGTCCCTACTAGCCTGAAGACTCTCATCACAGCCTCCAGCCAATCCTCATCCACCTGTGGGTCCGTCTATCCCCAAAACCAGGGTGGCCTCGGGCGCTGGAACTCGTGGAGTGCATCGCCTACTGCTGGGGATGGTGGCATCGGTGTCCCAATGGGTGGTAGTACCGCAGGTGCCTCCGCTGGTGCCTCCACTGGGAGAGGGCCCTGTACTGAGGCCCCGTCGCTCAACGAGCTGTCCGTACGTACAACTCTCGGGGATCTATCTGGTCATCCGCGGGGAGGCATCCTGAAAGAAACAGATGTGACACCGTCAAAGACTATACCTAGTGAGCTGACCTGGTTTGAGGTGATTTAAAAGAAACTTTTGAAAACACACACACAATCAGTGTTTCCATGAACTGAGTCGGAAATCAGAAGTCAAGGTCCTGGTGTATGGATACGTCATCCGCCCAAACCAACACTGGACTCCCTGAACTGAAGACCACACTTAGTACCCTTACCACTATTGCTTCACAGAAAGAAAAATATCAGAGTCTTAAGTTCAGCAGTAGAAACAATGTCCTCAGATACCAATTTGTAACGACCCGTCCCTCGGGGCCCGTATCGTGACTACCCCAAGCCCGCCTTCCATAGGCCATGGGTTGGCGTCTAGCACCAAAGGTATAATTCCCTAACAACTGGGAAGGCATTGAATTTATAAAACATAACACACACAACAAAAGTACCAGCGGAAGAAAACACTAAGTAAATAAGTACAACAAGTTTACTGAAAGTACAAAGGGGCTAGAAAGACAAGCCCAGAAGAAAGGTACAACTACAACTGAAAGAAATTACAACTCAAAGACAAATAGCTGGAAGGTGACTAGCAGCTCCTGGATCGTCCACCACGGATCCTACCTGAAGGGTAGGTACATATGTACTCCTCAGCACTCCACGTATATCGGTCCACTCCGTTTACTTTCACGTTGAGTGTCCACCTCCGGGTACCGTCCATTCCTTGTACACTCTGCCTCAGTCAGCGATGTCTGTTGTCTGCATCCAAACACAATGAGGTGCGGGCATAGCCCCTGCAGGGGTGAGTATAACAATACTAAGTAGGGACCCCGAGACCCTCAAGGTCTCACTAAATCAAACAAGGATAAACCACAAAGAAATATCTCAACATATAAACTTTACTTAGGTATATGCCCATACATATACATAAGTTATCGAGAAACCCATCTCAATCATGAGGAAAACACAAAGGTCATTGACTCAGCTCAAACCAGGATTTTCATTAACGAAACCACAACTGCTGGAGAACTCCTCCTCTGTCGAGTACAGTGGCCCTGTCATGAATCTGAGGTGCTACTCACTAACCTTAGACTGCTGAGGTACTCCTCCTGTTGAGTACCGTAGGTCTGCTACCAAACTGGGCGCTCCTCCACTGTGGGTCTGCCGCCAAACCGGGCGCTACCCCTAATAGCCGTCAGAGGTACTCCTCCTATCGAGTACCATGGATCTGCTAAAAAACTAGACACTCCGACCATCTTGTGTGTGTTGCCAATCTGGGCGCTCCGTCCACTGGGCTAGTCGAATCACTCCGAGTCGAATTGATCAAGCAGTTGTCAGGTCTACAGCTACTAGGTCTCCGCACTCTGTCTGCTCGTCTCTGGGAGGATCCACTCCACGAGCTACTGTTCGATACTCCAATTGTTACTAAGTCTCACATAGAAGTATCACAAAGGACCGCCTCGTCATAGGGGTATCAACTCAATAGACGAAACGTCAATTGGACGCTCGGTCGGTGAGTTATTGGCCTTTTTGTCCCGGGGGCCCCGGTTGGTTTCATGTAAGAACCAACCTGACCGTATCACAAATGTACCCTGAATTTCCATGGGGTATTTTTGAAGGGACCAATTCTCAAAGATATTACCAGTGCCGCTAACGGTTCGTCAAATGGACGTCCAGTGCCAAAGATATGTCCAACGCAAGCAAAGGGTCAAAAGTGGGCCCGGGTCCGGTCTGACCTGGTCGGATCCACTCGACCCAACTTAGTCTAGGTCGACCCAGTCTGGTTCAACCCGGTCAGACTTGCTGGGTCTGACCCGGCCCGAGAGGCCAACGGTAGGCCGCACGGGGCGCAGGCAGGCCACGGGTGGACCGAGAAGTGCGCGGGGTGCGCGGGGCACGGGTAGGCTACGGGTGGACCAGGAAGGGCGCGAGGCGTGCCGAGCAGGCGTCGAGAGGGCACCGGTCAAGCATCCTAGGCACTGGGGGGCGCTGGGTAGGTTCCCGGAGGGCAGCCTAGGCACGGAAGGGCACCGGGCAGGCAACCTGGGTGTCGGGCAGGCACCGAGAGGGCGCCGGATAGGCGCGGGGCACGCCGACAATGCGCGAGGCACGTGAGTAGGGTGCCGGTGAACCGGGTTGGCTGCGGTTTCGACCGGGGCGCGCACCGGGCATTATGCGGGTAGGCTGGTCAGGCGCCTCTCAACTAGCGGCGCGGTTCGTGGAGGTCGCAAGAAGCGCCACATCTATTTTCCGTCTTGGTCATCGTCGCCACATTGCCATGCCGTTGTTACGTCGTCGTCGATCCATGGTTCTGAAACCATAAAGGTTTCGGAGGGGTCGGGCCGTGTTCATGCGGCGCAAACCCTTCACGTTAGAATGATAACAAGCAGCTCAAGAAGTTTATTTTAAAAGAGATTATTAGGTATTAAACAACTTAAAACACACCCTTACCTCTTTAATTTTCGGGCGTTCGTTCGTCGCGGGGGAAGAAGATGTTGTCGCCATATGTCGTACGCTTCCACTTCAAAGCTCATGGGTCGGTCTGTTGAAGACAAAGAGGAAGGAAAAAGGGTTGTCGTTGAGGTCCCGTGTCAGAAGGGGGTTCCGAGGAAGAAGATGAGGAAGTATCGTCGGCGTCTTCGCATTTTCTTTGGAGAAGATAAGTTTCTCGAAGTGTCGGGCGTCGCGATACTTCACCAGTTCTTCGTTTCTTGGTAAAGCCATCTCAAAACCTTTTCCCAAGCTCCCTATATATAGGAGGCATGGAGAGGTATGTAACCATCATGGAATTTATGACGGTTCAATTATTAAGAGCCTTCCTAAATTCCAACGATGCAGTTACTTAATTAAAAAGGGGGTATCAGGCGAATTAAATTGCCTTGGAACAATAAAAAACAAAAAGGGAGGATGGAAAGAAGTTTCCCCCACCTAGGCTCGTCAAAACAAAAGACACGAATAAAATTTATGTTGACACACAAAATTAATTGACAACAATTAATTTTTATGTTGACACATAAAATTAATTGAGAGAAATTAATTTCACATCGACACATAAAATTAATTGAGAGAAATTAATTTCTAGTCAATACATAAAATTAATTGGCATCAAATAATTTTACATCAACACATAAAATTAATTTACAGCAATTAATTTCTCGTCAACACATAAAAGTAATTGAAAGAAATTAATTTTACATTGACACATAAAATTTATTGATGGAGGTTGAGAGGTTTCTTATCCCTCCCCATTAAATGGGGGGTTAAGCCACGAGTGGACCCCACGTCATAACCTCTCATGGGAGGTTATGTTGCTCGGGTGGTCCCCACCCCAATTATCCTACCATGGGAGGTTAGGGTGTGGCGGTCCCACCACCAACTACCAAGTGGAGCTTTTAACCAACTAACCATACACACAACACATGAAAAGTAAAAAACCAACTGCAGTGAACGCAACTGCGGTGAAGGTCTCACTAAGCAATTACAGACACTGTGAGTTCAACAGTGCCCTCAGATTTCAATTCCAAGAATTGGTTTAAAAGATATAAAATCCCAAATGTACGTTTACTGAACATTCCCAAAAAAAAGTTCAAAAAATTATTATCAGTCACCCTCGACTTGCGCCGGTCGAGATTAGGCTCTGCCTAGGTGAAACACACCCCAAAAAACCCAACGATACTCTCATATTTTTAATCTGACTCACCGTTTAGAAGTTAAAAATTTTACAATAAAATAATTGTAACTTAATTATTTTATTTGCGGCCAAAAACTAACTTTTCCTGCTGGCTCGCGCTTGCCAAAGTTAGTATCTTATTAAAAAAATCATGCCCTCACGAGTTCAGCAGTGGTCTCATATTTTTAATCCGTGCTACCATTTGTGAGTTATAAGAATTTAAAAAATAAAATAATTTATTTAATTATTTTATTTATGGTTATGCCATTTTAGGGATTTTTCACAGAAGGCCCGCACCGACTAAACTTAAGTCGCGCCTAGGGTAAACCCGCCATCCTGAGCGCAACATTTCCTTCATATTTATAATCTGAGTAACTGTTTAAGAGTTATTCCATTTTTTCAGGAAAACTGCTCATGAGTGTTAATTTAAGCTTAAAAAAACTTCGACGGATCATTCAGTGCACTCCGGGCCTCGGAATCTGGCACCGTCAGAAACTACAGACTCGTAAAATTACAAAGAATTCAAAAAAAAATTCCTTGAAATTTCCAGGTCTTTACAAATATATCAAAATTTTCAAAGGATATATCATTAAATATTTAAGGAAGTGGATAAATCATAACTTGATCAAATGAGTTTTCATCCATCTATCCAAGTGAAGATTAAAGAGGTAAAAAAGATGTGGAGCTACATAAGAAGGTAATAAATGTTCCTGAGTTCAACCTTGATTTTTATGGAATGATAATGTTTAGGAATATTTTATATGTCCCTTCAATACCAGAATTAAAGAAGGATTAGTTGGATGAGGCTCATAATTCAACATTCTCTATAAATCCAAGATGATTGAAGATTTATAGATATATTAAAGAGTATTTATAGTGGAAAAACATGAACAAAGATATTATTGAGTATGTATCTTAGTAATTGGTATTCTTGTATGTTAAGACTGTGATATATAAGTCTAATGATATTTTAGAAAAATCACCCTTACTAGAATGGAAATGGGAAAACATCACCATTGATTTTATTGTCGGACTCTCCAAAATGTCGAAAGACCATAATACTATATGGGTTATAGTCGATAAACTTACGAAGTCAAAGCAATTCATTTTTTTCATATATGATTTCTTTCTTGATCATATTTCTATAATATACATTAAGGAATTATAATGTTTCATGGATTACCAAATTCTATTATATCTTATTAGGATCTGAGTTTTACCTCAATGTTCTAGTGAAGTTATCAGTAGGATCTAGATAAAATGTTAAGATTTAATACAACATATCATCTTTAGATAACTAGTCAGTATGAGTGAAAAATTCAAACCATAGAGGATATAATTAGTATTTTTTCTCTATAATTTAAATCTAGTTTGGATCAACACCTTCATATATCTGAGTTTCATTATAATAATTTCTTTCACTTGAACATTTAGATGGATCCTTATGAATCCATATTTGGAAAGAAGTGTAAAAATCCAATGTAATGGGATAAATTTAGAGAAAGAAAGCTATTGGGACCTAAGTTAGATGAGGAAATAGAAGAGAATGTTAGAACCATTGAATAACACATCAAGGTAGCTTAGAGTCGATACAAAAGTTATACTGATAATAATTGATAAGATCTAGATTTTGAAGTCGGTGAGAAGGGTTTTCCATGAATTTCTACATGAAAGAAGGTTATGAGATTTGGGAATAAATATAAAGTTGATCCCTAGGTATATTGGCCCCTCCAAGATTCTTGATTGAGTAAAGATGATAACTAATTACTTAGCAATACCATCAAAACCCAATCTAGTTCTTGATGTGTTCTATGTATCTCTCCTGGGGAAGTACATATCTTCTACTTCACATGTGTTGAAATCCAAAGTCATATCACTAGAGAATGATATTTTATATGAAGAAAAACCAGTATAAATATTAGATCATAGAAATAAAGTCGTACATAACAAGACTATTAACTTGGTTAAAGTTGTTTATAGGAATCAGAAATTTGAAGAAGCTACCCAAGAACATAAGGATGTGATGAGGAAAATATATCCCAGTTTTTTTTATCAAATTAATGAAATTTCTAGGGTGATATTTATATTAATGGGGGTATAATTTTTCTCCCTGAGATTTTATAATATATTTCATTTTAAATAATTTTAATTTCTTCGATAGCTTATGGTACATAAAACACAAAGCCTAAATGAACTCTAATATAGTATACATTTATAACCTAGTCATTAAATCAGTGGTATAAAAAAATTCTTTTTAAAAAAATTATTTGAAAAAATGACCTTAATTTTTGAAATTAACAAGTCAAAATTATCATAGAGTGACTTTTTTAGAATTTTCTGAAAATATTAATTTTCTGATGAATATGAAAAAATAATAATTTTTCTTTTATTTTAATTTAATGAATTTAAATATTTAAATATTTTTAAATGGTTTTAAAGTAAAATTAGTAAAATTAAATTTTTATTAATCCAATTTAGTTTCTTAGAATCAATTTTATATAGAATTTGGATATAAAATATTTTTATACTTAAGAAAACATTTTCTTTGGAAACCCACTTTTCCACATGTTTGTGAGATTTATTTTAAATTAAATTATTCCACTTATTTTATTAAAATTAGATAAATTTGATTCCATATTTTCAATTATAATAGTTAATATTATTTAACAAGTTCAACTGAAATTTTTTTTCATAACTAATAGTAAAAAAATTAAAAATATGATACCACATTTAATGTTAAAACAAGTTTATCGTGGGGTTAATCTAAATAGATAATGATTAAACATAAATAAAAAATTTATAATCCTTATTTGAAAGAAATATGCTAACATTATACCATCTATGTTTTTAGAATGGTATATTTTGGATCCTTGTGTCTAAGAAAGTGATAAGTCATTATTTGAAAACTATGAAAAATTATAAGTGTGCCACTTACCTCAATTATAAAAGGGAACCCCATATCCTCTCATATCCAAACATAAAGATACTTTTTTGTTTAGAAAATACCAGTACAAATCCCTTGATTAAATCCATACACATTACATATAGTCCGTAGTTTGATTTGAATACCATCGTAGGAAGGCTTTGGGGATAAACCTAAAAGGTTCTTTGAAGAAGAGGTATATTTCTTAACCATGAGTTTTCATTTTATTTCTTATTACACCTCCTTCAAATATTCTTCAATATCATAAAATAATAACAAATATATCTTCAAAACACTTATATTTTATTAATTCAATGTAATAACCAATATCCATCTCTTTTTCCATCAAATGGGAAATGAAATTCTCAATCATATGTATGTCAGACTACCACCTCGCGAACCGATGTAATTCATTTTACATCACATTATCTCATGGATTGATGTAATGATGTTTTTAATGTATATATATTATATTTATGTCCTAATTTTACTTCTATAATTATATTATCATATGTACCTTCTTATGTCTCAATTTGTTGGAACATGATAACGTCGCTCGTGCGTTCATGTGGACTACCGCCTCCATAATGTTATGCGATTATTTTTTCATTTTTAATTTAAGTATAAGATAATTACTATTAATTTATTGAATATATATGATATATATGATATTATAATTATTCTATAAAGGTGAATTATTTTTTCTCATTCTTTAATTCCATCCACAAAAATGAAAACAGTGTCCATGCGTACATATGACTTACCTTCTCCATGAATGGTGTAATTAATTTTTATATCTATATATTTTATGGATGAATATAAACATACTTCTAATGAATATATATGATATTTATATTATTATTAAAATTATTTATACAATGTAAATATGACAAAATTACAAGTACTAGAACAACCAAACCAAAACATACATGAAAAAATGTAGTAGTTATAATCCAGAATAGAGATTTTAATAAAACATTATTAATGAATGGGTGATAAAAGGTTATAAGTAAATAATATATGGTATGATATATATGAGTATATTTTTTTAGAGATTTATAATAAATATATTTTAATTATACCAAATTTTCTTATATATAGGAAGTAATTCAAAGCTGAGGTATCAACCTCATTATTATTTGGGTTTGTTTATGTTTAAGTCCCCACACAAAACATTATATAATATTTATATATTAAAACCAATATATTTTATTATCCTTTTATTACTTATTTAAATTATAAGTTTTATTTTCATTTTCTTCACTTTGTGTACTCAAGATACCAAAATTATATTTTTAAAGAAAAGTAACCTTGTTTTTCAAATCGTTCACGAATAATTATCCTCCATGTACATATCTTTCTTAAAATATATAAAAGGATATTTTTATAATTATAAAATGGTTTATTAAATAATTTTTTACCCATGTTTTACTTCTTTAAAAATGGTTCAAAATTAATCTTTTTTTTTGTTTTTTGAAAAAGGTATTTTTGACCATTTTAAAAAAGTGCGAAAGGAATGGGTTTTTAAATTAAACAAAATGAATTGAATTAATTGCCACTATGAAAACCAATTTAGATGAATATTAATTTAAAATTTTAAAAGTCTATTCTCAAATTTGTTTCCCATATTATTAGGTAGTTTTTTATATTTTGAATAAGTGATTTCAATGTGAAAATGGATACTTTTCCTCGAGAAATTATCCAATGATGTTTTGAAAATATTTTCATCTATGTAAGAAATCCTTTGTTGAAAATTATAATTTAATGAAGTTATACACTTATGATACCATCCCCAATATTTCACTATATGGTTTATGATAATATATTTTGGGGAAAATATTGAAATTTCATATGTTAGTTCTTCTAATACGAGAAATTATTGATTTATAAGGCATGTTGATTATGTTGTGTTGTTTATTAATATGATGAATGAATTTTAATTATTATGTTAATGGTGGGAAATATAATTAAATATCCTCTAGAAAAATCAGTTGGTATCCTGAGACAAACTAGATTTGTTATTTAGCTGATGCCTTACCCATTTATGTAATATGTCTTATCATGATGCTTCAATGGTAAGTTTCAGATATCTGGCATTATGAATTCTATAATTATGAAATTAGTTATTAATTTACATGTGATTATTTCAATTTTTATGATATCCATGTATAATTTTCTAGATCATTTGATTATTTATATTTTATTCTTATCATATTTTTTTCATATTATTCAGGCCTTATTAGCATTTGCTGTATGCATACCCTTACTGGGCGTATGAGCCCACCCATTTCTTATGATTCCCATCCCAGGATGCCAAAATTTTTATTTTGATTAATATATGGGGATATGATAAATAGAATAATGGTTTTCTCAAATAAAATACTTTGTTTCATTTTATTTTTTTCAAATTTAATTTGGGATTCAAGAAAGTATCTTATTTTCTAAGACTACAAAACTATTCGAATCATTGGGATCCAGTTCCTTGTATCTAGTGAAAATGAAATAAATTAACCATAATATTTAGGATACTAGGGTTAGGTTCTTTATATCATTACCCAATATAAATTTACTGATACATTCGTAGTAAATAGACACTGAAGTTTTATTAAATCTAGTTTATACTTCAAAAATATATTTTCTTCAAAAATATTTTTATTTATTTTTGTGAACAAAAATAACAGTTAATTTTTTAAAATTTAAGAAATTTAATTTTATAAAATTAAAATCATGCTTTAAATCATCATTTTAAAATTATCTTAGTGTAAAATTTCAGGATTTTTCTAAAATGATTAATTTTGTAGTGAATAGTAAAAATTAATGATTTTTCCAAAACTTTCATTTATTCCCATTAAATCATGTAATTAAAAAGTACTATTATATTTTTTTTATTAAAGTTAAATATGAAAAACTTTAGTTATAAAAATATAATTAATTTTATTTGAATCATCAATTTTCATGATTTTGGCATAAGTTTATTTTTTTTCTTTAAAATACAGTTTTTAAATGCATAAGGTCTACCAATTTTAAATAATGAAAAATAAACATTACAAGGAAGTATTTTAATTACATTTATAGATTATATATCTATTTATATGAATTTAAATTCATATAATGATGATTTATAGTCATAGAGTTAATATATGATCATCTGTTGCTTGAAAATGCTTCTTTCTGAAAAGCCGCATTTCATCCCTCTTTGTGGGATTTTTATAAAATAAATTTCTACCACTTTTAGAAATCAAATTTGGTGAAATTAATTTAATATTTTTAATCTTAATAATTAATATTATTTAATAATTAACATTATTTAATATTTTCAACTCAATTATTCTTCATAATAAATAGTAAAAGTAGTAAAAAATCATCATCATGATAAAAGGGTAAATCAGGAAAACTCTGTTAAAAGCTAAGTGAAAAGAGTGACAATTTTGATATTAAATATTAGTATAGGAAGGTATTTATACAATTATCACCTAATTATTTATAATTATTTTTATATTATAATCTTTTACAAGAAAGCGACCTATATAATAATTTAAGAAAAGAAAAAGGACAAAATATCACTCTCTTACTTTAAAATATTTGTCATGTGTTCAAAAAGAAAAAAAATTAAGTTGTGAACGAATTATATAGTATTTTTAGAATAATGAAATTAGTTTCATGATTGTAATTTGTTTAATTTTTTATTAATTATATAATTACTTTATAATCTTATGCAACACATACATAAAATATTTTCTATGAATAGAAAAATAATAAAAATAAATTTAAAAATATTTAAAGCAATGTGAGTTAAATAAATTATTTAATTCCATGAATTTTTCAAATATATATAAGATGTTAAATAGGTTTTAATGGAATATATTTTAATTCCTTTACTGACACGTTTCATTCAAAGTCGAATTAAATGAATAGTTCAAAAAATGTCATTAATGTTATATTATAATAAATAATATTTTATTAAATGAGTTAAAATTTTAAAAAACCCTATATTCATCAAATTATTTGGTATATGTTTATAAATATCAAATAAAGACCATTAAATGTCAAATTATCCCTTTTTAATTACAATATTGATTCCTAAATAGTAAAATCTTCGTTACAATAATAATTTTCAAAAAGGGTTTACACTGGTTAAAAAAAGAGGGTTGAAAACATCACTTAATCTTGTCAAATTTTATTTTATGAGATTATTATGAATAATCCCCCTCATATTATAAAATATTAACATTTTTTATCCATTTTAATATGAACATTAATTTTTATTAATTTAATCCTTTAGGAAATTCCAAGAGTGCCCCTCTCATATCTTATAAAATGGAACCACATCTTCATTTTATTCACACTTCAATGTCAATTTGGTTCATCTAATACATACCCAAATAACTTCCTTAAATCCATAACCATGTTATAGAGGCCTTTTTTAACCTTAAATCCATCCTAGTAAATCTTTTGGTGTAAACCTTAAGAAGGTGTATAAAGATGAGGTATAGTTCCTAACCAATAGTTTATTTATTTATTATTATACCACATTAAAACAATATTAAAACATTATTAAATGAAAAACTAATTATTTTCCATATAATAATATGTTTTTATGTTGTTGAAATGGCCTATTTTCATTTTCTCTTCTGTGAAATGGGGAAAAACTATCGTTTGTGTGTACGGTGGACTACCGCCTCATGAACCTATGTAATTTGTTTCCATCAACTCCTTGTATGTATGTATGTAATTATTTATTTATTATATATATAAAATATTAATTAAATATTTAACATTTTTAGGAATTAAGATATTAGATATTTTCTAAACTTTTCATTCATTGAAAAATGATAACGTTGTTCATGCGTACATGGGGACTACCGCCTCCATAGAGTGATGTGATTTGTTTTTCCTCACCAAATCACATGGATGATATATATATATAATTATATTTAGTTAAAATATATTTTATTTATGATATTATTATCAATATATAATTATAAAATAATACTTACCTTATTTCTATAATGATTTTCGAAAATTGGAAATGCTACTCATGCATACGTACGACCTATCGTCTCCATGATTACAATGTAATTCATTTTTTATAACCATATCTCAAGATTGGTATTAAAATTATAATTTTTATATAAAAATGATAATTATGTCATGATTATTATTATGGAGATGATTTAACAATGACATATTTTACCAAAGTTAAACTACCAAAGTCATTTCGGACATATGTACCGAATGTCATCAAAACATCTAACATGAATATTATTGATTATAATATGGAAATAAAAGTAATAATAATCAATAAAAAGTTTCCTAATCAAGTAAATAATTAACATATTTTTTAAGAAGATAAAGAATTTATGTGATGATTCAGAATCAATGTAAGGAATACTTTACCTTTAAAACCTCTTTTTAATTATTTTAATAATAATTTTAAAAAATTTCTCTTCCATTCCTATATTTTTAAGTTTATATTATATATATATATATTAATTATAAAATAAATATTATACCTCGTTTTAATTTATTTAAAAGGGTTTTAAAAGGAATATTTTTATGGGTTTTATATGAAATGTTTTGAAAAAAATAGAGAATCAATGTTCTACTTTGTCATATATGATGTAAATAGATTTTTACATTTCCAAAACCATTATATTATTTTTAGATTAATTTATAAGATTAAATATTTTCTTAAAATAAATTCTCTACCTCCATTTGTTTTTATAATTTTATTTTTTAAATGTTGTGTTTTAAAGGAAAGGGAAATATCAAGATCTAGAAATACTTCATTAGGAGTGTAAATAAGTTTTTTAGCATGATCTTGTATGTTATGAATATGTTATGGTTCCTGGGAATTGTTTATGATGATGGGTAGTTATTTTATAAACTATGTATAAGTGGTTCTATGATAACCCTATAATTCTTTGAGTAATATTTATATCTGAAGTTGATCGTGAAGGATATTCCATTTGTAATCATGTAGGCTATTCCATTAGTAACCGTGAAGGTTATTCCAGTTGTAACCATGAAGGTTATTCCATGTGTAACCATGAAGGTCATTCTATTTTTTAGCGTGATATGAAAATTATTCCTTAAGTTACCTATATTATATATCTTGGCTTGATATAGGTCTTTATAAAAATATTAGGACTTCAAAATGTTAAACAACGATCTTATTTTTAAAAATAAAAGTATAAGATGCTGTTAAGGGTGAAAAGTACAAATTTTTGAAAAGGTTTTGATGATTTTTTTCAGGATTTATAAGAAAACTTAATGATTTTTATTTTTAGTTTAAGACTTATTATGAAATATTCTATGAAAATATTTTATATAGAATATAATTTCCTGGGTAAAAAATTGATTATTTTGAACACAAAGTTACTTTTTAATAAGGGATTTTATTATTAGTATTCTTGAACTAAAATGTTTCCTTATTTATTTTTATGTCCCTTAATAATATTTTTATGATCATACAACATTTTAAAATATTTTTCCTATAAATTAAGGATAATTTGGGATAAGTATGAGGTGAAGAAGAAAATTTCTAAGATGTGTCATGAAAACCAAAATTGTTATTTCCTAAAAATGTTCTTTTATGAAAAAAGGAAACAAGTAGAAGTGTACACTTTGTGATTTAATATTTATTTATGTAAGGGTAATGAACTAATACTCCAGGACTCTAAACCTAAGAGATAATTTCAAATGAAAGAAAGTGAATTCTTGTCTAAAGAAACTAGAATATATATTGATTAAGGCCATGTATTTATACTGATTCCCAACCACACCAACTCCTTTTTATCCTATTGAAAATCAAGACCAAGTGAAAATAAAGGTTAGGAAATTCTGAGGCTTTGATACCATTTTTTAAAATCCTAACCCAAACCACTAGGTCTGATCCAGAGTTCCATATGACCTCATGCACACCTACCCATATATAATAGGATACCTATTAGTAGTAATGTACTAAGTTCATTATTGGTGAGACTATACACTCAATATAATTTCATATCTGAAATAATAAAAAAATTATATAATAAATAATCATATTATATGTGGAAATTGAAAGAAAAAATATATGATATATTAACTTAAACAAAAAAAGGATCCATGGTATAGTTAATGATAGAAAAAATGGTACCATTAGATCTCCTACTCTATCTCAATCCAGGAATGACCACATCATCCTACTCCAACAACTCAAATTTACACCATAGAACCATTTAACTTTTCAAGATCACAAGCCATGAAATTTATAGGTGCACTAAAATGATCAAGTATGGTGTGTACAAGACTTAACAGGACACCACAAAAGACCCTTAGTGTATGTTCATTAAATAAGAAAGTGCATTCTATGAAGTAAACAGAGTATAGATATAAAAAAATAATATATCACACATGTAGAAAACATATATCAGGTCTTTGGTGACCAATTTTACATACGTCAACACCATGATAGAAGAAACAAACCTATTTCAACACTAGGTCAATAGAAACATTAATAATGATCATGATACATCCTACTTGGTAGATATCTCCAAGCATGCAATTGATTCTATCTGTTGGTCTATCCCAAGTACATGCCTACCCGAAGTCTAGCACATACCTTTTGAGTGGATAGACCCATGCATCTGAAACATCCCACCAACTGGGATACCCCAAGTACATTCCAACCAAAGTATGAAATGTACCTCTTGAATAGATATCCCAATGCATGTGACAAATCTTGTAACTAGAATAGTCCAATTACATATCATCCAAAGTTTGGAACATCTCTCTTGGAGGATACTAAGATTATTCCCAACCTGAATGCTCAGTTTCACAAGACATAAGAATGGGATATACGATACATGATTCATATATCAAATCAAACATCATGTCAAAATAACAAGTATCATAATCACCAGAATCCATATGCAAGAAACAAAATCAATGGCCAAAGGCTACACACATAAACCAAAAAACATGCTAATAACCCAAAATAAAATATGGTCTGAAGTCAAGGGATTCCTGCCGTAGGTACTATGATGATTGATGAAAAGGGTTGTAATATGAGTTCAATTAAACCTCCAAATCCTAGAAAAACTTATGATTCTATATGCTATATAATTATAATCAAATTCGATATTTTAAAAAGAGATAAAATGTTTAAATTATATTTGGATAAAATAAATCATTTCCTTCAAAATAAAACTTACAGTTTAATTTCATATCATCAAAATAAACCCAAATGCATTTATTTCATGTCAATTTGATCACATATTGAAGAGGTAAGTTTGAAGATAAAATTAAAGAATAATAGAGAGATGGAGGGAAAGAGAGAGATTCATGAGAGGGGGGGGGGAGAGATTCATGAGGGATGGAATTGAATTCTCCTAGAGAGAGGCACACCAACCTTCAATGTACAATATATATTTTTTATTTAATTCAATATTGTTTTTAATTCATTATTGTTTTAATTTTTCAATTCCTCTATACATTATGCATACACCCAATATCTCTTCCCTACTACCCCATGTAGCGACCCCATAGCCCCACCATCGCTTAATGTATTTATTTATTTTTTTATTCCCCTTAAATCCATTTAACTATTCATTAAATATATCTTAAATCCACACACACACACAGATATATATATATATATATATACATTACATTCACACAAAATCACACAAACATAAACAAATATACACCGACACATACACTCACACACACATATATAAAAAAATATATATTTAACACACACACACACACATATATATATATAGATATATATGTGTATATACATATACACACCTGAAAAGGTAAACACACACACACAGATATATATATATATATATATCCCATATACATACACACTGATATTATTTTCTTAGTTTAATAATAATAATAATAATAATATTTTTTATTATTATAAAATATCTCCCATTATTACCACCATCAACCATTTGATGAAAACTTTCATCAAATTAGAATAATAATAATTAAATTTTTATTAATCACACAATTTCATTTATCTAGCACAAGAAACAATATTACCATTATTACTTTGACCACAAAAAATAGTTACGCAACCAATATTTACACTGTAACTCAATTATTAATTACACATGCATATTTTTATTTTTTTCTTCATCACATACAATAATAGTATTAAAATTATTATTATTATTTATATGTTCCAAACCAAAAATTCATATACCGATTAATTTTATTAGTTTTTAAAAATAAAAATAATTTTACAAATGTCTTTACAATCATATATTGTTCATTTTAGTAAATCTCTTAAAATAAGAAATAAAAACTAACCACATGGCCAGTTACAATGATCATCTTAGAAATTTAAGTTTGTGGGTTGGTGGTTTGATAATAATTGCTAGATTCGTTAATGGTTCCCATAATTCTTTCAGAGTAAAAAAATGTTTATGGGGTAGATATTATAAAAAGAAAGAAAAATTTTAATTTTAATTAATCAATAAATCAATCAATAATTATTTAATTAAAATAATTTTTAATTAATGGTTTAAAATAATTATTAATTATATAAATAGTGTACAAATTAATTATTTAATTTCTTTTTTTAGTTTTTTTATTTTTCATTCCTCCCCTCTAATACACCTTTTATTTTCTGTACCCAAATAGTTCTTTATCCTATTGTGTGTGTACCCCCCTCTTATATACCTTAATCGTTATTGTCACCAAGGCCCCACTCCAATTATTCTCTCTCCTAGGTGAAGATCTAGTAAGGTAAAATTATTTTAATTATTTTTTACTCTTCCTTCCATCCCTCTAAATTTGGGAAATGGTAGTGATGGTTTGGTTCTATCACATAAGTCTATAATTTTTTTTTATGTTTTTATAACAACAGGGTTTTCTAGTCATTTTTATTCAATGATGGGTTCCATATTATTTAATGGGGTTATAAATTAAATATTTTTAAATATAAAAAGGAATGAGGACTCAATCATTCATATTGATTTATATATATTTAATTTTATATGGGGTTTTAAAAATATGAATTTTTGGTATTTTTTCGAGATTCTATTTTTTTACATAAAATATTTTGCCTATTTTTTGAGGAATTAATTACTTTGGGTAATTTATATTTTTATACATAATGAATAATGGATTTTATGGAATTATTGAGTTGAATTATATTTTGGGGAATGGGTATGGATATTTAAATATATTATTAGAATAGAATTAATTATATTTGACCATACATGTTCAATAAAATGTATATGAGTGGATTTATGTATACATTTTGACTAAATTTTATGCACATTGTTATTTTGAAATGATATCTTGGATTTTGTTTCCCTAAAGGAGAAATCTAGACGGGGTTGAAATTTAATTCCTTATTAAGAAGAATTTTTTTAAAAACAACAATTTTAAGTACCTTTAATTATAATCACATTAACTAAAAAAATGATTTTTATTTTATTTGATATTATAAAAAATATTTCTCAAAGAAATAATTAAAACCCAATTGGATTTATCTATAGTGATATGAGGTGTGGTTCACAATCTTGGTAGAGATGAGTGGAGAATGGTAGTTGACTGATCACTACGCCAATGGGAGGTTTAGTGTTGCTGGTGGGCCAGATGGGTATTAATGACTAGATCAATGGGAGATACCTATGACCAATTGCAGTCTAGTGATTTTTCTGATAACATGATGGTGGGACAGGAGATCGGGGGAACACACGAGGGAGGATCCATGATAGTAGGCATCTATGGACTAATTGATCATGGAGCAAAAATCCAGGTTGGTGCATGGGGTGGACCTATGGGATTTCCCTTCAGGTCATGTTGTCATGGGATTTCATTTCCACCTATATTAGGGAATATTTAATGTTATCAAAATTCCTATAAAAAAGAGATGAGTTTTTTAATTTAATAAATTAGTGGGGGGGTCCCCTACTTTTTAAAAAAATTGAATTTTAAATCGGTATTTTCAGTTCCAAATCAGTCCCAAATAATATAAAAAATAAAAAGATATTTCTATGTCTATAATGACATAATTTATCCTACTTGAATTATACCAAAAAAGAGGGAACAATGTCACCTCAGGAACACCTCCTTTTATACTTGGGGATGCCGATTAGCAATGAGTGTATGAAGTATTTTTCGGTAGACTTTTTTCTTTATGTATAACTCATAATGATCAAGCACAATTTTATTGAAATTTCTACATGACTCATCTATATGATAAAAATATGAAAACTGATAAGTAAAAAATAGGGATCCAAGAGAGTGTCCCTCATTTTAGAATATATAAGTAAATAGTTTACATGATGTAAAAATATAAAAAAGAGGAACAACAACATCAATATGCAAAGAAGGAATCAACACAAATACATAATAACTAGCTGATATACATGATTCACAACTACAAAGTAAATACAGTAGAATAGAATTTGAACTAACTCAATCGATTAACTATCACTAAATCGTAGAACTTAAAAATAATCTCTTATTGATCCAAATGAGTCAATCTACAAGAAGATACTTATACCTGAAATAAAACATATGTTATACCAATGTAAAACTAAAACCTGTTCATTGTATATATGTAGGTTTTGATCCTAATGAACCAATTGGAATATCCACTCACCTTGAAACCTTAATTACCAGTATTGAAGTGGATGTGTATGAAATTCCATGGTGAGTGAAAATCAACCCACTATAAATCACAACCCATGCATGCTCATACAAGTTTTATGTGTGTTCCATCATATCAATAAGGAACACACTGCCTATAACGACACTAGAGATAACCATATCAGCCTAGGTCCCAACTTCTAATAATAAATTAATCATATTCACTAATGACCCAATGTGATATACAGCATATGAACTCTTACCTAATTAGATGAAATCACAAGGGTGTTCAATCTCATGTCTAAAAATAATCCCACTCAGAGTCTCACTTGATCCATCAATCATTTCACTTCCCTATAATAATCAATACTCAAAATATCTTGATAGATAATTATAATATTAATAAAATCATCAAAAAGCTGTTAAAGAGGCCCCAACCATCAATAAAAACTGTAAAATTATAACAAAAAAGGAAAATGTAGTTAAAGAGGGTTTAAAGAATAACATAAAACATGAAAAAAAACTAAATTATAAAATAAATGGGTAAATAAATAATGAGAACCAATTGTATAAACTAAAAATGTGATTGATCAGGTCCTACCATATATCATCTCATTGATCCTTAATGAATCAATCACAAAACTACCCATAATGAATATCCATATCTATCCCATATATCAAATTCTTATAGAGGATATCTCACACTATATGGACATAAACATCTATGACCACAAAATGATTCATCAAATCCTATATCAATATAATTACCATAAATATGCATTTTCCATGTTATTGGTCTTACCCTGATGAAGCATGATATTAGTAAAACTACTCTAAGCTAGGTATTATCACATCTATCTATTATATAACCCTTATCTCCTAAAGCTAAATCTAGTGTTGAACTGTATCCAGTCACCCATGGGGTAGATCACTATTAGGATAAGTCTCACCATCAACTGGGCATATTATTAGCATATGAAACCTCACATGTAAAATAGTAATACTCTAATGATCTAAAAAAACACTAATATCATCCTATACCCCACCTTGTATTCTGATCATATCCTAAACAAGAGGTCTATCACATAAGTACCACTACCTCATAGGATATAAGACCAATCACCCTATCAAATACTATCCTAATCCAGCATCATTAAGGAGGAACCAACCCTCACCATTTAAATAATATAAAAAAGGTATCCATATCACCTCCAAATACCACATTTAAATCCAAATTGAGGATTATTAAAATACAAGGTTTAATTCTTCTCAACTATCCATAGTTGTTAGTTAGAACATCATAGGGACTATCTATATACATAACCATTGAGGTTAATCAATAAGGAAATCATACAAGAACTAAGGAGGAAATAAACTCATTAATAATATCAAACACAAACCATAATATGATGGTGTAAAATAATACCCTTAAATTATTCAAAATAATGGTATACCATACCATCCCAAGTTTAATTTATGATCAGATCACAAACCATGTATGACCACCTAAAAAAATTCTCATTAAACCACATTAATTAATCAAAAAAGACATGGAAATAAAATATACATAGACTCATCTCATCAACAAGAGTTCATATCAAGGATCATATGTATATACATCAAAAGGAAACTTGACAAGTATCAAAATACCAACTAAAAAACCCATCCTAAAGAAGATTTCTTATATATGGTTCTTATTCTATCATGTATTATCTTGCAAAAAGATATAAAAACAAAGAAACTGCAAACCAATAATCTCACATATGCATAAAATATTTATAAAATAATGCACATACCTCTTGATGTTAAATAATACAAATCCAAAATTAATCCAAGATCTCTTGGAATTTATCAAAATACAATTCAACCAATCTTTGAAAAATGTTCAATAGTAAATCCCATACCCACATTATAGGAACACGGTCCTTATCCTAAAACTATTAAAAATCCTCTATAAAAAATACCCCTTTACCCTATTAAAAAATGGGATAATGGGATACCAGAATCTTGGTGGCTGTAACTAAACTCATGGTGAGGCCACTAGGTCCTGGTGAGGCCACTAGTTTCCTAGTGGAGTGCCCCTAGGATTTTGGTGGCATGGTTAATAGGACACCACCTACCTATCCCACCATACATTTATTGGACTATTCCCATGAGCCCAATGGGGAATTTATACCACCCACCACTATCCAACACCCCCACTCACAATGATTCCCCTTCACCATTCCATCCCATGGTTGATTATACGCCCAAAACAATACTTCAAACTTCTAAAACTCTTCTAAATCATTCTCCCTTTGATTAATTTTCCAAAATTAAATTCCAAATAGCCACCAAATCAAAAAATAACACAAAACCCAATTAATTCACTAACTTATAAATAAATTTATTCTTGAAAACTACCCATGATAATACTTTTCATCCCTGAGAGTCCTTTATAACCATTTATTATTAAATAATAGCCTATATCAGTCATCAATTCATCACTAATTATCTATGTTCTATCTGAAACTATCATCACAATCCTAGTACATGACACTTCCAATATAGTGTATTATTCAATTAAATAATTTCCTTCTAATCACTAATACCTTCTGTAAATCCTAAAATTTATCCATTATCTCACCAGTTTCATTTTAATTTTTTTATTCATCAATTCTCTCATAACATAAATATTATTACAAGATTATATGGCTTGTTTTCATTATCAAAACGTCAAGATGGTACATGAATGCACTTTCAAAACTCAAAAAACCAATAATAAACTCATATCAGGAATTAAAGAGAATTACACCATAATAAATAACTAAAAAATATTGATTACATCTAATAGAACCCACCAACTATAGGATTCAACTACTAAATCACAATACAATAAGTCTAAACCATGAAACCATCAATTTTTCACATCTGACTATTTAAGCCTGAACCAAAAAACCATCAATCAAGCCTAAATATATAAAAACATATAATCAATAATTAAAAACCTACCAAAATATAAAATTCAAAATAATTATGACACTCTTTGTCCAAATATCAAAACCCAGTATACCCAGTTACACACTCACCAACAACTTGTTTTTAAAACCAAAAAATAATTTATATACACAAAAACTCATGGTTTTTGTCACAAAATTTACTTGAAATCCAATGGGTTTTTGTCGAAATAAAATTAAAAAACACCATCCGTATTAGTAATTTTATAAAAAACCACATCTTGAACACATTAATCCACTACTCCAATTTTCTTTTCAAAATCAATTAATTATCATAATATTAATACCCAAAACCATTTCCTTATGGTGCTCGAACGGACATAAATAATCAATCACATTAGTAATAAAACTCTTATCCATATTAATCTAATAGTATTTTATAATCTATTTATATAAATATCCATTAGATTATATGATTATTTAATTTATAAAGGATCCATGAAAGGTAGCATATCAAACAAAACCACCCATAGGTGTGTGCATAATGCCCTAAGCATGCTTCTAATATTATACATGAATAATAAAAATAGATCTTGAAGAATACTTATATGATATTTCCATTCCTCATCATCTTATAATTTTCCATCTAAGGCCTCACAGAACTAGGAGTACCTAATTCATAACATTGGATATCCCATGGAAACTTAGGTTTGAACCGATGTCATGGTTGTCGGGAATAGTCATTTTCTACCTCTATCATTATGAAAGGCTACCTCCAACATCACATAATTATATCCCCACCCCTAAATAACCATTTCGAAATCAAAAAAGTCTCTAATAACACTTTCTAATGGTCGGTATTGGCCTACCCAAATAGTTCCCAAACCGTTGTTTCCATGTGACCTCAAACATGGCTCCCCATATACTATAGGTTTCTGACTAGTATAGTGGGGATAAAGCAGTCATTGGGAGATTATGACCTCAAGTATAATGTATATAGGAAAATTTCAAGTCTACAATTTTTTTACCCAACTAATCTATATAAAATACATATCAAAACCTTGGAAACAAATAAAAAGAGTTCAGTGGGAACCCCATAGTACATAATATAAAATTAAATAGTCTATATGATGTAGAAATATACAAAATGAAATAACATCATGGATATACATAAGTGGAATAAAAATATGAATATAATACTTGGATGATACATTTATAGTAGAACTGTAATGTAAATATAATAAAATGGTCTCCAACCCAACTCACAGTACTTGTTAATTCTAAATCCTTAGTCTTTGATTTAGTCTCATCTCGACCCACATGATTCCAAAAAAAATATAATACATATACCCGAAATAAAATATAAGGTCTACCCATATAAATCAAAAACCATTCTATGTATGTAAGTAGGGGACATTCCAATGTTCTAGTAGGATACCCTAACTCACCATGATACGTTTATTGGTAGTAGTCAAGTGTATGCACACAGAAGAATATAGTGAGGGAAACTCATCCCACCTAAAAACATAACCCATTAATGATCATACAATCCATAACTATATGCCATCATTCCATAATAAACAGAAACCTAGTAAATTCACACTATAGCTACCCAAATTAGGTAAGATCCCACCCACATATAATTGATGACTCTTGTAACCTCATGACCCACTATGGTATACAATATATTCAATCTCATATCATTATATATAATCCTAATGATGTATAAGATCAAAACCATAAATACTCTTACTTAGAGTCTCATTTTACCCATCAATCATCTCTATGTTCATCAATTAACAAACTTAAAGCATCTTTAGAAATAATAATAGTATACAAAAAATCAAAAAAATGAATTCAAAAACGGGAAAATCTTTAATAACAACTATCAAATGACAAAAATAATTAAAGGGGGATGTCAAAAATTTCCCAAAAAATCAAATTAAATGTGTATAAAAATGTCATGATAAAAAAGGGTAAAAAAAGTATAGGTCTTAACTACATGAAATGAAAATTTTGGAACAAACACCCTACCCCATATCTTCTCACTAATCCCCACTAAATTAATCATGAGATACCACATTAAATAATAGTATATATATCACTTATATAAAATTATTATAAGGAATGAATTACACTTCATGGAAGTATAACCCTATAAATTCATACATACCCATTAGATCCCATATCAATAACATCATTGTAGAAAAGTGTGTTTTATATCCATGGCCTTTCCATGATGAAGCATGATATTATGAAAACCTCTGCTAAGGTAGATAATTTCTCATCCATCCATCATATTAACCTCCCGTAATTGAGAAAAATCTAGAGTTTCACTATGTCCAATCACCCATAAGGAATAACAGTACTAGGAGATGCATCCTAATTAAATGGATGTATCATTACCATACACAACCTCACACATGACATTATCAAGCTGTAATGAGCAAAAAAGCAACATAGAGGACATTATAGATCACTTCACATAGGGTTTGTTCCCTAAAAAAGATGAATGAAATGATAATAACACTACCACATTGACTATAATCTTAGTTCCTTCATCTCATTCTATCCTAATCCAATATCACTAAGAAGGAACCAACCCTCCTCCTATAAATAAAAAATGGAGGTATCTTACTCACATCCTAATCCCACTTCTGAATCCAGAATGAGGATTATCACATTATAGGGACTATTTCCACTAAACTAATCATATCCTTTAATTAGAACATCACATGGACTATATCTAGTGTCAACCACTAAGGTACATAAAGAATAAACTTATATAATAACTAAGGAGGAAAAAATCATCTAAAATATCAAACACTACATAATAGCTAAGGGGGAACAGTCACACCTGTCACTTAGTCAAAATCAAGGTATCTCATACCATCCAAAGGCTAATCTAGGATGATATAAAAAGAAAAATGTGATCACCCATTAAAAGTATCATTTAAATTCATGAATAAATCCAAATAGTTAGGGTAATAAATGAATCTAGGGGTCAAATAATTCTCAATAGGGAATCTCAAGGTTTCCATGGACCTTCACTAAAAGGAAGCTAATTAATATCAATATTCTAACTAACCAAATCATCACCCATGGGAAGGTATAATATATGATTCATATTTTATCATGCGTCAACATGAAATATGTAGTGATAATATGTAAAACACAAACCCAAAAGTTCAAAAAAGAATAAAATATGTAGAAAATAGGGAATATCCCTTATGAGGTCAAATGAACCAAATCCCTTAGAAAACCAATATATCTTTGGTTTCATAAAAATATTATTTATCCCATATTAGAGAATTATTATAAAGGTCATCACACACCCATTTTATATGAACACATGACTTAGTGATAAATTTAATAAAATCCTCCCAAGAATACTCACCAAATTATCCATTTTTCTTTCCCTTAAAAATTAAGTAAAAACCTCATTATAAAACCAATACTTTTTCAGAAAATAGACTTAAAAATACATATTTTAAATCAATCAATTCACTTATAAGATCCCTTTAAAATATAGTTCAAACCAACACCTTTAAATATAATTTAAAGGAAATGCAATTTTCATTGAAAATAAAATTTTTACTAAAAGGATTTTTAAAATAACAGTTTAAATAAATGAGGCTTCATACATTAAAAAATTTGCAACACTGCCAAAGAATACATAAAATAGGTCACTATAACTTATTAAATGAAGGCCCCACCAAAAAATAATTTATAAATATATAAATCCTTAAAGTATTATTAGGCCGATGCAAGAACATCCCATTTATAGGATGGTACAACAAAATTTCATGAAATATAAAAATGAAAATAATAATAGTAATAAAAAACATAAAACAATCTAAAATATAAAGATAATAAATACACAAAGGAAACCTACCTCGATTACGATTCCAATTTAATTTAGTTCAAGATCATGTCGACCACCATCTCACCCACTAAAATCTATTTATTCAATAATTAGTGATAAAACTGAATCCATTAATCTAATATCAAATCCTGATAATGTAATAACTGGTTCCAAAAACATTTGGTTTCTCTACAACCCTAAAACTATAAGAAAAAGAGAATTGTATACTCCTAACACAAAAATTTTTCCTACAAAAATTAAAACACTGAATTTATAATTCCAATAAAATTATAAATTTAATAAAAAATCACCAAAATATCTATAAATCATCACTAGAAAACTTATCAGAATTCAAATGATGAAATATGATAAGAATACCTGCTTCCCAAACCTCCTCTACACATCACACATGAAAACCCCATCAAAAAATGTGAATCCACTATTCTTTGGTAGAATCATTATCAAAAGCCCTATGTTTCCAAACTAAAATTAGTGTAGAATTAGAAAGAAGAGGAAGAGAAGAGAAAAATAAAGAAAATAACATCATGTGGCATGATGTAAAATCCCCCAATCATATAAATTAAGAGGCAAACTAGGAGACGGATAGAATGGAATCAAGGGTAAACTCCCTTTTTTATGGTCATCCATGGAGGAAAAATCCCTAGGGGGGTTAAACATGCCTAAAATTACTCCCTCCACCTTTTTGAAAAAAAGAGAAGGGATAATTGACAATTTTGTAATGCCACCAAAGTCCTAATGGAATAGGATTTGGTACGTGCCCACTACCTTGAACATCAGGCTTAAAGTAGATTTTTGTTGGGAGTCTGGTGGGGTATTGATGCCACACACTATGCTTCTATGATCCCACTCAGAACAATATCCTTTCCACTGGATTTCCCAAATGAAAAGCTACTTTTAAAAAATAATTTAAATTTCATAAAACCACTACAAATTCATCCATTTGAATTTTTTTCCTTAAAATTTAAATTCCACTCAACCATTAAATCAATAATAATCCACAAATTTATTCAATAACACATGAAGTCATGGGTAATTATAAAGATAATAAGTATTAAAAAGTTATTATACTGAAAAATATTTTGTATACACTAATAGAATTTCAGTCATTTACGACATATCATTTTTGACGAGAAAAAGACCCATCACAAATTGTGCATTTCCTGTTAATAACTGTGATGGTTTATAAATTCCATTTGAACTAGTAATTTATTTTGACAGAATTAAAAATCTGTTGCAAATAGTTTTAGTGACATTTCCCTCCACCTAGAACAAAAAGTAAATGTGACACGCATTTGTGACAGATAACAATATCCATCGTAAATGACCCTGGTCCCTGGATTATTTGTGACAGAAATTACTGTCCATCACAAACAATTTTAATGATTTTTTTTACGACCAAATTAATTCCATTGAAAATAGATCATTGCAAAAATCCCTGGCGTTTTAACAGCATCACATCCCTCTATTCTTACTCCTCTCATTTATCCTCCCTCTCTCATTGTGCGTAACAAACCCCACTCAACCACCTAATTTTTCCCCTCTCTATACGGCTTGATTCTTCCCAATTTTTTGATGATTTTAGATTAGATATTCAAGGTATGGACTCTGATTATGTTTTTCATCATTTTTTTTTTGCGTATTTTGGTTCAACGTTAAATAAACTAGTTTGGCCCCAAGTTTTATAAATTTATTTGATTTTCATGATTTATTGGATATTTAGTATAGACACAATTGTATTAATCTCTATTTTGATTTTAATATAGTTCATTTTTTTGTGTATTTTGGTTCAATGCTAAATATACTTGTTTGGTCAAACCCTGTGTTTAGAAATTTATTTTATTTTCCTTCTTTATTTGATATTTAGAATTGAAGTAATTGTACTAATATCTATTTTGATTATAATATAGTTAGTATGATTTATTTTAATTTATTTTAAGAAATTATACTAATTTTTTAATTTTTATATTTATATGTGTTTTGTATTTATATTTGTACATATATATAAGTATGTTTATGTACCATGTTAATTTTGATATATGTTTGTGTGAATATTTATATATTAAAATGTGTTTATTTAATTTTGATATTTGTATGTGTTTATATATATATAAATGATTTTAAAAATATGTTTATGGTTTTTGATATATATATATATATATGTATGTATATATGTATATATAAATATGATATGTATATCTTTTAAAAAACGTGCCAAAATATATATGATATAATTATATTAATTAATAAATCTCTAAATATAAAAACATGTAAATAATAAATTTTTATTAATTAAATTTTTTATTATAAATATATGTAAACAATACATTCTACGTATACATCTATAATCATTTTAAAAAACCTTTAATTTTTTTAATATATATATTTTTTTATGAAAAATTATGTAATTTTTTTAATATATATATGAATAAAAACATGTATGTATATTTAAATGTGAATATATATATATATATAAGTTTTATAAAAATATGTAATGTTTATGGTATCTATATATATACAGACAGACGTATATAAATGTATGAAAAATTGAGTAAGATTTTTATTATATATATACATTAATGTATATTAACATGGGAATATAAATATATGTATGTATGTATTTATATATATAAGTTGTAAAAAATGTATGTAAATTATTTGATATATAAATATATATAAATATGAAATATTTGTGTATGTTTATATCTATGTATATATAAATTTAAAATGTATATTTGTTTAAGGAAAATTTTTAGAATTTTTTTTGGGTATATTAATATTAATTTAAAAATATTTTAATATAGATATATATAAATAATTATTTACAGAATATTAATAATAAGTAATAAATAATAGTATCAATTAAAAATTATTACTAATAATTTGAAAAATTGATGAAATATATGAAATTTTGGGTGTGTGTGCGTGTATATATGTATATAAATTTGATATGTTAATTTCTTTAAAAAACGTGTAAAAATTAATTTGATGTAAATTTATTTGATTATGTGTTATATATATATATATATAATGTATGAAATGAATTGAAATGAGTGTTTTTTTAGAATGATGAGAAAATTAATTTGAAGAAAATATTTTTACTAATCATTTTTTATAGAAAATTTTTATATTAAAAAATGGTTTAATGAACAAAATAAATATTTATAATATGTAATATTTATTAAAAAACTAGTTAATAATAATTAGGTTAATTTTTAGTCATATTTGTTTTAAAAATATAACATTAATAAGACTTGTTAATTGTTTTTAAAATATTAATTATTAATAATATAATATTAATTTGAATAATTTATAATATTTATCAATCAATGATTCATTATTATTAATAAAATTTTAATATTATTGATGATTAGAAAATCATAATAATAATTTGTAAAAATATATATAATATAAAAAAAATATAAATAAATAAAAAATTACATTAATAATAATCATTACAAAATTTATAGTAACTAAAAATTAAATTTTCAATTTTATTAATACATAGTAAATATTAGTGTTAATCACAAAATATTGTTAATAATTCGAATATATGAGGAAATTATGATATTTTTTCAAAATTCATAAAAGAAAAAATATGAGTAATTATTAAATATTACTAATATTTCTCATAAATTAAAATGTAATTTCACACCTAAGGCAACCTGATATCTCGGACCCCATAGTAGTCTCCAATATTTCGTACGATACATAGTTTGGAAGATATTTTATATTTTTTATAAGAAATTATAATAAAAATATTAAATAAATTACTCTCGTGTGCAATTTATTAAACACTCGATGCAAACATATGTAATGTCGCATCTATGATAAACCCCACAACATAGACCTATCAGTGGTCTCAGATTTCTCAAATGAGACAATGTTTTAGAGATATTCTATTATTTTCAACAAACAATACATGTATTATACAATATAATTAATATTGTTATTTTATCTACACCGAGCCTCTATAGGCCTCGTAATCCAATGCTAACCCAATGCCTCACTTTGATTATATTCCATAGAATATTTCAAGGTGTTAAAATATAATAGTAATTTTTAATTTTTCAAAATAATCTCTAAACAATATTTTTAATTTTTTAATTTTTTAGATAATTATGGACTCGGGAAGTAGACACCAGTCTCTATTACGTGATCATGATTGGAAAAATAATCACAAAAATCCAAATGGATATGGATTAAATCATATCTATTGAACGTGTTGAAGCCATTATATCATTTGCATAATCAAATTAAGATTTTGTTTCTAAAGGATGAATTAAATGTCTTTGTTATAAATGTGATCTTAGGAAATTCAAAACATTCGAAAAAGTTGGAATTTATCTATTGTGTTTTGATTTTTGGAAAGATTATATTTTTTGTATCAACATGTTGAGAAGTGTTCAATATAAAATACAAATTTTATTGTTCTAGTTCTATCATTTCATAATTTAATACATGAGGCAGCTGGTGCATCTATTCTGGAAATAAAAAATCAGAATGATATTCCAAATCTTGAATTAGAACCTTTTAAGTTTTACAATTTTTTGAAATCCACTGAGGAGGCCTTATATCTCATATTTCAGATGAGAAAACTTGAAGCTGTTACAAAAATTTATGGTTATTTATTAGATTTTGGAATTTATAATATTTATTTTGATCAGATTTCATCTTTGGTTAATTCATTGCTACCAAACGAAAATACATTACCTTCAAGTTTCTATGAAATTAAAAGGTTGGTTCATAATTTGGGTGTAAGTTATTAGAAGATCCATGCATGGTCAAATGACTACATCTTATATTATGGTGTGTATGAATCTTTGTTTAATTGTCCAACATGTGGATAATTGAGGCATAAAGAGGCACAACAAGGAAAGTTCAAAGTTCCCATGAAATAGTTGAGATATATTCTAATTACACCTCATTTATAGCATTTATTCATGTCTCATAGAACAATTATATTGATGGAATAGAATAAATCAAATATTTCCTTCATATAAATCTTAAATAATATATGTGATGGTGACTCATGGAGACATTTTCATCAGACACATCTTTTATCTTATACAAAACCTCATAACATATGGCTAAGCCTTTCTACTGATGGGTTCTTTCTATTTAGTGCTTATGGTAGTCAATATTCTTGTTGGACTATTTTAATCACTCTTTATAAGTTTCCTCTTGGGATATTTATGAAGGAACCATATATATATTTCATACTGTTAATTCTAAAACATTGAAAGAAGAACATTTATGTTTATTTTAATCCATTAATTGATGAGTTAATTTCATTAGGGAACAATTGTGTGACTACATTTTATATAACTACATATCCGAATTTTATATTAATGGTTTCATTAACATGGAAAATCAATGAATTTTTTTGCATATGATTTTTTATCTATATAGAAAACAAATGGTCTAATATCATATCTGCACTTTATGGTTTAGAACAAAGCATTTATGTTTTCTAATGGGAGAAATGTTTTTTATTTTGACTGTCATCGGAGATTTATTCCTACGGATCACCCTTTTCAAAGAAACATAAATAATTTTACAAAATGTCAAATTGAAAGGGATGCACCTTCAACAGTGTTCTCAGGTAATCATGTAAAATCTATTGCCTTTGCATTACCTCATGTTACTTTTGGACAAAAAATAAATGAGTAAAATATAAATGGTTTTGAGAGAGATCATAATTGGATAACATGGAGTATTTTTTAGGATGTTCTATATTGGTCATATTTTTTGGTTCATCATATGTTAGATGTAATGAACATTGAGAAGAATATTTTTGATAACATGTTTTATACCGTGTTGGACACACATGTTAAGACCAAAGATAATGTAAAGGCACAATTAGATCTTTCACTGATTTGCAGACATCCTAAACTTTAATTAATTAAAGATGAAATAGCACACATATTAATGAACCCCAAATAATATTACTCAATTATTAAAGAAAAAAATTTATTATTCTATAAATGGATTAGAAATTTTAGGTTACCATATGGTTATGTCTTTAATTTTTCTCATCGCATTAGAAATAAGAATATTATTGGGTAAAAAAGTCATGAATGTCATGTCATAATTGAATGATCACTACCTATTGGTCATAGAGGGATGTTAAAATCTTTAATCTAGGACATGTTGATAGAAATACAATATTTTTTTGAGATATCTGTGAAGAAACATCAGATTATAATGAATTGTGTTTGCTTAAAAAATATTTTGTTTTAATTTTAAGTAAGTTGGATAAAATAAGCCCACCGAGATTCATTGATTCAATGGAAGATTTAATATTCTATTTTCAATAAGAACATAAATGTGGAAGGTTGGTATAATTACAGTGGATGTATCCATTTGAGAGATGTATGAAAAAAATTAAATAAGAAATTATGGAACAAAGTATTAGTTGGAGGGTCAATTGCAGAAGAATAGTTTTCGTAGGAAATTTTAAATTTATACTCCTATTATTTTCAATGGGAATATCCTTCAAAAAAATTGATTGGGTCGAAAAGAGACAAATTTTAATGATTTAACAGACCATTATTTTTTTGTTTTTAATCATCCTAAGCTTGGTTTTGGTGGTTATCATGAGCGATGGATTAAAGATGAAGAAATTCATAGAGCTCATACTTATGTTCTGCTGAATTATGATGAAATGACATGATTTTTGCAGTAAGTACTAATTTTTTATTATTTTGTTAATTTTTTATAAAATATATCTATATTTCCATTTACATTTTTGTAAACTATATGATGACCATATCAAAAATAAATTTATTAAAATTACATTTTATCCTCTTGAGGAACATTATAAATTTTTTTTTCATATTGGTTTCAAAGATAGGTAAGTTTTGTGTCTTTTGATGGGATAATAATTCAACTTTTAATGATATCTATTGTTAATAATTTTTATTTTTTATAGCTTACACAACATGGAAATAAAATTGATAATCGATTATGAATTCATAAAAGCCCTCCATCAAAATTGGTAAAATCTTACAAAGGGTATGTTGTTAATGGATTTTGATTCCATACACACATATATAGTGAATCAAAGAAATCAATGAATAATGGCATTCATTTGAAAGGATACCATCATATTTAAAGTGAAGTTGAATTTTATGGTATAATAGATGAAATAATTGAGTTATGTTATCTAAGACCAAATTATGTTACAATGTTTAAATGTCATTGGTTTGATACTGATACGGGATTACAAGTTCATCCAGAACATGGAGTGGTTGACATTAAATATAACAGTCTTCTTGCATGAAATGAACCATTTATGTTAGCACATGAAGTACATATTGTTTACTATGAAAATTAAATTGTTTTTTCTTTATATTTGAAGGACTGGTGGACTGTGATAAAAATTAAATCACGTGACAATCAATTTATTGAAAATGAATATGGTTCTTTGGAAGTAAAACATATTTAAATTTTTCAAGAAGCATACCAATATATATCTCTCACCTGATGGGATATAAATATTGATGATGAAACCCCCCCAGTTAACGGAATATGATCTAGATAATTGTGATGATGTAATCAGGGATGATGAAACTGAAAGTCATATGAAAGTTGACAATGCTTAAGATGGGGACGGAGACATTGAAGTCAATGAAAATGGTGATTAAGATAGTTATAGATGTATAATATTCAGGTATTTAGTAATAGGTTTCATATTATGATATTTATTAGATTTTTAAATTTCATATTTGTATTGAAAATATGTTACAAGTAACATTATTTAATTCTGACATTTATTAGTTTTTTTATATTTAATATATGTTTTAAAAATCTCTTACTGGAGAAAATATTTGTTTTAGATGGTTGTAGATTATTTTTAGAATCTATTAAGTTCTCTCACTGATTCCAGACTTCATGATGATGAGCCTGATTCCACTCCTCCTACACAAGATGGTGCGCCTATGAGGAGGGGGTGAGATCTTGCTCGATTACTGATTCTAGATCCTATTCCATAGAGATTAACATCTTTGGATTTTGATCATTGACTATAGAGGTATGTTTAATTGTTTAAGATATTTACTTTATTATAAATAAGTGGATTAATTTTGATAATAAGTTTTTGATTATATATTTTTTTTCTAATTTCGCAGTTTTACGTATTTAGCCATTGGGAAAACTATTGCAATTCCGAGAAAATATTTTTTCTAAGCCATGGGTGTCATGTGACCTTGTACCCATTTCTATACATGAACAGATATTTGAAAAATATATTTTACATTATTAAATAATATATAATTTTTAAAAATTTATTTAATTACTAAATAATTTTTTAATTGTCTTACAGAATTTATTTTCTCTGATTTCTGATAGCCAGAGAGGTCTTATCTAAAAGGAATTGGATAATTGTATATGTGAGCACTTTCTTTTCTTTCTATACAACATCAAAAAGTGAGATATGGATAAATCTTTTACAACCATCTGTGATCAGTCTTGCGTCCCCAATCATCCCGAATATATATCAACACATGTATGGGATGGGTTGTGCTCCTTCTAGCTAGGAGTGACTTTTAGGAAGAGATTATTAGATGGACGTCATAAGCGGGGGAGGAAAGATGTCACCCATAGGGCTTGATGTTGTACATTTGGAATACATTGACAACATATGGTAAGTGATATTATTTATCAATGTATATTTATTTTAACAATAACATGTTTTTTATATTATACAGGTCATTATGGACCCATCTATTATAGAGTTTGAAGTTTATAAGAAGATGTATATTGATCCTCATACATGAGATTTTGTAGGTGAATGACAGTGCCAGATTGTGGTTAGTGGTTTGGTTGAAAAATTTCATGAATATTAATTTTATTGTGATTCTAATTTGTCATTATATTTAAAGGAAACATATGAGGATGCTGCTTCTCATTCACGAGAGAGTTAAGGTGAGACCAAACAAGATTTCACTGCTAATTTGGGTTTCGATCAGGGGGCTTGGATAAAGGTTACTTCATAGGGTGTTGAGAAAGGATGAGTGATTGGTATTGGTTCTTGACTAACACTAATGAGTTATTATGATACTTCTATATTGGAATCTGTGATCGCAAAGGGAGATCGTAGATAGTCATCATCAATGCTGTCATCTGCTGCACATTATGAGGAGAGGTTGAGAGCTCAGAATGAGATGATACAGTTGATGTTGAAGTAGAGGGATGAGGAGCATGAACAGAAGTGTCTAAGAGATGATGAGATGATGGATTATATGTGATAACTTGTGTGTGGTATTGGTATGGAGTTTCCTCCCCCTGGTCCTTCAAGTGATCCTCCTCCACCTAATTCTAGTTGATTATTTCTGAATATTTTATGAATGTTGATTAAAATGATATGATATAAATATTATATTAGAAATTATTTATTACTTTTGTGTGTGTTTTAATTTTTTTAAATAATTTTTATCAATTTTTTAAAAAATTATTTTTATTTTTTATTTATAAATATTTTTAATTATTTTTACTTTTTTGAAAAACAGTTATTTGCGATGAACTTATAATTCATCACAAATAACATTTTGTGGTCGATCTTCACAAAAATAATTTTAAATAATATATAGGGACTTTTTGTCATGAATTTCATATCCATCGCAAAAAAGAGTTTATGCGACGGACCGTCGTAACTAATCACTATTGCAACACCATCTTCCATGACGGGTTATTTATGACAGAAACCCATCACAAGAAGTCATTTGTGATGATAATACATTATAAATAACCCATCATAATTATAAAAAATTCTTATTGTGATGGTACCGAAATTAGAATGAGATAAAAATAATAAAAACCACTACTCTGATTTTAAATCATGAACTTCTTATAAATTTAGTTGATGGATGATAAAAGTTGAATAAAAATTTAAAAGAGTTTAAATACTCTTTTTTTCTTGTAAATGAGAGATGATAAAAATAATAAATGTATAATAAAATACATGAAATCTCATAATATTTAAAATAACATGAAAATTAAATAACGTGATAAATACTAATTCTTAATAATATAGCTCTATTTTCTCTAATGATGGATTTGTATATTATTTTAGTGGATCCTACTTAATATTATTTAAGATCAAAAAATGATTTGTCATTATAAATGTTATTAGAGATCTCAGTTTTTTGGATTTTAAGAAAACAAATATCAAAGATTACGTTCCATTATGAGTAGCTTGATAACTAACATCCTTACCATGTAAAAGTAATACAAATATTTGTACATTTTTACATGTATAAATATCGATTTAAAAATGAAAATTTATAAAATCACATAAATTTTAGAGTAAGTAGTATGTCCATCTCTTCAATTCATATGTTTTGAATTTCTATAAATGCATGATGCTTGTTGTTGGACACATCAACGAAGAATCATTGAAAAAAATATCCATTGAATTTGAAATAGTTCTTTATAGTTGTTGGAGTGATCAATATATTACATATAGTTGTTGAGATTACTTTTCATGGTCTCTAGACTATTTTCAAAAATAAAAAAGACATGAAATATTCATTTTTTATTGATCAATCAATGAAACTACCCTATATAATCATTGTATGTATTTTTATTGACCATTTTATTCTTTAAAATTTTCATAAAGTCCTAAACTTGAAATTTTAAATTGGATAATGTTTTTACTTTTTTTGTATGATTGTTTCACTAACAAAAAAAACTCATAATGTAATGGAATTCACTATAGGTAATCATGGTTTTACTATTTAATTAATGTCATAGTTTTTTAAAAAGTTTCTCTATCCAATTAAAATGAATTATATGATAATTTACTGCCTTTTAGATTATTTATACAGTAAATATATCTATTTAATATGTGTTGTTTGTATTTTTTAGATTTTCTAAAACTTTTTTGTAGTAATAATTGATTTTCCCCGAATTTTTAAAAAAATTAATATAAAATATATTTACAAAAATTAAACCCATAAGTAAAACATGAATCATATTTTGGGATAATTATAACATGGTAAATGATTCCATTGGATAAATATTCTTCCCATTTTTTGGGTTATAAAAATAATTATTAGGTATCAATAAAAATAATAAAGAATAAATATTAGGTGGATATAATAAATAAATATCAAATATTAAATATTTTATTAAATAGAAAAAATATGCCAATCTTTCCATAATATAAAATATACCCCCTTTTTAGATAGAAAACCATAAATTATCCATTGTGTATGAGGTGAGAGAAGCTTAGTGATCTTGGATTCCTGCTACCACCGGACATGCCCTTGGAGGTGATGGACATCACTTCTATCTCCCCCTCATCAGATGGTGTGTAGGGGGGGGGACACCCCTCCTCAGGGATGTGAATTCACTATTTTCTCCCATTCTCTGACACTGATTTCATTTTGACATTCCATAATATTTCCCTCATCCCAAAAGTTATCAATCTTCTAGATGACTTTTGTCTGATCGCACTTTCAAACTCAGATTTCATAGAAGCTTTGGATCTACTAATGTTGACCTTGATGGCTTGATTTAGTTTATACCATCCCTTGGTTGACTCTTTTGATAGATTTTTGTTTGGATTTTGGGGTCTACATGAGTTGATGATTGGGGGCCTCCTCAACAAACAACATATAATGATTTGTTTCTCATTAGTGGAATATTTTTATCATTACTTGGTTTAAATATCCTTGTACCTTCAATATCTCCCATTTCTACCACTTTATATGGTCCTTTGATTTTCATATAAAATGAGATTCCACGACAAAGATGTTGTGGGTAAGATTTCTTGAACTTCCACTTCCGCTCCTAATCCCTTCAGTTATTTACATGATTGGAAATATTGTTAGAAATTTTTCTTGTTCAGACTTTAGAAAATATGTGTTCTATCTCCCTTTTACCCTATGTATATGTGTTGGAGTCAAAATTTCAAAACTTCTAGTGGAGTGGGTGTGGATCTTGGATGGGAAAACATTCACTACAAATAACTAGTTTTCTTTGATACTTGGATGGATTTATGATCATCTTGTAAATGAATGGGGTAGTTTCTCTCATCACGCTAGTATGGTAGAAAGGAGGGGGGTTATTTATTTTCCTAGGTTAAATGGTAATGGTCTCACTTCATTCTCTATTGATTATTTGGATATCAGATAGGCCTCTTATAATGATCCTATTTATAATAATTTTGGTAATGTTTACACTGATCCGAAGGTGGAAAATATGTTTTTCATCATGAAACATGATTTTGGGGTTTCTATTTTGATATCACAGGTCTGGAGAGACATTGGACTGTCCCCTCCAATGGAATTTCCCTCATTTGCTGATGTGGTGATAGCTATAGGAATTGGAAAAGGATAATATCTTAGTCAAGCAGTGGGTCCCATTGTAGATTTCAAAAACACCCAATATTTTCCAATCCTTCTCTCTTTAATTTAGGTCTCCCGTAGTTTGAATGTTTCAATTTCTCTAATGCGGAGGTATCCTGATAAGAAATCCCCACCACACTAAATATAACTCCAACATAATTTCTCCTTATTGAATGGGGACGTGAATGAGAATGTATATCTAGAAGGATGGAGAACATATATTATAAGATGGAAAAGGAAGCAGGATAAATCAATGTCCCTTTAGGATACTAAACAGAGTGACAAGGAAATATATTCACAACCAATGAAGGACCATGATAAGGACCCCCACAAAGTAACGAGTTTTGCATTTGGATTAAGAAATGGAAAGCAAGAAAAACTTCATTATGGAATTTTCACTGTTAGCAAGGGGGAAAAATTAAGTCCATATAAAGATTAATCAAATTTAATAAAAACCATGGTTACTAGATATTTAAGTAATGGACAAAAACTTTGGGATAGAGACATGGTTGGCCGAATCAACACGTGTAGAAGATGTTACTCGGAAGCTTGATATGCAGGGTAAACAAGCTTCAACTTCTAGTGTTAGGGCCAAAGAGGATCAAGGTGACGTGGGCATCGACACATAACTCTTGATGGGAACTCAAGATGATAGGGGAATCATCCCTAATATAAATATGTATTTAGTTATTAGTGATCTGAATGGTGCAGAAAAGGAGGTTGCTGGCAGAGTAGAGGTTTAGGAGATCCTTCTTTATTCTAAGGAAGAGATACTAAAGTAGTCCATAAAGAGTAATATTTATAAGGATGATTCTCATAGTATGTTCAACAGACTACTACATGTTTATTTGAATGATGAACAAGTTTCTTGGATCAATAAATAGAATCATATTTTGATATGTACCTTTAATGAGGGGAGTACTAGCTTTGAGGAACACGTATGGACATGAGAAAATACCACCTTACAATTTGAGGAGATCATCAAAGAAAATCCATACATGAAGTTAACCTAAATAAAATAGAAATTATATAGGTTTAATCATTCCAAATGTTTTATTTTTTTTAATGACTAGGCCTTCTCAAATTTTGTTTGATTTTTCTTTTGGTATCATGATCTTTTTTGGTTTCCAACTTTTCCTTAAAAGTTATTTATTGAAATAAAAAACATTTTTTTTCAGTTTATTTGAGATTATAGAAAATATTCATCATTATTTATATAAATATATCAATGATATTTTCAATATTAGATTAATTCATATATTAAATAAAATGAAATAAATTAATATAAAAAACAAGAATCAATCAAAATTTTAAAAAATGTATTAAAAATAGTGAAGAAATTATTGAATATTTAGTCAAAGAGTTATATAAAAGTAAATGAACAATAATAATCTAAAAAACATTTTTTCATAAACATATTTAAAAGTAAAATGTGTGTCTTACCCAAGTTGTTATAGGGTATCAAAAAATTATTTTCTATTTTATAGAGGTGAATAATGATGGATAAGTGGTACTCGTGGATTGATATCGATACCATGAGATATGAGAATCATTACCATTAATTCATTAATAATATATATAGTGAATAAATATAATAAATAAGTGGAAGGTAAAATTTTAGAAGAAGGGAATGATGAGGTAGGTTCTAGAGTAGTAGGATCCAAAGTAACTGTAGTGCCTTTATTTATATAATACTTTATAAATTTTTTGAAAATTTATATTGTATCATACAATATTTTAGTTTTAAACAAAAATGTCTATAAAATATTACATTATATATATATAATATTTCATTGAATCATATATATTACATGACCCTTGAACACTTCTGCGATATGAGGAATCTTTGCCTCCTTAAAAATAAGGATAATTTTTTTCTCAACTCATTGTTTATGACTAATATCTTGTGACAAACCTAAATGCTTATAATCACCCATATATTACCCTCTTAACACTATCCCAAAGTTGTATTGATTTAATATAAGAACATGAGATATATATTTTCATCATTGATCGTGGAATTTATCATATTTTTTTGCAATGAATTAAATAAAAATATGAAACTATTCTTATAATTATCTACCTTATCTCTTATTTAGAAATAGGAAGGGAAAACGAGTTTTAAATAAAAATACCATGAGTATATATTATATAATCTCAATATTGTTTAAGTTTCCCATTGATCATTTGGTAAATAATCTTTATGTGGAGGTGTATGAGTAGAATTTTCTAACTAATTTTATAATTTTTTAACTTCTTTATCCACATCTTCTAATGTCATATTAATAAGACCATCTGTTTATGAAGACTTAGTATAAATATGAGTCCCAATTATATTAGTATCAAAAGTAACATGTTTTATTTTATTTTATTAGAATGGGAATAATAAATTTATAAACTATGCATCTGAATAATTTATTATATAGCTATTGAATTTATACAAGTATTATAACGTAACTATATAATTTTTAAAATATTATATCCTTGGAAAAATAAGGGGTGAACCACCTATTGATTAATTTTATAATAATATATATCAATTTGTAGTTTCATAACTACACATTACTAAAATTTGGTATAAGAATATCAACATTAATCCACCCTTATTTAACTAAATATTATATTTGAAATTAAATAAAAATATGAATATCAGTATCAAAAAGGTTTTCAACATGAGTATCAATCATAAAATTATGATCCAGACTAAGAAAATGTTTCATAAGAGTCACCATGACCTTATAAATACAAGAATAACTTGTAATTGTAAAGCCTTAACATATGTAAGATCGTCATTCCAAGGTTTATTATCATTTTAAAGAACAATAAGAAAATTTAAATTCTTATTAAGATAAAAAATAAAATTTCATTCTATTAGTTTGATTTAGACAACTAAAATAGATGTCAATTATCCATTATTTGGTAAACATTGTTCTATTAGAAAATCATTAATCGTTATTTTATATTTCACCCTTTAGTTAATGTATAAATTTAAAATATGAACCTTTTCAGTGATACATTAAAATAATTTTTATGAATCATTTCTCCTTGAATACAGAAATGAATTCCTATATCATCATCATCATATGAAATAAGTGTGGATAATAAAACCCATATAACTTATCTAAACATAGTAGAAATATATTTTGTATAGAAACAATATCTTATTAGAATAAACATACTAGAAATATTATTAAAATAATAAAACTCAACCTCCATCTACCTAAACACCAACTAAACATATATTAATTAGATTTCCATATCATCTATCCAATTAATGTGTCAATTCAGATTTATCTTGGTGAATTAATATTATAATAAATTTGATTTATTTATATAAAAATGATATAAATTGTTTAATTTATACTTATAAATTTATATAACTATAATATTATTTATTGGAAGTTTATAAATATATTCATGTACTTAAATATGTTAAGGTGAAGGAATTAAGAATTGAAGATTTTAATCATAAACATATGAGGCTTTCCCAAATATGTTTTAGTATGGTATAAACTTTCTTCAATAACATAAACTTTTTCTTGAATGAAAATGGGATAAAAAATACCTTTTGTATAATGAGGATGTTTATTAGAATTAATATTCCTATAATATTTCTATTTTTCATTCACCCTCACACTATTCAATGGGGTCCCACACACCTTCATACACTTGTGTGTTGTTGTATTTAACGTCACAATATATTCAACTCATAAATGTTTATATTTTTTCAACCAATAATTCTTTCTACAAAAATTATTAAATAAATATATGGTAAGGTAAAGTGGTAATCTTAGAAATATTCTTATAGTCATTTCCCATACACCATAATAGAATCCCAAATAAGTTTATTTTATAATTATTTATTATTAAACAAAGAAAATAAAAACCCTCATATCTCAACATGACAAAATATCCCTTTACTATAAGGTTATAATCACTGCTATTTTCATTGGTTAGATAACTCATTATTTCGTCACTGTCATTAAGTTGTACGAAAATATATTATAAATAAATTTTTTTGTAATTTAAGTGATAATAGTTCAAGTAAAACTTAAAATCATATTTACAAGGAATATCCAATATCTTATAACATTCCAAGAAAGATACAGTTTCTAATTTTTTATCCAAAATATTCATAATAATATCCTTCTTATTACCCATCATGAAAATTTCCTTTAAGTAAAACTCTTTCACAAATAAAATAAAAAAAATCATAACATGTTATGAGATATTTTCAATTAATTTCTTGGAACCTTTTTCTATGTTTTAGATCTGAAAACCGTCAACCATATTATATCAACATTTCGATTACTAATGAAAACCTTATCTAATTTTTTTCTTTAACCAATGATGAATAAGATATTTTATGGTTATTCATTGAAATAAATTTTCATGAAGATAAACCTGATGATATAGAAATTTTCAAATTTTACATTACTTTAAAAAAAGATATGGAATTAGTTAAGGATTTTAAATATAGTAATTTTTTCAATTTTTTAATTTAAAGATCAAGAGATAGTTAATAAATGTTTTCTAGGTATAGTTCAAAGTAAAATGTAATAGTGCGGTAAAATAAATGTTAAATAATTTAATAGAGGGAATCACATAATTTATTGGAAAAGAATATAATAAATAATAAAAACTAAAAATAAAATAAATAATATATAATAAAAAATTAACAACCTAAAACATTAATAAACTAATAAAAATTCTCCCATAATAAAACAATAAGGATTTTCAATTTTAGAAGGATGGTATGGTTGATTTGACATAACAACATGGTTTAGGAAGGGGTAAAACATGAAGTAGACAATCTATATATGAAAGTACCCATTTATTCTTTGAAGAATGAAAATATAACATCCTAAAAACATAAATAAATTAAAATAAATATAATTAAATAACTAAATAAATATGTGAAAACAATAAAGGAACAATTTAAAAAATATTTATAATAAATCTCAAAAAAAAATTAAAAAATAATCACAAAACATGAAAAAATATTCTTAAGATGAATTAATCATTCCACGTTCATGTATCATCTAATATATTCTATAAATATTCAAAATATTAGTAAAAATATAATCTAACCTATAGTCATTACTAATTAATTCAATATTTATAACAGTTTTTTATAACAATAATTAAAAACCTGATTTTTATATTAATGTAATTTATCCTTGAATGTGATTTCAGGAACCAACCTAGGACCCCACTAAATAGGGAACCCAAGTATGTACATGAATAGGATCTAGGGGAGTTCATGATTTCAATGGGCTGGAAACTATTTCTTGGGTGTCACAAGACATACCTTGAAAATGGTTTCACCCAAAGGAAACATAAAACAAAACCGTTACATGAACATGAAATAACCTTTCTATAATATGAAAATTCTTGTTCAAAAAAAGTGTTCCTGGAAAATATAAAACAAATGTAAAAATGAAAAAAAAAATCAATACATATAAAAAAACATATATATACATCAGACCAAAATAATATTAAAAAGGGTGAGTCACAAAAAGTCAAGTATAAATGAATAATGGTATGGATTTCATGTTAGAGAGACAAAACTGGTCTAAAAACAGATAAAAAATATACAAAATGAATAATACCCATATTCACAAGATATAAGGGCTGGGTACCTACCATGTCACCACCACCGACTATAAATTCCCAAATAAGAATACCCTACACCTTCACATGAATTATTTACCTTTTATAAACTTTTCAATCAATGTATACGTACACCTAATAAGTGTATGTAGGTTTAAAAAAACAATACGAGTAGGATCCCCCCATGTATTTCATGAGTAACTATTATTTGATAAAATTATACTAGTTTTGAAATAAAAGGTTTGAAATTATGATTTTATCATTCTAAAACCGGAAAGAGATAATCAACATTAATCAATTTAATTAAAGGAAACATATATTATAAATAAATAAAATCAAGCATAATTCATTAAAATCATATCAATAAAATCATGTGCCATAAATAAAGTATACCATAATCCTGTACTATGGGGGAGTCCTAAATCATCTAAGATTGTGGGTACCTTAGGTCCTCATATCTACTTGTGAACTAATAGTCAATTAAATTATGTTCACAAAACACTAAGGAGGTCATGAATTGTCCTAGTCACATTGAATCACATATCCTAATAAACCACATCAAACCATCTACTAATCATTACATGACTTGGACTAGTGGTGTGGTGGTTCCCATCCACAACACCCCAACCTTCATCCAAGTCTAATTTATTAGTGTGGAAAAATCCAAAATGGATATTTAACACTATTATCCCCCTTTAGATACCTAGGTTCCCATGTGATTTTCCAAACCCAAAGATGTCACATTCCATTGAGGAGTTACTTTCATCAACCCTTCATTGGAAATTTCATTTATTATATTTAAATTAACCCTTTAAAATCATTTTCTCCTCAAACCAAAGGAAAACATTAGAAACATTCATATAATATATAATCATCCTTAAAAAATATATAAATTAATTCAATAAATTTGGAACACCCTTTATACATCATAATAAGTGTATTTGTTTCATAAAAAAATGTTACACATGAAACCAAACACCATTACAACTTGATACTGATAATAATTAGTGGAAACCACTCACCCATGATGGAAATACACTTAGGATGTCAAGAGGCATCCTAGAGTGGTAAATAAACCTAAAACACCAAAAAATACAATATAAAATTCATATAACATAGACACTAGGTTCCCAAAACTTTAGGGAAGAGCGAAATTCAAGAATAAAGAAGAACAAGTCAAGAAAAAGAAATGAGAGACACATACATAATGATTACTAAAAAATACGAGGCTAAAGACACCAAAAAATAACACCTAGAGGGAAAGGGATGATATTTTATGCATGAGGGCGGCATTTTTGGTTGAGTGAGGTATGAATAAAAGGTTAACTGGGTTTATAATTCACAAGGGAAAAGAAAACATTTCAAAATTTTAAGTTTCTTAGTAGACCACACTGTTTTGTTACATGGTTTCCCAAAAAATGCACCAACCATGTGGGTCAGATTGTATTACTTAGGAACTTTAATGGTTGGACTACATGGTAAGGTAAACCATACACTAAATTTAAAAATATTCCATGTCACAAGTTACTAACATATTGCAAGGGGGAACACAATTACTTCTATCTATTCGCTAACCTTGCGATAAACCTATTTGCCCTAAATTTAAATAATTTATATTAAAACAAAAAAATGAAATAAAATATTAAAAATGAATAAATAATATAATCAATAACTAAAAATTACATAGTGGTTTTGAATATTTTCCACACAATATAAATTTATTCCCTTATAAATTCAACTCAAGATAGGATACTTGAAAGAAGTGGTGCCACTACATCCTAAGACATGAATCTCACTCCCAAGTCTCATAAAAATCACCCACATGTTTCCATAACACTCATAATAAAATAAAATATTTACTAGGAAGTAATTTTTATAGGGATAAAAAAATTTGAATACTCTATTTAGTTAGAGAGATATCAGATTCTAGATCAAACTCTTCCCAACATAGAATATGAGAGTGGTCCATATTATAATTTTTCAATTAAGAGACATGGAAAATGTTTTGAACAAAACATCAACTATGGTGGAAATAAAAACTAATAAGAAAATTTTCGGACCCTTTTAGGGACAAAAAAATGCCCCACATATCTCAAGAAAATCTTCACATGCTTCTCATTCCAACAACAACCTAATCGCGGTGGTACCTTCAAGGAGAACATTTATTTTTGAGATACTACCTGATTAGAACTACAAATTTAAGTGTTCTTGGTTTGGATTTGTGTCAGGATGGGGTTTCTCCTTTAATTTTTTGCAGGCTATGTGAATGAGGACAAATCACATGAAAGGAACATTTGTAAACATTTGAGGATAGTCATTAGTTTGATAAGTGACCCTAACGGGTAAAAACCTATGATGTTATGGGAATGAAACTAAGGTATTACATAAGCCTAGTGAAGTTAAATGACTATTTTTATGGCCTAAGGAGTACAAATTGTGATAAAATTTTATCAAATACAATACCCAATCATAAGTATAGTAGAACAAATTAGATTTAATATGCAAGGCCTAAAATGAGGATGTTATAATTTAACAAGGTGGAGAGTGTAAAATGCCTAGAAAAGTGATAATTAAATGATTAAAAGTTATTACTAATTTGAATAAGGTTCACCATTCTTTTTTAGGATCCAACCCTATTAGATCTCTATATTTAAGCATTCTTTTCTTGAACTAGTGTTAGGATGGGTGACATCTTGGGATGTTTCCTAGGGTGTGTGTGAGTAAGGAAAAAGAACACTAGAATAACATGTCTTAACCAATGGTTAAAGTCATTAGTATGATAAGTAACCTTTATGGGCCAGATAATATGATGTAATGGGATGGAAAAAAGTATTACATGATACCCATGGGGTTTTATGATCTGATCTTGGCTTAGGGAGTTCAGGTTATGACATGAGAAATTAGAATCTTTTAAATTTTTATTTTACTTTTTTATATAAATTTATAAGGGCATGTATAAATTAATATTTATAACTATGATTTTTTTATCCATGTAAATATTCACCTTAAAAAGTAGATAAAATAAAAAAAAAATTATTTCCTATTGCAGTAAGATACAGGTAACAAATATAAAGTGTACAATAATTTTTTTAAATATAATTTATATGAATCATAATTTTCAACAAAAAAACTTACAAGATCAAAATAATTTCCTTATATATAAAACAAACAAAAATTTAAATTACTCATGAGGTATTAACAAATACTTTGAACTATACTTAAATATAATTATTTAGGGTTTTCTTGAAATCTATAACATTTATAACGAGTAAACATAATGTAAGGTGAACTAACACTAAAGTATATTAATTTTTCAATCCTACCTATACAAATTGATCGGTCAAATGGTTTCATGATGCCATCCAAATATAGTTTATAATAAGTTCTATTAGACATAAAACCTCCCTTAGTTGTATATATTCCAATAATTGTTTAATGTTATATAATATGTTTGTTTTGGAATAAAATAATGAAATTATTATTTTCATATATCTTAAATACAAGAAAATAATATCTGCCAAATTGTACTCATTTTAAATTAATTTTACATCATATTTGAAAAATAATTTCTTAGAGAATTTATATTAGATCAAAAATTGATATCATAAATATATATCTAAGGTGCTAAAATATCTTTTTATTTGTTTATTTAAAATCTAATATCAAATTGATCATTAGTAAATAAATTTTCAGAATTTAAATTACCGATCTAATCCTGCCAAGATTTACGATTCAATTTAAAAATAGATATAGCTTTATAGTTTTAAAAAACAAGATTTCTAAGTCTATAATTAGTAAAGACAAGGGGGTTTCCCCAAAAAATATACTCAAGAATAAAAATATTTGAATGTTAAATATTGAAATATATTTTATTATTCATGAAATCAAGATGAGTTATATAAAAAAAATATTTCTAATAGACTAATATATCAATATTGAAGAAAATATGTATTCATAATAAATTCATTATAATTGAATATAACCATTAGTAACTTGTATAGATTTTTTTTATAACTGAAACAACATACCTTTCTACAATATTCTTAAACAAAAACATGACACTAATAGTTAGTTCATACTTATATATTTCAACAGTTTTCTAGAATTTAAATATTTCAAACTATTTTAATTTGTATTGCATAAAAATCACATTGTTTTGATCACTATTATCCTTACTAATTATTTTTTATTTAGGTTTTAAAAAATAAGATTTATTTGTATCCTTATTTTTCTTAAGATTCTCTATTTTGAGAAAACTTTTCAAAATAACTGATAATTACTTCCAAATAAATATTTTATGTATTCTTAGTGTTTTTTAGTAATGATGTGCTTAGTTTTTCTATTTATCCATAGAGGTTAGTGTTATCATTAGTCTAATTAAAAGGTTATTTCCCATGTAAATATATATATGGTATATAGTTTTTTTAAAAAATATATATAATCAATATTTATATATCATTCTAAAGATACTTGGTTGATAATTTATTATCATGTGTATATGTTTCATAAAATATATTATAAATATATTGATTTTTTTTTTATTTTATTAAAAAACCTATTTGATTTAATGGATTTACAATAATCAATGAATTTTTTCTCATCATATGTTAGATCAATGATTTTTTTATTTTATATTGAGAATAAAAACTTCAAAACTAAAAAATATTAAGTAATTAAAATTTACATTTATAACATTCTATAATTTATAATGATTTATATTTAAAATAGTTAGTTTAAAAAACTTATTTATATTGTAACAAGTAGTATTGAAATATTTATACCAAAATAAAAAGTAAGTACAAACTCATTAGGCACGTTTCGATAGATCTTTTTAAGTTTTCTATTTCTCATTTCAAAAAAATTATTATGTTTAGGAGATCCAAGGGTATATAAGTTTTGTATATAGACATTTTTTTATAAAAACGAATCAAAATATTGGTTTTGAAACTCCCAACCATGATCACATATCAAATTTGGTAAGGAAAGTCCTATATATTTCATTACCAACGTTGGAAATTTAGTAAATAAGACACCTATTTAAATTTTGTGTTTTATAAAAAATCTCATGTTTATCATGAATAGTCATTAATAATTTGATATGTATAAAACCTTATACCTATACTGGACACTATATATGTTCTAAATAATTAAATTTAAATTGGATCTAGGAGAATAGAGGTAGAAACTTATTTATTTTATTTGTAGTGTTTTTTTATTTCTTACCATTTTCAAAAGGATAACATATTTTTTATTTTGGGAGATATAATTTTGGAATATCATAGGTTATTATATTCATATTTAGCATTATAAGTTATTTTAAATTGTAAAAACCTTTAATTATATTCTAGATCTATGAATCTATGTGAAAAAAATTAAAATTTAAAAAATATGAGAAAAAAAGATCAATAACAGTCATATTATCATTTCCTTCCCCAATAAAATATAATTCATTTTTTAAATTATATATTGCTTTTGCATCAATATCAAATTTTACATGAATTTTTTTTTTCCAAAAGTCTAGATAATAATAAGAATATTTTACTTTAAAGTAAAAAAAATAATACTTAGAAAATTAAAATTATGATAAATACACTAACTTGAAAAAAATAAATTATTTTTTATTTACTATAATAGAAAAATGTCACAAAGACACATTTAAACATTACTAAGATCTTGCTACTTTTGAAAAAACTAGACACATGTTTAGAACCCCCACATTCTTGGTAACATAGCTATGTACAAGTTATCTTAATGCATGAAACCTATAAAATATCATATAATTAAAAAAATTTATTCCTAATGTTTCTTATGTCTAGAGAAGTTAAATAAGGATTTAAGAAAACAAATGTCCCAAAAAATTATATTTATATAGGAATTAAATATATTATAAAATAAATCATTATTACTTCTATAAAAATGAGTGTTATTTTTTGGATAATACTTTGAATATATGATAGAGTTCTACATTCTTCACAAATATAAGAATTAATTTTTCCATTATTATGAATTACATGAAAAAATAAATTTATATATAATTTATTCCATTTACTAATATTTAAACACAACCAATTTTGGGATTTTGTAGGAATTTGGGACCCTATAATTTTATTTAGTTATTATATATAATCAATAAATTTATCTTGTTTATTATTATGTTTTTTATTATTAGTTTTTATAATTTTGGTATTATTTTTAGGTTTTTTTCTGAACATTTCAGTTATTAATTTTATTTATTTAACAACCAAGTTATAGGTTTTCTTAAGATTTTTATATTCATAATTTACCACAGTAATAGTCCCTTAAATAATTTAATATATTCTTCTAGCTATTTACTATAAATAATATAATTATGATGAAAATTACTTCTAAGAGAGATAAATGTATATATTAATGTAACCTCATTTATAAAGTCTATAAAGTAAATTTTTGTTGGTTCATTAAGTCCATTATTAATAAAATATGATTCTTTAGATATGTCCTCAAACTAAATATTGTTATCGATGTTCCTTAATTTCGTAGGGTACTTATATTTCTCATATTTTTTCTTTAATTTGATCATATTATAACATTTTTTATGAATAATTTTATTTTATACTCATAGAAAATTAATTCTCTTAGTTATCTATCCTTATTTAATTATCCATATTTTCATATTTTTTTTAATGTTTTAAGAACTATGAGTGTTTATTTTCATCCTATATAATTTATTGAACCTTATTCTGGAATAATACATGTCTTTATTATTTACTTCATCACTTATACTACTTTTTGAATCCATTAATATCTTACTAAGTCACAAAAATTATTTGTATTATCTTTGTTATAAATATTTGATGTTGAAGTGTGCTCATAAATTTATGGGAGGTTGTGGCATATTTTTCTAGATAACGAATAAAAATTCTATAGAATAATATAAAATTGATTAAAGAAATGGAAAAAGGATTTTATTTATAAATAATAAATCATGTTCTTTTGGATGATTTTATCATGATTCCATGAAATAAAGAGAAGAGAAGAGAGGAAGAATTCAGTCCGAGTAAAACAATGACATGGTCAATTATAAATATCTATGGTTATATCTCAGGTAGATTCATATCAAAAAACTACATAGAATCTATTTTAATGAGTGTTTTAGTTTTTATGTTTCTCATTCTTTTTTTTAGAATTCAATACCAATAAGATACTCTATATACACCTCTTATTTTAACAACACATTGTGTAAGGATGACTTTAATTATTTATAAAATATCGTATACCTCATATAGAAAAAAAATTAGTAATAATAACCAAATTTCATCCATTCCTATAATTGAATAAAATATATCATCACCATCCAATCACTCAATATTTTATTATCCCTTAAAAAATATACATTCCTTATCTTTAATTATTACACCATTGTTATTGAGATTATCTTTAAAACCTAGTTTTTTTTCTAAAAATATTTTTATATTATGGTTGTGTAAGAATCTACCAATATTCAATATTTTATATCTATTTAAGAACTTCATTCATAGATTTAACCACACCCACTTCATTTTTCACATATTCAATATTATTTGGTTCAATAATGGATAAAAAAGAAATTAACTATACTATCATTATCATTATTTTTAAACATGACATTTTTTGTCATAATAAATGTTTTCATAATAAATTTCATTTATTATCTTTGTTTTCTCATAAGACATAGATGATATAAATTTACTATATTTAATTTTGTTACTTCATAATTTAATTTAGAGTATTTTTTATTATATATTTTTGTTAAAACTTATTCATTCATTTTCATTATAGTTTTCTTAACGGTTTAATTGATGATCATTTTTATCTTCAATTATTCGTACATAGTTTAATTCCTATATCTTCCCAAGATTTTTATTATACAATTTTTGATCCTTAATTATGAATGGGTATCTATTGAAGATACCCTAATCACGTCAACTTATTATTTTTCATATTTTGGTATCCTTGTTTGATATATAACCCTTAGTCTTAAACATCCAAAAATATTTTAGACTTATGTTTTATTCACAAAAAATCTCATATGGAGTCATTTATTCACATATATAAAGAATTTATTATTTGTAATGTAAACTATATCCATAAAAACATCTTTCTAGTAATGTTTTTCAAAACATTTTGTTATCAACAATGTTCCAACCTTGTTATTTATAGTGAAATTTATTCTTTCAACTACATAATTTTTTAGGGAATCCTCATAGTTGAAATGTGATGTGATATTCCATACCATTTCAAATACCCATCCAAATAATGATTTAAATTTTTTTTTTATTATCATATATCATAGTTATAATTTAAAATTTTATACAAAATTTCTCTTACTCTCATATGTCTATTTATATAGTTTGACATGTTTACATTGTATCAAATTCACATTAACCAATCCATCAATCTATAATAATCATTAAAAAGTATATAGTAACCTTATCTATTGGAAAGATTCCATCTCATTGGAATACACATATAAAAATGTATCAAATCCAAAAAATCTTTATATATTTTTTATTTAAACACTTAGGACCTACTAATTATTTTCTTCTCTCCATACAAATCACAATTGTGTTAAAAAATTCTCTTTTAATGTTGATATATATAGAGTCTACATAATTATTTAAGTCTACGATCAAGTATTAGTCTACATATCCCTAAACGTGGTTCAATAATCTATTTTTTTCTTATTTTAAAAATATAAAATAATCTTCATCATAATTTATTTAAAAAAAGTACATATTATTATTTATCCACTATTCACCACAACTATATCCCATTATTTTATTTTTAAAGTCTTATTGTTTAAGTTTATATAATTCAAAGAGTCAAAAATTTGACTCATACCAAGTAAATTATTTCTCAATCCATCTATGAGATACATATAAAATTTTCTCATGTCATTTAATTCAATAATTTCATTCCTAAATCCTCTAATTTAAATTTTCTTATCATGTCCACATTAAACAATTCAACTATATTTAGGTTTAAAATTATTTTAAAAAATTATATTTAATTTAAAATGGAAATAAAATCCACTATCTATGATATAAATCCTTTCTATATCACATTCCTTAATATCAAATCCTATAAAATGTTCCTGGTAAATATTGATTATATTCACCCAAGTTCATTGATAATAAGTATGTTATATTATTTCTTAAATTATTCCTTTTATTAATAGTGGATCTCTTTATTCACCTAATAACAAAATATGGTTTAATAATTTTCCATGATCTTTGGTAAAAATTACTGCAACATTTTTAAAGTTAAATAACTTATTCAAATGGGTGCATTTATATATAGAATTTAATTGGTTATAAAAATTAATATTAAATCTCATCTCTCACTATATTTTTTTATTTTTAAAATTAATCATTCTATTTTACATGGGAAAACATCAAAATTGTGGAAAAAGTTACCACAAATATAAAAAATAATTTTTGATGCACTTAATTGATATTTTCTAAAAAAATACACCACTTATTTGGGTTTACCTAGACCAATTTTTTTCTTTGAAAAAACTTCCTATTTCATCACATATGATTCTTTAGAATAATTTTCCTTTTAACCAAATATAACATTTTTCATGAAAATATAATATTATAGAAAAATAAACTCTTGGAAGTAGTAAAAAATGACACTAAATTATTTCACTATTCTTGTGGACAACCAACGTTAAGTTTTATGTTGGTAATTGTTTTGTGAATTTTTTTTCATGAAAAATAATTCATTATATTTGTTCATGTTTAGGTTGTTTAGAGAACTATTTATATATTTAGTGGATATTTTCTAAACCTCTACTAATGATTTCCTAAATTTACCATATTGAGTAGTGGTTTACAAAATAATATTAAATATTGTTCATTTATAATATTTTATATGATATTTTATGATAGTTAAAACCAAAAAATAGGTTAAATATAAAAAAGGAATTACCCAGTTAGCATTAACAAACTCCACCCATAAAAAAAGAAAAAAATGATTTTCCCCATTATAAAAAACTTTATATAACATAAAAATATAATATTAAAATAGAAAATATGTTTATTTATTCAATGATGCAATGTTCTAGTGTTTTTTCAAAAACATCACCCCTTTTAATCTTCACTATATCTATATGGTTTATGATGACCATTACCTCCTTATCTATTTTCATCCACTATTACCTACATTACACATTACCAATGTACACATTACAAAATATTCATTATCTATAAGAGGAAGAATCCCAAGAATTATATGTAAATAAAATATTGCTAATAAATAAAGTAATTTTATGTAATATTATTTAAAATATGATACACTTTACTACATAAAAGAAAACTTTATAAACCATATTGAAGATATAAAAAATTATATCAAGTGTATAAAAGTGGATAATCAGAATAATACCCAATAATGGATTCCAAAAAAGGGAAACAAAAATAATTTACCTAAGGTATGGTATCATCTTTATTATTCTACACTACAATATTGATAAACCTGTCATCCAAGTCCTTAAAAATGATATATAGTAACACCATTGAATCAATGAATAATAACTATATGTATGATGAATATTTTTTGTAACTTGATATCATTTCTTTCATTTCACTAGATATGATGAATGTCATTTTTATTGTTTCATCATTTATTATGAATATTTCTTATTACCTGATTATTACTCTCTTTTATAATCTTATATTATAATATGATTTTTATGACTTAGTTGATGTTTATGTTTATGAAATTTTCCTTTTTCTTTGACATCTATCTTGTGATCCTTTTTTGGTAACCAATATGTTACAAAAGTGTCTACTTTTAAATATAATTCATGTATAATATAAAATGGTGGTTTCAAAGTAATAAAGAACTTTTTTATTATTGAGAATGAAAGTATTTACTTTTTTGAAAAAGGTTTCATACCTAAGGGTTATTTTTCAAGTAAAGAAAAAAACATCAATAATGACACAAAGTAACAAAATAAGGCTCATAAACATATATGAAACTATCTCAAGTATAAGTAGATAAAATATAAAATGAGATGTTTTGAACACCATTTTAGGAATGGAAGTGTTAATATGAGAACCAAAATTTTTAAAATTTATATGTTAAGTGTTAAACCATTTTTTAATAGTTGAAATTCATATTTCAACACGTTGGTTCCATTAATTTAATAATATAATATTTTAAAACCAATATTTAAAATCAATTTAAAAAATATGTACTCTCAAAATCAATTTAACCCTATATGATCAAGATTCTAACACTTAAGGGATAAATTTTAACCCTCGAATCCCTAATTTTAAAATGGAGTTACATATTTTGACACTACAAATCAATATTTTAACTATTTTATAAAATAATTACACCAATAAAAATATTATTATACTAAAAAAAGAATTAAATTATATAATGAAGTGAATTCAAGTATTAAAATTTTCTAATTTAGTGGTAAAATATGAAATTAAAGTGTTAAAATTTTAAAATTCATTTTTAAAATTGGGTGTCATCTTTGGATATTGATTCTATTAGTGTAATGTTCAAAATGAATCGAATAAACCAAAACCTTGTAATAATTTGGAAGATAAATCATTATATATAATTTCATAGAGCAGAAGAAATTATATTTTTTAATTAAGATTTATCTATATTCAAAAATTGAATTTCATTCCATTATATTTAAATCAAATTTAATTTTTTAATGATTTTAAATAAAAACTCCAAGTAATTTCTAGAAATATATACACCCTAGTTATAACTTTTTGAATTGCATAGGTTCGTGTTGTAGTCAAACATTCACTGATTGAAGACCATTGGTTTAACCTATAATATTCTATGTGGGACCAACATGTCATTAAATAAATCATATACTAAATGATACAATTTCACTTTAATTCATCCCTATAAAGTCCCAATATCAAAACAATAATCCATATAAACATTCTAACTTCTTGGTATCTAAAATAGCTAATATGATTTATTAAATCCCGGATTCCCTAAGACCAAGACTATTTAAAAATTATTCATCTATAACACTAAATAAAAATCATCATCAATAAATTGAACCATCTCTACCATGTGATTCATGAAACGAATATACTAGAAGCTTTTGTATACAAAATTTATCATCTAAGAGAAGTGAAATTGGTTTATTGCATCACAAAATAATAGTATAACAAAATTTTCCTACATATAAGAATCCTCAATCAAACCCAGTATCCTAAGAAACATTATTCAAATCCATTTTCATTATAATAGATTATTCTGATACACTATTCCCATATGGGACCTATGTTCAGATTTAAGGCCAACCCAACAATCAGTCAATGTTGATACTAATATAAACCTTTGAATCCACCCTCCCTAAAATCATCAAACTATTGATTTATAAATGATGAGATATTAATTCTTATATGAGGCTGAAGATAATATTTCATTTAATTAAAGGAATAAATCTTGGTTGAGAACCATTCAATTGATTCAATCTTATGAAAGGATATAAACAAACATAAAATTAGTAAAGGTTTTAATATGTTACCTAAGTAGATTCACTGATTTTGGTGTTTTATAGAATTTATGTATCATTTATATGGTTTTTTTATTTACAATTTTGAAAAAAATAATGGACCAAATCTTAATATTATGTGAGGATGATTTAATTCATTCAAACATAGCCATATTAGAGCACACATTTTCCACTAGGTTGTAAAATATCCAAATAAAGAAAATTGGTCTGATCTAATGATTTTATAAATGATTTTATAGATTTTATGACATCTGTGCATGATATTTTTTAACATCATGACATATTTTGTTAAGGAGGTATAAGAAAACCAAGACAAACTATCCAAATAGAGAGTGATTTTTTATAAGTATGAAAAGGGATTGAAAAGATGGATTCACACAGTCAAGATGAAATAAAATTATATTATTATAGAGTTAATATATTTTACTAAGATCATGGGAGATAAAATATGTATATAAATTGGTTTTCATGTTCTGGATAGGGATATATTCTCATTTCTGGGTTCTAGATACTATATAATAATTGTTTTTATTCTAGAATTCTCATTTCATTAAGATTGGGTTTTATTTTCACAGTGTGATCTTAAGATCCATTAATAGGAAAATGACTTCTGGTGATAATCCAATGGAGATAATCCATATTACATCATTATTTTTTTGAATATATTTTTTTTCATATTATGTTATATATATAAGGATTACAAAGAGTGGTAATAGTGGGTAATTGGTGATAACGGTTATATAATCTAGAAACTTATCTTATTTTAATCCAAAAAATAGGGATGTATGATTGGTTCCCCTTCTCTTATGGGTCCAAAGATGTAGTCTTATGCCTCTAATGTTGAAGCAATTCATTTGAATAATTTAAGGTTTCTATGTTGCTATGTGTTTATGTGTGTCAACAAATTAGGAAAATCTATTAAACAAAACAAAATTAAGTAAATGTGGAATATTAATGTGAATTTATGATTTTTACCTATCCCGAGTCCCTTATCTATATTTATAATTCATTATGAATACTTCATTTCAACCTTTAAAACACAGTTTCTAATGATCACTCCAAATATGAAACCCGATCATAATATGTATTAATAAGAAACTCCTAATATTTAAAATTATTACTAGGTGTATTAATTTCCCTTTATGAATTAGGATCGCTAAAAAATGAAATCCCCCTAAAGACTATATCAATGAAAAAGATTTATGTGACCGGTAAAAGACCTACAGTGGAGATAGTCTACAACCTACCCCCATCACATGATCGAAATTCTATTTTCATAAAACTCAAGCAAAAAAACCCTCCAAGGTTACTGAATATAAAAGAGAAAGGATAAAATCCCACATTTCATGGAGTTTATTATATAAATGGAATAAAATTATTAAATTTTATAGTAATTTAATAGCACTAAATGAAAATTAAAATTACTTACCCTATGTTTTTCAGCATAGAAATTCATATAACTTTTATCCTTTTGATGTGGTCATCAAACCATATATCTATCTACCAATATGATGATCTAACTCCTTTAATCCTATCAAAAAAATAATGATAAAAAAATTAAATTTAATAAAATATATTACTAGATGTGTTATAGATAAATATTGCAATAAATTAAATGGTACCATACCATATCATTTCCTAGTGAAACTCTTCGTCCCATCTATGTGGAAAATTTCATTCTTCCCATGGATATTAAAATTTCACATTTAATACACCTAAAATAATTATATATAAATAAATCTTGATTTGTTATTAAAAATATGTTATTAATCTACTAAAATATAATAATATACATGATGTTATTTGGATCGATGATGAAAAAAAATTCCTCCCACTAATCTCTATGAATTCCCTCAACGACCTTCTCATAAATCTATGAAAAAAATAGTGATGTATCATTAAATTCATTCCATAGTCTCTATTAACTACCAATGTTCATCCAAATATTCAATTTACTTTATCTTTTTGGTGGTCTCAAATACTCTTCAAACATTATTGATAATATTTTTTTTCTATGTGTGGTTATCAGGTTTTATTTTATTCTTATGTGTTTGGGTCTAAATTTATCTAAGTATTGATTCTAAATGTTCTGGATATAAATTATATCAGTCTCAGAAGTTATACTACATGAATTTTTTTAACTATGTGATAAACTTTGGCTACGTTGATCAATAACTTAAATGAAGGAACACATATGTTAATTCGATACATCGGGAAATAGACAACATTGAAATTTCCTACGTCGATAAGATCACTAATGTGAGGAATCAACTACATGATCCTTTATCTATATAAAATGGTTACATTGAGTAATCAGATACACGAGAAATTTGTTACATGAGTAAACGAATACGTAAATTCGTTATGTGAAGAAATCGTTAATGTTAATCTTTTACACGGTGAAATTGGTTACATCTCTTCAATAAGATATGTGAGTGTTCGGGAATAATCTACGTAAGGAAAATGGTTATGTCATTTAAAATTGATTAGGTCAGATTTGGAAAAGTGAATGAAATGTATACATGATGCAATTTGGCTACATGAAGTAAACATAGCTATGTGGATTTAAAAGTGAAAAAAATGATATATGGATTCAATTATTTAATTTGACTACATCATGTATATAGTGGGAATTTATTAATGTTGAAGCACTCAATTGATGGTTTTAATGCTGCTGTACAATTCATAAATGCTCTATTTCCTATTCAAGATAAAATTGATTATTATAAAAACCAACTAGAAAGATAAAAGAAAAGGACAATATTTTATTTTTATATTAAACTATTGAAAATAAATTTCATGGAAAATGACGTTTTACTGATATCTTATTTTATAAAAATATTGTTTTATGTTTTTAAATAAGAGTTAATGCATATATTTCAAAATTTTGTAAAATAAGTGTTGTGTGTGTAAAGACTTTATACGTGAATAAGTGAAGTATTCTTTTCAAAGATTCAACAATGACACTCTATTTTCTATGAAAATAAGAAATAAGAAATTTCTACTTATCAAATATGCTTATAAATTATATATTTTTTATAATAAGACTCTCTATGATTTTTTAGGTCTTTGGATTATTCCTCATGGAGATCTTCAATTTTTGTGAGCTATTTCATGCAACTTTGTGCTAAAAACGGCAATCAATTATTGTTATATCTTCTATTGTATAGGTTTCTTGTAAATGAACCCATGAAGGATGTCATGTGAAAATCCTTTTTAGAGCCTTGTTAAAATATTTTGAGGTTATACCAATTACCAAACACATACACTCATTAGTGAATTCCCTGGGAGGAGGACTGACAATCCTCCACAAAATGACTGATCTAGTAAAAATTATCACACTCGTGGAGTAGAGTGGTGGGGGGTGTACTAGGGGACCTCTATTACCCTAACCACTATTAATTACTCTATTTCTATATGTTTTATGTTTTTATTTTATGGTGTGGGTTTTATTAAGGAATATTATGAATTTCAGTCTTAAAGAAGAGGAGGTTAATTTTCTATGAGAAATAATTTTTGAAATAACCCAATTCAACCCCACTATTAAGTATTATTATGGTTAGTCTCAAAAAAAATTGGTATCATATGTAGTGATTCTTGAGTTATCAGTAGTAAAACATTGAAATCTAAAGATCTCTATAAAAATAGACTCAATGACTATGAATAGAGAAGGAGTGTCTATGGTCAGAGAACCCTATTTTAATGTTGATAATTTTATATGTTGGAAGGAATAAATGATTATATATTTAAAGAACTTTGGTCTAAAGGTTTATCTAAAATCCATGAAGACTTATTCAATTTATAAGATAGAACTTGAAACTTTGTATGTTGCAACTAATGTAGACTATGATCTGAATTATAAGGCTATGAATGATATAATCTGTGGATTAGGACCTGATGAGTTTAATAGGGTTTCTCAATGTCTAACAAATTATGATACATGGAAAATAATCTTATTTCCCTATAAAAGAGCATATAACGTGTGGGATCTCAGATACAATACCTCCAAACTAAAGGTTAACACTTTTAGAATGATGGATTTAGAGAGTATCACATAGTTAAGTAGAAGAATAATAAATTTTTTAAATAATATTCTTACATTATGGACACCTATTACTAAACCAGATCATCCTCTAAAAGTTATCATAATACAACCACCAAAGTGGTGTGGTATTTCAGCTTCTATCAGAAAATCCACAGAGGCAAAATGTTTTAAAATAAAATATCTTATTGTAAATCAGATGATGTATAAAGCATATATGGAATATTAAGTTGTAAAAAATATGGTATTTATGAAGTATAACACTAATTTAAAGATATAAACTTCAATAGATTAAAATAAATGTAAATAATTTCAAATAGTTGAGTCATTTGATTAAGCTTCTTCAAGTAGTTTTGATTCAAATAGTGGGAATGCTGACTTTTCTAAAGGATCATGAAATTTTACAAATAGAGAAGATATTATAAGAAACAATTCCACAAATAAAATATGTAAGATGGAATTTAAAATAAAATAATATGTTATGAGTGAAATAATCTTGGACTTATCAAGTCTGATTGGCCATAAATTAAAGATGCTAAAAATTCAGAATGTAAATACTTTAATAAAGTTAGTTATAAGATGAAATATATGAAATCCATGAATGAAACATGGATTGATTTAAAGGATTCTAGTGATGTTTCATCCAGATAACCATAAGATGACAATTTTAATCAGAAATATTACATGTGTTTTATGACAAAAACTGATAAGGTGCATTCTTTCTCTTCATTTGAACATGAAACCAGACTATAAAATGAAAACTTTTCACATTAAGAACTAGATTAATATTTTTCTATTTTAGAATCTAATTATAAATCTTTCAAAAGAGAAAATAGAACTCTTAAAATTTTTGACTTTGAGTTGCTTAAATAAAATGTAGGACTTAAATAAAAAAATATAATGTTTCAAAATCCAGACGGAAAATTTTGAAGAAACATGTATTGAACATGGAAATATTGTTGAAAATTATTAAAAATAAGTTAACGATTTCAAATATTAATATAGTGTATTTACAAATGGTGAAAATTATTTAAATTAAATAAGAGTTAATAATAAAATTCATTAAGATAAATTTAGAATATGATGTGAAGGTGAAAAAATAAAAAATTTATAAGAACTATTTTGCACCTAGTTTCAAGATCATAAAACATTTCAAAAATACATGTTTTTCTTATGGTTATATATGACACTATGAAAATGATTCCTATTTGAAAAATATATAGTTTTGTAGAGTTAAAAATTATTTTTTCTCAATTTTTGTCTACATTTAGTGTTGATGGTTTTAGAAAACCCAAATAGATTTTGGTTCCAAAATCCTTAATTTCTCATCTTACTCGACACCAAAAAATATGAGTACCAAAAAATTTATTTTTAAATTTTTATTTGTAGACACAAAGGTCTAATAGTAGAAATGAAAGATGGTCTATAGATAGTGGAATCCCATGGTACATGATTGGATATTTTCCTAATTTTCACTCTTTATCAAAGATAGATGGAGGAAATAAAAAATTCGGGTAAAATGTTAAATGATATATTATTGGAGTTATATAAGTTATAAATTTGAACACTATCATTGTCAAAATATTCTCTATATTGTAGGGTTAAAACATAATTTGATAAGTATCTCTCATATTTTTTAAGTATGTTATTTTTTTGATTTTTCAAATAAGTAATGTTATGTTTTTAAAGTTAATATTATTATGTTTAAGGAACTAAAAACAGATAATGTCTATACTCTAGATCATAATTATTTTAGTAAACAAGGGGTGAACTATTTAAATGTTGAAAAAATTAATCATGAATATGACAAAGGATATTGGGAAATTATAATGTGCATCCTTTTATAAAATTTTCCAAATGGAATTTAGTTTTAGATTTATCTCAACTTCAATCGAATAAAAAGATGTTATGTGATGCATTCAAAATGGGTAAGGAACACAAGTCTTATTTTAAAAACATTAAAGAGGATTCTACATAAAGACCTTTGGAAAAAATTCATATAGAATTTTTCATCCATAAAAAGCTTCATGACTAAGAGAAAAATATTATTTTATGTATTATTTGATGTATATTCTAGATTTACTTGTGGTTTTTTAGTGTTAAACTTATATCTTGTTCTATTTTTATATGTATTAAAAAATTAGTTCAAAAAGAGAAAGATGCCAAAATTATTGTTTTAAAAAACTATCATGGAGGAGAATTTAAAAACGATAAGTTCATTGTGTATTGTTTGAAACATGGTATCAAGTATTCCATTTCATCCCCCAGTACACCATAATAGAATGGGGTTGTTGAAAAGAGGAATAGGAATTTGCAAGAAATTTACCAGATTATGTTATTTAAATATATCTTGCATACTCATTTTTGTGTTGAACCTCTGAAAAATCATGTTATGTAATAAAAAAAGTTCTAGTTAGATCTATTTTAATGATAAAACTATTTGAGATATGGAATAATAGAAATCAAAAAGTAGAATATTTTAAGGTTTTGGATATAAGGTTTATATTCTGAACTCTAAGGACAATCATGGATAGTTTGATCCAAAATATGATAAAGTAATATTTATAAGCTATTATATTACTTAAAAATTTATATAGACCATTCAATAAATGATAAAAGATTATTGGGGAATCAACTCGTGGGATATTTTATGAATGTGATACTTTTAATCCCAAAGTATCTCAAATTGTAAGAAGTAAGTGATTGTTTTTATAACATGATATCTAAACATCTTTTTATGGTAAAAAGGATAGATAATTGGAACTTGGTTTTTCCTAAACCAAATCCTAAAGGTTAGATTCTAGTGAACTAAGAAGTGTTTTACCAAGACAACCTATAACCATTAAGAAACACCCTTTAGAAACTATTATAGATAGTTTAGATGAATGAATTAGAACTAGAATGAGTATAGGAAAGTTTACAGAGTTTTATACCATATTATCTCAGATAGAACCTATTTCTATATAAGATGAAATAGTAGATGAAGGTTGGGTTATATCTATGCAATAATAATTAAAATATTTTAAGAGGAACAAGGTATGTGAATTAGTTAATAGACCCTCTAACTAATCAGTTATAAGAAAAAATTGGTTTTAAAAATATGTAAGATGATCTTGGTGTAATAACAAGGAAAATAGATAGATTATTAGATAATGGTTATGATCATCAAGTATGTATAGACTATAAGGAGACCTTTTCCCCAGTATCTAGACAATAATTCATTCTAATTATTTAATCCTATGCATTATAATTGAAATTTAAATTATATCAGATGGATGTAAAATCTATATTTTAAATAGGTTTCCAATGGATGAAGTTTATGTTAAGAAACCTTCTAGTTTTGAAAATACCAACTCTCCCAATTTTGTTTTTAAACATACCAAAGAACTTTATGGTATCAAACAAGATCCCAAATATTGGTATAAGTGATTAAGTTAGTTTTTATAAAATGGGTTTTTAGTAGGCATGGTAGATCTTACATTATTTATAAAAAATTTATCATCAGATATCTTGTTAGTGAAAATATTTGTTGACGATATAATTTTATGTTCTAAAAATAAACATATGTGTAAAGGATTTTAAAAAATCATGAAAAAGATATTAAATGAGAATATTTGAGGAGTTAAACTATTTTACAGGTTTTCAAATTTATCAAAAATACTGTGGAAATTTGTTAAATAAAAGAAAGTACATAAAACAATTACATAAAACCTTGAAATTGAAAGTGGAAATATAAATCCATGAAACCAGTTGATAATAATATTTCCAATGGAATAATTGGAAATTTATTGTATTTGACTTCTAATAGAGAAGATATTATGTTTTTTGTTTGTATTTGTGCTCAATTTTAAGATAATAATAAAGAATCAAATTTGAAAGATTCTAAAATCATTTTAAGATATTTATAAGGAATAATTTACCTTTTTTTACTTTTTTATAAAAACTTATGATTTTAATTTAATATCATATTCTTATTCTGACTTTGTTGGTTTTAAAATAGGTATGATGAGTAATTTAGGAACTTTTCATTTTTTTGTAAATCCCTAATATATTGGTTGATTAAAAATAAACACTCTATTGCATTATCTACTATAGAAGAATAATATATTGTTGTTGGTAGTTTCTGTTCACTAGTGCTATGTATGAAACAAACCTTAATGTATTTTGGAATTAATTATGAACATATCTCAATTAGATGTGATAACACTAGTTCTATCAATATTTCTATGAATCTGGAAAATCATTCAAGAAAAAATTATATATACCCAAGGCATAATTTTCTAAGTGACTACAGTAAAAAAGGTGTTATTTTTCTTGAATTTATCTTTATAAAAAATTAGTTAGCTGATATTTTTACAAATCCACTTTCGTGTGAGATTTTTGATTTTATTAAAAGTTATTTGGGTTTATTTGTTTTAAAAAAATTAATGTGGTTTACTTTATTATGATTTAAAAAAAATTATATTCTTTATTCTCATTATTATTGGGGAAAGTCAAATTAATGCTCTGTGATTTTATTTAGTTTAATGATTAAATGAAAATTACTCATATTTATTTATTTATGTATTTCAAATTTGAAAAATATAAATTTATTTATTTTATTTTCTTTATTTATTTATGTTATTTATTTACTATTAAAACGTAAACTTAAACCAAAATTGAGTATGCTAGAACATTGGTATTCATGTATGTGACTAATTAAAACTCAACCCCTATTCCATTCACATATATTACATACATTTGAAGAGAACAATCATATCTAACCTCTCAATTCCTCTTCATCCTTCATTAAAAATGTTTGAAATGGGAAATTTGAAGCGTGTAGATGATGGAAGTTTATGGTCATATAATAAATTCAAATGATGTGGAAGAAGTATTCTTGTTGTAAAATACATAGATTTTTTAGGAATGAATACAACCAAACTGTTTCTAAACAAATATCATGAGTTTCATGGTTGCATGTTTTTGTTTGATGATAAGAATTCAATTTTTTATTTTTGAGGAATAAGTCAATGAGTTTCTTATAAAAGTTTAGATTCATTTCAATGAAGAAAATGATATAATAATATTTAATTTTAAAGAAATTTTAGTGGTAGTTTATTAAGTTGATATGGATGAGGTTTATTTTTTTCCCTCATTTGGGGGTTTTATTTTCATCAGATTCATGTTGGGAAAACATCATCAAGTCCAAAAGATGTGTTCAAGTTTCTATATAGAACATCTATTTTTGAAAATAATCCAGTGAAAGAGATACATGAAGAATAGAATGTCTTATGTAAACTTGTGCACATTGTTATATCATAAAGAGTATAAGAAAGAGAAAATGTTCTCTTTTAAGAAATATATTTAATGTATTCCTTGGATAACAATGTGAAATTATGTCTTCCAAGATATATGATGAGGTTCATGAATCCTTTATATGATGGAAATGAATTTTAAAAAATTGTATTTATAGTATCTAAATTCCATTGTTTTTGAAAAAGAAATTGGTGGATTTAAATTTAGGCGATGTCACGAAGTGACAAAAAAGTAATACACTATTGTTAGTTCTCTTGAAGATGATTGGAAATTTATGGGATTCTATCCAAGTTGTATTTTGGTTATATTTGATGTCAACTGATCAGTACGTTGAAGAAAGAGAGGATGGGAAAAAGATGATGGATGAAAATCATATTGATCTTTGTTTTGAAAAGAATCAGACTCATGTTATCAAAAGAATCATACTCACCATGGGTATAGAATGGAAGAAGATCATAATGAGGAACTTGTTGTGACCAGACTCACCTTGGGTCCAAAATGAAAGTGAAAACATCATGTTGGAAGTAAATAGACATCAGAATCACTTTGGATATGGTGTGGAAGGGGTGTTTGTCTTAATCATAAATCAAAGTCTCTACGACTATGATAATCAAATGTAATGATGCTTTTATGATTCATATTTCATAAATCATAAGTTAATTACAGAAATTATCATGTAATCTTGGTGAAAGAAAGGAGTATTGAAAAAAAAATTATCTAATCGTACTCATGGAAATCGTATTTGGGTTGAGAAGGAAATAAAGAAGGTGATGAGGATCTAAATCAGAATGATCATACCTAGAATGGTCATATTTAAGAACTATAGCATCCAATCATTCATTGTATGCATAAAAAACTGATTGTACCTAGTATGAGCATACTCATAATAATCGTATCCAGAATGATCCAACCTCGGAAGATTTTATCTAGGCCAATCATATTCTGAAAAGATCATAATCTAGATAAGAAGTAAATAACGAAGCTGGAATGAATGGAATGTTACTATACTTTCCAATTGAATTTTGACAATGGTGAAGCTATCATCATATGAATTTAAAGTCATGAAGGAAGTACTGATATAATCATAGGTTTCTTAATGAATTTAGTTCCTAAAATGAGAAATAATTTTTTTTGAAATGTCTACATAAAGTGGATCAAGAGTTGAAACACTTTATTTAATTTCCAAGTATATTGTTAAGTCAGTAAAAAAAGAAATGAATGAAGTGATGTGTATTCAATTTTAATTAAAGAACTGTAGCTACCAATCCACAACGGTATTCATAGGAATGAGAAAGAAGTCGATGGGAAAAGAGTAATATTTTTTATGTGGTATCATATTCATAAAAGAAAGAAGCTGCAGATCAGACTTGGTATTCCATCGTATTCAGATAATTAATTTCCGGAGATCAATAAATGAAAAGAGAAGGAAAGAATGAGATAAAAAATGCAGTCAACCATTTCAAAAGGTTTTAATTACATTAAAGTTTTTAAAGTGAGTAAATAGACATTGCATCAGAGTTGAATTGTTTTATATTTCCAACTAGGTAAATAAAATATTTGAAGAAGTAAAAGTGGTTAGAGAGAAGAGAGAAAGGATTTTTCTAAAAAACATTCAACGGGGAGAATGGATTACAAAATAATGATCTTATTTATAAAATCATAATGGTATCTATTTCTTCATACAGTTTCAAAAAATTGGGGCATATTTTTTTTTTTGAAATTAGATTCTGAATATTGGAATCATGAATTTAAACCATACTCTAAACTAAAATGAATGTCCTATAAAGAAGTTAATATCGTAGAAGAATTGATAAACTTTGAGAAGATATGATGAAGTTAAAAATTCACACCAGATTTTAGGGGAAATTGAGATTTATGTGAATTTTATTAAGCGGGAAAATGTTTGAAATTTCCACCAAAGAATCTCGAGGGTCACTTATAAAAGGTGAAACGTGCATTGTACATTATTACTGAATGATGTAATGTTCATGAGATATATTACTTATGTTTATGGGAGAGAAATAAGGTTTATTTTGATCATGTGTTGAAGAATATTTGATGGAGAAGTGAAAAGGAAGATAAAATATTTCAATGTTGTATTCAACTGATCATAATACTCAGGGTTTGTTGTACTCAGCTAATTATCGTATTCGACTAAATATCATATCGGGTTAGATTAATCAGATCTGGACTTCTGTATTGGGAGTTTTGGATAGGGGAATATATAGAATTTATGTGGTGCCAATTCACCTCTACAATATTTTGTCGAAGTCATTTTTTCATACTAGGAAGAATGGTATCGAGAAGAACCGTATTTGGAGAATTTTACTCAGAGAAATTGAACAAAAAAATGGACTGGGAAAATTGGACTTGATTTTTTCCTTAACAAATGCCAATAAGTTCTTACATTATTCTATGTATGAAATTGAATAAGTGTTTTCAATTGAATACATTTTTGGAATTGAAAAGATTCACAGGTAACATGCATTTTTACAAAAACATTTCATTTCCCTATTTGTGTTAAGAGGGTATACACACACTATTGGATTATTTACAGAGTCTTATATGAGTGAAAGCTTATATCATACTCTTTGTAATCCATGGATTTTTTTCTAGTGTATTTTGTGGTTTGGATCATTTCCAAATCATACCAAGTACTTAGCTATTCTTATTTAATAGTGAACCATGTAAATACTTGTATTCCTTTGGATGTGTAGTTGAATTGTTTTCAGTAGTGAATTGAATCATTAACAGGAGGAAAAGGTTGTTTCATGGAAAAATAAAAGAATAGTATCACTTATTCACCCTCACCCCTCTCATCGATACAATCATTATAACTGGGTACTTACAAGTGGTATCTAGCCAAGTTTATTTCCTTTATTATTTGTTGATGTTTTGAATGGATACTGATAAATAATTTTAATTGTCAGAACAGAAAAGATATTCCAATTTTCTATAGAAATAATTATCATATATGGAAATATATAATGTTTCCTAAGTATTTTTCTTTTGGATATGATGTTCTTGAAGCTTCAACAGATGGGTTTTCTTATATGTATTATAAAAATTCAGTTACATATGTTAAAAATAAGAGTCTCAAGAATGATGAAAGGGGAATGGATGCTATATTATCATCATTTTTTGAAAGTTAATTACTACAGGTGAAATGTTTTTCAACAACCAAAGGTATATGGGAAAAATTAAAAAACATATACAAAGGAAATACAAAAGTTAATAAGGAAAAACTTTAAATTTGGAGATTGAAGTATGAAGACAGGAAGATGGGTGTGTAAAAATCTATTGGGGACTTCTTTAGCAGGGTAAATGAAATTTTTAGTACTATTAGATGTCTTGGTGAAAAGTTAAACGATTCTAATGTTTTTGAATAGATATCGAGAATCCTTCCTAAAAAGTTTGATGAAAAAGTTTCTTTATTGGATGACAGAGATCCAGAAACATTGTCTCTAGCTGAATTGCGTAGTACTCTCATTACTTATGAAATGAGAAGTGAGAATAATATAAAAGGAAATACTAAAGTTGATATAGAAATGTTTTTTAAAGATACAAATAAAGAAAAGTACATTTTTGAAGAAGATGAATATGCAGATTATGATTCTGAAAATGAAGTATGTAAAAATATCAATGCTTTTTAGGATTTTTTTCTAAAAATGTGAAAAGAGGTATAGGAATGTATAAATGGGAACTTCCCTTAATTTTTTTAGATGTGGAGAAATTGGGAATTTTATTTTCAATTTTCCTTAAAGAGTTAATGAATAATAAAGTGATGAAGAAGAAAGTGGAGAAGAAGAACGAATACCAAGAAGATCTTGGAAGAAAAAGGGCGATAAATAAAAAATTTATTCTAGGAGGGAAGATAATAAGTTCTACAAATCCAAAATAATAGTTTTTTTATAAGGATAATGATAGTGATGATGTTATAAATTATGTTGAAGATAATACGTTTACTGGAATAGTTAATGAGGAATGTTCCTCTAGCAGTAAAAATAGTTGTTCTGAAGAGGAAGAGGAAAGTGAAGCTAAATCCAAAATATCTATTAACCATGTTGGGGAAAATAATTTGATTGAAATAATTAATGAAGAATAATTTGGAAGTAGAAGTTATGATTATGCATAAAGTCTACATTAAATTCATTTGAATGAAGATTTAAAATAATTATTAAGAAATATTAGAAGACGTGAAAAGAAAAAAAAGAAGTTGGAAGATGAATATTAATCAAAAACTTAATAAATATTTTTAGAAGAAAATAGAATGATGTTGGTAGAGATTGGTGATTTGAAGAAATAACATGAGGATGTGAAGAATTATAATTAGCATCTATAAGTGATGTTTAAATCAAAATAAGAATAATTGGAACTTGTCCAACAAAAACTCTATAAAGCTGATGAGAAAGGTACAAATTTCAAAAATTATATCAATAAAGTTAGAGAAATTAATTTTATTAATAATCCTAAAAATTATCAAAAAAAATTTACCCTCAAAGGTTGAGAAGAAAGATAGAATTTTTTTTAAAGAATGAAATCCCAGAAAGTCATGTATGTTACCAAACCAACAAAGATAGAAATTTAGAAGTCACAAAGAACCACAAGTCCAAAAATGTTTTGAAACATTATGAATCTAGAAAGGTTTGGAATAATTATGCTTCTAATAAATATGAAAAGAAAATAAATACTCTGATTGGTAAAAAAAGGTTGGTGACTCAAAAAATAAAGAGAAGAAGGTGACTGAGAAACAATTTCACAATTCCGGCTAGTAAGGATGTTTCAGATGCCACTACTCATTTTATGGGTATTACTATTATTGTTATAGATTTGCATATATATAAAATATGTATTGATTTAACAAAAAATATTACCATTATTCCATAGGTTACAAACCGATTGTAACAAATATGTTTCTAAGGATGATGAAAATCCAAAATCCTCATCAAATGATTCTATATGTATGAAGAATGTCTTTATAAAACCTGAGAAGGATAAGAAAACGGAAGAAAACACATCCAATGGAAAATCTAAGAAAAAGAATGAGAAGTCAATACTGAGAGAGGAGCCTCAGTCTGATGGTTGTTTCTAAGGAACAATTGAGGGTCCCCTTTATTCCCAAAACCATTTTATACTTGTTCTAACTTATAGGGAATTTAAGGAGTAGAAATATAGAATCTTTAATTAACGAGTATCTTACTATTCTTTAAAAATAATGTAATGAGATTTTGAAAAGTTGGGTTTTTATACACATGAACTTTATAATATATTTTTTGAGATGGGTGCTGGTTATTTTTATCTTAATCAAATTATTTCATGGATTTCCCCAATCATGAGAATATTCAAAGAAATATCAAAAAGGTACTACATGAAAGATTTATTATGGTAAAAATTGATCATCTTTATTATACACTATTGATTTCTACACCGGGTTCTCCCAGGTAGACTTAGAGTTGTTTAGTTAAAGGTTATTTTTTAAGAAACTCATGTGATATCCATGCTGAACAATAGTTTCAGGATTTTGAGATGAACTGCTACAACCCCTAGAAATGAGAGCATTGGTGAGAATTTTTTCTTGATGACGCCTTTTAATTTTATTTTCAATAAGGGTGATAGATAAGATAAAGAGGGGGAACTAAATGAAATAGGGGGAACAAGAATAAAATAGAGAGAATAAAAAGTAAGGAAATAAAAACAACACTGCTTATTGTTTTTAGGTGGTTGAAGTGGTTGAAGAGGGTATAGAAAAAAAATACAAAGGGGTAGAGTTTTTTCCCAATTTTTGTTTTGGTTGTATTTTGTTTTCAATAGATCAATATGTTGAATAATGAAGGTATGGGAGAAATATGATGGATGGAAATCATATTGATTTTTGTTTTCAAAATAAGCATAATCTTGTTTTCAAAAGAATCATACTCACCTTGGGATCAGAATGGAAGAATATTGTAATGAGGAATTGCTTGTGATCAGACTCACCACATGTCTAGAATGAAAGGAAAAACATATTGTTGGAATTAAATAGTCATCAGAATAACTTTGGATCTGGCGTGGAAGGAGTTGTTATTTTAAGGATAAATTAGAGTATCTATGACTATAATAAACAAATATGATGAATCTTTGCTAATATTTACTTCGTAAATCATATGTTAATTATAGAACTTATGAAAAATGATTGGTGAAAGAAAGGGAGAGTGAAAATGATTCAGGCTGATCGTACTCATGGAAATCATATTTGGGATGTGAAGGAAAGATAGAAGGTGTTGAGGATCGAAATCAAAATGATCATACCTAGAATTATCATAGTCTAGAATTATAGAATCTGATCATCAATCATATGCATCAAAAACTGATCATACCTAGTATGATCGTACTCATAATGATCGTATCCAGAATGATCATACCTAGGGTGACCATATCTAGGACAATCATATTCAAAAAATATCTTACACAGGCTGAGAAGAAAATAAATAAGCTTGAATGAATGGGGAGTTATGATACATTCCAATTGAAGTATAACTATGTTTAAGTTATTCTCAAAATAATTTAAAGTCATTTTCCAAACAAGATTACAAATAAAGGTAGTTACTGAAAATGAGCCCTGATTTATTTTCAAATGTATTTATGAAGTGGGTAATGAGTTGAAAGACTTTGATTACTTTTCAAGTAAATTGTTAAGTTACTCAAAAGAAAGAAATAAAAGAAGTGATGTGTATTTCAATTGTAGGTCATAAATTTTAGTAGCCAACCCATAAATGTATTCAAAGGCCTGAGAATATATTTGATGAGAAAAGAGAAATACATTTTAAGTGGTATCATATTTAGAAAAGAAATAGGGTACCAATCAAACTCAGTATACTATCGTTTTTAGAGAAGGAATTACCCAAGAATGATGAATGAAAATATATAGAAATAATGAGATCAATAATGTAGACATACATTTCAAATGGGTTGAATTACTTTGAAGATTTTCAATTGAGTCAAGATCCATTGTATCAAAGTTGAATTTTTTTATATTTCCAAATGGATCTAGAGAATAAGTGAAGAAGTAAAACTCAATTTAGAGTATAGATGAAGTATTTTTTTGAATGTGCTATCGAGGGGGAGATTTAAATTCAAATGAATAATCTTATTCGTAAAATCAGAATGGTATCTATTTCATCATTCACATTCAAACAATTGGTACAAATTTTTTTTTGAATAAATTGGATTCTGAGAATTCGATTCATGAATTGAAACCTAACTATAAATTGGAATAAAAGATTGAAGAAGAATTTATTATCATAAAAGAATTGAGAATATTTTAGAAGAGTTGATGATGTAAAAATTAACCCAATATTTTAGGGAAAATTGAGATTAAGATGAATTCTATTATGTGGGAAAATGTTTGGAATTACAACCCAAGAATCTCGAGGGTCGCTTATAAAATATGAAAAGTATATTGTACTTTGTGGCTGACTGACATACTGTTAATGAGAGAGAAGTTTTGAGTTTAAGGGAAAGAAAGAAGGTTTTGTTTTGGTCTTGTGTTAAAGAAGTTTTGATGGAGAAGTTAAAGAGAAGAGACAAGATTGTAACGTTGTATTTAGTTGATCATCATACTCAGTTTTTATCATACTCAACTAATTATCTTATTCATCTTGTCAATCATACTTAGATGATTATCATATATGGTTAGATTAATCAGATCAGGATTTCCATATTTGGATTTCCGAAATGAGGAAGATGGAGAATTTAAGTGGCGTTGATTCATCTCTATAGTATTCTATCAAAGTCATATTTTTCATACTAGTAAGAATCATAATGAGAAGAATCATATTGGTAGAATCGTACTCAAAGAAATTAAATTGAGAAAAATGGACTGGGGATATCAGAAATGGTTTTTTCCTTAACAAAGTCTAAGAAGTGCTTACGTTCTTATGGGTAAGAAATTAAATACTTTTTTTCAATTGAATACATTTTTGGAATTGAATAGAAGCACATGTAACATGCATTGTTACACAAAATTCTTATTTCCCTATTTGTTCTAAGAGGATTCACATGCACTGTTGGATTATTTACACAGTGATACATTAGTGAAAGGGTATATCTAACTAGTTGTATTCCCAAGATTATTTTCTAGTGGATTTTGTTGTATTGGATCATTTTCAAACCACACGAAGGATGAAGCTATTCTTATTGAATAGTGAACCCTGTAAATAAACGTGTTCATTTGGACACGTGGTTGAATTTTTCTAAATAGGTAATTGAATAATTATTAATATTTGACAGTTATTTCAAGGAAAAAAAATAAAATGCATCACTGATTCACCCATCCCCCTATCAGTGAAACAATCGTCCTAACTGTTCACTTTCAAGGAGAGTGTGCCTTTGAGGGATTCTCCCATACCTCACTACCTTGTGTTTAAACAGCTATCAAGATGATGTTTTCTAGGGGATTAAAGGATACATAATTAGTAAGAACAAAAAAATCAATTTCGATAATCTGACCTATAATTGATGAATTTTTTCATATTCAGAAAAATATAGCTACTACTCAAGATTCTAGTGAAGTGGATGGAGAAATAATTGTTTATGATGAAGGTAGGTTTATAGAGATAGATTTTGATATAACTGGTACATTTTTAAATATATTCCAGCTCAGAAAAAGCATATAAGATCTCATGTTCAAAGAAGTCTATTGTTAGTGGAAGAGTATAAAACAGTTGATCCAATTCTACTCGGATCACTTATAGATAAAATAATGGATTTTTATGAGGCTATAGAACCTAAAAAGGGTACCCATACAAATGTGATACCATATTCTCCATCATTTAATCATAAATAAGATCATTTAGTTAGAAATGTTTTAGAATGATTGGAGAAGGAAGTATTTTCTAAGGAAGCACTAATAGAGGTTTCAAAGAAAAGAGCATATCATTATGGTTTAAAAGTGGAGTTGTGTACCTGTAAAGATGAGATCATAGAAATTTAAGATCCCTATATCTTTAAATTAGTTTTTAATAATTTTTTTTGGAATGGTGGATGCTTAATCAGATTTTATCAATAGGCTTCGAACATATCAACTTTTTCCAGAGGCTAGTTCAAGTGTATGTTCTAAGGATCAAGAAAAAATAAATGATTTGGAAAGTGGATTGAAATATATTTTCCCTAAAAAATATATGTTTGGTTATCATCATTATTTTATTTCAACTCAAAATATTATATTTAAGGATTCTTCATTAGTACAATCAGGTTTGTACCAAAAAGTGGTTAATAAAGTCAAATATTTTAGATTGAATGTGAATGTTACTTTTCACACTAGAAGAAGTTTTTTATTAAGAATGTTTGAACTCATAAATATGTTAAAACCCTCAGCTACCTCTCTTTTTTTATTTCCATTTCTAAAATATTTTTAGAAAAGAATGGATCAGATAATTCCTGAGTTGAATTCTATTTCTTCTTAGATTCGGGGTCTGTAAGCTTACTTGCTATATCCAATATTAAACAACCAGATAATAAACAATCTATATGGTCATATTATTGACACCCACGAAGCTATTAACAGTCTTAGAATTACCTTATATATATTCTTGAATGACCATTTTGGTTATAATGAGTTGTCTATTAGATATTTGGTTAAGGAAAATTTGGATGCGTCAACGAATACAAGAGATAAAATCCAACACCTCCTTTAGATATTTGATATAAAAAATCATTGTATTTTTATAAATATGATGTTATTAGATTCAAATATTATGGAACTTTTTGACATGATAAAATAATATTTAGAATTAGGTTCAACTTCAAATCAATTTTTAGAAGATAATTCAGATGGATCCTCATAAAAATGAGTTTCATTTATAGGTAGAGATATGGTTGTGTAAAAACCTCCTATAATTTTCATACTGCCTAAAACCCAACCTAGTATTAGTGATCCTATTTTTATTCCTTCTATCAATAATCCTAAATAAGTATTTATAATTTCCTAGTCCAATTAAATATTATAGAAAATAAAGTGCATTCACTGATTGGTAGGTTGATTGATGTGTAGCTATCTATAAACCTGATTATGAAGAAAGTTCTTGTGGATATTCCTTATAGGATTTCATCTTTTGAAATCAAACCTATTATTATCACTCATACTTTCAATGAATCAAAAAATTTATCTTCTGTGTAGGTCGAAAATCTCAATATGTTTATCCGAAATGGGATCACATCAGTTTCTCTAATTCATAAGCAAGTTTCACTTTAAATTATTTAATTTTCTATGTATAATATTGTTCCAAGGATAGAAATTTTTTCTGATGCTGTATATTAGATGATGAGAAGAAGGCATATTAGTCCATATCTAGCCAGTACCTCTTCTAAAAACAAGCAATGAATAGAAGTTTCTTATTATCTTTTGGTGTTTCAAGTACCGATAATGACAACACCATCTATCTCCACAACACCATCTACATACAGACCTACTTCTACCTCCAAAACCGGTTCAAAATCAATAAAACCTCTAACAAAACAAAAAATGGGTTCCTTGATTGATATATTGTATTCATGTTTATGGATGTATGTTTATATTTCAAATTAATTAATAAAATGTTGTATTACTTTCTTGTTTATCTTGTGTTTCGTAGTGATTTTTTTTCATTTTATATAATTTATCTCTTTGATTTATTACACGAAATCCAATATTTTCAATATTCAATAATTCCATTTCAACAATACGCATACATATTTCACACCTTTAAGTATTACATTAACATGTGTTCAAACTCTCTTACCCTTTATTTTTGATAAAACCAAAAGGGGTAGAAGTTTTTCACCTTATATAGATGGGGGGAACTATTTTTTTTAAAACTCTTAAAATAAAAAGGGGAGAAGTCTCTTAAAAAGGACAGAAGAATTTTAAAAGGGGGATAAATTTTTACCTTTCAAAAAGTAAATAAGTAATCAATGATGGAAACTTTATTCTTATATGATATAATTTAATTTCTTATTACCCTTTTAAAATTCTATATTTAAAACTTACTATAATAAATAATCATTTTTATGAGTTTTACTGGTTTTGTGATCATCAAATAGGGAAATATTATTAGATTAATAATGTTGATCTAACATATTCTATTTACTTTAATGTTTTTACGATCTAAAATACCCTTTAAAATTTACTAATAATATTGTTTTAAATGTGTTTTTATGAGGTTGTATTTTATTTATATGTGTTTGGATGTAAATTATTTTATGTATGAATTTTGGACATTCTGGATAAGAATGATATAATTTTCGAAAATTTTCCTATGTGAATGTTTTTTGGATATGTGATAAACTTTTTTTTACATTTATCAATATCTTACGTGAAGGAAATAGATATGTCAATGGGCTATTTTGTGAAACCACCTATATGAAAATTTTCCTACATCAACAAGACCTCCTACTCAAGGAATCTTCTATGTGATCATTCAACTATATAAAATAGTTATTGGGAGTAATCATGTCTGAGAGAAATAATCTATATAAGTAATCAGATATGTGAATTGGTTATAAGAAGAATTTGGTTATGTGAATCTATTATGTGCTGAAATAGGCTACATCACTTCAATCAGCTATGTTAGTATCCGCGAATCAACAAAGTAAAGAAAATGGATACATAATTTCAAATTGGATATGTAAGATTCAGATACATGAATGAAACTCTTATGTAATTTAGTTTGGATATATGAAGTTAAATATGCTATGTGGATTCAGATGTTAAAATAATCAATGCGGGTTTAATTCATTAAATTAAATATGTTTTGTAGCTAGTTGGTATCTATTAATTATAATGTATTCAAGGGATGTTTTTAATGATTATGTAAAATTCTTAGATGATATATTTCCTCTTTATGATAAAATAAATTATTATAATAACCATGTGTTGAGAAAAATTAAAAAGAAAAACATTTTATTTGTCTCTTTTACTTTTTATATGGAATATCAAGGAAAAAAACGTGTCACTGATATCTTATATTATATAAATCATGTGTAGTGTTTGAATATGAGGTACTTAGTATATTTCAAATGTTTTTAATAGAATTTTTATGTGATTAGAGGCTTATTCTTGAAATAGTGAAGTATTATATTCAAATATTCGACAAAGAAACACTATTTTCTATCAAAATAAAAAATAATAAGTTTCAAATTATCAGCGATTCCTATCCATTATCTTTTATGAAATATTCAGACTCTCAGGGAGCTATTTAATCTTATGATTATTTTCACAATGATATTTTATTTATGTTTGTTTTTTATTATAGTTATGAGATAAAAATGTAATCATTTTTAATCTTGTTATGTAAAGGTTCCTATAAAAATATCCTAGAAAGGCTATTTTGTTCCAAAACATTATGGAGTCTTGTTAAAAGATTCTGTGCTTGTACCAAGTGTCAGATTCTTGGAATTAGTCATTCCGTCCTTAGGAAAAGGACTGATGGTCCCCCAAAAAAATATTGAACTAGTGAAAATCATCAAACTCATGGAGAATTGCGGTGGTGGAGTAGACTGGGGGACTTCTATTCCTCGAACCACTATAATTAGATTGTGTCTATCTATTATATGATTTAATTAACCACTTCATGTTTTATTAAAGAATAGTATGAAAGGTGGTCTAAAACAATAGTAGTAGAATATTCTAAGAGGAAGAAAATTTTAATAAACTCAATTTACCCCCCACTCGATTCTTATTAAGTATAGTTTCCAACAATAATATCATCTTTCAATTTCTATCTTAATGTTTTTAACATCTATAGTTGGGAAATTTCATCTGAAACATTAAAATAGAATAATATCTATAAATAAAATACATATAATTCAGTATATTATTAATATACTAAATATTATTCAGTTTTATCATATATGAATACATAATTAAGACAATATCTTTAGCTAACTATCAAAAAAAATAACTCTTAAAAGATAAAAGAATACAACTCCAATCAGAATAATGAATTGGGAGCGATGCTACCTCACATGAAAATTACCCTAAAATATTCCAAAAAATTCCTTAAACCTCTATGAAGGATACCCCATATACATAAAATATTATAGATATACTCAAGGATGTGAAATTATAATCATATTTCATATTTATATTTCTGTACCGTCTATTTTTATATTTATATATTTAATATTTTAATTAAAAAATTAGTATAAATATTTAAGAATGTGTTTTTTTAACATTTCAATACATATTGATAATTGTGACATGCTAGTAGCCTATAGATAGTTCTAAATCACAAAAAAAATGTTTAGTACCCCAACATTCTCAACTATATGAATAATTTTGAATGAAAGCACAATAAAATAAGATAATACAGTAACAAAAGGTATAAAAGGTATGACTTGAAGTGTAATCTCTGTAGAATAAGTAGATTGATTGTAATGTACTCCTTATGTACTCTGGTTGGTAGGAGTATAATGGTTATCCTCAAAAACCAATATAAACTATGTAGCATTAGTAGGTCAACTCTCTTGTACTCCCTATGTACTCTAGCTAATAAGAGTAGAATGGATGTCATATTCCATAAAGCTAGTACCCCCTAAAAACATCAATTAGAATTTAATTCCTATAAAAACATCAAGAAAAATATAATTCAATTAAATCTAAAAATAATTTCCACGTCATTTAATTCATATTTATAAAATTAAATATTTTTAAAAATACTCCATATTTAAGCTTATAATTAGATTGTTCTTGGTTATTGATGTTATTATCAGCTTCTTTTGTGAACATTAATTATCCCACTTCTTCAAATTCACCCTCCCTCAAAATATTGTTTTTTAGTAATATTAGGGATATACAATACATTTGTATATTATTGAGGGGTTTCACTATCAAAAATTACTTTACCTTCATCCCTCATATCATGCATATCTCTTAGTTTGATGTAGAAAACCACACTCTACCATTAATCTATTATATAATCAACATAATATTCTAGTTTTTCTTTGGAAACAAAAATATATGGACCATGTTCTTTACAATCACAAGTATCGATTAATTGAGAGAATTTGATAGAATTAAATAGTAATGATTCTTTAATCATACCCATGTTAATAGTGTCCCACTTGTATTTGAATAACACATCCACAAATTTTCCATGGAAATTTAGCATGATAATATCAAGAAAAATTATATAGTAACCCTAATATAAAAACATATATATACCATTTTTTGGTGTTTTCAGACCATACTCATGGTCTATAGTAGAAAACAAGAAACCACTAACATTATAAGCATTGAGTAACTTAGAATAATCATACAACATTGAGATAAATACTTTAAATATTTTAGAAGGTCAGATCGATTATCAGTATTGGTTTCCAATAAAAAAAATGATATAAAGTATTATTATTTAAATTAGATAATTATCAACATTTTAAATATTAAAAACACGTATTAGACTAGGAACTTACATGACATGGAAACCAATAAATAATTTATTTGATAACAACTTTGTTTTTTCTCTACCTCATTTTGAGTTCGACTCTAAATATATATTTTAATTTGTTTCCTCAATTATTATTATATATATATTTATAAAATATCAATATTAAGTATCCCATATATATGTACTAATATTAACTGCAACTACATCAAAGGAAATTAGGATAATTTCACAACTTCTAAACCAAAATTTAGAAATACTAATGATTTATTCTTCTCCTAAGAATGAATTGTACTATCATTAACATGTTCTACTAAATCAAATATAGTATATATCGAACATATATCCATCAATTGGATGTTGAATCAATATTTATCAAGGTAACCTTTAACAATGTAACCATCTGGTTGAGCATTATTTTTCACATAATACATAAAATAACAAAGATACTTAATAAAAAAAGTAAAAAATTAACTAGTAAACATAAAATGTATTGACATGGACAATTAAAATTGATTAAATAAAATAAAATAAATAAATATTATCTCTATAAAGTATAATTACATTGATAATTTAAATGTCCTCCACCTTTATATTCCATAACCAAATTGAACATTAAAATAAATTATCATAATGAAAATTGATTAGGGAAAGATCATATTCAAATGAAATAGTGTTTGTATAATTATTTCGTAAAGAATATAAAGATCTATTCGGCTTAAGTTTCATAATGATTTCAAAATAATATGAATAGTCAATTAGAACTATAATTATTTTTTCCAATAAAAAAATACATTGAAAAACATAGATTGTTCTCCATCATATTTTATTTTTCATGAATTTTTAATCCACATAATTTTTTATGACTAAAATAAAAACATCTTGAAATGTTACTTGAATATCCCTCATGCACTTTCAAAAAATTTAATATTCAAATAAATATATTTTTTTTAACATTCTTTAAAAAATCACCATTGGATACTTCCTACACTAGTTTCCCCAAAGGTTATTCTTGATATTCATTGCTTTTAATTCCTTATAATCCTCTAGATTATCAAAAAATTTCCCATTCTCATTAGGAATTTCACAAACAAAATTTTCACAGACAGTCATCTAGTTATGAATAAAATTAATATTTAGATGTAAAAAAATAATTTTATAATATATATGATATAAAAATAGTCACGTTTTATACTATTTTTGTGTTTCAATTGTAGCTAACATATTTAAAAGTCTTTTATCACCTTAATTTAACTAAAAGTATTTTCTTAAATCTATAACCCCATTTGATAAATGTGATATGATCACTGATATAGATTATAAATTTGATGTAAGGTATAAATATATTATTACATTGAATCAATAATACTTTAAATGAAATTTATATGTTGCATCAAAGAATTGAAGATGACACATGATACACCAACTTTTACTATAAGTAGGTTTTTGAGGCTCAAAATCAAAGCTAAAAAATTTAAAATCCATACTAGTGTGTGTGTTCCAACCATAAAAATTTTATAGGCTAAAAAATTAATTTATAGTTCATATTAAGGAAACGCACATTTTTATTATACATCTGTAAACTAGAATTATATAACTCCCTAAAATTATTATGTAAGAGGATAATGTTATAAATCAATATTATTTCCAAGAATTTGTTTTTCTAGAATAATCAATGATATGTTGAATGTAGTTTTTTCAATACCCATATAGGGAGGTAAATTATCTATGATATAATGTAGAAATATTTTATAATTTATACTTAAACTACCAAAAGAAATGAACCCAATAACTTCCAATAACCAATTCACATTTCTAGGATGTAATTAATTGAAGGTATTTGATGCTTTTGAATCTATTGGAAATCACATGAAGTCATTATTTTTTTGACCAATGACATCGACTTTATATTTTTGGTGATTTTAGATGACATAAAATATATTAAAAATACTGGTTTTAAGGAAAAGTATCAAAAAAACTTCACTACTGTTTTCAATTTATATTTATTTTTGGAAGCATGATGACTCATATTATCATAATTAATATTCTTCTGGTGGATCATGTAATCAACCTGAGAGGTGGAGGGGGTGAACTAGGAGTGAACAAATTTTAAAAATTATTTTCAACATAAACTCTTCTTTACTTAAAGTGATCAAACCTCTTATATCAGTTAGGATGTATAGATATTTCAAAACATTATCTCACCATTTTTCCTAATTCTATGAAGATAATATAATGTAAACACCTCATATGGATTTTTATAAGGTTATCCCTCAATGTAATAACCTAAAACATTATATGTAAACTCCCATTGAGTCACAAATTACTCAACTTTTATATCAATCAATTATTATAAGTGGTTTAATAAATAATCACCCTTTACCCAAATACATCAATACATTATGAAATTGAAGGATATTTATATTATGTTCCATAGTTAAACTATCTTCTGAAATGATCCACTTATATCCCAATAGAAATGTTGAAATTTTATATATTGAACCCACTTGTCTTTGAGTTATCTCATATAACATCCCCATAGAGATTTTTTTGACTAACTCAATATCTATTATTATTCCTAACATGAATGTTGGACTATCATCCTTCTAGTAGAATTTTATTTCAATTCTCTCACTATATTTGGATATTACATTTGATTCTTCTCCATCATGTATGTTGGGGCTGGTTCCCATTGTTCTATTGTACCTCAGCCTAGTAAGTCATATGTTCGATAAACCAATATCTAATGTGCTTCTCTTTGGTATGTTTTGTATAGTATTCCTATATATAGTGCATTATCCTTCAGTAACTCTGTATATACAACTGTTGTTTTTATAACTCTTCTATTGAGTTCATCTTATTCCCCCAATTTGTTTCTTAAATGGAAGATCATGTAGAACTTTTAATAATAACAATCATTTTAAAATAAATCTACAAAAAAAATCAATTGTTATTACGCTCTTTATATAGGAATGATTTATTCGATAGATACGAGGAATAAACGAGATTTAGTCTTAACTTCCCATGAACTCTGATTTTTGAATTAAAATCCTTTAATATCTCTTATAAATATAATAGGATTTGATTTCTTCAATGTTCCCAGAAAACATTGCACCAACTATCATCAAACCTTACTCAAATAATGTTGAGAATCATGATCTTTCCTTTAGGAATATTTAGTTGGTGAACATTCAGTTCTACATCACCAAATGTCTGACTTTACAAAGTTAATAAAAATTGCCTCAAGACTATGCATGGGATTATTCATCTAATCTTCATAGTCTATTAGACATATACTTACTCTATCTAGTGGACTTCAAATGTTTCCTCCACCTGATGTACATAACATTTCTCAATATGAAACTTGTCTACATGATGATGCCTCAAAAATCTATCTGGTCAAACACTTATAAAATTTCATCTGACATAAATGGATTTCTGTATATAATTATTCTTTACATGACTTTATCGAATTATTCCATGAACATTGTAAACTTATCTGTATGATGATATTTGTAAAAGTATTTCTATTGGAACATTTTCTTTTCTGATCATAAACTTTTTCTATTTGATATAACATCTTAAAATTATCCATATAATGACATTGCATTTCTCAGTCTCATACTCATCCATCCAATAAACCTTTGATATTTTTTCCAATAGAGTTTATTTTATGACCATCAAATTTCTCAGTTTTGAAGACTTAAAAATTCCATATCTAATGATATTCAATTTTTTTTCTAAAATATATACATTAATATATCCATAACAATCATAAGTTTTCCTATATATGATTATATTTTTGTAAACATCATTATTTATTACACTTTTCTGGAATCTTCCTCAAAATTTGACTCCATCTATTCAACTTCATATTTCTTCATATTTCATAACTGTGTACATGTCCTTCTGGTAACTTTCAATGATTTATTCTTCTATTATAGTTACAAATTCTATGTATGATCATCCAATGTCCAATTATAACTTCATATTCCAATCTTCATAAATATGGACTTCATGAGTTCATAACTTCAAACTATATATACTTTTCAACTTCATAATTTTATAAATTCAATTTTATAGAAACTGTCTCTTTCGGGAAACATCATGTTCATATTTTATATTAAACCATTATAACATTTTAGTAATCATGATTTTAGAAAAACTAAGGACAATAAAATAATTATATTAATTTTTTTATAGAAAATATAATACATTCCTTTTCCATATTTGCAGAAAAGACTCATAATATAAGGTGACAGTATCCTTTCACGCCATAAGAATTAATCGTGAGAACGTTATCATATATTCAGTTTGATTTTTATTTCCAATAATTCTATTTCTTTCATGTTTTCTCCCATTAGGTTAACCTTTGTGTTTACATTTAATTTTTTTTATCAATTTCCATATTTACTGGCCCTTATTTCTTAAACTGAAAATGACATATACAATACTTATTCATATTTAAAAAAATTTATTTATCCATTAGAAAAAATATCCTCCAAGTTTATTCATACCTCTTGAATATATGTTATCATCTCATCAGTGTGATTTTCCTTCTGATCATTTTTTCTCTATTAAATTTTCTTCCAAAGAGTTTCCCTTCATGTTTAAATTATTTAGAAGATCTTAAATCCTAATATTTTCTAGAAATTATTTCTTCATCACCATATTTTAGAGATATTTCTATGTTATATTAAAATAATATCCTTTATTCCTTAGCATAACTATGATTTAACTTTTTATCTCCCAGATATATTATGGAAGTAGGTCATTCATCTATGATGATCCTTCTTCTATTAGACCATCCTTTTAGAATAAGTAATTCCAGTGTAATTATTCAAGAAAATACTTATTAACCATTTCCATCAACTTACTCATTGACTTTACTACAATATATCAACAATAAATACAATATATCATCAACATAATATGATAGTAGTTATAATTACCCCTTTAGATTTTTTGTCAATTCCAAATTCTGATGAATTTGAATGATATTTATCTCCTACATTTTGATAATAAATTTAAATTCCATTATATTTTATACTTCAAATAACATTAATTGAGGAAATTATATTCCCTCCCCCCCATTGATCTGAATTTCAAATAACCATTATTAATATCTTGAGTTGAGGGATGAACTTTTTTCACACCTTTTATTCTTCAATTTTTTTATTTCATTTAACAAAATATGAAATTTTATCTTCTTTAGAGAAGGATAAAATCAATTTACTTAAATAATATATCCTAAAATCAACCAACCATATGTTTATATGATACATGATTAGTGTAAACAGAAATATTGATTAATCTGGACGTTAAATCTGTCCGTAGAATTTACCATGTGATGGAATTTTTTTTAAAATATTATTTTTGGGGTAAGATCAATATAATTTCATTCACCTTAATTTCCCCCATCTTTCTCAAAAAATAGATCAAAAATTTTCAATCATAAAGATTTTTTTCGCCCCATTTTTCAGAATATTTGTACTTTGTCATCAATAAATTGATTTCCCATTTTTATATTTATCATTAAATTTTCATATGATGATAGGAGATTATAGAAAACATAACTTGATGATGATAGAAGGCTTAATTATCCCAATTTATATCACATATGAAACTTATTTAACATCATATAGAGCTCCAACCTCCACGCACTCCAATATTCATTCCACTGGATATTCAACATGAGGTGTTGAAAAAAAACTTGGTTTTCTTGAACATGTTAATTAAGTTTAGCTTGTAATTTTTTAAAAATAACAATCTTTATCTTCACAGCAGGTATCCCTTTAACATCATCACATTTAATTCCATTTTCTATGTATGAGCTCTATATCATATAAGGGAATAATTTAGATCTTACTTTTCTTATTGGATAGAGAGAAATGAATGATAATGTTTTCTCAACCCATAAACTATCTTCTCTTTAATTTCATTTTTCTTTATGCCTTCACACTTTCTTTCCATGAAGTAATATTATTGGGTGGAATGTATTTATTCTTAACATAATATAGAAAGTAATATGAAATTTTATTCTTTCATTATGAATCCAAATTTTTTTCTTCATTTAACTATTATAGAAATACAACCGTGAAACCCATTAAAATATGTTCAACTTCTTTCTTGTTCCTAGATCGCTTTACAACACTACTAGTTCAATCTAATGATTCCATGATTTTATCTAAAAACATATATTGTCCTAGAAACATTGTCAAAGAATTCTCATGAGTTTTTCTATCCAACATACATCTTCTACACAACATATTATTTTCTACTAAATTACCTTTTATAGGTATCTTCTGGTGAAATTCAACTTATTCTTCAAAGTTAACTTTCACCATTATAATCTACTTGTGTTATTATCATATTTATTTAATTTATTTCTTGATATTTATTTGATTAACATAAGAATATATGGAATGTTTAAAACTATTCCTAGAGTGGCCTTTTATTCCATAGAAGTAACATCTTTTCTTGTGCATAACATCTAGTATAACTTTCTTCTTAGGGGAAACCTTCTTCATCGCTTTTCACTATTTTTATATCAACGTGAACTTATATTATATATTTCTTTCCCTTTGCTTCAGATTTGTGTCCCATTTATATTAGTTTTTGTAATTTTTTTTTGGTTGAATTAAACTATTACCCACCACAACCACTTCCTCCCATAATTTAATATTTTTTTAAAACATTCAAATATGTTATATATCAAAATATTTTTCTTCTTTTTTGAAGGATGGGAAAACTTAGATGAGTTTCCCTCGACTTTAATTTGTATCCCAGTTAATGCTCACCTAATATTTTCTTTATACTTTTGAATATTGTGAAAATAATTGATATATATGCGTCCTAACTTTATACATCACCAAAGGAATCCAATAAGCCTTTTCTTATTGCCTTGTGTTGATTTTTTTTGGCATAAACGTATTCTAAAACCTATTTCTTTCATATATTTACTTTTTTATTTCAAAAATATTTAGGAGGGGGACTCTCTTTTTTTCTTACTTATACCTTCTTATAAGAGGTGTGTTCCTCAAATTTTATCACCAATTTTTTCTATAACTATCACTTGCACTAAAAATATGGGATTCAGTGTTAACATATTCATCAAAACATTATGTTTATTTTTTCTTCAACTTGTTAGAAGATTATGCTTCCAATTATTTTATATCCTTCCTTTTATCAAATTTATTTTTTGAATAAATAATAATTTCCTTAGAAACTTCATCATAAATTATTTTGTTATGTGAAAAAACATCTTGAGTAGCTTCCATGTTTCTCAACAAGACTACATTCTCATGACACTTTAAATATAATGTCCCCTTTTTATTTTCAGGTTACATCAAATTATACTCACATAGAACTTGATTTTTTTATCTTTTCTTTATACATCATAATCACCTATTTTAACTAATGATCTTGTTACTTTACTCATTTTACCTTGATATTTAGTTTAGTATTCTTAACATCAATAATTACTTTGTGAGTACCCTTTAATATATAGATCTTTTTTATCAACTTTTTTTAACAAACCATATTCATAGAAACTACTATATAAAAAATCTTTTCTAAAAGTGATGTTTTATTCTTATGTTGTTATTGATTGGTCCTTAAACTCATTGTATTTATTGAAGGTGTCACACTTGTGTTCTTTTTGAAAAATTTCCTCATGAATTTTACTCTCTCCCTATAGTGATTAATTAAGATGTCTTATTCTTTAATTTTTATCTTCCAATTGAGAGTTCATGGCTTCAAAAATAGTTTTTAATTCATGTAATCTTTTCTTAACAACTTCCATTATAATGTTATTCTTATAAATACATCATTTTAATTCTTCTCCCAGAAGGTTTAAATTTTATTAAGAATGTAATGAATTTTTTATCTCATCTTAAATGATGTTAGTAAAAATATTTACAATATCAAAAAAAATTCTAATGAATTCATTGTCTCATAATGTTTTAATTTCGTCAATAAAATTTCCTCCAATTTTTCCTTGATATATGAGTGTATATATAATTACTTCAACAATGTAATTTTTCATTTAAGAAAAAAATTCAAAGTAAAAATATTAAACAGTTTTCCTTAAATCATACTCTTCACAACATGAGAATGATTTTTCTAGAGGATGAGTTTCATGAGTTTCATATGATTTCTTACCACACAATTTATCTTTGAGTAATTTTCAATAATACTTATGTTTCTTTTAAAATACTATCTTCTACTACTTCTGAGCTTCATTACTCTTCTACTTCTTCAAATTTTTTGATAATAACTTCATGTTTATATAACTAGGAATGAATTATGTTTTAATGTTCCTTTGATTAACATTATTTTATTCCAGATAAATATTTTATCCAACATATAAAAATACACACTCTATATTAAACATTTAAGATCAACTGTGAATTATAACTTGTAGATCCAAAAAGAGGTAACCTTGGATCAAATACCAATTTAAACCTTAATGTGAAAGCCAACTCCTTGATGTATTGACTCTTATCGAGTCACATATTCTTACACATAAATATCAATCTCAAATTATAAGTGTTGTGGGAAGGATTCACCTTTAACCAAAATAAATCACTATATTATGAAAGGGAAGGATATTTATACTACATCCCATAGTTGATCTATCTCCCCAAAAGACCCCCTTCATCCAAATATAAATTTTGGATTTGTTTATACTAGAAAAACCTATATTTGAGTAATTTAATCAAAATTATTTACTAATAGTTCTTTGACCAACTCAATATCATGTCTTTATCCTCCTTCTAATACAAGTTTTTCTAGATCTCTCACTCTCTAGGGTTGTTCTGTATAGTAAATCCCCATCAAATATTCTATCTTTGGTAATCATTATTCTATTGAACCTCGGTCCATTAATTCTCCTACCAAATGCACATATGCCTACTATACTATGTATGGTATGCCTTTTTATAGTGCATGTACATATGTTTCCTCTTTATTTAGAATATTGTAATCTAAAAATCTTATATCTGGTTCTTCTTCATCAACAAAGTAGTTTATCAGTTGGAGGCTCACAATGAAATTCGAATACTAAAAATCTATTTCACAATCAATCAATAAACAAAGTCAAGCTCTTGTCACCTATTTATATAGTAAATATTCCTATGATTGATGTGAGGAATAAATTTGATTTTTTTGAACATCCCACAAACTCTACTTTTTAATTGACAACATTCAATATATCTTATAAAGATATCAAAAATTAACTTCATCTGAGGTTACAATAGACTTGGTGTCAACTATCATGAATCCTTCATCAAACAACACTAAGAATCATGATTTTTCCTTCATTAATATTGATTTTATGAATGTATAGATAAAAATTATAATAATGTTTAACTTTATGAAGTTAATTAAAAGTTCCTTAAGTCTCTATAAAATTTTATTCATTCGATCATCTTGGTCTATTAAAACTAGGATTCCTTAATCCTATTCTCTTCACATGTGTCCTCAATTTGATGGAATTTATATTTGCCCATATCAAACTCTTTTTTATGAGGATCCATTAAAAGTATGTCCTATTCCACTTTTACAAAATTTAATCCTATAGTATTAGATTTCCTTATATAGTATAACTTTTTATTTCTTTATCTGATCATTCCATTAACTTGATAAACTTCTCTATCCAATAATAATTATAAAAATAGGCATGTTCAAACGTTTTTGGTGAACATAAAATTTCTCTATCCTGTATATCTTAAAAAAACAATTCATTTAATGATATCTCATTTCTCTATCTCATACCCATCCATCTATGATCAATAGAGAGTCTTTCTGATTAAGGTTTAATTGATGACCATAAAATTTCTCTATCTAGTAGACATAAAATTTCTCTATCCACAGAGCTTATAAAAATTCCAGTAGAAATAGATAAATTTATCTAGAATAATAACAATTTGTCCTCTAATTTATAATCTTTTTCCATTCTACATACTCAGTCCACAAACTACCGTAAAACTCCCCTATATTCGGTGGACATTATATTTATCCATCCGGTATAAATTTTTTCACGTACACCTGGTATCCTTAAATGAATTATTAATTTTTATAGAGTTAAAAAGTCTCTATCCAATAATCCTATGTTTGATTATAGAATAAAAGGTAAATATACATACAAAAACAACTTCATGATTTCAAAACATCAAAATTTATATATTTTTCAGCTTCATCATTATATAAATTCATTTTTTATAAACTATCTATGTATGAAATGTCAGGTTCAAACCTAATATTTAACCATGAGAAACTTTTTTTAATCATGTTGTAAGAAACGTTAAGGATAAAAAAACACCATCCTAATTTTTTTTACATTAAATAGAATTCATGCTTTTTCTGTATTTATGTATGAAACTCTAAATGTAAGGTGAAGTCCACCCTACATTCCTTAGTAATAAATCATGAAAAATTTATATGCTCTTCAGTGTGCTTTGTACCTATGATCATTATGGTTCCTTCAACTTTTATTCTGATAATATTTCCTTTGGGATTATATTCTTAAATTTATTTTCAATCTCTCTATCTATTGGAAGTTATTTATTTAGCTCTAAATTTCATGGATAGAGCCTCTTCATCTTTCAAAATTTCCCTTTATATTTCAGTAGAATTATCCTGATCTTTTCCCCATTACTCTTATACATCACTCGAAATCAGTTATTAATTCCACAAATTTTTTTTATATTATTTTATCCTTTGGGAATAAGTTATTCTAGAAGAATAATTCTAGTACATATTTAGAATGATTATTAACTTTACTACAAACTATTGGAAATAAATACAATATACCAATATCATTATATAATAGGATCTAAAATCATAATTTGTTGATTTTTATCTATAATTGGAAGCTCTTTTCAATCTTCTCTATCAGAATATTCTCATCATTATAACATATAATCATTGGTATATACATGTATCTTTATATAATTGGGTCCAATATTGATAATAGCCTTATTAATCTAATTAAATGATGCAAGATATTAAATTTAAAACATCTATTGTACAAAAATAAAAATATCATGGATGTGACATTCCAACTCAAAACCATTATTCAAGACCATGTTCCACATGGTCTCATTACATATTCCTATTTTCTAGAAGATATTGACTAATATTTAGTATGTAATATATAATTTTTCGAGGCTATTTCCTTGAATTAGAGTCACATAAATGACGAATATAATCAAAATATATGCATAACAAAATTAGAGTATTCGTAAATTAATAAAAATCATACTACAAAAAAATAATGGTTAACAAATATAGACTCAAGACCATACCAGTATGTAATATTAATTACTCCCTAAAAATTATCATATAGAAAAACAAAATATACAACATAACCTACTACAATTACCAGGTCTCATCCCAATATTTGATTCCTGTAGAGCTACTCTAGGACAATCCACTAAATTCCTCACATTATGAACTAGATTTTGTCAAATAATCTACATTCACACACGAGTTACCGTCTAGGGTGTGATAAATACATCCCAACAAGGTCTCACAAATATCCTAAGTATATTCCATCTCATACATGTTTAATATAGGGAAATAAAATTGTCACATAAGTACCTTGGATGTTGTTTTATAACTAGGCCACCATGACTTGTTCCACATTAGGTCATTGTGTGCTAACCATGACACCACAATACTTAATCATACCTACTTTGATGCCATTCAAAAATTCACATCATCCCCTCATCATCTCATGCCATTATACTCGATGTACATCCCATAACATAATACTCGAGTTAGGGTGCCGAAAAAACTTATCCCCCCTACTTGAAGGAACATGGAATAATCATACATCTATATTTCAAACCACTATATTAACACTCACGTAAGGGTCTATTATCCATTTTTCATTTCAAGTCAAAATATATCCTCTCATGGACCACTAGTGGAAATAGTGTCTTTATTGTCGGAGAAATAATATCTGTTTTTTTGAAAATGATGCAAAAAGTATGTGGGGGAGAGTTTGGGCCTCAGTTTTAAGAAAACCAATGCTGAAAATTTTTTATACGTCGTTTTTGGCGTCAGGTATTTAGTAAAACTGATGCATAAAACCCCTGATGAATTTTTTTCTATTAGTTATTTACAAAACAGATGCTAATTTGTTTTCAATCGTTATTTGTAAAATATGAAAATAAAAATAGTTTGTTGGACTTTTTGACATCAGTTTTGTAATAACTGATGCCAAAAATCCATAAACATTGTTCGCTAATGGGAAACCCTGATTTTGGGAACTATGAAACCCTCTCGTCGTGATGAATCCATCCCAAATAATGACAATTTTGAAGGCCACTCAGTGATCTTCAACTCCATTGTTGTTGATTTGGTTCTATTTTAATGATCTGCAGTCTCCATTCTATATATTATTAGATTTATTTATTAGATTTATATTATTTTCATCTCAAATTCATATTTTCGACCTAAAACAAGTTTTTATTTTAGTTTGATTTCATCTATAATATTCTTTTTTACAATCAATTTTTTTAGATCTTGCAAGAAATGTTTATTATTTCAATGCCTTCAAGGGATGGCGTTCAGCTTTAAGACCGAGGATAATTTGAACTTTGAATTTTGTAATTTGGTTCATTAATTTGGTGGAATGTGTGATCATGAGTTTTAATATATCTTTTCCAGGTTTTAGATGCTCATTTTAAGTAGTATACCTCATAAAAATATATTATTCCTAATTTATTTGTTCCTTGAGGTTTGTTTGGTTTTTTCATATCAATCTTTTCATTCACTTTAACATGTGATAAAATTTTTTGATGGAAAAATGTAAAAGGAAGTGAATTTATTGATTGAACACTTAAAAATGTATCACTAATTTTTTGGAACCTTATCACATATATAATTCCATATTACATACTAAAACTAAATAAATTCACTATATGATTCTATGTGATATATTGAAATCACATTTGTGACATGATAATTTATTTTAGGACACCCATTTTTAAGGATGTTAAAACTTGCAACATGATTAAAAACTCCTTTCAATAAATCTCTCCATTGGTTCTCCTTCAGTCATGATATATTTTTTCCCATGATATCTCTATATATTCATGAAAAATATAATATTTTATATTGGAATATCTTTTATCACTATATGTTATATCTTTGTTATGTATATAAATTTTTTTTGAATCTAATAATCCAACGCATCTTCATTGAAGTAGATTTCATTATATTGATGGGTTTTGTAGATATAAAACATTCCTAAATAAAATTGGTTTCCTAATATAATTCAAAATAATATATGGTAAAATATATTATAAATAGAAATGTAGAACATCCCTTATTGTTGATACATAATTTTATATAGAGTCTGACATAATTACTTTAAAAATAGTCAAATTATTATTGTGTACACTAGTAATACACCACCTATACAATCACAATTCATAATTATAAGAACTATCTATATTTATGAATAGTGTTATAACCACTTTTAAATAATACCATAACAGATAAATATAGATTAATTTATAGATTATCAAACTAGTATGTTTGTTTTTATGAATATTATATCACTTTATATAAAAAAATTTAATTAATAAGGTTAAAAGAGTTCATTAATTTTATAAAGTCATGGTTTATACCCAACATAATTAGTCAATATGTTATAATATATACAAAAATAATACAATACATCATATATTAATTTAAATCTACAAAAATTAATGAAACATGTCATAAATTCTTATAATAGTGACATGATCTAATATTTTTAAATAAAATATATGGTATATTCAGATGGTATGTATATTTGATTTATATTTCTATATTTTTATTATAATATAATTCTACTATATTGACCTCTGGTCACCCAAATGGTTTGAATGAGTATGTGACATCATATGTTGATATAGATCTTGTTGTTATAGAATTACATCATCCTGATCAATAGTTATGTGAGAGTATTAATGATGTTTTTCAATATATTGGAGGTGTAGTGCTAAGATGTGAGAATTCCATATCTATTATGACTACTGATTTTCACTTGTAACATACACCACCTTTTAGTAAAAACTACGTAAAATAAACTATAAAATTAGTGCAATCTTCAATACTTTTGACAGACACAACATCGAACTAATGTAAAAATTGTCTAAAATGAACAAATAAATATTAGATGATTTAAAAAAATTAAATTATAATATCAATAAAACAAATGTATAAATTATTAAAATTAAAAGTTTACTATTTTTAATTATGTTACAAATATGATGTTTTCTATCTAATTATCAACAGTTTCTATTAAATGTGTTCTTATTTATAGTTTACCAATATATATGTATATATATATTTAAATGTTTATATGTTTTAATGTATTCACCAATTATATTGTAATATCAGGTATTTAGTGGATTTTAATTCATAAATTTACAAATAACCATTGAAGAATTTGAAAAATGAGTTGATGAATTCTTGGAATTTTCTAAAGAAAATCTTCAAAACATTGATTTGATTTTTAGTTTGTGTGTGAAGTGTTTGAATATGAGAATGTTAAACTCTTGATAAATCAAGGATTATCTAATTTTTTATGGTTTTATCCTTAATTATACAAGTTAGATATGGCATGGTGAAAGAACTATAAATTCAAAATATAATGTTGGTGAAAATATTCATAATGGGACAGAGGATCATATTGATGATTTAATTCATGGTTTAGGTGTTGAAATCATTAAAAAAATAGAAAGTGTCAAATTATTGTATAGAGAATATGAGAAACCATTATTCCTAGGTTATAGTAAATATATAGTGTTATCATCCATTTTTAGATTGGTTAACTATAAATAAAGTAATGGATGGAGTGGTAAAAGTTTCTCTAACTTACTTGCACTTTTAAAAGAGCTACTTCCAGAAGGAAAAAAACTTCTAGATTCTAATTATGAGGTGAATAAAATACAATACCCAATGGGATTGGGATATAAAAAGAGACATGTTTTCCCTAATTATTGTGTGTTTTATAGGAAATAATATGAATTTTATAGACTATCCTATATGTGGAACATCATACTATAATATGGATGAAAAAGTTAATTCAGATTCATTCTTAGGTACTGACATATTACCTCATTCTAAACCAAATAATGTTTTCCATTAATCCCTTCATATAATTTCAATAAATTCTGTCTGATTCATTTTCAAGTATGGAAATAAAATATCTTGCAAAATAAATTTGGTACCTTCAAATATTTCCTCGTTTGAAGCGTCTATTTTCAAATTCAATTAACGCAAAATGCTTAAGATGACATTCCGATGAACGTATCCCTGATGGTAAATTACGTCACCCATCTTACTCATCACAATGGAAGAGATTTGATAATCAATTTCTTGATTTTGGAAGGGAAATTATAAATCTCAGAATGAGAGTGTGTACAGATGGAATGAATCTACATCAGAGCTTAAGTAGCCAACACAGTTTGTGGCCTAATTTTTTGGTAGTTTAAAACTTATCCGCAAAGATATGTATGAAGAAAAAATATGTTATGATGAGAATGATTATTTTTTAATCAAAACAGCATGGAAATGATATATAAGTGCATCTTCTACCTTTTATTGATGATTTTAATATTCTATGGGTGGAAGGTGTAAGTGTTTTTTATGCATACAAGAAAGATTATTTTATTTTGTGTTCTATGATAATGTTTTGTATAAATAACTTTTCAGCATATGGGATCTTATCTGGACACAGTGTATGGGTACATAAATCTTGTCAAATTTTTGAAGAAGAGACTTTCTATTGTCAATTGTATAATGGAAGAAAGATAATGTACATGGGAGATCGAAGATTTTTTCAAACTGATCATCGTTATCATAGATTGAAAAATGAAATTAACAGTTTACATGAATAAAATATTCCCCCACAACCATTATCAGTTGAAGTATATTAGAACAGGTTGAAAAATATTGATTTGACTTTGGAAGGAAAAGTAGTTCTGTTCTTCAAAAAAATATATAGAAAAAATATTCTATTTTTTGAACTACTTTACTAGATATTTTTAAAGATAAAACATAACATTGATGTTATGCATATTGAAAAAAAAATATGTGATAGTTTTTTTAGAACTTTATTTTATATAAAAGGGAAAAAAGATAGATTGAATTAAAGATTAAAATTTATAAAAATGGTAATATGTTTGGAGTTATCTCCAACTATAAAAGGAAATAGAACATATCTACATCCGTCTTGTCACACATTAAGCAAGAGTGAGAAGTTGAAATTTTTCCCGTGTTTGTATGGTATAAATGTACCCAGTGGATATTATTTAAATGTGAATAATTTTGTGTTAGTTAAGGATTGAAAATTAATTGGTATAAAATCACACTAATTTCATGTATTGATGCAACAACTACTACTGGTCGCACTACATGGTATATTCCTATCACCTCTCAGAAAGACTATAATCAGGTTATGTAATTTTTTCAAATCCATTTGTTTCAAATTTATTGATCCAAATTTTTAAGATGTGTTGGAGAATGAATATTCTTTTATATTTTATCAAAGAGAAATTAATTTTTCACCTAAAGTTTTTGATATAATGGTTCATCTAGAGATTCATCTGGTGCATGAGATAAGAATATGTAGGCCTATTTATTTACATTGGATGTATCCTTTCAAAAGTTATAAGAAACTTTTAAAGGGTTATGTTGAAAATATTTATTGGTCGGAGGCCTGTATTGTTAAAAAATATGTATCAAAAGATGTGATTGATTCCTGTACTAAACATTTTCATTAAGTCGATCATATTGGTCACCTTATATCTCATAATTTGACATTTAATAGTGAATGTAGAGGGACTATATGATTAAAGGTAAAGTTTATTCCATGTGATGAAGTGATACATACTCATTTATATATTTTGAACAACAAAAATGATGTTAAATCATATATATCATCACATACTACTGAATTAAAGAGATGATATCCAAAAAAATTAAAAGTGTTTGATGATTGAGTATAGAAATACATGTGTTTCATGGTTTAAAAATAAATTGATAATAGATATATCTATATCAGAAATGATGAAATGGTTAGTAGGGGGACCATCTCTTAATTTGATAACATGGACTGGATTTGATATTATTGGGTACACATTTTACACAAAAAATATGGATGATAAGAGTACCATTCAAAATAGTGGTGTGATGGTTATCGCTGAAGTAGTGCATTTTTCAAGTGCAAAAGATAAAATCCCAATTTCTACTTCATTGGCATATTTTTGATTTCTTGAGGATATATGGGAAATTTATTATAAAATTTTTTGAGTCACTATGTCTATGTGTAATTGGGTTGGTAGCAATAGTGGTGTGAAAAATTTTGATTATGGAATTACACTAGTTTAATTGAAATGATTTAATTACAATGAGGAACCATTTATGTTGGCAAGACATGAAAACAAGATATTTTATGAAATTGATCCATCCAATGATCAGTGGTCCATTGTTTTTCATTAAAAAAGATACCATTTAGGTGATGAGATTGGCGCTGATGATGTTATTAATTTACAAGAGCCTTATTCATTTGTTACATGATTTTCAGATGATTACACTAACTTCAAGGCATATATAGTTAATTCTATATGTAATGACCATGATGAAGGAATATAGGAAAACACTAAATTAGTCTCCTAATTTCTTTGATAATTATTCATATTTTGTTTCTTTTTTTGAAACAAAAAAAAATGAATGCCTATTTTTTACTTATTTTTTTCATTCTTGTTTCTAAAAATTCAGTTTTCTAATAATATGATGGTACACAAAACTTCATTACACTTTCTTCTAGAAATGTTAGATACAAAGAGTGTGGATTAGTAACATAGGTATATCTATTTTTTCATATAGTTAAATATTTAGCAATATAATTATTTAATGAAATAAAACATTTAATTTATATTTTTTTTAGGACTACTGATGTGTCCTCAGCAGAGGAGAATTCTCCTATTACTACAGAGAAATAAAGTTCTCAAGTTGGTAAACATGGTATTACATTTTTACCAAAACTATCACTTGCTCGTGGAGATAAAAGATTAAATTTCCGATTTGATGATAATAATAATGCAACTGGCCTAAACACAGTTAAGTTTGTCAGTTATATATCAATTCTCATGATAGGATTAATATTTTATATCCTGATTAGACGTTTGTGGACAGGAATATGAAAAAACAGCTTTCAGAGGCCATGATGGTAACATATTTCAATTGATTTATTTTATACCATTTTTGGAATATTAAATATTTTAAATGACATGTTTGATTTATTCAATTATAGATGACATTCATTTTTTAGAAAAGATAGGAAACTATGAAAATACATCTCTCTTTTGCAGGGGTTCGGTGGAGATATTTTAAAAGAAAATTAAAAAAAATATGTTTTTGGAATGAAATGTTTGAAAATCCATGCATTAAGTATCTATATATTAATTTTGATACATGGATGAAATTTTTTGACACCCATCATGAAGAAAAATTTCAGGAATGATAATTATTTTATATTTTAAAATTTATTATATATATATATAATTTCTTATTAGTTTATTTTTATGTAATAGGCCTCCAGTAGATCTCATCAAGAGATCTAGTTGAAAAATGTATACCCTCATACTTTATCACATGGAGGGTATCCATATTTGAAGTAAAAAATTACTGAATAGAAATTTAAATAATTAAGAGCTTGATCTAGTAGTGGTTCAAAAGTGGTATAGTTTGGTCTTCCATATCCTCCCACTCACCAAGAAAAATGGAAATGAACAAGAATAAGAAAGAATGAGAATTATCTTACAGAGGAATCTCAACAAGTAGATGATAAATTTTTAAGTAAATATTATTTATTTGTCATGAATTTTTCTTTTTTATAAATGGAAAACACAAATATAAGTTTTTAATTTTTTATTTAAGGATTAAATTTTGGAGAAAGAGACACATGGATCTTTTATCACTGAGGGTAGTATAGAAATTATAGCCACTACTTTAGGAAAGGTAGAACACCCCAGTTGTGCTAGAAGATATCAGGTGAGTGTTAGTATTCAAAAAGTTTTTGGTCAGAGTAAGAAATCAAAATATCTAGAAATAGAATCCTTAAAAGTCAATATATAAGTGTTGTAACATTATATGGGTGATCAAATTAATGAAACTATGTAGTAGGGTTTCTTAGAACAGTTGACAAGGCAGTCACAATCTGCATAGACTTCCAAGACTGCTTACTTTGATCATCCACCTCCATCCCAACTGAACTACCCTACCCAGCCTTCTTACTTTGATCCTCCACCACTATCCCAGTTGGACTACCCTACATAGGATGCTTATTTTGATCCTCCATGTCCATCCTATCTAGAATACCCTTCCCAAACTTCCTACTTTGATCCCCCATCTCCTCACTCAAACTAAACCATATACTACGACTTGTTTACTAGAGATCCCCATATACATATTTTTGTGTTAGGACTCATATATTTTTTAGGGATTATAAATCATCAACTTATGTATATGGATTAGGTTAGAGTATAAATACTTTATATTATTGATCCTAATGATCTAATACCATATCCTACTGCAGAGATTACCAGAGTTGGGGATTGTTTGGGTTATTTTTTAGTTTTTCCTACTGGTATTCTTTATTATATTTCATTCGAGGTATGAATTTTTTTAAATATTAATTATATATTATTGAAAATTACTTATAATTTTTTCAGAAATTTAACTTATATAGGATTATCTGAAATCAAAATAAATTTCACAATTGAAACAACACATTTCAGAACAATCAACTATAGATTCTTCTGATATTTATAATGGGATACATAGATTATCTCAGAATTCTTATTCCTTCGATAATATCTATGATTTTTGGATAAATTATGATATATGTGGAAAAGATTACCCATTGAGATTCATCAATGAACACATTATGAATCTATTTGAATTTGAAGAGATCAACCTAAATGTGCTGCAGTGGATTTTCCATGTAAGTAAATTGAGGTTTGATTTTTTATTTTTTTAATAAAAAAATGGTTTAAATTAACCAAGTATATTTACTTTTTAAATTAGGTATCTACAGATGCTTCTTCTACAAAATTACAACACATCCTTTTATAGTTTTTTAGATCCTTAATACAATTCCATATATGTGAAACATGTGATGAATCCTAGTAAAGTTGTATATATATGTGAGAGATTATCACATATGGTGATTGGATGTTGTTTTTTTCATTTATTGATAAGTAAGAATTGAACCATAATTAAGAACTATTGTTCATTATAATTTCATTAATTGTTATTTTTTTTATTTTATGGGTCATTTAATGTTAGGTGTATTTTTACCAAGTGAATACACCTTATATTGGTTTTACACTTTATCAGGGAGTGTTCATAAAAAAATTTCTAGCATATTAAATAGGTAAGTTTTTTTATTTTTAATAATCTCATTATGTTTAATTATCAGTATTTATACATGTATTATTAGTTCATATATATGAAAATACATTTCATCATAATTTTTTAATAAAGAACACATGTAGATAAAGAAACTAAATGAAATCAATTATGTGAAAGTAAAGGTAATTATTTTTTATATTATATTTATTCTAATTTATTTATATATATATATAAATATTGTTTTTATTATCATGTTAATGTTTTATATCTATAGTTTCATCACCAACAAGGACATTATGAATGTGGTTATTTTGTTCTATGATTCATGTACGAGATTATCACAGCGGGGGTAACTACTGAATTTTATAAGGTTATTTATATTATTATATTTTATATTATCTATCATATTATTCTATTTTTAATCTAATATCATTCAATGTTATTATATACATTCAATGATATGATGTATTATACCCAAACTGAACTTACCCATCTTCAGTCTTTTTTTGCGAACTATTTGTTGAGTTTTATTAGGATTTTTGGTATGTATATTCTATTGTTCCTGAATAATATATTACATTTTCTTAATAAAGTTTGTTCAAAAAACGAATTATCTAGTTATAATAGGTGTTTTAATATAAGAATATCAAATTAATGCTTCAATAATATTGAAAAATGAGCATGTTGTAAATTTCAGGTATTTATATTGGAAATCTACTTTAGAATAAAATGCGTAGATAATTTTTTGGTTAACTAGATAATAGGATGTAAGTTTTTTCATTTATTAGTTAATGAGTAATACTATTTGATTTATGTATACTATGTTTTTATAATAGGGATTATGATTATTTGGGTAGTGTAATATGTTTAATTTTCTAATTTTTTTTAACTTTCATTGTCGTTTTTTCATAAAAACTAACACTGAAACATTAAATAAAATACCATTTGTGTTTCAGTTTGAATTTTCAAAAAAACTAACACTAAAACTTGATTTGAGTATCGGTTTTTATGAAAACTAATGCCAAAATCGACCCTAAAAACTAACCCCATATGGGTTTCAGCATCAGTTTTCATGAAAATTAACACCGAAAATCAAGCACTGAATGGTTTTCGGCGTCGATTGTTATGAAAACCAACACCAAAAACCGACACCCTTGTGGGGTTTGATTTCATTTTTCATAAAAAATGACGCTAGAAACCATTCAGAGCTTGATGTTCAGCAACGGTTTTACTGAAAACTGACGCCAAAAAGCTATTTTTTACGTTTCCTTTAATTATGTTTGTTAAAAAAGGACGTCAAAAATTAAAAAAAATCACCATTAAATCTAGTTTTTGTACTAATGGCCAGTACATTTCCATGACCCAATCCTAGTCAAGGTAAGGTCCCCTACTATGATCCAAGACTAATTAAGAAAAGGTCCTCAAACATCCATCATACCACATATTCTTACTCAATATATGGTCTAATAGACCTTCTAACTCAAAGAAAGTCCCCTTCCATAACCACTACCTTATCACTCAAGGTATGTCCCAACATCATATAGAAGTAATTTATCTCATGGTAGTCCATGTACTTCCATATTCCTCATAAAAAATATAGGTTCCAAGATCCTCTCCCCCACTAGTATCTATAATCCATCACAATCACATAGTCAAGAACACACATGCAATGAAAAATAGGATCATTAGTCTACCATATAGCTCACCATCTAATCTTGGAATGCTAATTTCTCCAGAATTATCCCCTCACCAAACACATATCAACTCACCCATAATGGATTTCAATATGTTTTATAGACCAATTATAGTCTCTTATCATAAAAAAGATCTCAATACCATCACCCCATAATGAGACCACAACCTCTATGATCAACTTACCTAGACACCAAGGTTTGATCCAAAACCTCCTAAAAATCACATATTACTCCTTATATCATCACATAACTTCCATAATGAGCCATCATGATCTAATCCACTTGATAACCTAATCCCACATTATGAATAGTTTCCCTGACCTATATATGGGTCTCATCTCACATATCCTAAGGTAAATCTCTTAGCCAATCACATAGAGAAGACCCTTTCTATCACACCCCATCTAGTCATGGTGGAACCGCCTCACTCATATTTCTTAATGAGTCCCTAACCACAATTAGGAAGGTTTCACTCAATTAGGATGAGTTGAATGGTTTTACCACCTCTCTTACTATGCCTAAGCCTCTCATACTTTCCCTTCTAGCCCAAGGTAAACTCACCTATCCTACCCACATCTCATATCATACCCTGAGACCTAACTAATTCCTTATGAGAGTTCAATAAATTCTCTCAAACCTTATATATATAGTGTCTAGGTGACATAAAATAGTCAAATTTATAAAGAGTACTTTTCTTGAGCATAAGAGGCAAAACTCTATATAATCTCTTTATATAGGCACCCTTAGTCCCTCAAAGTTCTACCCAAACCGATGAAACATGCATGAAATTGGAAATAATGCATAAAAAGGCTTGTAAAATTTTATTAAAGGAACCACCTACCAAAAAAACAGAGTTACCACCAAAAAAATGCGCCCCCTAGCCTCATCCAGGCCCATCCAGACCACATCCAAACTAATACCACCATTCAAGGTCTTATCTCATGCCACATTGCAACAATCCTATATTATAAACAAATATAATTGATTATTTAAAACTAATCCAATGAAGAATAATCAACCCACAGATCACCAGGCATATTTATTACAATGAAATATCAATTAACTACCTAAAGAATTTCTATAGAACAACCCCTACTCTATCATGATAAAAATACCTATCAACTGGAATGTGATCAACCACCATTTTCACCCAATTTCATCAAATACTGTAAATGAATTAGAGAAGTGGATTATATTGACCAAAGAAGTGAATGATGATGAGTGATTATCTCTTTAGGACCACATATAGACACTAAAAATGATGGACTCATCCTATTGGATTATTTAAACTATTATTCGTTGGAAATAATCACCAAAGCCTAGAAAAAATTAAACCAAATTAGAGGGATATCAAAAGGGGCCATCAATAAAAGGGGTAAAAGAATCTTACTTATAATCATCACTATAATGCAACAAAAACCATATAACCTCAAGGGGGATAAAAGGAGGGACATGGGTGGAAAAAATATTCCAAATAATTCTTTTTCTGGGCTCCTTAATCCCCTATATCACAAAACACCCCAACATAGATAAGGCCGAGTTTTACCTGCTCATGAAAGAGCCACATAGACACTATTCATCAAATTGACTAGAGGGTTTATGATGTGATTTTACTATGTCTGAAACATTTAAAATGTGAAATGTTTGAGGCATAGTGGTTCTACCTTTGGCCTACCCTATTCATGGCGTGAACCGTGGTTCATGTCATGAATGGATGTAGGATGCAAAATTTCAACCCTCTAGGCACCTATACCCATATTGAACATCCACCAAATCACCCGAGGAATCCATCACACCTCAAACCATGTATAAAATAAATCTATGTGTTGGACTCCTCATGTATTAATCATGTTTTAATGATAAAAAATCTCCTCAATGATCACAAATCTCATTAATGATCATGAATCTTATTCAACCTAGTTAACTCCTATAAATTATATCCTATCATGTGTATTTATGCTTGAAGTTCTCTCATGATTTGTAATGGTTAAGATCAATCCATTTCATGCATACAAGACACCGTGAAGCCGGACACCATGAAGCCAGACACAGTAAGACAGAAACCAAGAGAAAGACACCGTGAGCAAGACATCATGAGCAAGACACCGTGAGCAAGACACCATGAGCAAGACACCCTGAGCAAGACACCATGAGCCAGACACCATAAGACCGACACCGTAAGAAATACACTGTGAAGAAGACATTGTGACACTCAGACACCGTGAACAAGACACCATGACACTCAGACCATGACACTCAGACACCGTGTGAATGATACACCATTTTCATAACATATTGTGACACCGTTTCTTAAACTATTTTTCCGTGTTTCAATTTAATGTTTAACGGTCATATTTGATGCCTTTAATGCACTGAAATAATAAATGTTTCTTTTTAGACATAGTACGAGGTACAAGGTATAAAACACATGGAACCTGTCAGCTAAAACACATGCATTTGAAGATGAAGTGTGGAGAGTGCCCAACAACCATAGCGCGTGATACTCAATGAAAAACAAGCCTATGAGCACGACCGCGAAGAACACATTGAAATATTTTAAAAGAAATCATTGTCTCATGCATGGAATCCGAATCTACTAAAGAAAATACGAAGTACACTGGAATCCAAAGAACACCTTTACATTTTCAAAGCTCGTGAAGAACACCAGCTGAATTACGGCACTCTGTTTTTCAAGTCAAAAACTAGAGAAGGACTTATAATCATTTCTGTTTAATCAAAGGAGTCTAGAGCTGCACTTAAAATCACTAGAGCATTCTAAACTCATATCTACTCTCTCTCAGGTATTCTTTTACATAGTTTTGAGCAGTGTGTGTACTCTTTATATTCCATAAACACATTGACTCTTATGCTAAAATGAAGTGTTTGTAAACCCTTACACCAAACTCTTTATACTGTTGTTTACCCAAGAAAACTGTGGAAGAGGTCCCTGTGTATCCTGTTTATTATTTTTCTTTACCCACGAAAATTGTGGAAGAGGTCCCTGTGTGACCTGGATAGTCTGTGTACTATTTTTAACCCTGATCCAGGTTGTTGATCAAAGTTTATTGATATAAACTACTTGGTGGAATGTGATCACCAACCGGAGTGGATTAGGTATCATCTTGAGACTGAACCACTTGTTTCATATCCTCTGTGCTATTTAAATTTAGTATTCTCTATTTTACTGCTTTATTGCATAATCTAGAAAACTCTAATTTCACTTTGATAGTTTGTCTTGGAAAGAAGTTATAATTTATTTTTCTTACTAGGATAACTTCAAAAGAAATATTAATAATACATAATAACATTACTGAGAATTAATCAATATTTTAATAAGTTGTTCAAATAGTCAAACTCTTATAACAGTATAACCTTGATTAATTGGGAAGTATCTATTTTTTGGGAAAACAATTTCTTTTAAAATAATATTTTTGTAAAAAAAAAATTTATAGTTACTCAATTCAACCCTACCCTCTTGAGTTAACTACTCCTTCCAACATTTGGCATCAAAGGTTGCTCTTTATTAGGACTCTGTGTAATCTTACTCAACTGTGCTTGTTGTTGTACTTTAAAGATCTGAAAATTTCTGTTAATTCAAAATTTTTAGCTCTTTTAATGTAATTCATTATTATAGACAATAGATTGGAAGGTTCTGCAACCAACAGACCACCATTCTTTAATCGAACCAATTATGCTCAATGGAAAATTAAAATGAAAATGCATCTATATAGTATGAGCTTTGAAATTTGTTCATCCATTATAGATGAATACAAACTTCATGTGACTGATAGAATTACATGGGATGAAGCTACAAAACTTGCTTACAATAACAATTTCAAAGCCATGAATGCTCTGTACTATTCCTTTGGAGATGAAGAATTTAATAGGATTTCTGCTTGTAAAACTGCCCATGAAATTTGGGATACCTTGTCTATCTCACATGAAGAAACATCTAGTATAATGGAAATGAGAATTAATTATACTCTAAAATAGGATAATTTTAAAATGAAACCTGATGAGCCTATTTCTAACATAAATCTCAGGTTTAATGAGATTGTCAACACAATGATTTCTCTTGGAAGAGAAGTCACTACCAAAGAACAGATCATGAGAATACTTAGATGTCTACCTGATAGATGGAGGGGAACCTATGTCTCAATTAGAGAATCGTGCGACATCAGCAAGCTAACTGTAAAAGAACTTATTGGGAAACTGATGATGTATGAGGAAGAGTTGAAAGTCAACAAAGAAGAGGAGGATGAACCAAAGAGGAAATCTTTAGCATTCAAGAAGAACTTCTCGAAACACAAAGACAAAGTGAAACTGGAAGCTTCTGTAGAAAGTTCCACCACTGAACAATCATCACCTGACAGTGATGAGGAGATGACTCAACCGGCCAGAAGATTCAAATGATTTTACAAAAAGAAGAACTTTTTTAGAAAGCCTAACATTGTAGGAAAGTATGATCTAAAAGGAAACTCGAAAAAAGACTAGAAAAGAAGTGACAAAACTGATGAAATTTTATGCTATGAATGTAAATGAAAAGGATATATAAAGGCTGACTTTCCAATACTCATGTATAAGAACAAATATGTGGACAAGGATAAGAAGTAAAAAAAGGTAATAAAAGCAACTTGGAGTTCTTTTATGGATAATTCAAGTGACTTAGATACATCACATGATGAACAAGCTAACAAAGCCAATATGTGTTTTATGAAAAACACATCTTAGGTAACACTGAACTCTTCTGTACATAATTAATACTATTCTAAAGAGGAAAGTGACTCTAAAAATATGACTAATGAAGAAATTCATGAATACTGTAACATGCTTGAAAAGACATGCAATGAATAAAGAGATAAATATAAATCATTTAAGAAACAACATGCTGTCACTGTAAATGTCAAATATGAACTTAATACTAAAAAGGAGAAAAATTCTCAAATGCTCAAAGAAAACAGTGAATTAAAAAATGTCTAATGAGAAATTAAAAAGTGACTTAGAAAAGATTACTAATGCAAAAAAATACCCTTACACAAATTCTAGGAAAACAAATTGCCCCCAAATATAATAGTTTCATTAGTTATAAACCTGGTAAATGAAACCTTGGTAGAGAAAATTTTGTTTCAAAGTCTAGGACATATAATTTGGTTCCCAGTTCTGGACAAAGCTAAACTAGTTCAAGTCATGATATATACTCTACTATTTCATGTTTTTGTGGACCAAATACAGTTTATTTTTCAGACACTTTACATAATGGTTATAGGAAACCTATAAGACAAATATGGGTTCCTAAAGCACTTATTACTAATGTTACTGGACCCAAACAAGTATGAGTACCAAAATATGTCTTTCCTTGATCATGTTATAGGAAATCTACTTAAAGAGCTCCTGAAAAAATCTATGGTACATGGACAATGGATGTTCAAGGCACATGTCAGGAGACTACTCTTGCTTCAAGAATCTAATAAAAGTAGATGGAGGACATGTCACATTTGGTGACAATGACAAAGGGAAGATCATTAAATTAGGCCAGATTGGCTACCCTGATTCGATTTTAATTTCTAAAGTACTATTTTTTAATGGATTAAAATATAATCTGCTTTGTATCTCACAATTATGTGATGATGGATATCATGTTAAATTTGAAAATTATGCCTTTAATGTCTTTAATTCTTAAGATGAATTAGTATTTTTTGCATCAAGGAATGAGAACATTTTTTTGATTAATTTACATTCCTTAGCTTCTCAAAATGTTTCATGCTTAAGTGTATTTCATAAAGAGTCTTGGCTCTAGAATAAGAGACTAGGACACTTTAATGTTCACTCCCTTAGAAAGCTAACTAGAAAAGGGCTTGTTAAAGACTTACCCAAACTTGAGTTTCCACATGACAAAGTGTGTAATCCTTGTTAAAAGGGAAAACAACACAAAGTCTCTTTCAAATCAAAGAAAGAAGTTTCTACTTCTCAAACTCTCGAAGTGATCCACATGGATTTGTTTTGAACATCTATAGTTTCTAGTTTTAATGGGAAGCACTATGTTTATGTTCTAGTAGATGATTTTTCTAGATATACCTGGAACTTCTTCATGGATCAAAAAAGTTAAGCCTACTCTTATTTTACTAAGTATTCCATGTCTGTAGAAAATATTAATGGCCTTAAAATTAAATATTTAAGAAGTGATCATGGCCATGAGTTTGAAAATCAAGATTTTGAATCCTTTTTCTCACAAAATGGTTACAGTCACAATTTATCTGCCCTTAGAACACATCAGAAAAATGATTTTGTAGGAATATGAAATAGAACCCTGCAAGAAATTTCTAGAACAATGCTTAGTGAATATGAATTACCTATTTACTTTTGGGTTGAATCTGTTAATACAGCATGCTGCATAATCAATAGAGTCCTGATTAGACAAATTATAAAGAAGACCCCATATGAAATATGGAACAATAGGAATCCTAAGGTTAATTACTTTAGAATTTTTGGTCGCAAAGTATTTATTCTCAACACTAAGGATAATCTTGACAAATTTGAATCCAAAAGTGATGAAGTATTTTTCCTAGGTTACTCAATATTAAGTAAAGATTATAGAGTATTAAATAAGAGAACTAACTGTGTGGATGAATATGTTCATATCATGTTTGATAAATCAAATCCACATGATCCTAGAACTATCCTAGAAAATCTGGACGATGATGTATCAAATCTAAACATAAACTCAAAATCCTAAAATTCCTCTGTGAAAGAATCTGTGAAAACATCAAATTATAGAAATTTTTTACAATCGATTCATAATGAACCAGAATCTGTTGATGAACATGAAATCACAAGTCCCTCTTTTTCTAGAAAGGATAGAACCCTTAAAAACCATCCCTTAGATGCTTTTGTAGGAGACTTAGATAAAGGCACACAAACTAGCTCTTGCCTTAGAAATTAGGTTGAACATGAAGCCTTCTTGTCACAACATGAACCTAAAAACATTAATGATGCCATGAACGATGAATTTTGGGTAATGGCTATGCAAGAAGAACTTAATCAGTTTGAATGAAACAATGTTTTGAAACATGTTTAAAGACCCAAGGACACTTTCATCATAGGCACTAAATGGGTGTTTTGAAATAAGGTAGATGAAGCTGTAAATATTGTTATGAACAAGGCTAGGTTAGTTGCACAAGGATACAGTCAAGAATAAGGAATTGAATATGAGGAGACCTTTGCTCCAGTAGCCAAACTTGAAGCCATCAAAATCCAACTTTCTTATGCTGCACATCTCAATTTCAAACAATATCAAATGGATGTTAAGATTGCATTCTTAAATGGGTATATAGCTGAGGATGTATTTGATGAAAAACACACTGGATTTATGAATCATCATTTACGCAATCGTATTTTCAAACAATCAAAAGAATTATATGGTTTAAAACATGCTCCAAGAGCTTGGTATGATATATTGAGTAGTTCTCTTATTTATAAAGGTTTTTTAATTGGAATAGCTGATCCTACCCTCTTTATAAAACGAATTTCTAATGATGGTTTAGTTGTTCAAATCTATGTAGATGATATTATTTTTGGATCTTCAAAAAATTCCTTATGTATTGACTTTTCTAAAATGATGCAAAACGAATTTGAAATGAGTTTAATTGGTGAAATAACATTCTTTCTTGGATTTAAAATATTTCAAAATAATGATGGAATTATTTAAAATCAAAGTAAATACACTAGAGATCTTCTAAAACGTTTTGGATTGGATAGCACTAAAAGCAGTGACACTCCCATGAGTACCAACTGTAAGTTGGATCTTGATGAAGATGGGAAATCTATTGATCAAACCACTTATAGAGGAATGATTGGATGTTTACTCTACTTAACTGCTAGTCGTCCAAACATTATGTTTAGTGTGTGTATGTGTGCTCGTTATCAAGAAAATCATAAAGAATCTCATTTAAATGCGGTAAAGATAATTTTCAAATACCTCAAGCATACACCCAATCTAGGACTGTTTTATCCTAAAGGACAATCATTTGAACTAGTTAGTTATTATGATACTGACTTCTGTGGCTATAAGTTAGATATAAAGAGAACCTATGGAACATGTCACCTTTTAGGCAAGTCACTAGTATCATGGTATAGTAAGAAGCAAAATTATGTTTCATTATCTACTACAGAAGCTGAATACATACTTACGGGCAGTTGTTGTGCCCAAATTTTATAGATGGAACACACATTACTAAATTATGGATATCAATTCAGACATGTACCAATAAATTGTTACAGCACAAGTGCTATTAAAATCTCAAAAAATCCAGTTTCACATTCTTGGACAAAACATATTGATGTAAGACATAACTTTTTGAGAGATCATTATCAAAAAGGTGATATTATCTTGGAATTCATTGGTACTAAATTACAACATGCTGATATATTCACAAAACCATTAAATTCAGAGAGAATAGACTACATCATACATGATCTTGGAATGATAAATCTCAACTGGATATCTTACTTGACTTACTGTTCAACATTTTACTATGTTTGACTTTACAGTTTCATGATTACAGTTTCTCAGTTACTATCCCTCATATTTACGGTCTCACCATTAGCATATTGTATTTACGGTCTGACATTTTCTGCCTCACCGTAACGCTCACTAACGTTCACTAAGTATCTCACCATAACGATCAATTACTGTCTCATTGTGACGACCACTTACTATCTCGCTGTGAAAATTATTTATGATTTTATTTAAAACCATATCACAGTAATTTTTATTTCACCTCTTTTACTTTCCCGCATTTTTATTTTTGTGACGACTGGAATTCCCAAATGATAAAACAAAAAGTTTCACTCGGTTCTTCACTCGGACTATCTGTCATTTCTAAACCTTTCAACCCTACAAACCCTTCTCTCTTTCTATCTTGAAACATCAGTGGATTCCAAGAATGAAACGTCTGTCTTCATCCACACCTGAGAAGTTCCGCCTGAAGAAGAAGGAGATAACACCTATGTTGACACCCGAAGGACCTTTGAATCCGAACCTGGTATATCAAAGTGTTGTTCCTGAGAAAACAATTTGCCCCGAATGGATTTTGTCTAGAAAATATCTAGTCCTGAAAGTGTTAGAATAACTCCCTGGTGTATAAGAAGAAAATATAGAAGAACTCCCTGGTGTACAAGAAGTAAATCTAGAAGAACTCCCTCTTATGCAAGAAGGGAATCTGAAAGAATTCCTTGTGGAACATTCTGTTCCTAAATTAATACCCTCTGCTGAAGAGAGGATGGAGATAGCCTTTCAACTGGCTAGACAAGAAATGAATGAGGAACTAAGAGATGAAACTGTGGATTTAGACCAAGATCCTAAGCCTCTCAGTCCTCAGAAGGAAGCACCTGTTGAGGGGGATCAAACCCTAAATCTTGACTCTGGTGAAGTCTCACATCCAACTGTGTAATTTCTTATGGATACTCAGTACAAATTTTCTATTTTTTATGATGTGAGTGAGTCTCAGTAGGTTACTACAACCGGAAATGATCTCTCTTCCCTATTTCAGTTGAAATAATTCACCAACTTTGCACCTGAGAAGGAACCTGAACCTGAACCTTCCCCTGTACCAATTACTACACCAGACCCTTTACCTAAACAATTTTCCTTTGTCTGTAAGGATGATTTAAAGGATTTTGGAGATACTATCTTATCTGGAGTTGGGAAGCTTATGAACTCCCAACTTCATCCTGTGACCAATTTGAGTGAGAGAGGTGCCTCACTACTTTTGGAAAAGATTATTTGGAAAATACAACCCAAGATTCTCCATGATATTAAAGAAGTCCGAGCTAAAAATAAGATTCTTAGTAATGAGGTCACAACCATGAGAAACATGGTTGAAGACTTGCAGAAAGTGATGCATTCAAGATCAAAGCCTGCTACTGCTCCTCTAGAACCCACTGTTTCTCAAATCTCTCGAGATGTTGTGTCCCAGATTCACCCTTATCTGTTATCCTTCAATGAAAAGATTTCATAAAGGCACAAATAGTTGTTGAATGAAATGAGAGAGCTTGTGGTGAACCTGAATAAACTCACTGATGAGTACACTAGTTGTCTTCAAAAGGTACTGAATTAGCTCTAATCTCTGACCATAGCCGTCAAATCTTCTAATACCTCTGGTGAATCCCTTACACCTTCCTTGGACAGTACTTTGCTCAGATATATAGTCCAAGGAGAACTTCAGAATGATTTCAGTGGCTTTAATATGTATTCTTTCTCTGAATTTTTCAAGAACAGTGATAGAGTGCTTGACCTTGTGAAAATTCATTCCCTGATTACAAATGATTCCCAACAGGAGATTTCTAATAAAGTGGATTTCTATTTCAATCGAATTTTCTCCATGACTGATATGACCAAACACTTCAAATTCCTTGTAGAGAATCTGTGAATTCCTCATGTAACTCAACCCTTCAAAAACGAAGTCTAGAAGCTAACCGAGTTTACCTGATTTTTATACCAGTTCATGTAAAACAAAGATGACTTTGAAAAATCCATGCTGTATAGTAGAGAGATTATTGCAGACTTCATCAAACTTCTGAGACCCTATCTTCGTGTCTAGAGTACAAAAATTGTTGCTCCAGCAGCTACACCTCTCAGACCTGGGCTGCCTACATTCACATCTTCCTTAGCCTCAACTACCTTGTCTGTTGGCCAAGCTCTTAGTCAGATGAGGCCTGTCATTCTTGATCAGCAACTGCCTCGATCTTCTATTGCTCCTACCTTGGCTCCCTCAGTCTTTGAAGGTCTCCCTTTACCCTCTCTATCTACCTCCTCTCTTCCTTCTTCTACATCAACCACTACCCCTATGGATTTCTATTCTACTGCTGATAAAGTAAAAGAGAAGGTCAATCCCTGAAGAAGACCAGTGCTTACTCTTTTGTGATGGGGATTTCATTATTTTTGTATCTCTTTTTATTTTGTACTAAACTGTTTACTCTTAATGGAATGTGCACTGCATACCCTCTATTTCTTTCAATTTTTTGATAATCCAAAAAGGGGGAGAAGTTTCTATATGTTATTCTCTCTATAGTTTCATTTAATTTACACTTTAACTATGCATGATTTGTGATCATCAAAAGGGGGAGATTGTTGGATTCCTCGTGTATTAATCATGTTTTAGTGATCACAAATCTCTTCAATGATCACAAATCTCATTAATGATCATGAATCTTATTTAACCAAGTTAACTTCTATAAATTATATCCTATCATGTGTATTTATGTTTCAAGTTATCTCATGATTTATAATGGTTAAGATCAATCCATTTCAAGCATATAAGACACAATGAATCCATACACTGTGAATCCTGACACAGTAAGCCAGACACCGTGAGCAAGACACCATGAGCAAGGCACCATGGGAAAGACACCGTAATCTAGACACCGTGAGGAAGACACCGTGAGAAAGACACCGTGCGCAAGACACCGTGATCCAGACACCGTGAGCAAGACACTGTAAGCAAGACAACGTGAGCAAGACACGGTGAGCAAGACACTGTGAGCAAGACACCGTGAGCAAGACACCGTGAGCAAGACACTATCAGCCAGACACCGTAAGCCAAACACTGTAAGAAAGACACCGTGAAGAAGACCCAGTGAAACTCAAACACCATGAATAAGACACCATGACACTCAGACCGTGACACTCAGACACCGTGTGATGGAGACACCATTTTCATAACATACTGTGACACTGTTTCTTAAACTATTTTGTCGTGTTTAAATTTAATGTTTATCGGTCATATTTTATGCCTTTAATGCACTAACATAATTAATGTTTCTTTATAGACATAGTACGAGGTACGAGGTATGAAACATATGGAACCTGTCATCCAAAACATATGCATTCGAAGATAAAGAGTAGAGAGTTCCCAACGACCATAGCGCGCGATACTGAATGAAAAAAAAAGCCTGTGAGCACGACCACGAAGAACACATTGAAAGATTTTAAAAGAAAGCATTGTCTCATACATGAAATCTAACTCTACTGAAGAACATACGAAGTACACTGGAGTCCATAGAACACCTTTACATTATCAAATCTCATGAAGAACACAATCTGAATTACGACACTCTGTTTTTCAAGACAAAAAACAAAGAAGGACTCAAAAGCATTTCTGTTTAATTAAAGGAGTCTAGAGCTGCACTTTAAATCACTAGACCATTCTAAACTCATATCTACTCTCTCTCAGTGATTATTTTACTTACTTTTGAGAAGTGTGTGTACTATTTATATTCCATACACACACTGACTCTTGTGCTAAACTGAAGGGTTTCTAAATCCGTACACCAAAATATTTATACTATTTTTTACCCACTAAAACTGTGGAAGAGGTCCCTGTGTAACCTGGTTATTATTATTTTTTACCCACAAAAATTGTAGAAGATGTCCCTGTGTGACCTGGACAGTCTGTGTACTTGTTAACCCCGATCAAGGGTCTGGATCAAATTTTATTGATATTAATTTCTTGGTGGCAGGTGATCACCAAGTGGAGTGGATTAGGTCTCAGCTTGAGACTGAACCACTTGTTTCATATCCACTGTGCTATTTAAATTTAGTCTTCTCTGCTTTACTGATTTATTGCATAATCTAGAAAACTCAAATTTCACTTTTATAATTATTCTCGGAAAGAAGTTATAACTAATTTGTCTTAGTAGGATAACTTGAAAAGTAATATTAATAATACATATTAAGATTACTAAGAATTAATCAATCTTCTAAGAAGTTGTTTAAACAGTCAAACTCTTATAACAGTATAACCTTGATTAACTGGGCTATATCTATTTGTGGGGAAAACCATTTCTTTTAAAATAATATTTAGTTACATATATTTTTATAGTTACTAAATTCACCCCTCCCCTCTTGAGTGAACTACTCTAACCAACACTATGGATTTCCAAACACTTAAAATACCTTTATGAGCGTTTTTTCTCCAAATGAACACCTCACAAAACAAAAAAAAATTCAAATTTCCCTAAAAAATAAACACAAAAAGATTCCAATCATTACAAAATCCACATCATAATTATTATCATCTCTAAGAAGATGTGGAAGTTTTCAAAACATGACTCCTAACCTTCCATTGTCTTCAATTCATCATGAAATTGCAACGTTTCATCTCTAAACACCAAATATTCTTCTTCTTCCAACTCTTACTTCCAAGCATAATATCTAATAGAAGCCAAGCCACATGCTCACCAACTACACCAACATTAAGAGAGTTCTCATCTCACCCACCTCTCGCAATACACCCTCGTGTCCTCAACTAAATCATATTTTAGATTATTGGGATCCCACTATAATAATACACACAAAAAGACCTATTACAATATGTAGTTCTTTCCACCATATGAATTTCCTAGCATAAATGCACTTATAGTGGTCCTACGACCCATGAACCTCATTCCAAAGAACTCTTCTTATGTGGTTTCTACCACATCACATCAAAACTCAAAAAAATATAGTCAGACCACCTCTGAAATACTGTGATAAAAAAAATCTGTTTTATCCTCTGAATCTTCACCACACCACCTGATCACAGTGCCTTAACAGCCAACGACATCTCATGATCATCCAATGCTTGAACCAAAGTCTGAACTAAACTCCCAGCTTTATTCCATGGTTATAATACCAACCACCTTATCTACCCACCATGCTATCACTATAAGAACCAGCACACTTCCAATATAAATCTCTATCAAATCACACCAAAACTTCCAATTCCTATTTCGAATGCACTGACTGCACTAAAACTACATCTTAATATTCAAATATAGTATTACCCATGGAACTTGATATCCAAAAATCTTATCATGCATTGGCCTCCCAATGTAACCTTGACCATCTTCCAGACAGGTCTCATAGTTCCTACTATAACACCATAGGTTTTAGAAACCATTATTACTGTTATTGTTATATTTATTAATTTTATTATTATTATTTATCTATATAATTTTATATTACATTTCTATATTATTTCAAAAGGATTTAAATGTGATTAAAAAATGTTCCCTATAATATATGAAAAAAATTAAAAACACCTTATTAATTGATAAGTGGGAAATTAAAATAAAAGAACATAAAACTATGTACAACAAACCATGGATTGTTACTCGTCATAGATGAAGTACATCTATCAAAATTTCACATATCAATAGAGTATAATAGATAAAAAATAATAAACTCTATAGGACCAGTAAACCTCCAGAATTATCTTCATCCTTGAGGGTCACAAATATTAATAAAATCTTATAATGAGGAAGATAACCAAAAAAGGAAATGAATTATGAAAAATAAATAATATCAAATAATAACTATGAATTTTCAAGTGAGAGTGGAATGAAAATAATCATTTAGTAAGTCTATATGTATAATTAAAATTTTCTCATTATAAATGTGGTCATTATAAATATAGCCGTTAAAAATATAGTCATTGAAAATATGGTCGTTGGTGATATATCCAATAGGTATAGTTAAGTAGTGTACTGTAAAGTTGTAAATTTTAGATAATATAACTAAAATTGAAATAAAAATACGATATTAAAATATTATCAATATAAATATATATATTTATGTATATATATATATATATTAATACGTCACATATAAATATAAATATTATTATTAAAATATGTTTTGATTTATCTATAAAATTAAAATAAATATTATAATATCAATGGAGTAGTAAAATTAAAATTTGAATATGAATAATTATTTTTAATGGTATGTTTTATAGTGTATTTAATAAAAAAGTAATATTTCTTTTCCAAAGAATTGTTTAATTTTGTATTTTATATATTATCATAATAGATCAAATTGACTTCCATTAAAGTACTATATATGAAATAAAATATTAATATATTTTACATTATATTTTGGCATGGAATAATATTAGTAACACTTAATGTTTAAAAATGTCATTTTTCAATAAAAGGAAAATTTTCATTATATTTTGTTTTAATGATTTAAAAAATATATTTATAATTTTTTTGAATTTTAATTAGAAAAAAAATATCTTAATTTTTGGATTTATAATGTTAAAATTATCTAATAATTATTTTTTTATATTTTTCGAAAATAATTTATTTTTAGGTGAAAGGTGAAAAATACCAATTTTACTAATATGGTATCATTTATGACATTATTACACAATAATTCCATGAATGTTTTTGAGACCATTTTTACTATTAAAAATAAATTTTATAAAGCTATAATAATTATTTTAAAATACTAATTGATATGTAAAACACAAGATTATAATTTTATTTAATTTAGATAATGCTTTAATGAAAACTGTTTTCATCTATTTCTATCAATTTTTTTCACATGGTGGAATTAGTTTTTGGAGTTATTATAATTTTAATTAAATAATATTTGAGTAATAATAAACATTTTAATTTTAATATAATCAATAAAATTGATAGTTTTATATTAAACATAAAACATATGGTTAAAAATACACTTTCTATAAAAAAATGTTTATTCATGTTACATGTGCGAATGTTAAAATTAATTTTCCACACACGAAGATTTTTTTTGATAAATTAGATTTTATATATAGAATAATTTGGTGTGAATTACCTAATATGTAAAATATTAATTTTAGGCATTAAAAATAAACTACTTAGATAATGTTAGTAACCTCGATAAAAAATAAAATGGTTAAAGAAAAAATCTATGAGTAAATGAAATAAAAAAAATATTTAAAACATGTTTGGAGGAGTGTAAATATAGATTGAGGACAAAGAGGTAGAGAAGGAGGGAATATTAGAAATAATCACACTAGTTTAATTTAATGAGGAACAAGTGACTGGGATAAGTAAACAAGATAAAATCATGGCACAAAGTTTCAATTAGGGGAAGATCAATGTAGAGGAGTACTTTCACGCATCGGAGAAGATGGCTAGACAGTTTTAAGATCTACTCCAAGATAATCTGAACATGAAGGTGCACTCTATTTTATAGAATCTTTACAAGGTAAGTGACTCCAACAACTTCAGCATTTTTTTCAATGATTTTGTCATATCTTACTACATTTAAATGACTTTGTCGAACTGTCTTGGTTTCAAATATTTCTAGAAAATGGTTTAAGAATAAAAATTAATTTTAGTGGTTATATTATTTATCTACATTTAAACTTATAAAAAAATTTATCAACCAATATTTCTTCACATTCCATGGGAAACTTTTGATCTTTTTATATTAAAGAGTTTTATGAGATGAAAATGAACTTATCCTCAATTATAAAAGGAACCCCCACCCCTTGACATCTATACACATGGAAATACCATATGGGTCGAATAAAACTATAATTTTTTCCCTAATAAATTCTCTAACCACGTCCTAAAATATTTTATATTACTAAAATACCATGATAAGGTGTATTAAGGTGGTGAGCAAATGATAACATCCAAAGCGATATGTAGTATTTTCCACCACACCTTCTTGATTATTTTCTACTTATAACACCCCACAACTATTACATACATGATAGTATTAAATAATTTGTATTATTAATAATATTTTATGTTTTTATACTAACATAACATCCATTTTATACGTACTTCCAAAATCATTTAGAAAAATGTAAATGTTATCATGCGTGTGTGCAGATTACCAACTCCATAAACGACGTGTTTTATTTTCCATTAATGCCATTCATTGATAGTTAAAAAATGATATTTACTATGATAATATCGTGTTTTTAACTTTCTATTGATTATGTAATGATATAATATTTTATTATATATATTTTTTATATTCAGTAAAAAAATGGGTCTTTTTGTGTGTACGTGTAGACTACCTCCTCCATTTGATGATGTTTGTATTTTGTTTGTCATACCAAATAAATTGTGTGGAATAAAACATGTATGTAATGTATAAAAAGGTTATTTAAAAAACCATTAAAATTATTTTAGGATAATATTTTTCATTCCATAAGTTATATTAAAAATAAATGATTATAGAAAATTTAACTAGTAAAAAGGACATATCAATGTACATTTTATAATTCGAGTCCATTAATAGAAAAATTATTTACTTGTATAAATTATACGATAATAGGATAATAAATTATATAATACTTTACAGTCTTGGATATTTTGAGTAGTTTTTACAGAAAATATACCTTAGTCAATCTTCAAGGAAATTTCCCAAGAAATTGACTGAAGAACTTCATGTGACCGACATAAGCAGAAGGGATGTAATAAATTACTGAAAGACAAAGAAAATAGACCTTATAAAGAGAAATATAGATAGATAAGGTTATTAGGAATGTTTTCTATAAACATAATTTAATTATATTATATGTTAATTTAAAGTGTAGTGTGCTTTAGGACATGAGGTTAGTGATCTTTTGCACCACCTTTGCAACTTGTCAGTTACACATTCTATTTATTTTTCATTATTTAATGAAATATATTTCTCATGTACCTATTATATTTTTGTATATATTTTATTTATATATATAACTACTTAAATGATACTTAAACTTCTTATTTTATATAATCTTTGAGTTCCATTTGAAATTCCCTCTTTTAAGTATACCCAATTTAAGGTAACTTTCTTATATCTTGTCTCACGTCAAGAATCAACCTCATAAAATGTTTTGAATCATAAATTGGTTCTAAATATCATCATTATTTTATGGAGAACCCTATTAGATAGATTATATTTTTATATAAAATATTAGTGTCTTTCCTTATTTAAAAATATCACTTACTTATTTAACGAATCACCCCCAAGTGATATGTTTTTATTCATTCTTATCTTAGATCCTTCTCATGATATCCCTATATCGGAACTAAATTATCAATAAATATGTTTAATTATAAAATATGAATATAAAAATGATTTAATTTCTTCTTATCTTGGTTTTTATAATGATTTATCCTTCATTTATCCCTTGAATGATAATTATGAAATCAAATTCCTTTTCATGGGTTTGATCATGGTTATGATTTAGATATGATTTCTTTGATCATGTGGGACACATATGTATGATTATTTAAATGATATTTTGTGTGGTACCATAATAATATATCCCTATAATGAATGCTGTAAAGATTTATATCTCTTGAAATGTTATGTAATGGATTAAGGAGTGAACCTAAACCACCATGAGACTTTTTCCACTTTATGATGATGGTTTTTGGAGTGACCCTTAACTTATGTTTATGATATAATGTGTTATATTGGTTACATATTTTTATGATATTATAAAATCATTTTTTGATACCATATATCCATTTATATAACCATACCCTTCTTATTATCAAGTTATTACTTTTAACTCTCCTTATATGCTTTATTACCATATTTTTTCCCTTACTGGGATATCTAGTTGACCCTTTTCATTATGTTTGTATTGTTTCCATATCATTGCAGTTTTAGAATCTATATGGTAGTTAGGATTACTATGTGGGGTTTTAAATTAAGATTATATCTTAACATTTAGTATAATGTATTTTTATATATAATCATTCAAATACATTAGACCTCTAGATTTTTGGATTGTATTTGTTCAAAAAGTATGTAATGAATTATGAAATAATGTGTGTTTTAGTATTGTATAACTATAGTTTGTATCAAAGTAAATTATATATATTTATAGTGATTAGGATTAAATAACCTTATTAAATAAGCATGGTAGGATTCTACGTTATATTCTTATGTATATGAGAACATCCTATAATTTTAATAAAGTGTATATTGTGTGGTTTTCCTTCAAATTTCGTTCTTAACTATATTTTAGTGAGTTTATGCATGATCTAAAACAATTTTAATCTAGGGTAATAAACCCAAATTGTGATTTTTGGGTATTTAATCATTCAATAAATGGCGTATGATAAAAATTCCTAACTATAAACCTGGATTGAAAATCACAAAATATTTTATTTGGTTTATCTTATAATTTTTACAAGCCATTATAGTTTATTGATTTTCTTATTAACTTGATGTACTAGTTGGAGAAATATATGATAACCCAACATAAAGTAACCTAGATTAAACTAAAATTGATATAGGTGGAACTAAAGGAATTACGGTCTAACTTGATGATGCAAAAAAGGTAAGTGGTTTTAAGGTTGAATCCCTTTTATGTTATTGATTATGGAAATACCTTTATATTGTTAAATGATTATCACTCATTTTAACACTTTTAGTTTTATTTATAGATAGAACTAGAAGTAGCTGAGATAACTTTGGGTGTGATGGACAATTTGTTGGTATCCTCAATGATGAACCCATTATAATGGGATATAGGCTAAGAAATATGGCGATTGTTCCAAAAAAACTATCACAAAATATGATTTACGATGTAACCATAGTTAAAATACTAGGGGCACCAAATAATAGAAGGATATAAAATCATGAAAATTTAGTCAATTAAGATAATGATAGAAGGGATATTCAACCACCTATATGTCAAAAATTTGGGAAGAGGAACCAAGTAAATTTCCTCAAGGGGATAAAACAATTTCACATATAGAAAAGTCAGTAATAATAAATAAAATTTCCAAAAGAGTATAAAGAGGATAGTTATATTTTTGGGAGTGGATAGTTTGTATCCAAAAGAACCATTAATCTTCCAGTGCATTAGGTGTGGAATTATTAGATATTACCCAAGTCAGTTTCATCAATCCGTTGATAATAATGATAGGCGTGAATAACCACGACCACCACACGAACAATGTGAAGCATATTTAATGACTATTGATGATGTGGACAGTGGTAGCTAAATAATCCACTCTATAATTGTGAATATGGGATATTTATTCTTGACACTTTATGTTTTTTAGATTTTTTTTTCTAAGATTCACACTCATATGTATTTTATATAAAATAAAATATCTAGTTGTATAATGGTTACATTTTAAAATTTATGTTTATGAGAATATAAATATTTTTATGGGTATTTAAAATGGATTTTATATCATTCTAATAATGCATTAACAATTTTATTATATACTCTATACTCATCGATCATGGTTTGATCACCAAAATCATCCTCCATAATGAAAAAACATATGGGTGCAGAGAAAAAACTAGTGACCAATATAGGTAGATTTGATTTTCATTAATAAAAAAGACAACAACAATGAATCACATTTTTCATCATCAATCAAAGAACCACCACCACCTATAGGATCGGATGTTTTTAGATAGGTTGAAATAACATTTCAAATGTTGGATGTAGAAGAAAACCCTATAATTCCACCCCCAATAAAATATAACATAGTGGTAAGGAAAAAATGGGGGAGGTGACCTAGTGACCTTGATGTTAGGACCAATTCTGGAATCAAGCTTGATTTCCTAGAGTAAGTGTGCCCATTAAGAATTTGTGGAAATATTTTAGGTCCTGGAAGACCTTATTTGGGTGCATAGAGAGCCACATGGAGTGGAAATTGAGGCCCTTCCAACCCCACTAACTATTATCTCTTAGGGATTCATAGATCATGCAACATAGATTCTATTGGAATAAAAAGGTGAGGAGATATATGGTAATTTTTTAGGACTAGAAACACAAGTTAGGGATAATCTAAAAAGATCCCAGACTGGTGTGGTGGAGTAAAGTACTCAAAAAAGGGATAAGAGGGTTCTAAACATGGATCTCAGTAATCCATATGAGGAGGAGGGTCATTATTTTTCATCCTCGTTGATTAACCTCAACTTTCCACTAACACTATAATGTTGAAGAACCATGATGGGTGTGACATAGGTGTGTGTGGTGTATTTCTTCTAAAAATAGAGAATCACATTTCATACCTAATACCATTTATGATAATCTATCGCTGTAAGTATAACTATTAACTCAAGTGAAAATAAAAATTTTCTTAAAACCAGACACCAAGATTTATTTACCTCCAATTGTTATGAAGATATAAAATATAGGGATTATGCTTATTAGAAGTGAATATATTTCATTTTTACCTCTTTATAAAATTAAATCTTGAGTTATCTTATAAATATACTCAAATAACTTCATTAGTAAGTAATAATTTAAAATAATGATGATGCAATTTATTTAGGGGTAGAATTTAATGAATGTGGTTTTAGGAACCATTATTATTGTTATTATTGTTATTATTATTTAAATCTATAATTTTTAAAAACATTTATTTATTATTTTAAATGGATTAAAACATGATAAGAAAATGTGTCCTATAAGATATAATCCAAAATAAAAACACTTTATTAATTAATAAGCAGGAAATTAAAAAAAAATATCATAAAAATATGTGCCACATACCTTGGATTGTTACTCACCATAGTTGATGCTCATATATTATAAGTTAATAAGTCAACAGGGGAACATAGATTGAAAAGAATAAAATCTTCATAACTAGAAAATATCTTGGATCATCTTCAGCATTGAGAATCACCAATAGAAAAAAATCATAAAGTGGAAGAGAACCACGAAAGGAAAATGAATTATGGAAAATATATAAAATAAAATAAAAACTATGGCTTGTGACATAAGAGTGGAATAAATAAATGATTTAGTAATTATATATATAGGAATGAAATCTAATCATTATAAAAATTGTGATTTCAAATATGGTTGTTGAAAATATGGTCATTGGTTATATATCCAATAGGTATACTGATGTAATGTATTTTCAATTAGTAAATTTATAATAATATAACTCACAAAGAAATATGAATATGAAATTAAAATATTATAAATAAATATATATATTCACATGTTACGTATAAATATTAATATAAATATTATTAAAACATGATATGGTTTATATAAAAAATAATATAAATATTTTCATATCCGTGGGGCAGTTAAATTAAATTTTAGAATATAAATAATTATTTTTAATTATATTTTTTAATGTTTATTTAGTATAAAAGTAATATTTATTAAATGAAATGGCCATTTTGTTAAGTATTATATATTTTATCCTACTAGATTAAATTGAAATCCATTAAAATATTATCTCTTAACTAATATATTAACATATTTTAAATTATCTATTGATATGAAATATTATTAAGTTTAATTAATGTAAAAAAACCTTAATGTTTAAAAACATTTTGTTTACATTAAGGTTGTATTTTACTATATTTTTCTTTTTAATTTAGAAGAAAAATAAATTAATTTGTTAATCTGAATTAGATATATTCAACATATTTTCTTATTTGTAATGTCAATATTTTTTTAGCATAATTTTTAATTAATAATTTCTTCTATAATTCATTTTTATGTGAATGGTGAAAAATACCAGTTTTACTGATAGTATATATTATATGACATTATTTTACATGAATTAAATTAAAAAATGTTTAAAAAAAATTCTATGAAATATGTAATTTATAAATTTAAACTAATTAATTTTTAAATACTATATTGATATAAAAAACCAATGCTTGACATTTTAGGAAAATCAAGTAATGTTTTAACAAAAATTGTTTTCCATCTATTTCTATTAATAAGATTTTCACATGGTGGGGTTAGGGTTTCAAATTATTTTAATATTAATTAAATATTATTTTAAAAATATTAAAATTTAAAATTAAAATATTATAATTAAGATTTATGATTTTACCCTTAAAGTAAAAAATTATGATTTATAATACAAATGTTATAAAAATGTTTTTTTGCACATTACCTATGTTGATGTTAAAATTATTTACCCTTACACAGAAATTTAATTTATAAATTTGAATAAATATTTAAAATAATTATTTTCAAATTATCAAATAATATTTATTTTATTTTTAGTAATTAAAAATAGATTACTTATGTTAAAATTAGTTATCTCGAAAAAATCTAAAAATGGTAAAAGTAAACATATAAGAGAAAATGACCTAAAAATATGTTTCAAACGAGTGTGTAAAAATATGGGTGAGACATTATAGACCTTAAACCTTCCAAAAAGTCTACTATTATCCATGTTTTCTTTATATTGCATGTGAAAAAAGTCATCGCTTTATATTAATGATTCATATGTTCCAAAATCCCTTTCTCTTCAATTATAAAGTGAACAACCACCCCTACACCTCTCCCTATATCGAAATACACTTAGGATACACCCAAAATATACCCAATTATCTTCTAAAACCTATACCCATATCCTATACTATTTTATATTTTCAAAAGACCAATCTAAGGTTCCTTAAGGTGCTGACCAAAGGAGAACATCCAAAGAGAGAGGTAATATTTTCCACCACACCTTTATAATTATTTTCAACTTCTTCCACCCCAAAAATATTATATCACATAGAGTATGATAAAAAAAATATAACTAATAGTATTTTTTTTATACTAGTGTAAGATCCTTTCTATAACATCCTCCAAAATCACTTATAAAAATGAAAATGTCGCCATGCTCATGTGTGGACTGCCACCTCTATGAATGAAATGTTTGATTTTCAATATCATTCATTAAAATATAGTTAAAAATAGATATTTAATAATATAATATGAACTTTATAACATTTTAATGATTCTAAAATGAAAATATGTTTTGTTTTATACCTTCCTTCTACTATGAAAAAAATGAGAGGGTCGTCTTTGTGTTTGTGCAAACTTCCACCCCCAAATGATGATGCTTATTTTTAATTTTCTATATAAACTAACATGGGTGGAATAAAAAATGTATTAAATGTATAAAAGTTTATTTAATAAACAATTAAAATTCTTGAAATATAATATTATACATTTTATAAGTGATATTAATAATAAACTAATATAGTTAATTTTATCACAAAAAGGACATATCAAAGTACCTTTTTTAATTTGAGTCCATTCTTAGAACAATATTTTCCTATATAAATTATGTTAAAAAGGAATAATAAAGGAAATAATAATAATAAAATACAATACTAGAGATCATTAGGCTATTTTATAATACTTTAACATTGGTGAAAATACCTTGATCATTTCATAGAAGTTAACCAAAGAACGTTAAGTAAACAACATAATACATAATGATGTAATAAATTGGTGACAAACAAAGATAAATAGAAATTAAGAAAATAACTATATATGAATAATTTTCTTATTAAAGTTTTTAATAAATGTAATTTTATTATTCACAATGTGAAGAATACGTGTAGAGCACTTTCAGACATGGGGTAAGGGATCTTCAACACCTCCTCTGTGACTTTCTGATAACACATTCTATTTATTTTATTCCTTTTTATGAAATATTACTCTCATATAACTATTATATTTTTTTATATATCTCCCTTACATATATACCTAGTTAAATATACATTTCATTTTTTGGGTTATAAAAGTTTTTAGTACCATTTTAAATCCCTTATTTTAATTAAATCTGATTTGGGGGGAACACCCATATTTTTGTCTCACATAGAGAATCACCTCCATAAAATATTTTTGAATATTGAATATATTTTTAAAAACCAGATTATTTTTTGAAGAACTCTATTGGTTATATTTTGTTTGTATATAAAATAGAAAAGTATTTTCTTCTTTATAAATACCCTTTAATTCTTACACAAAGAACCACCCAACTGGTACATTTTTATTCTTTATTCTCATAGATCCTAATTATGAAATATATTTTGGAACTCAATGAAAATACCTATGTTTAATTTTAATATATTTACATCAAAATGATTTAATTATTTATTATATTTTTAATTATTATGATTTATCCTATAGTTATTTCTAAAATAAGAATTATGAAATCCACTTCCTTCTTAGGGGTTTGATCATTCTTATGATTTACATATGGGTTATTTACTCACGTGGAACACATATTTGGGTCTTTTATTAATTTTATAGGTGGTATTGTAATTTTATAGTATTATAATTTATATTATAAATATTTATATCACATGGGATGTTATGTAATGGATTAGGGAGTGAACCTAATCCACCTTGAGAATATTTCCACTTTATGATGATTATATTTGGAGTGAGACTTTAATTATGGTTATGATGTCATTTTTTATATTTCTTCCACATGTTTATGATCTTATGAAATAATTTCCTTATTTCATTTCACTATGCTTATAATTAATCTATTTATGATATCTTTTTATTCCTCCTAACTCTAATGTTGTGATTTATTTTCATTTTTATCCCCTTACTGCTCTTTCTAGATCACTCTTTTACTTATTTACTTTTCCTATGATATATTATTACGGTTTAGAGAATCCATGCGAGATAGGACCATTTTGTGGAGTTTTAAATTAATATAATGTTTTTATGTTTATTATAATTAATTTTTATGTATAATATTTAAGGGATACTAGACCTCTACATCATAATATTGTATTTTTTAGAAAATCATATTAAGAATTACAAAATAATGTGTGTTTAATGATTTCAACACTATACCTACAACCAATAAATCAAGAAGCTCATTTCTCTAAATATTGACATGTTGATCCTCATGAAAGGAGTATCATTATAATATCTTCACCAAATTTTGAACCAATATCCATGATCAAAGATACATTAATTACCAAATCCAATGGCTAGATGTTGATATACCAATCATACTAAAGTGCTAACAAAAAAATACTAACCACCACCCACCCCCCAACTCACCTGGAATTCCATCCTCAATATTTGAAAACACCATTCATAGTGAGGTTCACATCCTATCATAATATGGATTCTATTATATCACTCCTAAAGAAACTAACCCAAATTGGTTTCATCAGTACACCTATATAAAAATTAATGTGGAGAAACACCCTCCGGTCCAACATACCATGACACCCAGATCTATTTACAATGTCACCTATTTCCATCTAGGGATATCAACTTGATGATCAAAACATAGACCAATATTTCTATGAGAATATCACCACTTAAAAACCATTTAATCACTTCTTGAGTTCATCTGTTTCCCTAGAAATTGCAAGAAAACCCATCCATAACCAACTTTCTAACTCCAAAATTAAACAGGCACCACATATATCCAATGCATACCAGCCATCATACACCGAGGCCTTTTCCTAAAATACACATCAAAATAGCACTCTCTTACATAGGTATAGTTATTCACTAAGAACCCTATCATAGGTAATTTCTTTATAACTACCTCAATACCACCCAAACATAATGAAATATGCTTCTGTTGACCTGGTTGTGCAACTCGAATCACACTCTTATGAGTCATATCCCATATAAACTAGTCACATGCACCTAACACAATAACCATGTACATAATGTAAGTCAATCCCCAAAATAGTATATGGGATCTCTCCCATTATAAGGATATCCACATGATCACCCACCACCCATGTTGCATACCAAAACCATGAGCATTTATCCCCAATTCTACTATAAAAATGAAATAATATCCTAAAACCAATAGGATAGAGAATACAACTGATCCTACACATGATATGAGAAAATATACAAGTTATTTTTATTTAATCCCACGTAATTTAAAATATATTTCCTCAAATGTATGGTCCAATTAATTAAAATTAATCCATGAATCTAAACGAGAAAAGACCATATAGGATATTTCTGACACATAAAGAAACCAATCCCAAATCCTCAAATAATCCTATGACCATACTAAAACCATCCCTAGGAATTATGTTTCTATACTGAACCCATGAATTTTATCTATATTTCCCTTGTATAAGGGAATATATAGCCTTCACCAGAGAATATCCTACACTAAGATCCGTATAACCTTCCATTTATAAAATACCATGGTTTAGATGAGTAGAAACCCATAAAAAGTTATATGTTAAAATTCCATATATGTTATTATTAACACATTTTTTAAAATAAACCCCCAATATAAAATCCAATTACACACAAGTAGGTTTAGTTCATTTGAGTCCTTCATACCAAACACGACGCATGGAAAAAGACCACTTGCCAATGGGCTAAGAGAAAAATCCATAAATGAGTTGTCTAAAAAAATTTCATATTAAATAAACATATCATCCATAATAATGAAAACCAAGAACAAAAAATCCATCACCCTAGTAACCCTGACTTCCCACTAGAAAGGTGTTCATGAATCATCAGTTCAAAGTCCATCACAAAATCTTTCACATTTCTAGACTATTTTTTCCTATATCCAAAAATAATAATATAAAAAATATATGATACAATTTTTTAATTCCCTGACCTATAACCACTGATTGATATTGAGTTCCACATGGCCTCAAGTGCATCTCCCCATAGGCCTGAGGATGATGACTAGTAAGAGGGTCTAATCCATAAAATGAGGTAAATGTACCCTATAATCAGAGTCATATAAAAAGTGTAAATAACCAAATTAAATCCATTACATACATCATAGTAAACATAAATAAATAAAACTTCTTCTATAATATAATTATTTTGGAAGCATGAAGACTCATGGTCATGAAAATATACAATAGTAATCATCCACTAAGTAGATCTCATATAAAATATAAATAAAGGAAAATAAAAATAAAAAATACATATATCCATTTTTCTCATCCCAATATTCAATACTCATCAAGTTTCTCTAGCCCAATCCACTACAAATCCTATTATCTAACTTGAAAGTAAACATAATTTTTAAACGTACAGTGGGTGTCTATGAAAGGTGTTACAAATAAATATCAGTATGATAGAACTATGTTACCCTAGTATAAACCATAATATATGTGTATTCATGAGGTAAATGAACATATTACATAAGAACCTTGGATATAATGTGCTAACTAGGCCACCATTGCTCCTTGGGTATCAGGTTACCGTGTGGTATTAGGCCACCATGATACCCTATCATACATGCTTTGGTGAAATTATAGATTTCATCTCATCATCTTGTTCAAAAAAACCCCAGGTACATATGATACCTAAAGACATAGGGTAGGGAATCATTTGAATCTCAACCCACTACCCAAATAGAAATAGAACTTTCATACATCCACATCTCAATGCACTTCTTTATAACTCATGTCAGAGTCCAATGTTTTTATCTCATGTCACTTCATAACCAAACACCTCATCGAAAGTACACTGCCACAACACACTCAAGGATAGTTCCACTATAAAGAACTAATCATAACTAAGGTAAGGTCCTCTACCATACATAAACTCATGACTTCTCACCCAAGAGCTTGTCAACCGGGATTTCACCCATAAGTCAAGGCCATCTATAAAAACGATACCTTATCACTCAAGGTATTTCTTGAATTCATGCATAAATACTCCATCTCATGCAGTCCAACAAGTTCCATTTCACTCAAAGATGGGATGGGCCTTATGATACCTTCTCCCACAAGACTACATCACATATTAGAAGCACACAGTAAAGAACACACATGAAACATCAAACATGGACTATATCCTTCCATGAAACTTACTAGTTGATCCTAGGTAGATAATTTCTTGATACATATCCTCCCACTAAACATACCTCACCTCACCAATTAGGGAATTTACTAGGTGTTATAGACCTATCAAGATATCTAATTATATACACCATCTTAATCATAAAACATGATGGTGACAACACAACAGGTAGGCTCCTGTGACCCAAAACCCAAGGGATGATCCAAAACCTCTTCAAAATCGTACACCACTCAAAGTATTTTCACACATGGACCTTATTGAGTGATTGCACTCTAAGACCCTTTGAATCCCGAAGCCTTATCCCATAATATTTCCCCACCCCACACTTGGAACCCATCTCACATCTCCTAAGGAATATCTCTCTGATCATCAGTCAAAGGAAATCCTCTATATGGAACTCCATTAAGTCCTAAAGGAATAACCTTTCTCGCAATGCTTACTATGTTCCAGACCACCCTTAGGAGGGTATCACTGAATTAGCATGAGACGAATATCCATCTCACCCATCCTATTAGGCCAAAACCTCTTCTACATTCCCAATAATACATATGAAACTAACCTAGGATGTCCATATCTTATATCACACCCTGATATATACCCAGGGGCTCACACCAGCCCATCTGATGCTCTCACCCCATGGTGACATAGTCACCAGGGGAATTAAAACACTCAATGTGGTAAAGAAAACTTATCTTGAACATAAAATGTCTAAATCCATACAAAATATTTCTCTGGGTAATCTTAGTCCCTAACCATTTTATACAAACCCATAAAATATGAATGTAGTAGGAAATCATGCATAATCATGCTTATGAGCTTGTCTTAAAGGGTTATATTACCAATTAAATAGATTTACCACAAAAAATAATCTTCTACAAGCCTTAACCAAGATAAATAATGTTTCATATAAGATCATACCACCAACCTAGATACTATATGAAAACATAATAATTAATTAGAATCAATTATAATTTATTATTTGAAACAAATCCAAATAGTCATAATCATCTAAAATCTCACCAGACATCTTTGTCTCACCGAAACCTCAAATAGCCACCCTTGAAATCTTCATATAAGCTCACAAATATAGGGATCCAAGATACAATTGACATTTATAATACATTAATCACATGATTTAAATAATACATCTCACAAAAATCCACACAACCCAAATAATGAAAGGTTTATTATCTTATGTTACTACACATGCAAACATTTCTTCATAACTAGGCTCATATTAAATATTTACTAGATGCATCACAAGATATAATCATCTTCATAACCTAGGTATTTGAAACATAATAATAGGGTGATTTTAGAATCTCAGTAAGGGAAAAAGATATCATAACATTAAGGAAAACATGAGGAAGACATAAATATCATAATAAAAGATCAAAATACCTTAGATTACAATCATGAAACATGTTAGAGTAACATAAGATCATAAAAAAGTTATTACGGGTGAATTAATGATATGAAATTTCTGAAAACACATCTTAATAGTCAAATATCATGAAAGAATGACATACAATTGAGGATTACTTTAATAATGCATAATCATGAAAAAAGGAATTTCATGGAATTGAAATGAATCTTGGAAATTTTGAATAACATGGTGAATAAATTTGAAATTTGGAACAACCATAAACATTGGAAAACCTATGTGATAAAACTCATTATGCCAACTCTTATGTGAACAACCTCATTATGTCCATGCCAAAAAAACAAGAAAACCATTATTCCCACACCAATTTAAACAAACACATTAGGTCTACACCTAACTATATCATGAGATACAATCATAAAAAAATATATCAGAGGGTGATATATAACCCCTATGGTTATCATCTATACATATTTATTCTATTTAAAAAATAGTTATCATATATTAAACAACCCATGGAAAAAGAATAGGTTTCTTAAAACATCCAAAAACAACACATATCATGAACACAAGAAGTCATAAGATATTAAAAATCTAATTTTCCAAAATTAATCATATCATAATAACATATATAAGGTGATCAAAACCTCACTTCATGAATGATAACCCTTAAAGGGTAAATAAATGTTAAAATAAGAAATTTTTCATGAAACCTTTTAGATATAACGATTCGAAAAGGATAAGTTAAAGTAATTTGAAAAATTTTACTTTCATAAATATTCTATAATAATGGAACCTTGAAAAGGAAATAATAATTATCAAAATAAAACATTGAGTGGAAGATAATACTTTTTATTTTGAAAGGACTGGAAAACCTTATGAACATTTTGAAGTAACAACCTTGAAAACCAATATAATTTAAATGATGATGAAACATCTGTTTTAAATTGAATAAAAGGGAAAAAGGATCATTGTAGACAATTTTTTTAGTTTCCATAATATAAAGGATAACATTGGTGTGAATTAAAAACATGGATATGGTGGAAAAATCTATTAAACGAAATGGGAATTATTCTCAAATATATTTATTTTAACAATAGATTAGAAGCATAGATGAAGAATAATTTGGTGTGAAAAATTGTTTCTCTAGTAAAAATGTAGAAATATATCCTAAAATAATCATAGGTCAGAATAGATCATTTATTAATGATACTAGGAAAAGAAGAGTGATTATCACCCGAAGAAGAGATTTGAGTTATAAAAACCCCTTCCACCTTTAGTGGTTTTTGAATCAAAATACAATAGAACCATCGAATTTATATGGTTTTACAAATAACATGAATTATATCATGTAGTATTTAATAATTAATTCTTTCTTATTATATACACCATAGAAATGAGAAATAGGTTTCTAACTTTATAATATGCCATAATGAAGAGAAGTTGAAATGAAAAACCATTAAAATTTGAGAATTGAGTGGATTAAAAATTGTAGGAGAGATCCTAAAATTAAAAAATTTATATAACATGTAAAAGGATGATTTATAATAAAATAATTCATTTGGGAATTATTTATATCACATAAAATATAAATAGGTGAAAAATATGAAATCATGATTCAGTAAAGGTGAACTTGAGACAACAAACCCTTACATTGTTTGATTAATTAGTTGATCACATTGTAACCACTTATCAAATAGACATAACTAAATTAATATCATATTAAAAAAATCTTACTCATACATATAACCCTTTTATAATCCTTATTAATTGTTTTTTATCTTGAGTACATTAATTAGTTATAATTTATTAAGACCGTTGACTGTTAATAACATTAACTATTTTGTGCATGTTTAATAATTTTGGTATCGTTAACCATTATTTGATATAAATTTAATTATTTATATATAATTTATCATAATTTAATATATAAATTATACTTATTTAAAAATTTCTTAATTTATTCCATATGTGTTTTGTTTACGTAATGTAAAAACCGATTTGATAACTGTTTATTTCAGTAATTTTGGTGTTCTAAGACGATTTATCAAAAATAATTTATACACCTTAGATAAATTTTCAATAAACATAAAATAAAAATTATTTTATTATTAAACTATAATTATATTATTATTTAGTTTCACTTTTTCATCCATAATAGAGTTTTGTATCTTCCTTCATGTAGGTGGTTAAACTGAACCAAACTAGGACACACTTTAACTTGATTGGTGAGTTGGTTATGGTACTGTTAATTTTTACATAATGTAATTATAATACAAGTATAATGATATTGTTTTTATGTTTCTATGATGTAAAATGATAATTTAATAAGTTTTAAAAAATAATTAAAAAACTAGAAGAAAAATGAAAAAAATATTCTTCATGAAGGCGTTATTCTACTCACATACAAGATTGACATTCCATAATTTTTTTAAGTGGATAGAAATGAATAAATAAGTTTTGTATCATTAATATAATTAAATATTATCATATTTATGATACTTAAGTTATCATTTAATTATTTCTATAAGATGTTTTCAAGAGTAACATTAAGAAGAAAAACTTATGAAGCTTATAATAATTCTTTCAAAGACTTGATTTTTCCTTAGAATTCCCCTTTAAATTTAAGGGCATGGGATAAATATGAGTAAAAAAGGTATTATGTTTCTATTATAGGGTTATAGTGAGAGTAAAATAGGAAATTTGTAAGGTGGAATTCAATATATAGGTAAGCCTTGAAGTGTTAGAAGTGTTAGCTTTTTTAAGTGAAGGCAATGGTGGTTTCAGAAAAAACCATTGAATTTCAGTAATTTAATTTGACTATTAAAAGGTAATGGTATTTAAAAAAAGAAAAATGATGAAAGGGGGTGATTTTTTGTTGATATTCACCTCAATAGACCATTTGGAAACATGTCCCTATCATTTTTTTCCTTTCCCCATCTGTAAAATACTTTTTCTATTTTTATTTTTTACTAGGGTAATTTTTTTTATTCATAGTAGTTAATTTTAAGGATCAAAATTAAAATTATAATAATTAATTAATTTTAAACTTATGATTTAAAATTTAAAATATATTTTATCAAATGAAATTTCTATAGGTTTGAAATGTTAATTTTAAAATAAATACACATAAACGCACAAAATGTATTTTCTGAAAAATAACATTATTATCTTTTAAATATTCAATAAGATAATGTTATAGTGATTACTAAGTTTAGTTCCATAAATTTATTTATTATAAATTGAATAAAATTCATAAGACTTCTGAATCAAGTATAAATCAAAAATCACTGTGAAAATACTTGATTTATGGAGAAGATAAACATTTCATGTAATTATAGTAACATTTTTCATTAGTTATAAAAATTTTGGAATAGGTTTTATATATGAAAAAAATCTTTCAAAATACAAAATTTTATTCAATAATTCTATATTTTATTGATTTAATGGTTTTAAAATCTTTTATATTGTTCACACATAGTGGTAAAATCATAGAGGTTATGATTCTCATAAATCTCAATTTTTCCGATTAAAAATAAATTTTCATAGAAATGCCTAAAATTTTATCTTAAGATAACATATACATGATTAATAAAAAATAATTTAAATTTTGTCAAATCCACATCCTAAAATTTAGATTTTATTAATTGAAAATATAAAATTTAGTTAAAACTATTTTTATTGAAAAATAAATTTTGGTAGATAAAATTTTGTTTTCTAATTTACAATTTAATATAGTGTTAATATATAATAATATTATTAAATAAAATAAATTTTAATTTCAAGAAATAAAACAAATTCTATAAAATATTTTAAACTTGAAGTGAGTTTAGAAAAAATATCCTTAAAAAACTATACAAATTTTTTATATACCAATACATATAAATATTTTATTATATTTCAATATAATCCTAATTTACACTTACATGACCCCTTTTGATATTTTTTTAATACCTAAGAATCTGATATGATATTATTGTAGTTTCAAGTGGAATTCCAGGTAGTATTAATCTTGTGAAAAATATCTATTACCTTGAACTTCTCTAATATATAGTTTTTATCAATTCATAACTTCTCAAGTTTGGATAGTTCTTGGTCAAGGATAAACCTGTAAAATATAACCACTTTTTAGTTAATATAAATGGGATTAAAAAGGAATTATTCTACATTAAAATTCCATTTCATCATACACTCTTTATTGGTTTTTTGTGATGATAAATTTAATTTATACTGTCTAATTTAACAAATAATTTTTATTACTCGTATCTAATATTCAATATAAATTAATGTCTTTAATATTGGTTTGGATTTTCATGTGAAGATGTTTTTATAGAAATATTTATATAAGGATAATATATAGTGAAATATTAAGCCGTTATATACTTGAACCTTAAATAAATTTCATCCTTATAATTTGAATTATTAATTAATAACAAAGTATGCTTAGAGGATTTGAATGATGACTCAAAATTTAATTTTATAATGAGGTATCAATCATGTATATTTAACTATACTAATAATAATCACAATATTATGTTTCTCTCTAACCAGTTCAGATAAATCCATCTTAATGTTTGTTGTTAAGAAATATTTCTTTGTTTGAGTTCATTGTTCAGAAATATAGTGAAAAGTTATCACAAATCTACACCACACATATATATCTCTTTTTTCCCATGATTCTGCAATATGGTGGTGCAGGTAGTGAGATGAGGTTTAACAATAAATCCAACAAACAATTCTCCTCCTCCTTGTAAGGCTTGTAAAGATCCCCAATCAGACCCACCCCGAACCATAATGGTGTAACATTTTCCAATGCATTGACCATATCCCTCTACATATTATCTCTCACTCATGTTTCCTACTTTAACATATAACCACCCATCTCTTCTCCTACCCATTTCACCAGTCCTTGCACTACTCTCTCCATAAAACCCTCTGGACTAAAGGTTGATAGAGGATGGATACCTCACCATGTCCACTATAAGTGGAGTATTTTGTGTCTAAGTAGATAATTCCATGACCCAAACTATTTCCCACACATGTACCATGGTATCACATTCTCTTGGTCATAAAAATGGATTTTAAAACTTCTCCGAGCCTCAAGAAAATAGTTTTCCACCTTTTCTCCAAACCATCAGGTCATTTGGTACTAGTGGTAAGAGAGGTTGAATGTATTTTACATCCACCATTAGACTAGTGATTTCAAATTCTCTAGATACATCATGGCCTACATGTTTTAGTGGAACATTTATAGATGACGAATAATATGACTCATTATTTTCATTTTAAGTGGTAGGGGTGTTATGATCTCCACAAGGTAGCTATTTATTACTATTTCCACCACATCCATTTTTAATAGTGAGGATGATATGGTTAATCTAACCATAATTAGTGAATACAGAGTCTAGGTTGAAATATTTAATCCATTATGTCAAATCCATTTAAAGGACTGATACTATTTAATATTCTCATAAGCATAAATAATTAAAAGAAATGATCATGAAACTAGATATTTTATTTATAATCAAATATCATGTCAACTGATGTAGACAAAAGCCTATAAAGAATAGAGTGAGTAGAATAAAGAGACCATACCCACAATTATAATATTTGGGATTTAGTTGTCACATTCCACCTCATTTGAAGTTATTGAACACGTTACATCTTGCTCCCTTGGTTCTAGTGGTTTCTCACACCAATAATTCTTATCCTTATTAGATCTATGAAACTAACATGGGTAATGTCCAATCCTTTGACACTTTAGGAATCAAAAAATTAGTTGTTCATTAGGATGAAAATTTTCCACTGCCATAATGCAAACAAACCACTTCATTTTCATATGATAGTTTGATACTTGATGTCCTCCTTTACCACAGTTAAAGCATCTTATTTTCCCCTTTAGGCAATTACCTAGGTGTTTCTTCAACAATTTTTAACCCATATAAAATTGAATATTTTTTCTTTAATCAAATTCTCACTTGTCTTTGATGAGACTATATTTTTTCATTCACGAGAGTCCAAATTTCTATTCTTTGGTGTGTTTGGGAATTTGAATATGTTCATATTTTTAATCATATTTTTTTATATCTAGTTTTCCATAATCCCAAGGTTTCTCATTCCAAATCCCATTCTGTTATCTTTTTCATTGAGGTAATTTCTAAATTATCTCTCACACCCATGGTTACTTCTATTTACTGCCACTACTAAAACCCAAAGCCTTGAAATTAGTGATAAATGTTTATCAAAACAGAGATATTATAATAATCATAAAAATAAATTCCACATTATAAAATATTTTTCTTTTAAATTTTCTTGTTTTATATTATTCCTTTTGTTCAATATATATTAATTTTAGATTGATCTAGGTTACATTAATTTTTGTCCTCTTATTATTATTAAAGTAACTAGGAAACTAATTATCTATAGTAGTTATTAAATAGAATAACGTTAACCCAAGAATATCCCATGGGAGTGTCAAACTAGGTGTGCAGTTCGGCCTATTTTTCGTGCACTGAGTGACGATTGAGTCAATACCCAACATGCACTTTTCAGGGTTAGTACCCATTAGAACATATATTCCATATCCTAAATCAATATATAGTATCTAAAAATGGATTTATTTCTAGTAAAAAATATTACTCATGACTTTAACAATATTACAATATATCATCCTATACATATACTCAATTATCAGGTTTTTACTAAAGTTATATAACACTAATACCAAAGATTACTAAAATAATATCCAAAAATAACTATACAAATATCTAAAATAGAATAAACCTTTTCAAAAACAAACTATATATACCCAATATAAACATGACATAAATAACTTATTAATAACATGATTTAAATAATATATTTCACAAATAGTCACATAACCTGAAGCCTAAAAAGTTTAGTGTCCTAGAAATTAACTAGGTAAACATATTATTTTTCTACACTTGTGAAAATTTCTCTATAGTCACAATCCTATAGGGAATTTTCCTGATATATCACATAACATAAATATCTTAAAAACATAGGGGTTGGAATAATAATAAAGGGGCAATCTTAGAATCTCGGTAAGGGTGAAACAAATCATAACATGATGGAAAAAATTAGGAAGATGTAAATATCATAATAAAGATCGAAATACCTTAGATGATAATCATGAAACATACTAGAGTAACATAAGATCGTAAAAATATCATTAAGGAATCATAAATGATACAAGATAGCTAAAAACACATATCAATAGTTATATAACATGATCACCTAATATAAAAGTGAAGAATACTTTAAAAGTAATACCTAATGATGAAACCATGGTATTTTATAGAAAATAAATTCATCTAAAAAATTTGGAATAACTTAGTGAAAAACATGTTAATATGTCATAAAAATAATAATAGAGAAACCATTGTGTGAAATATCATTATGCCCACTCTTATGTGAAAAAAATATTATATCCATCTAAAACTTCTAAAAACCCAATCATGCCCATGCCCATGTGAACAAACTCATAATGTATATTCAAAACTATATAGAGAGATATATTTTTAAACAAATGAATTTGGAGGAAGATATATGACCCTAACCATTATCATTTATATATATATGTTCCAATTAAAAACAATAATAATCCTATCTTAAATAACCCATGAAAAAATAATGGTTTACCTAGAAATTATAAAACATTTACATATTATGAACTTAAAAAATCATAAGATATGAGAAATATAATTTTACATAAGGAATCATATCATAATAACATATATTGGGAGATACAAACATAAAATCAATAAACAAATCCTTGGAGGGAAAATATAAATGAAAATAAAAATGTTTTAACAAAACCATTAAAAAAATTTAAGTAAAAATTATGTTCGAAAACATTTTTATGGGGGGAAGTTGAAGATATTTGAAAACATGATTATAAAGATTAACCAAGAAAATTTCCTTGAAAAAAATAATGGTTTAAAAATATGAGAATATAATTTAGTTTGGAAACATTGAATTTTAAAAATAATCTTTAAAAATATAACCATGAAAAAGGCTGAAAAGTAATCAAAATAAAATGTGGAGTGAATGATAAAACTGTTTATTTTCAAAGGAATGAAAATCCTTTTCAAAATTTTGAAACAACCATGTCTAAAACCCATATTATTAAAATGATGAAGAAATTTTTTTATTATAATTAATAGGGGGTAGGATTTTTGGATATAAAAATAATCTGAATTTTTATAAGATAAATTAGAATATTACTGGAAAGTATAAACATGTAAATGGAGGAAAAATCCATTTAAATAAATTATAATTATTCTTACCAATTATGAATTTAAAAAAACATTAGAATCAGCAAAGATTATGACTTTTGTGTGAAACATTACTTAATTATAATATAATGTGTAAATATATCCTAAAATCCTTCAATTTTTTAATAGATAAATCATGAAAGAGAATACATAAAAATGACTGATTAAGATCCAAGAGAGAGAGTTGGGTTATGAAAACCAATTAAATCTTTTGAAATGGTTGAATAAAAAGTCATTGGAAGCTATAAAATAATTTGGTTTTATAAATACCATTAATTAAATCATGTATTCTATAAAAATACATTCTTGGGTTGTAAATACACCATAGAAAAAACAAATTGGATCATTACATTGAAACATGCGTCAATGAAGAGATGATGAGTTGAAAAACCCCTAAAATTTGAGAAGTGAATGGATTGAAAGAATATTTAGATGGTATTTGAAATAAAAATTTTCTAATGAATAAGGGTGATTTATTATTAAATAATTAATTTATAAATTTTCTATACCACATCAAATATAAATAAGTGCAAAACATGAAGTCATGCCTAAAAGAAGGTGAACATGAGACAAAAAACCCAAAAATTATTTCCTCTCTCTGTTGATCACACTATAACAACCTATAAAAAAATAAAAAACATAATGTCACATTCCATAACCATTATCATAAATATTACCCTTTAATAATCCTTATTAATTATTTTATCATGTCTAAATTAATTAGTTACAATGTATTATGATCATCGGGTGTTAACAACATTAACTGTTTGGAGAATGTTTTATAATTTTTATATCATTACCCATTTTTGAAAAAAGGTAATTATTTATATTTCATTTAATATTATTTAATATATAAATTATTTTTATTTAAATTATTCTTATTTCATTCTATATTTGTTTCGGTTACTTAATGTTAAAACTGAATTGATAACAGTTTATTCCAGAAATTTTGGTTATTGAAGATGATTTATAGTATATTTTGTAACATAAATAACTGTTAAAAAACCATATAAGAATAATTATTTTCATATTTAAAAATAAAAATATCAGTTTTTATGTTCCCATAGTCAACCATAAAATAGTTTTATACAATCATTCTTATAGGTGGTTGAACAGACCCAAACATGAAAACACATTAACTGGATTGGCATGTATTCTCAATGAGTTTTATTTTTAAATGATGTCATTATAAAATATGAATAATAATATTTTTATAATAATTGTATACCCTATTTTAATATGTTTGTAAAAATAATGGAAAAAAATATGAAAAATAAAAAAATGATTCTTCATGGAGGCGGTAGTCTATGCACACGCATGATTATTGTTCCTTGTATTATATAAGTGGATTGAAATGAAAAACTAGGGGTTGTAACATGGATATAAAAAATATAATGATATAAATGATACTGAATTAATCATATTATTGTGGTTATAAATAATTTTTAAGAGTAATGTTATGAATAAAAACATAAGAAGATAATACTTATGTTAGAGATTAGATTTTTCCTTAGATGTCCCATTTAAATTGAAGGTCTCAGGTTAACAAGGAGTAACTATGGGATTATGTTCATTAGAGAAGGATATAGGGATAGTAAAATTGAATAGATTCTAGTTGTAATTCTATTGACATGTGATTCTTTATGTGGTGTAGGATTTTCCTTTTTATAATTGAACATAAGGGTAGTTTTGGAAATACCCAATGAATTTCAATAATTTAATTTCACTATTAAAGGTTCATTTAATTGAGGAAAGAAAAAATTACAAAAAAGGGGTGTGTATTGGTCAAACCAAAGCTCAATCATCCATTTTAAAACATATTCTTAACATGTTTTAGCCTTTCCCCTTAGTAAAACAGTTTTACCATTTTTACTTTTTACAAGGATAACTAATTATTAACCTTAGTAATTAATTTTAATATATAAATTTAAAATTATTTATTAATTAATACGAACTTTATGACAGGAAATTTTAAAACTATTTTATCCAATATAATTTCTATAGGTATGAAAATGTAATTTTAATAAAAAAATATAAATGCCGGAAATAATTTTTTAAATAACATTATTATTCTTTTAAATTTACATAAGATAAAGTTAAAATGGTTACTAATTTTAGTGCCATAAATTGAAATATTATGAATTTAATAAAAGGTATGAGTCTTCTATGGAATTCCAAAACTGAACCTTACCATGAAAATACATGATTTAAATATAAGACCATCAATGAGTTTTTATATTAAGGTAACATTTTTATTTTGTTCTAAAAGTGTTTTTGATAGGTTTTTTATGATAAAAATATTTTTTTTTAAATGTATAATGTTGTTATTTAATTTTTTATTTGATTTCTTTAATGGTTTTTAAATATTCTTGGTTATTCTTACACAGTGATAAAATCAGGGAAATTTTAATTTGTTTAAATCCTTCGTTTCTCGACTAAAAGTAAAACATTATAGTAATAGTTTATAAATTATGATTAAGATAATATAGATTTTTTATGTCTAAAAATAATGTTATTTTTTGAAAATTCACATTTTGAAATTAATTTTATTTTTAATTAAAAATATAAAATGTAGAGAAAATAATTTTTGTATAAAAATGAATTTGGTATACTAACTATTTTTTTAAATTAAAAATTAATATATCTTATTATTATTCAATAAAATTAAAAATAGTATATTGAAATAAAAGTTTTAATTCTTAAAAATACATTTTTAAGAATAATTTGAATTTATTATAAATTACATTAAAAAATAATGTAAATATGTTTTATATCTATACATAAAAATATTTAATTGCATTTCTATATAATCTAAATTTATACTTACATAACCCCTTATGATCCCCATATAAGACGTAATCTTCAAATAATGTCTTTTTTCTATTTATAGTGGTGCTTCAGCTATCATATATCATGTAGAGATCTCCAAAATACTGAAATTCTCCCTCATATAGGTTTTCTCAAACTCTCATGTTCGGTTTGGGCATGGTCAAGGGAAAACCAAAACGAAGATACCTCCCATTCAAATTCAAGTAAATGGGGATCATGAAGAAATATTCTACTTATTGTTACCATTCCATTATAATTTATTTATTATTTTTGTGATATTATTACTTTAATTTATGTTGTCTAATTTGAAAGGTATGTTTGAATAGAAATATATAATATTTAAAATATATTAGTTTTTTAGTTTTTTTCATGAGAAAATTTTTATTTAAAAAAAATTGTTTAACGGCTATATATAGTGAAATATTGGGTCAATACACCAACACCATCATGATAAAAATACCAATCACTCAACAGTTGGACAACCACTAATTTCACCCAATTTTATCAAAATTCTAAAATAAATTATATAAATTTATTACATTAACTGAAAATACAAAATAAAATGTGTTATAATATTCTTGAGACCTCCTCTATACACTAAACATGAACTCCCCACCAACGTAGATGATATCCACCATGATTCAATGAAAATCATCACCAAATTCTATTTAAAATCAAACCATATTATATGTTTTGCATTAAGGGAACAAAAATAGAAGGTGAACAAAAGATATTACCTGAAATCAATTCTAGAATGAACCAAATACCATCTCCTCTCAAGGGTGATAAAAGGAGGGAATTGGGTTGGGATAATCACCTGAAAACCTCCTCCAATGTGATCTCTAAGCCCCATGATTGTAAAACATGCTGACCTATAAAAGAATATGTTCTCATTCTCAAGAAAGAGGATCTTAAGAATGAGTCCTAGCATGAATCAGATGGTTCACAACATGAATTACCTTTACCTTAAAAATTCATGGTGTAAACCTATAAGGAATCGTCCTTAAACATTACGTAATATTGAATTAAATGAATAATTCACTTTGAGGATCTTTTCAGGTTTAGAGTTTTAGAGAATTAGGTCATTACATTTACATAACAACATGAATATTACATGTAGACAATTCTACCTAGTATCCATTTTTTCCACAAAATAAAAACTCTTGAAAAAAAGAGTAATGTCTAGTTCCAGGTTTTGGACAGCATGACTTTTCCTTGATCTCATCCTTGACCCTATTCATCTTTAAGTCATGTGAAAACATTTCAAAACATGGGATGAGCATAAAAAGCTCTGTAAGGGTTATAAAACAATGAATGAAAACATTTTTTCATAAATACATACAAAACATGAAATATTTTACTTACCTAGTCAAATCATAAGATTTATAAAAGACACATAGAAATAATAAATCATAAAGGTAACTTGTGGCATCAATATCATATTTACATTGTAGCTATCACAGCCACATAAGGAGTTACATTGGAATACCCATCACACTATATTCCCTAAATCTCTTAGGAGAAACATTCAAGTTTACCTCCATCACATTACCCAATTCATTGGAGAGAGATCTCAGGCTCACCCGCCCTAGGTTTATCATGGAACCACCTGTATACATAAATAATGCCCAAGATCTATAACATGATCATAACACAAAACATAAGCATAAAGGAAAGATAACATTTCCACATTGCAATAAAAAAATATCATTTCAAGATATTAAAATAATAAATCCATTATCGAAATCATTTTCAATACCAAAATACGTAAAAAGAGTATGTGGAATTTATTTTTCCTTTTAAAAAAATTACGACTTGTTAAGGAATCCAAAAATAAAATAATACTCACTGCGGAGGAAAGGTCGTTTTCACCGCTTACGTTAAAAAAACATTCCTTTTTGTCATTTAGTAAAATTCTTCTTATAAAAATATTAACTTTGAATAAAATGAAATGTCAAAGGGGTTTATACACCATATAAAATAAAGTCGTGTATAAAACTATAAATGCCTCAATGAAAAGAGATTGAGACGGAGTCCCTTACCTCGTGTCCGACTTGACTCGATCATTATTTAATCTCATGAATAAGAAACTAAAGTTAATTTATACTTGATTAATAACTTTTTTCATGTTTTTATTCCTTTTATATCACTTATAACCATTTTATAAACATTATGCAATCATTTAAGCTAATAACGTTCATTTTATCAATATTTGGTACTTGAGTAAAAAATGAACACCTTATATTTACAAGTTGTCCATGTGGTCAAAGGTGAATTATATTCAAAATGATATTCATGATTTGGATATCATATATATCATATATATCCAGTATATACATGTTTTTATAATAGTACATAACATTTAGAGGTAATAATTGAAATGCACCGTTCATGGAGACGGTAAGCCGTACGTACGCATGAACGCTACTTTCATTTCTATTTCTTATTTTAATGGAAATAAAACATAATTATACATAGGTATATAATAATTCCAGTATAATATCATATATAATATCATTAACTCCATCCTTTATACATCCCAAATAAGGCATTAACGAATCAAATCACTTTGAGGGGGGCGGTAGTCCGCACTTCCTCAAATGAGATTATCGTATTTAGACACTATGGAAACCATAAATGCATGATATAAATGGGAAGTACAGAATCATAATGAAATAATAAACATAATATATATCATATATAAATACAGTTCTATCATAATGGACACCATGAGAGGTGGTACAATGTAATTGAACAATCATCGTTTCGTGAGGCCTTAGTTTTCCATCCACAGAAACATTATGTTCTTCATCCATTAGATGGAGGTGCGTGTAAATTTAGTTCTAATACTTATCATAAAAACATACTAGTATATTGAGGATACTAGTTTTGTTACAAAAGGAAGGAATAAAAAGAGTTTAGGGGTTGGAGAAGTAAAATAAAAGAAAACAATTTAAGAGAAACCGTAACCTTTAATTTGGGTAACTCCCTTTGGTTTGAACCGAAGGACTTCTTGAAGTGCCTTTTTCCTAAGATAAGGCTTCTAGATGGAGGAGAGGGATGTAGTGAGATTAATTGGGTAGACTTAGGACGAGAAAAATGTCTTGAGAGGTGTGAAGAATTGGTTACAAGTGGTCTCCTTTTATAAGGGGGAGGAGGGGCTCTTTTGGAAAGTGTGAAAATATTATTTTATTATAAACTTATCTTCGGTTTCAAAATGTCACAAAATCATTAAAGATGAAGCTAAGATGACTCATGGTCGAAATAAAATCATCCAATAAGAATCGGACATGTTTTGGATAATATTTTAATCATTATAATTTTATTTATTTAAATCATTTATTAATGAGGTAAATACTACATCATTATTGTGTCGTGAATAATTTAATTTATTCGATTTATAAAAATTATAAACAAAATACTATTATGTAGGAAATATTTTTATCTTTAAAATGAATATTTATAGACAAAAAGATAATTTATATAACCTATTCTAAAAATTAATTTACTAAAAGATATTTTCTCTTATCATATTTTCCTTTACCTTAAGTTAATTAATCTAAATTATCATTATCACTCCCAAGTGGCTCAATGGGGTCCAAAAATTGACCCAAAGATGAATGTGGTCGTAAATGACTCAACCAATAAGGTTTGGACAAGTGTTAAGGTAATTTTGAATTATTATAATATTTTTTTAACCTTGAATTACCCTACTTACCTTTAACTGCGGTAAATAAAAGTCAACAGTTACTATTCACCCAAAATTATTTTCATCTTATTGAACCACATTTTACTTTTTGATAACAAACATTTATGTTGGATTTTCGAAATTCATTTCATAGAAGTGGAAAATTTTCATTTAAATGAAAATGTCTGTTTTTTAACTACTACTAAGTGGTTTCACTATTCATCTAAAATTGAAGTTTTTCAAAAAAATACCAAAAGTTCAACCTCAGAATTATTTGATATTCCGAATTCAAAATTGATGTCTATTTTTCCAAATTCAAAACATTTAAGTGGAATTTATTAATTTAAAAATTAATTCCCGTTGTTAAAACAAATAGCGTGTTTTTAAGAAACAATAACTATCAAAAGATTGAGACTTGTTTATGTCCAATTTCACAGTGAAATTAATTCCAATGACCAAAATTGGATTAAATGGTAAAAATATATTTTAATTTAACTTTAAAACCATCTAAAAAGATAATCTAACCATATAAATAAATTATATTAAAAGGCACTTTTGAATTAAAATGCAATATTTTTCACAATTCATTAAAAAATGAACTTTATCAGAAAAATACCCAAAAATTACCAAGTAAGATTTGATGACCCCATTATAAAAAAGGATTTTATTTTGTCAATTATAATATATTAAAGTTACCAAAACTATATTTAATGAGGGTTCTCCATTAAAAGGCGATAAATCAGCCTTTTAATGTAAATAATGCTTAAAATTAGATTCATTCACATTTTAAGCCTCTAACATTTTATTGGATAATGTAAATACATTTAACAAACATGTATAATCATATTGTAGTTAGTTTCATTCATTACCACCATTACAATGGCTAGGAGTTAACTACCATTTAAAATAATAATATTATATTATTAGTGTGCAACGTAAGATTCAAAAGAAACCCATTGTTGCGTATTGGATACACTATCAAACATAACAACCCCTTTAAATTAAAATTAATATTTAATTCACAAATATTAATAAAAATGAAATATGTCTTATTATTCATTTACCTGGGATGTTACAAAACCCATGATTTACGTTGTACAATTTTTTAATTAGGGGGGATCTCTCCTCGGCCAACCCCATTCATGGTGTGACCATGTTTCACGATGGTAATGGATGCATGATATTTAATTTCATCCCTCTCGTCATCTCAAACCCTCTCTAACTTCCACTTAATCTCCTGAGGAATCCACTAAGCCTCAAGTTACATCCAAAAATACTATTTAAGGATGTTTAAGCACTATAAATTCCATTTCGAACCCCTTTTCTCATAAATAACCCATGAATAAATAAAATATAAAAATTACCTAAAAATATACAACCCATAACAATACATTTCATTAAAATAGACATTATTTTATTTTTATTGCTATATCGGCACTTGATATGGTATAAATTCAACCGAAGAGATAGTTTTCAGTATATAGAGTATCCTTCATATAATTTTTAATATCTATATTTTACTAATTCTAGTAAGGTAGTTTTTTTCAAATAAGTTTTATAATATACCAGTCTTCATCACATTATCCATTAATACGATATCATATTGATCAGTTTTTCTTATAGTTCTAGAAGCATCATAAATATTTCAACATCAATATATAGATCAAATAACAAGTTAATATCCCTAAGGTGTTAAACAATTATGCCAAAATAAATATTTATAATTTTCTAAATTTTATTATCCATTTTTGGGGAATTAACCTATTTATTATGATACAAAACATAACTTCTTGAAATTTCTATAACATTCAATTATCTATGCCATGTCCACTAAAAAAATTTATAATTTTTTTTTTCAATAAAATGTTCTCAAATACATAATGTATCTTCATCCATACTTTTAATATCCATTTAGGAAATACACATTATATCCTTCCATTCATGGATGAATTTTCAATTTAAAAATCCAAAAACTTCTCTAAACCCTTTACATATTAATATGTGTCATGAGGTAATGTAATACAATTATTATCCATATATAATTGATTTCCTAAACATTCATGTAATAAATATTGTTATAAAAATATATATGAATTAAAGAATAATTTTATCTCGAATAACAAGACAACCATAATACAATACCCAAACAATCCATCCATGGGTCAAAAAATATTTTAAAGGGTAATTTTTTTACTACCCAGATCAAAATAGAAAAAATGAGTAGAAAATAAAACTATACACCACATTATTTTACAAAAAATAACATCCATGAAGGGAAGAACATGTTAAATTTGAAATACCCATGCTTACCTCCACTTCCACCTTTAGATTATTTTATAGTTTTGATCAATAAAAATCATGAAAATTACAAACTATAACAATTTTCAAGGGTCATTAATCAAAGTTAAATAATATCCTTGTAAAATAATATTTTAAACCTCATCACATGTTGTTACTATCCCATATCATAACCCATACATTTATCTAAACCATATAAATTATATTAAATAAAAAAAATCAAAATTATTGATTCCTTATTCAAATACCACATATAATGTCCCTCACATAACTAGACCTTTATTACCTATACAATATATTAAATGCTTGTTTATAATTTCATATAATTAAGAAATAAAACACAATCCATAAATTACATGAATAAAGGAACATTTATTACAAATTATGAAATATATTCATAAAATTTTCATTTTATTTTTTTCTTTAAACAATGTATTTAGCATTGATATTATCTCATAAATTATCCCAATAAATCATGAAAATTGTGGATATTATAGAGAATAGAAGATGAGTGAGTATATAATTTTCAGTACCGTATAAAAAAGTGTGTACCAAATATAAATCATAATTTATGTTAATAAATTAAGGAGTGAAATTCAATTTATAAAGGAAAATTCATTATAATATATGAAAGTATGAAATTAATGGTATAGTTATCACATGATTTAAGAAATTATAATCATATAGCCAAAGATTCGTCCATAAATACTTACTATAATGTGATACCTTAATCCGGAATTATTTATCAACAAAACTCATGAGTATAATAAAAAACACTATAATAATGACATTTTCAAAAGGGGTATGATAAAAAATAATTATCTACAAGATCTCTTCTCTATGAGTTATGCATTTAAGGATGATAAACTCAATACAATATTTTTTATGCATGGAAACAAGTAATAAATGGCCCTACTTTTGGTATAAGAGGGGTATGGTTTACTTTACATAGGTTGTTCAATATCCGATAGTGTGATATGTTTTATTTATTGATATAATATATTTCATCCATGTTGATAAATATAATGGATTAGTAGTCATATTAAATTGATATTTTCGGTGGGAATGGTGATATGCAATTAATATTTCACTCATAAAATTATCACTTTATTACATAATATCATTATAATAAAGAGTTATATCTAGGTGGTGAATCCCTAATGAGTATTGAAAACGCATAATATGAAAGAATATATTGATGAAGATGTAGGTATTCATTTAAAAATACCTTTAGGGAAACTAATTTTATAGAAAAATAATAAATCATAACAATTCCTCACCCCTATTAGGAATAACAAACTGTAATTCTAAAAATATTTCCATAATAAATGTGTTATATACTAGGGACACTCTCATCCATTTAAAAACTAACAAATCTAGGTGAACACCCCAATTGCATTATTATAATCAACTTACATTTTCTAATATTCACACTCGGAAATCCAAACCTTATTTATAAATAAAATTATTTCTTAAAAACGAAACCCACAACCTTTTAAAACATATGATAACATTTAGAAACCCATTGTAAAACCAACACACCATTTGTAAGATAAAAATTTACTTATAAAGGTCATTATGTTATTCTGTTAAACATCCAGCATGCAAGGTTAGGTAAAACAATCTTTCGCTTTATTCTTAAATTGTAAATTAAATTGAATTTCATCTAAAATCAATTGAAAATTGATTTTTCTTTAAAATATTATACAAAAAAATTTAATATTGTCATTTGATATTGAAAAAAAGAGTTTAAACACATAATAAATAATGTTTCTATAATTTAATAGCTAAATACAAGGGGAAACCTACCTCAACCTCACTACTTTCAAAAATACAGGTTCTAATATATCATTATTAGGAAGGAAAGATACTTTTAGAACTAACGGAAACCTTGAAAATAAGAACTCTCGCGCCAATAAAATCATTTAAGTAGGAACCCTATGTTTTCAAGGCCCCCTTTAGGAAATAATAAGAATTATAAGGAATAAAAAGATAAATAGAAGAGTTCATTAGGGAAATATCTTTAAAATATTATTTAAAATCAACAGAAACCAAGAAATCATGAAGGGGGTGGAGTAGAAAAGAGGGGAACATGCCCGGGGGTTGAGGGTGTCGAATGGGAGGAGAGGAAGACCCCAATGTGGTTAAAACCTGGATAGGGTAAAATTATATAACACCCATAAAACAATTATGAGACACAGAACACAGAACAACCCTATTGGATATGGTGTGGTGTCCCTCTCCCAAGTACCCCTTCAATGTAGCCTAAGGGAAGTGACATTGAGGTGATCAAATTGGAAGGGATGAAAACCATAGCTTCCTTAGGTCTCTATAGTGTATCCATATAATGCTATGAAATATAGTTATTTTCCATAAACCATCTACTATGGAATTCCATATTAAATTACAAAATAAGGCTCCCACCAAAATCAAACCTGGTATTGCAGTTCCAAACCATTGTCCTGGTACCCCCCAAGAAACCTAAGGTCTGTAGTCAATCTGTATGATCAGTCCACTTCACATGATTGATACAAACTATGGTGTAGCCATGTCACCCAGAACATAGATAAACTCACCCATACATGTTCTAAAATCATAGTTTCAAGCCTATTCTAAGGAGAACCTTAGTTAAGAACATGCTAAAGTGTGGTATCTTTAGTCTACAGTGTATTCATTCCATGGAAGCACTGCTATGACCCAAAAATATTGGATAAAAATGATCCAAAAAAGAAAGGTACTATGGTATATCCTCCCATTCTACTTTGTGGACTACTGAATTATGAAACTTCTATAAAATTCATATAAAAATATTAAAAAAACCAAAATCAAGTAGTAGGTCATGAATCAAATAAGAAAAATTTAATTAAATTAAAATAACAGGAATGTGAGGTTGAGTGTGACAATTATCTCCCCTAAGAAACATTCTAACAACAAAATTATTTAGTGAAACAAGTTGATTAGTAGAAAGAATAATACTCTACATACATAATACTACTTAACATTAAAACCAAATAACAATGGGATCACCACTGGAACTGTAACCCAGGATTTTAAATTAAATGATCTAATCTCTTCACCAGAATAAAAAACATCTCTTGGAGAACCACAAGGGTCACAACTAACAACCAAACCACTAATATAGAAAAGGAAATACTGACTATAGTGGGCTCCCAACCATAATAAAATTCAATTAAATCATAAATTCTTTTAATAATTAAACATGGAATAAAATATTAATGAAATAAAGTGATTTTTGATAAGGTAAAGTAACCAAGGGACATAATTAATAAGAAATAAAAAACTCAAGAACAACAACTAACGATTAATAATTTCAAAAAGAAACACATTACATAGAGAGGTCAAATAATTTCTAAAAAAAAGTCTAAGAAAACCCACATTAAAGGAAATACTTATAAAATAACAAGAGATCCCTCCACCAATCAATTAGTAAAGATCCTTCCAACTAGATTGAATTTGTTAATCCTATAAATAGGTAGATCTAGATCCACTCACTATATATTCTAGTCCTTTATAGAACCTCTATAGGAGTACCAAGTTGCCATAACCACCATTTGTCTTTAGTGATTTTTGGTAATAGGGATTCTTATGTCCCAACTTTCCACACTGATGGAACACTAGTGTCCCTCCCCCAAAACAAGATGATGAGATACTTTATGAACTATTGATATCAATTTATGTCTACATAGACTTAGTATTCTTTACCTTTCTCCTTTGGTAGATCCCTTATCTACTTTTAATAAGAGATAAAGTAGCATTCATGGTAAGAAGTTCAGAAAAGACTACCTGAACCCACATGGTCTTCCTCACTACCTTTCCATATGAGGCCAGACCTAACTCCAACACCCTTGAAAGAATATTGGGATAAAGAAAGCTTTCAAAATAACAACCCTTTTAAAATCATCCACATCTAAGTCTAGAAGATAATATATTAAAATAAAAAAACTAAAACACATCCCAATATTAATTGATCACCCAATTTAATATGGTTAAAATCCATTACATTATTCACTTCCATGTCCTCATATAAATATTTTTGGATGAAAAAATATTTAAAATTCTCCAAGGAAAGGTACTCTAAAAGATTAGTATCAAAAATATCCCTACAAATATTAATCTTAGAACTTCCAGTATAATGTTTTGGAACTTATTCTTAAGTGACTTATGAAGGTTAAGAAAACTAAACATCATTTTGATATTCTAAAACCATTCCTCCGCTCTGTTATAATAATGTAAAACATAGAATAGAGGATAAATCTTCTTCTGGAACACTAAAAGAAATATATATTGATCAAATAATGTGACCACTAGATGATTCCCACCTTAAAATTTCCGTTGAAAATCCATATAGGTTTGATGAGGGTGTACCTTAAATAACAAGGAAAGTAAAAAATCAGTCAAATGTTCATCTATCTAAAACCTTACCTAGATATAAGAAAATAAAATCATATAACGACACTACAAAAAACAAAATCATAAAAAATTAAACATTAAATTTTTTTTTCAATACATTTTCATAATTTCATATCTTAGTTTTTTTGAAATCTTGAAGCATTACATAAAAACCATATTATGTTTTAAAAAAGTCCCTACTAAAAATAATTTATTTATTTTGAAACATCACATTATTTTTAGAGAACCTATTTTAAATATCAAAACACCACATTTTACTTAAAATGGACTTCTATCATGAAACCCCTTTCATAATGTTCAAATACCTATTATTTCCTTCTTAAACTTGCAGTCACATATTTTTCGGTTGTAAATAATATTTGACTCATTTAAAAAAAATTATTTATTAATTTCAAAACTGACCATCATCATTTCAAAATATAAACTTGTTTTTAAAATCTCCCTGAAATTAATGGGGGGAGCTAAAAATATCTCAAACAGAAAAAATGATTATATGGGACTAGTGGCCGTAAATGATCCAACTATATATCGTGGTAGACCTTGAGTAAGTCACGAAACTACCGATAAGATTTATACCATACCATAGACTCAGGAATAACATAGTTTTATAGACCATGTGATCTCACTTTGTACAACTATATTAACTCCCATTTTATTCCCTTAAAACATAAAAGTAATTTTAAATAATCCATATATCATTATAAAAATGTTAAAATCCATCATTACCTAGAGAAAATACTATAAATAAAATAATAAGACTCAAAAACCAAGAATTACAAGTCAATATCCCCTAATAACTAAAGGATCCAAATGAGAAAGATCTCATGAGGCTCTCCACACACCAACCTCTTGAGTTATGACATCCTTATCTCCAATATATAATTAGTTCCAAAATAAAATAGTTATTTCATAACCCATTCCAACTTTTGAACTAAGGGTTTAATGCCATTTTTTCATGAACCAACTCTAGATAGCCCTAAAATAGGTTCCTGAACCGGCCTATGAGATACCCGAGGCACATTCCCAATCACCCTAGGATAGAAATGTGTTATAGTGTAGAAATGTGTACCTAGTGGGAATAATTTCACCCGAAAAAATTTAAATACAACAATGTAAAATATTTTCTAAAATTCAAAAATGACCACTATGTGGTTCGAAGGACCCCGTGTCAGTTGAAAAAATGTTTTTAAAAAATAAAGAGCCAAATATAGCATAATAAATAACATAATCAAATCCAACTCAAAACTAAATACATAACCAATGTGAGAATTATATACAAAAGGGGCCAACTAGGTTGATGTAACAATGATAAAAAATAATTCAGAAAACCTATGATTTCTAGTTCCATTTCCATGTGACCTCAAGGCCTCCTTCTATCATCAAAATACCATTGATCCATGAGTGACCAAAATATGAACCTTAAACTAAAAGTAAAATATGGATATGTGTGGGCATAAATATCATAAATTATTCTAATTAAACCACGCCCTACATATTAACTTTAAATAATATATACATTTTGATCTATTTTAAAATACCATTAGAAAATTTTGTAAATTTATCTTTCAATTTCTAAACTAAGAACAATAAGTTTCCATTTTCCCCTTTAAAACTGATTCCATTAAAAATGTGTGATTTTTTCATTTAATAAGAGAGGGTCCTTAATGATCAATAATGAAAATCGTCATTCCAAAAAACTATTTTTTGAAATATGTTTGTTTATAAAAGATAATTAAATTGTTACAAAAAAATTTATGATTATTTGAACATGTAGTTTCTCTTAATAATATATATTCCACTGACAGTAAACATAGGTTTTAATGATAATCACAAAAATAAAAATAAAATAGGGGAATCATGAAACCACATCCAATCTATTGTAACAATAATAAAATTAATGTATCAAATATAAAAAACTAAGTATAAATGATCATGGGTGTAATAAGGAGATAAGGGTGTATTCTTGGACATACAAAATATGATCCATCATATCGAAAATCCTCATGTAGTATGACATACTTAATGCCCGATGTTACACTACCTAACCAAACCAATGGGAAATACCCCAACAAAAAAGGCCCACTAGTGGCCACTATCTAGAGCTTGATCCTAAACTAGTGAAGCATGTGTGAAAAGAAATTCCACCAGATAGTCTAGTTTCCTTTGATGTTTGTAAAATGGGGGTGTCACAAACAATAGTACCATAAAATAATATAAATATAGATACACAAATTAGAAATAATAATAAATCCTCACCCTCAACCACCCCTCTTAGGAATACCCCAACACACTTTCAAAATCATTACCATAATAAATTATTCTTATACTAGGGACAAACTTATATATTTAAAAAGACAACAAGCTATCATAACATCCAAAGGGTGTTAATATCAATAAATTACATTTTCAAAATTTCCAATCATGCCTTCCAAACCTTCATCAAAAATTAACTTATTTCTTGAAAACAAAAATATCACCCATTTATATCATAGTATAAATTTTTGAAACCATTTTAAAATCAAAAAACAATTTTAAATATAAAAATTTACTTATAAAATTAATATAACATTTTTATCAAATATCCACTATTCATGGTTAATTATGACAATTTCATACTATATTAATAAATTAAAAAATTATTTTATTTTCTATTAATATAATATTTAACTTGATTTTACTATTAAATAATCATGAAAACCATTTAATATTTTCATTTGATATCAAAAAAAAATTATAAACAAATTCAATCATGGGCCAAGAATTTAAAGGTTTAATAAATGATTCAACCCATGATAACATCATCAATTTCACAATGTGAGGTATTGATCCACCCTTAGAAGGAAACAATTATCCTTAGAGAACCAAGTAAGACCATAAAATAAACCCTAAATAAAATCAGGTGAGCATGAAACTTAGTTCACTAATACCATATTAGGGTAATAATAAGAAATATACACAATATAAAGAGAAATGGAAGAGTTATAGAAGAACATATAAGGAATAATCACACTTAAAATCAATATAAAACCAAGAAATCACTGAGGAGGAGTGGAAATAAGGGGCACATTCATGGGGGTTAAGGTCCTAAAAAAAGAGTGGAGAAATACCCCCAAAGGTGTTTAAACTCAATAGGGGTAAAAGGGTAAAATAAACTTAATAAAACTTCAATAAAAAGACCATGCTAGAGACAATATGGATATGGAATGATATCTGTCTCTGAAAACCCTTGTGGCATAGACAGATGGAATAATATGGAGGTTTTTTAATTTGTAGTTCCACCAACCCCATATTACCTAAGTATACATGGTGCATCCTCCCCATGTTATAATATAGATTAATTTTATAGAAACCCTCCACTATGACAGGGCCTCCTATGCTAAGATGCAATGTTCCCTCCGAAACTAAACCCTATAACACAACAATGACCACATGATATAGTACTCTAAAGACACCTGGGGTATTTTACTAGTCCGTATGGTCAATCCAATTCACATGGTAAATAAAAACTATGATTCATCCATCTCACCCATGATTAAAAGCACCTCACTTGACTGAGTTATTATGGAATATCTTATAATATACACCTTGGATCACCCTGGTTAGGAAGATGTTACAGTGTGGTCTCCCTAGGTTGTGACATATTCTTCCCCATGAAGCACCATGAAAACCCAATGACAGTGTCTATATCATGGTCCATAAATTTATGGGATATGACATATCCTACCTGGATACACTATGGGCTATTTCTATGTACAACTTCTAAAATGTTCCCCAAAAACCCCAAAACACTGGGAAACACCTAAAAGGAGTGGGAAAAAAATAAAAAACCCCTAATTGAATTAAGATAATATGGAATGTAAGGTTGGGGTGTGAGACCCACTAAACCCTTAGTGTTATGTTATTATGTTATTGTCTTACTGTTATAAGTCTAATGGATTCCAATGAACTTTTGGTGGCCTACTCTTATACCCGTCCTCACTTTATCAGTCACCCAAATAAGGGAAAAAATCTAGGACTTTTATGGTTGAACCCTCATCTCAAAAATATTCATTTAATCATTATAAATCTGAATATAACTCCAATTCTAAATATAAATTAAAAAATATAAAATTCAAAATATCATCAGTTCTACCAGAGTCAATCATTTCACGGATTCCATCTACCTTCAATAATATAGGTTTTTATAAAATCTTGACCATACTACTTCTCATCCATTAGAATATTTATCATATATCTAATATTATCCACAATAATCATTTATATGCGATAAATTATTCTACTCCTAGACTCCCATTGAAGACTATGTTTTATCACTGTACTTGAACTTGTAAAAGATTCCACCCTTAGAACATCACATGATCCAGCCCATAATAACAACTAGTAATCACTAAAATGATGCACTCAAGTAAAATTTCTTTTTATAATCATTGATGACACATGAAACATTCAATTTGTTACATTTCCACAATAACTACCAAAAAAATAATGGCCTATACACTACAGTGTTGAATGTACTGACTAACTCTTTTATGGAGACTAAATCCTATAAAAAGTCATTGAATGCCTAATCTTCAATATTTTACTCTCTAGTTAACATCATTTTTCAACACACAACAACTATTCTATTAGATCATCACTCAATCCTCTCCACAAAACATATAGAAAAATTCATAGTCCCCGACTCAAGATTCATTCTACATGATGAATACACACTTAGTTGTTCAAGACATCATTCTCCCATATGAGTTATGAAATTCAAAAAAAATTATCACATAACTTCTTTGATTCTTGAATTTCAAACCAAATTGGTTACATAATGCACTAAATTATCTAGATCACCAAATATCAATAACCAAATCTAGATTTATATAGATAACCAAATATATCTTGAATGTTCTCATCCAATAATTAAGATAAAACAACAACCATTGTCGATATAGATCTTTCTTACACTTCATCCTGCAATTTTATTAGTATTACCTTAAAACTGCGGTCGCATAATCAATCCATCTAATATATGATCTCCACTATAATTTTTCTCTTATTCTTAATCCAAAAGAACTAACTTAACCATACCCAATCATTAGCCAAAATTAATACTCATGAACCCCACCCATTATATCTTGATTGACCCATCCCACAAGTCTCACCCAACTTTCAATGACATCTCAATGATAAGTTTCTAGAACATTTAATTTTCACTAAAAATATATCCCAATAAAACGTCATCTTGATGGATATATCTCTTGGGAATTGTGCTCAGTCACTGCCCTACGACTGTCATGTTTTAAAATATTATGGACCCCACACCATCTCACTAGTAGTTTAACAATTTCACTATTTCCCGGCTCCCCACAGTTGAATAACTCTTTAAATTCCTCAATAAAAACATTTTGACACTTATCCCATTGACATTTCATAGAACACTATTGTTATTTAGCCATATCACATATTCATTATATGGTTGGATCTGATTAACCCCATGATATTACCTTCTAGGTTTAATAATGATCCCCAAAACCCAATATTCATTTCATAGACATACTAAGAAGATATCATATCCTTTACCTATCATACCTTGGTTTTCTAGTTTTCTTTGGTCAATCCACAACTGAACACCCTTAGAGAAACTTCTTTTCTAACTCAAACATGCCCTAAAATTGCAAGGGATAAAATCTTTATCTATTTCTCTATAATAAAAAGATTGATAACACCTATTGTAAGTCATCTAACACCTAATAACATGTGAGTTTGATATTTTTTTGATTATTATTAGAATTATACGACTTGTATTAAATAGTCAGAGAAAACAGAAGTTTCTTTGGTTCCCATGACAAATATGCTCCTCATTAGGTCTTATGAAATTTATAGCTATTGAGGCACTAAATAAATATCTATGTTTTTTCTAACATATATTAGGAATGGATCTCATGTATTTAACATACAATATTTATTTTTATGTTCACTTTTCTCTAAGAGTTATAAAATATTTCCCTACTCAATATTTTTTTAATATATATCTTATGAAGATTCAACCATCAAAATGTCTGACATTATATGATTTGAATAAATATGAAATTTTTTAATATAGATTCTTAATAATTTTATATATATATTTTAAATAAAAAATGTATGAATATATTATTTTATTGGTTTTATGAATTTTTAGAAATTATATATAATATTTGAAATATCATGAAGTGAAATTAAGTCATTCAAGATAGAGTCTAAAAAATAATAGATATAAAAAATTCACTAAGGGTTTTTGACTTAAATTCATATAGGGAAACAAGTAAATAAGCTAAAATAAATAGAAAAAGGGTATTATTAAGTATAAACATAGTTATAAATATAGTGATATCATCATGATATTTTATATGTCACATTCTAATAAAGAGAACTTGATGGGATTCTATATGAATCACAAATTTGGAGGATAGTGTTGAGAAGACAACCCTATAATTGTTAAGGCTCAAGGTGGTATCATGTAAGTAATATAATATTTATAAGAATAGGAATCTAACACTACACCATTTTCTATCCTGAATCATTGAAATTTCTTGAAATATACCATGAAAAAAATTTCAATGGAGTGAATACTCTATGACAACACATACACCAAGATTAATTGGATAGTTCTAATTAATAAAACATTATGGAAAAAAACTTGGGATAATAAGGTATGTAGACATTAAGTTAATGTGATAGTAATAAATCCAATTCATGCTTTATTTTACTCAATTACAAAAGTTATTCTTTTTAAAATATTGAAACCAACCTCACACTATCAACATTGATGCTTAATATAGTGAAAATTAGAGATTATAAGTAGCATTTTGAATCTCGTTTTTTTGGATAATTTGTTCCTATATATACCTATAATAATTATCCCAAACCAAATTTTTTGAAACCCATGATAATACAATAAAATAAGAGCATTATATTTGTATTCACAATCTTGAGACAACTTCAATATTCTTATGTTAGATCCGTAACCACATAGGTATTAGAGTCCATATAACACTATCTCTATTATAATTCTTAATAAAATATCACAATTTATATTTAAAATATATACAAAATACTTAAAAAATTGAATTACAATGGAATATGGATTCTAAAATTACTTAAATATTATATTTCTACCCGAATATACCTATACAACTTAGTTGAAGACTCCAATAGCCTATAAACATTTCAATAAATCTTTAATGATTGATATGTAATGAAGTAAAAGATATTGATAAATGGGTTCCATGAATGGATTTTGAGAGACATGTTGAAAGAATTTATATCTTATGGGGACAAAGGGGGTCCCCATATATACCTGTATAACCTAATCAGGAGATCTTAAAACATCATGTACATAAATCAACAAATCTATGATAATGAGAAAATGTGAACATTAAAAATGTTTTTGATGATTAAAATCAATGATTAATAGATATGATAGTGCTTTTACGTATTTCTAGTACACTTGGATTGTTCTCAATATATACTTCTTAAATGGATTAATCACATGGATTGAAGATGATGTGAAAAAGAAGAATAACTTATGTAGAGGTTATATCTGAAGAGTATGGAGCAAAAGTTTGAAAGATGAGGATCCAAACATGAGGAGGAGTTCACAAGAATCATGATATTGATTTATTTTCAAATTTATAATATTTTTTATTTTTATTTAATGATAATTAGTGACTAGTTTGTTAATGTTGTTCATGTAATGAATAATATTTTTAAAACTATTAATTTTTGAATGATTTTATTGATTTTATTTTATATTTTGTTTTTAATGTGTCATTTTTATGATCATTCATTACATGATCTTTGTATTTTATATAAGTTAAATAGAGTTGTTGTTCATAATATTCCCTAGAGATAAATATTTTTTTATTTGTTGAAATTAAGTATCATAAGAGTATAAGGAAAATTTAGAGTATATGATTAGAAAAATTAGCTCCCTTAGTGAAAATAGCAAAAGAAACCTTATATAGACATGTAGTTATTCTATGTATCTGGATATTTTGTAAATAGATTACATGAAGGAATGAGTGAATATTCTTTTACAATACCCCAATGATTTTTTTTGTATTATTTTTTTCTAATTATATAAAATATTTATATTAGTGATGTTTGGATAGAGAATTTTAATTTTAAATTTCAAACAGTTGGAACATGATTAGGGTAACTGTGCAAGATAACCACACATAGTGTGAATTACCTCTATAGTAGAAAATTTATAGTTAGTTCAATTTTTGGAAGACCATGGGACCTTAATGTGTGGGTATTTTAGTTTAAGACCTATAATTTATGAATACTTGGTGTACTGGTGGCGAACATTTTACCTAAATGTGTCTCTCAAGAAAGGAAAATACCTATTTTTTTTTAATTTTTAAAGAATTATTTTTAATCCTTTAAATTGGGTACTTTATTTTCCCATTTCTATATCAATGTCATGTCAGGGGTATACATGGAAACATATCCTATCTTTTGATTTCATGTAGATCTCTAATTCAATCCTTCTTTTCCACCTCTTCTCTCTCCCCTTTATGTTATCCTCACATATTCGTCCTCCCGGTCAAACCATACTGGACATAGTGGTTAAACAATTGTCTAGTTTTTTATCAAATCTTGTGAGTTTTGATGTTTTGGGTCAGTGAAGCTCTCTTATTGACCTAATATAGTATTTCTTATTGAAGGCATATCAATTCTATCAACCTAAGGAAGAATTCTTTGTGAAATTCTTCTAATTGACATATCATTGGGTGATTCTGTTTACTAAAATAGTTTTAAAATAAATTATACCTAAATATAGTATTCATTTGGTGGTGATCAAATTTTTTAAATAATTTTCATGAATTTTGAGTTTAAAAGCATTGGGTTTCAATGGGTTTTGAATGGATTTACTTCTAAATATTTTTTCCATGCATTATATGTGTTTGATAAAATATATAAGTTGAATTTTTAGTAAAAAGGTGAACTTAATGTGATGTTTTTACTAATAATTGATTTCAAAAAACGGAAATTTATATTTTTCAAGGAATGTTATTCAATATAAGGGCGTGCTTTCCATGTAAAAATCATCAACATGTGTTTTTTCATTTTTATGCTTCATGGTATTTATGGGTTGGTTGTCACTTATGTTGATTTAAATGTTGTTTCATTGGAAGTTTTGATTTAAAAATTAATTCAAAATGAGAATTTCATAATTTGGTTTTAAAAATGTGTTTTAAAGACATATTTGGATCTTGATAAATAAAATCTCGATACGGGTGACACCCGAGGTTTTAAAAACATTATATTACGATTTATATAATTTTTTATACTATATGAGATGAAAATGATTATTATTTGAATAATGTATAAGTGTAAAAAATAAATTTTTCATTGAAATGTGTTTTAAGGTGAGATGAGGGATTAATTGAGCTGTTTTATTATTTTTATGTGTTGATATAGTGATTGATTGATTCCTCACCTCCATTTAGTTTATTTCATGGGAATCCTAGGTAAATAAGTGCGACATCCCTGATTGATGAAACACTATTTATTAATTATTCATTGGATTGTCCCCCTTAGAGATAATTTTTATCTATATAGGGGTACCTCTAATGAAGCAGACTGTGAGTAATTTGAGAGGTAATTTTTTATGAAAAAAAACCAAGGCCAAAGTTAGTTCTACTTAAGTATGGCTATGATAATATTATTATGACCTGGTGAGTTATTTATGAAAATTATTATGTTATGTCTGGTACATTCTTTTGTGATTTATGTATTATATCTTCTATTATAGTTATTTTTTTCCATATCAATTTCATCATGTTAATTATTTCTCTTCTTCAAGTGTTGAAGAACATATACCATTTTCTAATGTTGTCATTATTATTTGAAACTAATTCCAGAATAATGATGTTCTTCTCATACCATGTTTATTAGGGGTTTATTATAATGCCCTTTACCTTGTTTTTCCCTCCATTTATGTTTTATTTTCCATTCCAATTAGTTTTTAAATGGTTTTTGAAATAAATATATAAAAATAGAAAAAGATATCCCTTATATTGATTTTTTATGAATACGAAAGTATATCTTTATCAGGATTTTAGTGAATTTTCAAAATATTATCAGCACATTTGGTTTACATAAAAATAGACAATGTGTTATTTAAAGGATAAATGATTGTTATTTGATTCCATTATGCTTTGTTGGATGGAAGAAATAATTTTATAATTATAGTTCAAAATAGAATTTATGAAATGTATTATAACAGGAATTGTATACAATCTTTGGAAAAATTATAGTGAGAATGTGTATTTAATACCCTAGATAAACTAATTCATTTGAATTTTGTTCTCATGTCCCTATAATTGTATTAAGTTTATGTTTCCATAATGGTAGAAGATATCATTACTTTGGTTTATGGATATTTTTCAGATGTAGATATAACCATTGGTTTTATGGATATGTTCATATGGTGATTTAGGTCTTATAGTTCAACTTGGAATGCTTGTATATTCCACTCCATCCATCCTTATATTTTTAGTTTATTTCATACTAGTAAATTTTATGTATCCCTCAAATGGTTTTGTATTTAAATTCATGTTTGGATGTTTATATTTTTAATGACTTGTTTGGTTCATGTTTTAATTTAAAATCAATAAATTTTGTTTTTATGGGATGTCAACATTATGGGTGAACCATGCTTAATTATTTGCAAAATCCTATGATTTATTTATTTATATTTGAGGGTGAAATCATTCCCAAGGTATAAAATTTATACCCTCGATTACATTCAATAGTCCATGGTGATTGGGAATATGTTTCATGTTTTATGGTGAGCTAACTTGGGTGATGTGGAAGGCTTACCTATGTTATATCTTCACAATAGGTCAAGGATCTGGGATTTCATTTAAAAATTGTGTGATTCAAAAAAATCGATCCCAAAACCCTTGTTAGCTCCTCATATATTACTTAAAACTATCATTATTAATCTCATGAACACCAATACAACAAAATTATTTTATTTGATTATTTGTTATCATAATATTATTACAATACCAAAATCATATCCCCATGATTATTCTTTTACATTATACTAAAACAATTGATCTTAAATTATTAATTTTTCTAATGGTGTCCCTGAGGATTTGAATTGTGAAATTCCTAGTTAATATTATTTAGATATAAAATTCAATTACAGGGGTTTTTTATCATCCAATAAAACAATTAATAAAGTATGCTTGACTGTATTGATGAGGGAAATTATAAAATCCCAAAACATTACTTTACATTTTATATTGAAAATAAAAAACCCTTACATTCAATATACTTATATAAATGTCTCATAGATACTTTTTTTTAGTCATGTTATAATTAATTTGATTTTATATATGTATATGTGCAAAGGTCTATTATTGAGGGAAGTCCTATTGACACTGATACTTAAAATATACACATACTTCCATCGAATGTGGGATAAAATAGTAATGTAAATTTAATATAATAATTCAATAAATATGATACATGTTATGGGAGGGAATTTTTTTTCTAAGACATTATATATATTGAGTAGATTTCACTATGAATAAGAATATATAAGCATTTATACTATTTTTAAATCCTTCATATATTATACTTATACAAAATTCTAGAAAATATGAGTTCAATCACTAATGTTTATAATAATTGACTATATTTAATATAATGACAAATAAATATACACTTTCTTTCATCAAAGAATTTCTGACCACAATGCACCATGTTACATTAGATGGAGTATCAAAGTATAGATTGAGGTTAATATTTTTTTCCCTACAATATAAAGTGTTAATATTAAAATTAGTTGTCACAATAAGAATAGATCTCATTTAAAAAATGGGATGACATTAATAATTCATCAATCAAAATATTTTACCCCAATCAAAGGATTATGGATTTGAGGACTAAAATAAGTACCATTATGGAGAAAGAATAAAAACCATTTTATAATTAATGAAAGAGATTTGGAGACCAATATAAATAATTGGCAGTCCATTAAATTTTTATTCATTATTGATGAGGTTATTTTATGATAGATTAAATGTTATATGGTTGATCCTTGTTGATTAAACTCTAAGAAGAAATTATAAATACATCAAAATAGAAGTACTCAAGTAGAATTACAATATGAAATCCATAAAATAACAAAAAAAATAAACTTGATAAAAATACATATTGTTAATGAAGTGATAATTACATATGATTTGAACATATCAAATCAAAAAATATATAAATGGTTGATTTAGTGTGTAAAAACCCAAGGGAATAAAGATAAATGAAAAAACATAGGTATGTTTAGAAATAATTGAATATATTTTATGTATTTTTATATTAAAACATTATATCCATCATCATAAATTTATTAAAAATATAGATACATGTGAAAAAATGGAAAAAAACATAATAATGATCCTTTATCATTCACTTACAATCCATTATTGAATAATAGTTTAAATATATCCAAAATAAGTAAGATAATTTTAAGAATAAATGTCATGTAAGTTTAAAGGAAAATAATAATTTAATAGAGTGTTTCATACTGAAATATATGGTAATCAATATGTAAATTCAAATCAACATAAGTTGGGTTTTGAGAGGATATTAGAGAAGTTAGATTATATAGAAAACAATTGAATCAAGATATTTTTTTCACTGTACATAATTTATTTTCTCAAGGATTTATTAGTTAATTAAATTAAATAAAGATACCACTCATAATAAGGAATTACAAGTGGGATAGATTTAAAATAAAATCATTATGAGATATAAGGGGAAACTTCATATTCTAATTGAGATCAATAAGAGAGAAGGATTCATGTTAATCAAAAATATAGATGAAAAATAATAAAGGGAACTGATAAAGAAAAAATGAATTCCTAATTAAGGTATACATAATAATAGGAGATTCACTATCAATGAAATGGAAGTGTCAGTAATTAAGAATAAAATAAACAAACCATAGAATTATTTTATCAAAAAAATAGAATAAAAATTTATTGGAGGATCATGTTGAAGTTAGATGAAATAGATTTGAAAGAATATAAACATGTGCACCATTTTAAGAAAGAGATAAAATGATTAATAAACATATAGATTTTTATTTAAATTGGTCCATTCAATTATTTTAGAAGATCATGGTAGAAATTTTATTTATAAAGGAATTATCAAATATTCCCTTTTAAAAAAAATTATTAAATAATACTATTTCTAATAGGAAAATGATAAATTATATTTTACTATACCATTTATATGGGAATATTATGTAGTTATTCAAAGAAAAATCACATATAAATTTAAGGACCCTTAGAGTTTTAAAATTACCTTTTCATTTATAGGAAAGATATATTTAACTTGTTTAGTAGATTTGGGAGTATGTATCAAACTAAATAGTTTTTTAGTTTATATATAATCGAAAGTGAATAAACTAAAACAAACTATAGTAGATTTAAAATGTTTCATACATATACATCACATATCCCACATGTTTTATTGAAAAAACTTAAATGAGAATTGGATAACTTATCATAACTATATATTTATTAGTAGTTGACATGGATATAGAAAAATAAGTACCTATATTACATGGAAGAAAATTATTGGTCATTTTAGGTGATCTAATTAAAGAGAGAGAAGCAAAGTTTATATTCCATGTGGTATAATATAAGGAAATACTCAATTAATTACAAGTTATAAAAAATACATACATACTAGATGATTATGTCTCTATGAAAACTATTAATATAAAAGGTGAAAGGTAATAATAGAATTAGTTAAGATTTGAGTTTTGTGAGTATAATGAAATATATGTTGAAATTATAAATTAATATAAATAATAACCAAATAAATATGAAAAACATTAACAAGTCTATTAAATTATTACATTTGGTACTCTTATATTAGAGTTAGGGGAAGATTATTATGATTTGAACCCATCTCTTTAAAACCCACTAATACTCTATTTCGATACATTACCACTGAGGTTGAAATATGTATATTTGGGAGATAAAGAGACTTTTTGATTAATTATGTGTTATGATTTATATGGGGAATATGAATAAATATTTCTTCATTTTTTGGAATAATCATATGAAATTTATATCCTAGATCATTTGGGATATAAATTGAATAAGATCATTAATAATTATGCAAAAATATTTTTGGGGAAGATGAAATAAAACCAATTATAGATTGCCAAAGGAGATAAAATTCTTACTCAAAGGAGGTTGTAATAGTTGAAATATTTAAATAGTTGGATGTAGGGATAATATATAATATTTTAAATCATGCACACATAATTATAATCCATTTTTTTCTTAATAAGTTGTAATTATATTAGTGACTAAAAAGATGATTGAAAAAATATCAATAAGAAATGTTCCACGTTTTTGGGTATTTATGGACTATAATAAACATAATTAATTAATAATTAAGAATCTTTTTCATCTTCCTTTTATGATATTATATTGGAAGGAATTACAGGATATTCATAAATTTTTTTTAAGGTTACTTAGGGTAAAACAAGGTTCTCATGGATCTATAAAATAGAGAAAAGACTAAATTTACATGTCTATATATATCATTTTATTATAAAATAATAACTTTTAAATTATGTTATTATCTTTACACTTTCCAAATATACATGACTATTATTTTATCTTACATGGTGGAAAATATAATTTAATTATTCCTCAATCACTTATATGTAGTTTTAATGAAATTTAAATAATTCCTTGAAAGTCAATATAATGTGATTGAATGATATAAAGTGGAAAACCATTTTTTAACTAGAAAAAAGTAATTTTTTTGGTTAAAGATGGAATTTTATTTTGACACAAAATTTCTATGAATGGAATTGAGGATGATAAATAAAATATTGAGGTGATATCAATACTGATACCACCAGACTTAGTGAAGTAAGCGATTATTTTCTTAGGAATTGGAGTATTTTATATAATGTCCATAAGGTACTTTGAATAATTTCTAAACAATTATGTTCATTTATTATGAAGTATTTCAGGTTAAATATTGATAAAGAGTGTTTAGATACATTTGATAGAATCAAGAGGCTGTTAATAAAAATTTGAACTATTATATCACTAGATTGGATTAAACCTTTTTCAAAACTAGTATAATAAATTTAATTTTTTTGTGTTGGACCCATGATTTGTTAGAATAAATATAAGAACAATAATTTTATTTATTATTTTGGTAAATTAATTTATATACTTCAATCTAATTATGATAAAATACAAAAAAAATTATTATTATTTATAATTTATTGGAGAAATTAAAGCTATATCAAATTGTAAATGTAGTGATCCCCTACACTGGCCATTTAAAATTGCAATATTTATTATCAAAGAAGGAATCCAAACCAAGACTATTCAGATGGGTGTTACTATTAAATTATTTTAATATGGAAATAGAGGTTAAAAGGGGAGATGAAAAGTAAGTTGTAGATTATTTTTCATGATTAGATGATTTATAGGAAGATCAATTTAACCCAGACAAGGGAGAATTTTTTCATAAGCATTTGTTCACATCCAAGATCAAAGGTATGACTTGGGACATAGAGCATAAAAATTACATTTTACAAGTAGGTTTATAGTTGTATTTTCATGGAATAAAAAATTGTTTTAAATTTTATTTCCAGTATAACCATTATGAGGTACTAGTTCTATACAAATAGTGTTATGATGGAATTTTTAGAAATGTATACCATAAGAGGAGATAATTTAAATTTTGAATTATTCTCACTAATTACCATGTGTTGGTCACTATGGAATGTTGAATAAAATTTCATAATTGTTTTATTATTGATTTTATTGGAAATTTTTTTTAAATATACTAAGGGTTATATTGAAAACTATAATAGATGAAATAGGATGGAAACTTGAGAAAGAGAAAATACATTCCATAATATGGGATAATTAAATTAAATATTTTTTATTTCACTTGATTGCATTTCATGAATATATTTCAAAAATCACATGGTAATGAGTGTATATTTGTTATAGTAGACTATGCTTTCATGTGGTTAGGATCTTTGAATTTTTCAAACAATATGGATCCATAAATTTGAAAATTTATGAGAAAATAAATTTTCTATATATATAGAGTTCCAAAATCAATCATCAATGAAGACAATGATTAAACTCAAAAGTGTTTTTTAAATATTTATAGAGAAGTGATAATGTAATAAAAAAATTGGAGTAACATACCATACAAAAACCAATCGTAATTATGAGGAATCAAAAAGGAATTGGTGGGGATTTTAGATAAAATACCATGTAACTCAATGAGAGATTAGACACTCAATATTTTGGATTTAATATGGGATTAAATGACAATACTCAAAACAAAAATTGGAATATCACAATATAGACTAATATTTATTAATTAATTTCATTTAATTTTTTTAAATAAAACATAAGGCATTCTAGGCCATCGAAGTAGTGAATTTTGAAGAGTGTAACAAAGAAGATGAATTTTGATTTGAATGAATAATAATAAATAAAGATATAATATTATGGTAATGAAATAATTTTTAAGGATAATAATAAATATTTAAGGATATTATCATTTCATAGAAGTAAGTCATGTTATGATAAAAAGTGCTACTATTCATTTTAGGATTCAAACTGTTTGTATGGAAACTAAAATATAGTTAGTCAGGACCATTTAAGGTGGTACATATCATACCAAATGGATCTATGGAGACCACTTTAGAAGAAGTAGAACCACACATAGAGCTTATAATAATATTTAATCCACATATTAATGTGATTATGGTGGAGAAATCTACTTTTAGATGGCTAAAATATTAATTATTGAATAAGTCTAGATAATGAATTTAAAGCAATTTCTCTTGAGAGGAAACCCAAATAATGTATTTTTAAATTTTAGTTTTTTTCGAATAAATAAAAACTCTACCAACTATGTTGTTTCTTGGTATTGGTATGATGGATATATAATAATAATTGTTTTTATAAGAACACACACACAAGTTATGAAAATAACTAACAAGGGTGGTGAGTATTCTAATACCCTTGAAATTCAAATTTATTCATGATGGAATTAACTACACTATCATTCATTACACATACATATATTTTTTTAATTGGCCGTAAAGAAAGTATATAGTGTAGGATAGATTACTGTGTTATATACAAAAAATAGTTGGGATAATTCAATCTATAAAAATTCTAGGAGACAAAATAAATTTGAATTCGTAGACTATATTTTTTTAGTTCTGGAGAATGTAAGTTTAATTAGAAATATTTTTAGTGAATCAAATTACAGTATTCATACACTGGATTATTGAAATAAATATTTTGAAAATTTTATATTCTGAAAATTTTATACCCGAGTGAGTTATCCAAACAATAATTTGTTAAGTTGTATGAATGGAAGAAAAATGAGGAGTTTGGAACCAAACTAAAAGATTCATAAAATGTCTTGAAATCATTTTTGAGAGTGAAAATAAAATAATTGAATAAGATTCAATAGTAATCTAAGAGATATAATTCAATGATTACTTTTATAACCTGGTTATTAAAATTAACCTCAATGAATTCTAGAAATTTTTAAAGCCTTAGTTGATGGAATAGGGGACATTGAACGAAAATAAATATGGGTAGATGATGTATGAGATTTATTTCTAGGATGAATCAAGGAAGTATGAAACTATATAGTGAAATGAGGATATTTAGAGAAATGGTTTTAAGAAGTTGTTTCTTGTAGAGATCATGATTCAACTAATCTCTATTAATTTAACATTCAAGAACTAGGGATCAAACATGGGAAAATGTATAATTTATTTAACATTATTGAGATAAATTACATAAGGAAAAAAAATTATTAACAAAATTTTAATTTAAGGATAATATATAGTAATATTTCAGGTAATTAAAAGAAAACACCCTAAGAGAAATCCATATCACTCAATACCTGGTCATTTTCCATTTTCACTGGATTTTATAAAAAACCTTAACTAAATTAGGGTAGTCAATTACTTCAAAAAAACTATAAAACACATTGTGTTATAATTTCCCAAGGACCTACTTTATCCATCTCACATGATACTCCCCATCACCCTGAACGATTTCCATTATACTTCAATGGAAATTAAAAATAAAACATATCCAAGATCAAACCAACTTATAGGTCTATCCATAAGGTACCACAAACTATAGGTGGAAAAAAGGATATAACATAAAATCAACACTATAATTCAACCCCCCCTCAATGTGGATCAAATTAGGGATACATAAGGGGATAATCGACTTAAAATTCCCTCTCCTAATATTCCCACTCCTCAAAATCATGAACAAAACATACCTTGAAATGAAGAAGTTTCCTATGCTCATGAAAGAGGCACCCAAGAACTATTAATGGAATAAATGAGAAGGTTCACAATATGAATTCCCTTTACCTTATACATTCATGTTATAAACCCATGGTTTACTATGGGAAATTTTTAAGGCATAATATATTTCCACTTATCCAACCTCGTTCGTGGAATGAACCATGGTTTATGATGTGAATAGATGAAGGGTATTTAATTTCAGCCCTCTGGTCACCTCAACCATTCCTCAAATTCTATCTGAGCATTTGAGGAATATGTAGAGCCTAAAATCATATAAAAGACACAATTTATGTATTTTAAAACACTAAATATAAATTCAAGTATTAGTTGTCAAAGTAAACCCCTCATGAAACCAAAATAATAATAATTCCCCCAAATGTAGCAACCCCTAACGATGCATGTCATTATAGTAAACATTTGTTTAATTTTAATTGTACATAGTAACTTGATTAGGAAATTCTTTACTAGAAGTGATAGTTTTAAATACTTATCATATAAATCATATAAATATTAATTTCCATATTGGAAAAATTTTGATAATGAATTTGTTTGTTCAATAATGTTTTCCATAGTATTAGTCTCTAAAACACCATCCATTAATATGGTATCATATTGATCAGGATGTACTATAGTTCTATAAAAATCATCAATATTGGAATATCAAAATATGTATCAACTTTACTGTTAATCTCTTGATGGTGTTGTACTATTCTAATGAAATCACTATTTATAATGTTTTTAATTTTATTATCCACCATTGGGTTATTAATCTGTTCATTATGATACTGAACATAACTTCTTGAACTTTAAATAACATTCATCTCTCTATAAAAATTTCACCACACATATTAAAGAAGAAATTTTTTTCAATATCAACTGATAAAATATTTCATCCCTTGGTAACCATCATTCGAATTTACCTTTCTAAAATGAACATTTTATTATTCCATGCATGGATCGATTTACAGTTAAAAAATATAAAAACATCTCTAACTCCTTTTCATACAAAGTTGCGTTTAGAGGTAATGAAATACAACATTTTTCTATACATAAACGATTTCCCAAACATTCAAATAGAAAAATATATTTATATATATTTATATGAATAAAAGAATATGTTTTAGTTAAAATAACAAGACACCCCTAAATCCAACATCCAAACAACCCCTCCATGGGTGAAAACATATATTAATGGGTAAAAATTATTACTACACAAAATGAAATAGAATTTTTTTTTGATAAAATATCATTATAAACCACAAAAATTTAAAAATAATCCATCCATGAGTTAAAAAAACATATTAAATTGAGATGTCCCATGTTCACCACCCTTTCCATATTTAGATTATTTTATAATTATAATCAAGATGAAGCATGAAATTTTCAACTATAGAAATTGTTAAGAATCGCTAATCCGAGAGAAACATGTACCCTTATTTAATAATATTTTAGCCACATCACAGATTTTAACAATCATATATCCCAACCCATAATGTTATATGAACCATATAACTTATATTCAATAAGTAATATCTTAAATTATGAAATTATTGAATCCATTTTCTAATACCACTTATAATTATCTCCAAATAACATGACTATTATTAACTAAAAAATATTCTAAATCATGGTTTGTAATTTTATAGAATTATTGTATACAATATAATCAACACACTACATGATAAAAGACACTTTTCATGCCCCATAAAAAACATATTAATAAAATTTTCATTTTCATCTTCCATAATTATAAGTATTTAGCTTATCTATGCTCTCCTAAATTATCATTGTAAATCATGAAAATTGGGTTTCTCATGGAGAAGGGAAGATGAGTTAGTATATAAATATATATAATGGGTAAAACAAAGAGTGCACCTAATATAACTTATAGCCTATTTCAATGAAATAAGGCATGTAATTCAAGTTATAGAGTAAAATTCATTAGAATATATGAAATAATGAAATCAATAGTATAATCATCATAGAGCTCAATAAATTTTATTCATATAGTAAAGCATTCATCCACAACTTCTTATAATAATGGGAAATATAACTCATGTATTATTTATAAGTAAAACTAATAAGTATTTTAAAAAATTGTGCAATCAGGACCATTCCAAAATGGGTATTATAAATGAGGAGGATACATAAGATTTTTTTCCTCTAATTTCTGCTTTTAAGGATCCTCATATCAATATGATATTTTTAAAAATTACACTAAGTAAGAAATGACCCTAATTCTGGTAGTGTTATTTGATCAATTTAGTGATTTAATATATTACATACTTTTTCTCTAATATTATCGATCAATGGTCATATTAAAATGATATTGTTTTCGTGCCATGTCTTTATACAAATAATATTTCACTCATGAAATTATCGCTTACTTACACTACAATATTACAATAAATAATTTATATTAGGCGGTGACCTAACCTGATACACCAAGAGGAAATAATAAGAAATACTCACCCTTGAAAACACATCTTAAGAAAATACCTCCTTATTTTTAAAATAATTACAATAATAAACAAATATTATACAAGGGAAACTATCTTCCATTTCAAATCAAACCAAGATATGGGAACAGTCTGATGGAATTTTTATCATCAAATTAACATTTACAAAGTTCTAAATTGTACTTCCAACCCATATTTATAAACCAAATTATTTCTTTAAAGCACTAAACACAACCTTTTAAAACCCAAAATAACATTTAGAAACCCATCCAAAAAACAAAACACCATTTAAAATATCAATATTTACATTTAAATTCCATTATTGTATTTTATCAAGAATATGAAGTCCAGGGTTAAAAAAACATTTTTTCATAAGATAAATAAAATTCAAAATCCATTTAATATCATTGGAAATATATTGAAACGTTATTAATTTTTCAAATAATTCTCGAACACATTGAATATTATCATTTGGTATCAAAAAACGAGTTTAAATACACAAAAAAGTGTGGTTTTATAATTTAATGGCTAAATACATTGCAAAACTTACCTTGAAATCACCTCTTCCACAAAGCGAGGATCTTATCAACCCTTATTAAGAAATAAATATCTTTATAGAATAAGGGAAATGACTAAAAATATAAAAACTGAAAATAAAACTTAGTGAGAAGTACCCGTTGGTTGTTGAGACCCCATTAGGGAACTAAAAAAGAAAGAGGAAGAATAGAAATAGAAATAGAAGAGGTCCAGAGGTACATACCTTGAAGAATCAAACATAAAATCAAGACAAACTCAAGATATTATCAAGTTGGCAGAGAGTAATGTAAGGGCTCGTGACTAGTGGTAGAGGGTGACAAATGGGATTTGAGAAATACCTCAATAGTGGTTAAAACTTGACTAGGGTAAAAGGGTAAAAAACCCTGGAAAAAACAATGAGTCAGAGACCATGCTACAAACCAATAGGCTACGGCAAGATGTCACTCTCCCAATCATCCTATCATCATTTCAAGAGTGTTGAGACATGGACGTTTTTGAAAGAAGTATAGCCACCAACTATAGATTCTCTAGGTGTCCATACTATAGCCACCACATGATAAGATATGGAGTTTTTTCCAGACACCCTCCACTATTACATTACCTTGTATGCTATGATATAATGTGTCCTTCAAAATCAAACCCTGCAATGAAGTGTTGACCTTATACCATGGTACCCCAGTGAACCCTATGATTTTCAATCAATCTATAGGGTTGATCCAATTCACACAGTCAACCACTACTATGTCACAACTTCCCTTCCCACAACATAGAGCACCTCACCCATTCAAGTTCTTATAACATATCTTTTATCTTATGCCATGGAGAACCATATTTAGGCTGAAACTACAGTGTTGACTCCATAATTTGAATTTTTTTCCTTCCAGGTTAGCACCACCATGACCAAGTGAATGTGGCTATAATGTGGTCCATAATAGAAGGGGATATGGTGTATCCTCCCAAGCTACACTATGACATACTACATTCTATGAAATATAAATCTTTACCTCAAACACCCCAAAATAGTTGACAAAAATTCAGAAGTCCAAGAAATTGATAAAAACATTAATTTAATTAAAATGACATAGAATGTGTGGTTAGGGTGTGAAAGTTCCCTCCACCATCATCGTTTATACTCACAAAATAATTTAGTGAAACTAGTGGATTAATTGAAAGAATAAAACTCAACCTCCACAATAGAAATCAATTCTCAAAATAAAATTACATTATTTCCACTACAAGAACCAAAACCCATGATTATATTTGAAGTGATCCAATCTCATCACCGAAATAAAAAATATCACCTAAAGAAGCACAAGGACACAAATAAAAAATAGATCACAAAAAAAGACTAGCGAGACTAACTATGGTGGTCCCCCACCATATGAGAATTCAAATAAAGAACTAATCCTACCAATAATTTAAAAAAAATAGAATATTAATGAAATAAAGATATTTAACATAATCACCACTAACTAAGTGAAACCACAAAAGGGAAATAAAATTCTCCAGGAAAACTATTAATGATTCACAATTTCAATAAGATATACATGACATAGAAATGTATAATAATATCTAAAAAGGATGCTCACAAAACCCACATGGAAGGGAATAATAAGAAAAGAGCAAGATATGCACCTACTAGTCAGTTAGTCAAGATCATTCACAATATAGTGAATAATAGTGTTCTTTAAAGGGTAAGATCTAGATCCAATACCTTTATATTATAGTCCATTACAAAAAACATTAGGTGACCGAAATAGCCAAAAATATGGTATATATTAAGATATTTTTGAAAAGGGGGATTCTTATGGCTCAAATTGACCCACTAATGGTACACTGGTGTCTTAACTCTAGAAGATGTTGGTGAGATACTGGATGGCCTCTTAAAGTCACTACATATCTACTCAGATGTATTCTTCTTCACCTTTCCTTTGTTAGAAATCCCTTATCCACTTTCAATAATAGTGGATGTATAGTTAACCTTAATCAATCTTGTAAATACTGCATCAACGTGTACTTCATACCTTACTACCTCATCATGTGAAGTGATACCTAACTATAAAACCCTTGACTAAATATTTGTATGAAGCCATCATTAAAAATGATAATCCTTTAATGAATCATCAACAATACAACCCTGAAGATATGTTATAGGAATAAAAAACTTTAAACACAATCCATGAGAAATTGATCACCCTGTTTTAGAAGGTACAAATCTATAAACTTATCAACTTTTATATCCTTATAAAAGTACTACTAGATGAACACGGAATATAAAATTTCCATGGAAAGATAATCACAATTCTTTATCTAAAACAATACACCTATACCACTTCCGTACAAGACATTTCAACATAAATGTTGATAACATAATCTTTAGAGGATTGGTAATATTAATAAAAATAAATATCCTTTTGATATTTCACAACCATTCATCTACTTCATGAGGATCAGGATAACCATAGAGGGGGGAAAACATTAATTTAGGAACCCTATAAGAAAATAAATTTATAGATCAACTAAAAGGATCAATGGAAAATAACCTACCAAAACATTATCTTGAAAATCCATGTATTATTGATAGGGATATACTCTATATAAAAAAGAAAACTCAAACATAATTAGTAATTCATCAAACTCAAACCAAAACCTACCATAAATAAATCTACAAATAAAGTAACACTCCTCAAAAAAAAATCATAACCACTTAAATAATGTTAAAATATTTCCTTTTAAACTATATTTAAAATCCAATTTCTCATTTTTTTTGAAATCATAAGATATCACTTAAAACCATTTGATATTTTCCAAAAATTACTTATTTAAATTATTTATTTATTTATATATATCATATTAAATTTAGAGAATCTCTTTTTTAACTCTCAAATAAACAATTGTTTTCTAAAAAACATTATTTCCATTATGAAATCCATTTGAGGATTTCCAAATTAAAAATATACACTTATTAAAACTATCATTCATATTTTTTAGTGTTTAAATACATTTCACCTCATTTTGAAAGGATTATTGGTTAATTTCATAACTGGACACCACTATTTTAAAATCTGAACTAATTTTAAAAGTCTCTCTAAGATCAATGTGAAGATAACAACAAATTTCAAAACACAAAACATTATTATAAGAGAATAGTTTCTATACATGACCCCACTAAATGGCTCAGTGGATCCTAAATAAGTTTCAAAAAAACCATTGAGAGTTATATTGTACCATATAATAAGAATATACATGGTTTTCCATAACCTACGATCTCACCATGTAGCACTAGTACAACTACCATTTTCATCCATTAAAACATTGAATTAATTTTAAATAATCCATATAACATTAGTATAATGTAAAAAACCATCAATAAAAAATACTATAAATAAATATAGAGGACTTAAAAAACCAAGATCCACACCCCCATATCCCATGGTAACCTAAGGATCCAGATGAGAAAGATATTGGGTGGCTTTACCAATTCCTACAACTCATGCTTTGACAACATTATCTAGAATTTACTATTATTGTAAAAATAAAAATGGTGTTTCATAATCTAGGCCAAATTTTGAACCAAAGATAAAATACCTTTTTTTTCATGAACCAAAATATAGCCACCCCTAAACAGAGTGCATAAGTCTGCCTATGAAATACCCAAGGCACATTCCCAATCACCCCAAGATAGATACTAGTATAAGGAGAAAAAGAATTTGGTGAGAATTATTTCACAAAATAAATTTAAATATAACCATATTTAATATTTTATAAAAATATGGAATGATTATTATATGGGTAAGAGGTTCCTTTGAATGTAGAAAAAGTTTTCCAAAAATAAATAACCTAATAGAGTATAATAAATAAAAATAACATAGACAGCTAAAAAATAAATTCTCAAATAATAGATGCAATACATACATAAAGGGGATAACTTGGCCGATAAAAATATGATAAAAAATGAAACAAAAAAACAAAATATACATATTACTATCTCCATATGAAGTCAAGGTCTCCATCTATCCTCAAAAAACCATTTCTCCATTGGTGATTGGAAAATGATATGTAACATGAAATTTAATTATGAACAGGCCTGAGCATAAATCATTGTAGGTATGCCAAGTAAACCACACCCCATGTATTAACTTTGAAAAAGATATCACTTTCAATTAAGTTTAAAATATCATTAGAAATCATAGGTTTTATCTATTAAATTCAAATCTAATAATATTTTTCTTCCACATTTCCTTTAAAACATGTTCCATTAAATACACGAGGTTTTGACATTTTATATGAGAGGGTCCTTAAAAATCAGATATAAAAACCGACATTCTTGATAACTTTTTTTAGTGATGTTTGTGTATAAAAATAGTGAAATAGTTACAATTCCAATTTCATAACGATTTAAACCAATAGTTTGTTTTAAAATAAAACAGTACAATACAAATAAAGAGAATATGTAGTAATAATCACAAAAAAATATCAAGGGAAACATGAAACCTAGCCAGCCTACTAGAACTATAATATAATTATTGTATATAATATAGAAAACAATGTACAATTGATCTTTCATGTACCTAGGAATAGTTTAAGTTATAGAACATACTAACTTCTATCCATCATATCGGTACACCTGAGACAATTTAATAACCCTATTTCTCGGTCATACCCAACCATGCCAAATTTAGGGTCAACTCCCCATGTAGATTATATCCCACTAGTGGCCACTATCTAGAGGATGATCCATGTTTAATGAATCATGTGTCAATATAGATTTTTCTAGGTACTCTTGGTTCATATGATATATATAAAATAGGGGTATTCCAAAAAGAATAAAAAAATGTAAATATAGATATGTAAAGTAGAAATCATAAAAAAACCTCACCCCTACGAACCCTTATAAATAATAACACTCCTCGCTTATAGAATCATTTAAGTAAAAAATGTATCCTATAGTAAGGACACTCTAATCCATTCCAAAACTAAAAAATCTAGGAAAACATCTTAAGGGTATTTTTATCAGTGAATTACATTTTCCAAAGTGGCGACTAGGCCTTCCAATGTTTATTTATAAATAAAATAGTTTCTTTAAAACCCCAACCAAACCTCTTTAAAACTCAATAGAACATTTATAAACCCATTTAAAAGAAAAAAAAATTTAAATTACAAACTTTACTTGTAAAGGTCATTAATAAATTCTAAAAAACAACAAGTGATTTTGGTTAAGTAAAAAAATTGGACACTATATTTAAAAATTGAAACTACCTTTACTTTTAATTGAAAATCAAGTGAAACATGATTTTAATTTTAAATAATCCTAAAAAACATGTAATATATTCATTTGATATCAAATAAAAATTTTAAATACAAAGTAAACCATGGTTAATGAATTTAATGTTTAAATATAAGAGGAAACCTACCTCAAAATGATCTATTTCACAAAGTGAGGTGCTAATCCACCATTAGAAAGAAATAATGATACTTAAAGAACCAATTCAGGAATGAAAAAAATAAAAGCCCTAAATAAAATTAGGTAATTAGTAACTATAGGTCACAAATACAACATTAGGGAAAAAAATAAGAAAGAGAAGGAAGGGAAAGAGAAAATATAGAGGTCAAGAGTAATGTAACGTGAATAATTAGACTTAAAAACGGTATAAAACTAATAAATTATCAAGGAGGAGGATATGAATGGAGGGGTTCATCAATTGGGGTTAAGGGCCTTATACCATAATTTATAATACCCCCAAAGGGGTTAATCCTTGACATGGGTAAAATAGTAAAACACCCTTAAAATAACCGTGAGACTCAAACAATACCACAACCATATGGGATATGGCATGGTGGTCCTATCCTAAGAACCCTTGTAGTGTAGAAAGAGTGTTTTAATATATAAGTTCCTATATTTTCAGGTCAACCAACACCGAATTCACTAGGTCAATATGGCATAGTCCCCCATGATATGATATGGAGTCCTTTTCCAAACACCCTCAACTATAATGTGGCTTCATGTACGAAGATGAGAGTTTCCCTCTAAAATTGATCCCAACGACACAACTCAGACCCTACTCTGTGGTACACCAGAGACACCCTAGTTTTGTGGTCAATATATAATGTTTATCCAATTCACATGGTCGACCCAATTCACTGGGTTAATCAACACCATGATGTATTTATCTCACCCATGAATTAGAGTTCCTCAATCTACTGAGTTACATTAGTGTAACATACATCATATTCCATGAAGAACCCTAGACAGGAGGATAATACATTATTGTCTCCCAATGTTGTGACATAGTTCTACCCATGAAGAACCACCATGGACCAATGATAGAGGGTCCAAGGTGGTCCATAATTGAAAGGGATACCACATATTCTCCGAGGCTATGTCATGGCCTATTATAATGTAAAACTTATGTAACATTCCCCCAAACACCCAAAAACATATGAAAATACCTAAATGGATTAGAAATAAGGAGGGAAACTATAATTTTATTAACATAAAATAGAAAGTGATTTAAGGGTGTGATATCCACTAATCAATTGATGGGGTGGAATAGAGATAATTCCTAGTTACTAAAAGTCAAATGGTTTCCACTATTCTTTTAGTGTCCAACCCTTACATCCATCCTCACTTTCTCGCTCACCTAAATAGCCAAAAACACATTCATGGTATTTTATTCTTGAATTTTCATCTCAAAAATATTCATTTTATCATTATAAACTTTTATATAACTTTAATTCCCAATAGCAATTAAAAATTACTAAATTCACACTAGCACCAATTTCTTATAGTCCATTATTTCTCCAATTACATATACCACATTCAACACATGACATTATAAAATCCACACCTTAATTTTTCTCATCCTTGATAATCATACTCATTCATATTTTATGATCCACACTGGTCATTGAAATTCAATGAAATCTTTTCCTCCTGGATTCCCATTGATCACTATGTTCTATCATTTCTCCTAAACTATCAAAATGTTCAAAACTTTAAACATTACATCCTTTGGACCAATATAACAAGTGGTTACCCCTAACATGATGCAATAATGTGAAATTACATGTTATAATCCTTTATGTAATATAAAATATATCTATTGGAACCTTTACACACTAACCATCCCAAGAAATTGATAGTCTGTACACTACGGGGATGACTATACTCACTAACTCACTGATAGAGTCTCAATCCTGGGGATATTTGTTTAAATAAACATATTTAATATTTTAATCTACATTTGAAATTTTTGGTCTAAAAACAACCACTATTCTCTTAGATGCACACCTGATCCCCTTCGTACCATATACATTGAAATTCAAATCCACACACTCAAGACTCATTCTAAATGATAAATCCTCACCCAGTTATTCAAGTTATCATAATATCCCCTAAGTTATGAAATTATCCTAATATGACCTCTCAATGTTTTTGAATCATTAATGTAAAACCCAATAAGTTACCTAATGCACTATGTTATCTAGGACACCATAGTTTAGTAACCAAATATAGTTCTCTAAAACTAACAAAATCTGTCTTGTATTATTACGTTAAATAACTAAAATAATAATACAAACACTATCAATGTGGATCTTTTTTACACATCACCCTTTAATTTCATTAAAATTATCTTGAAATAGGGGCCAGATACTCAATCCTTCTATGAAATGATTTCTCCTATAGGTTTTCTCTAATTCTTGATCCATGATAACTAACCTGACCAGACCCCATCATCATTAAAAATTAAAAATCATAAAACCCACTTATTATATCTATATTGGCTTATCCTACAATTCTCACTCAAGTTTATATTCCATAATGAGGATATGTTTCCATAAAATTTAAAATTCTTTTAAAACATATCACCATGACACCTAGTCCTAAGGGATATCTCTCTTTGGATGTCATCCCACTCACTTCCCTATGACTCTCATGTTACATAATACCACGGGCCCCACACCATTTCACTAGTAGTTTGACCATTTCACTAGTTACTAACTCCCCATAGTTTATGTAATTTCCATATTCTTCAATAACAGAATCATTCCTCTTATACAATTGATGTTTCATAAAACACTACAATTATCTATAAATATCTAATATTCATTATAAGGTTTAACCTCATTAAAACTATGAGATTTCCATCTGGGTGTAATCATGATTATCATAAACCACTAGTCATTCCATAATAATACCAAAGAATTCGCACCTCCTTCACCAACAATAGATTGTTTTTTAGTTTTTTTAGCCAATATGGAAATGAAAATCATTAGAGAAAATTCATCTCTAACTCAAACATGAAATAAAACCATAAGGTCAATCATATTTATCAGTTTATCTATAATAAAAATCTTTCTGACATATTTCTATAGGTTTTATTGCACTTAACGAAACCCAAGTGTGATCAATCTAGAATATTATTAGAATTATATGGATTGTATTAAATAGTTTGGTAAAACTAAGGTATCTTATACTATAAAAACATATATGAACTTCTTGAGGTTATAAAACCATTATAGTTATTGAAGGACCAATAAACGTTCATGGTTTTTTCTAACCCATACCACGAATGCATATCATGTATAGAACATGAATCATTAATTGAAATATTTAACCTCCCCTAGAAGTTACATAATCTTAAAACCTCTATCTTTGTAGCCTATAAATTTTTTTAAATTCACCCACCAAAATATCCTACATTCCAATTGATTAATATAATTATTTCATTATTTTAATATATTTTTTCAACAATTTTTTATATTTTCTAGAAGAAAATAATTAATATACTAGTTTATTGGGTTTATAAATATTTTGGAATTATATGTAATATTTTAACATTCATGATTGAAAATTTAACCATTCAATATAGTTTTTTAAAAATAAAACACATAGGAAATTCACTAAGGTGGTTTGATATAAATTCATAAAGGGTAACTTGAAATATAAGATTATATAAATAGAAATTTGGTATAGGTAATAATAAACTGATTTATAAAGATAGTGATATCCTTGGGATATTTTCCATGTCACATAATTATCACTATAACATTATAGGATCCTATATACATCATAAATTTGGAGGATAGTGTTGGGAGTCCATCATTTCTTGTGTTAAGGCTCAAGGTGGTATAATAGAACTAACATAATCTATACCAAAACCCAAGGGAGAACAACAAGCCAACACTAAACCATGTTATATCCAAATTATTTTAAATTCCTTAAACTCAACCTATAAATATTTCTCAATTGATTAAAAACACAAAGAAACAATATGTACCAAGTTTAAGGGGACAATTATAATAAATAACACTCTTTGGAAACAAAAACTAGGATAATAATGGATGGAGAAATTACAACAATCTGAAAGGAATAAATACAACACATATCAATTTCACTCAATTCCAAAACTGATGGTTCTTAAAATAGTGATACCAACCTAAAGTTATTCACCTTTATGCCAAATATAGAAAAAATTGGAGATTATAAGATAAGTTGTGGTAATCTATTTTTCAGAGAATTTGATCTAATATGTAATTGAAACATTGATCCCCCATCAACTTTAATGAAAAACATGATAATATAGTCAAAGAATAATATTCTATTTGAATTAAAAATGTTGAGAAAACATCAGTATGACCATGACATACCATTTACAACACATAGATAAGAGTCAATGCAAAATTTTCTATATTTTTATTCTTAATAAAATGTCCCTACTTCAATTCCAATAGCATAAAAAACACATTAAACATTGGAAACCAATAGAATATGAAGTCTAGAATTTCTAAAATATAATAGTTATATCTGAAAATGATTGAATAATTCATTTAAATAATCCAACAGCATATAAACATTTCAAAAGATATAAAATTATTAATATTTAATTATGTAAAAAATGTAGATCCATGAAATGCATAGATGGAGTGTCGGATACATGTGGAAGGAATGTATAGTTTTTCAGGACTAGGGGAATCCCTAAACATACCTATCTATCCTAATCATATAATCTTACAATGTCATATACTATTAGGAAAAAACCTTGATAAAGAGATTAGGCACATGAGAATTTTTTGTGTTGATTAAACTCAATGAATAATAAGGATAATGGTGATTTTAATTATTTCCTATACACTTGGAATTATCTCAATATATGATGCTTACATGGCTTAATAACATGTATTTGAAGAGGAAGTTAAAAATAAGAATACATTGTATAAAGGTTATAATTTAATAATTTAGATCTCAATTTTGATATATGAGGGTCCACACCAAAGAAGGATTTCCCATGTTTTATGATAGTGATGCAACATTTTATTTTACAATCATTTTGATTATTAAATAATTTAAATTCGTGTCTATTTTATTAGAGGTGTAACATGAATGAATTATTTTAAAGTTGTCTTTTTTTATTTCCATTCTTGTTTTGTTTTGAGTGTTTCACATGCATATTGGTGGAAATGGTGGGTTTTCAATGTTTGGGCCAAACCGTGAGCCCAATTCCATATTTAAAAATAAATTTTGTTTCTCTTATAGATCTTTCATTTTTCAACGTTTTTTATCCATTACAATTCCTATATAGCCTCCCTAGTTATTTTAACACCACCATGTCAATTTAGATTCTTTATAAATCCATAATCATAGTGTATTTGGGATTTTATTTAAGGAGTTAGACCATCCCGGAAGATCATTTCTAGTTTAAAAAAAATTGATTATTTAAGAACTTATTCACTTTTTATTATTTTTTGGTGATTATAACTGTCACCCAAGAGAATTGAACCCAACAACGCACCCATTATCGTTCCCCACTCTTTGGAGCTCTTATTATTTGCTAATTAGGGCAGAACTTCATACGGTTTATCAAATCATCCAGATTTGATAAGTTCAATTTTTCCCTTCATAACTCTTTCAATTCGTACTCTGTTCCCCAATTCAAGTTCCTACATGACCTTATCTTATTTCTTATAAACTCAATATCATTTTTGGATATTTGAAAATTCAGATACTGGTGAATTTGGGGAAAGTTTTTCAAGATCCCTCAAGTAAGTGGGTCTCCTTCATTCTTTTTTCAATATGATTAGGGTTTCATTAAATTTTCTTAGGCTTTATTCCCTTATCCTTGAGGTTTATAATGTATATAATGTTGGGTTTTTAACATAGGGTTTGATTCTATATTTTTTGGTCTATTCTTTTGGTTTTAGACTTGATACAAGTCCCTTGTGGTGCGGCGGTGGTGCTGTTTGATTTTCGCACAAAGGATTCAAGGTTTTCATTACATTGGAATGTGATTCCATGTGTATGGAGTTTATATGAATTGGATTTTTTTTTTATGATATTTTCATGATTTTTGAATTTTATTATTTCTCCAAAAACTGGTTTTATGGTGCTTTTAATGAAAATAAATTTTATATTCCAATTGTATGTGAAATTGGGGGGGTTTTCCTAGAAATCTTTTAATGGTTCAATTGAGGCTGCCTTATAAAAACATAGTTGATTTTATAGAAATGTAATATGGAGTAAAATAATGTTTTGAATGTTTATCCCCACTGTTTGTTGCTACAAAAATTGGTTTTAATGGTGTTTCTGGAACATGTGAACTTTAAGTTCCATGTTTGTGTGAAAATGAAGGTTTTACAAAAATATCATTCATTGGTTCAGATGGGGCTTCCCTAAAATATTTATTTGATTTCTTTAAAATGTATATGTGATTTAATTTATTTTTTTATGACTTTTATTTATGCACAAGGTATGAAAAATGGGTATTTCAAAGAGTTTTGGGTGCAAAACAATGAGGGATTTATGAGAAATTATTTTAGGAAAAATCATTTTGTTTTGTTGTGTGTTTTAAGTGGTATAAAGTGCGTATATATACTATAACATTTTTTGTGACCATTATTGATTTCTTATATGAAAAGGGATATATTTATTTTTCTGAAATTGTTTGACCATAAAGTGGGATGCCTGGGTACCTTGGTGGGCAGATTTATACTAGTACAACTAGTAAACCAGATGGGTTCAGTCTATGTTTCACTAAGAATGTGGATAACGACAACTCTAAATAAATTGTATAGATAATTATTAGAGACCACTAGGTTATTTTTATGTTCCCTACTAGTGTCTCTTGCATGATATTGGATTTTTCTCTGGTTACTTTACTCTGAGGTATTAGGTTCATAGGGCCAGAGACAATCTAGTGCCTTGGGGTGTTCTCGGTTTGGGTGATCATTGGATTTGTGGTATTTAAAATTTTATTAAGGCGTGTTTAGATTCACTTTACTGTAGCTAAAATTTATTATTTAATTGTTTTAACATTATCAAATTATTAGTTTAAGACCAGTTTTCAATCGAATGTTGTACTACTTGGAATTTATCGTCGTTTTCTTTACATAGTAAAACTGTATGCTTTTCACTTTTTATTGCATACCCTTTAGAAAATTTGGGTGGTATCCTAATATGATAAGGATCACACCATAGTTACACCCCTTGGGTGTAAATATACTTCATTATATTTGACTCAGGTAAAGGCAAAAACTCGGGTGAAGGTGGTTTAGGTTGTTAGTCCCCTCTTTGTCTGGTGTTGTGGAGACAGCTCGAGGGTGATGACCCCTTTCCATGTGGAGTAATTTTGGATGAATTTATTCTTTTTATTATTATTATTTGGAACTCTTTTTATTTGTTTAAAACCATGTATTCATATCTGGTTTTGTTAATACTTATTTGGCCTGAAGATTCCAGATTCTTATTTTTGATTGTTTTTAAAGTTTTATGCTTTCATACTCGGGTAAATATTTCCCAATCCTAATTTATTAATACCTAGGAACTTTTTCCAGCATGTGGGGATATGGAAAAACCTTCATGACTTTTCATGGGATATATTTTTTGTTGGTATTAGTGGAAACCAGATGTGGTTCGTGATAAAATGTTACCAGAGGAGGCTAATGTTTTTGTATTATATTACTATTTTCGGATGAGTTGCGATAGAAAAGAGCTAAGATTATCAGTGTTTGGGGTTTTGGTCACAAGCAGGGTTCCTGGACCACACCTCTCATGGCTAAGCTTTAGTCACCAGAGAACATTGGAATTGTATGATTGACTTCACTTCCAGGTTGTGGGATGCAGACCACATGTGGATATCAGATGAGGTTTAGTTGTTTTTTTTTTCTTGATGTAATGTTTTTATATTATTTATATTTGATGTATTTTATTAGAATCTTCAGAATTGTGGTATTTAATATTGTATTTTTGACTATTTCATTTTGTAGAAACATTCATCCCAGGAAAGCTCCCATGTGCCCACAAAAGGAAGCCGAAGAGAGTTCTCTGACACCAATTGATCAGAGGCTAGTTGAGTCTATGGTCTAGGCTGTCCAAGATCTAGGAAAAGGACCAGATCTTATTCCAGTTCTTGTTATAGAGGAGTTGACTAGTCCTAGAATGTAGAAGTCCCATGATTTCCTGAAAATATAAGCTTCCTACCTTCTGGGGCAGCATAGAACCCCAGGAAGCAGAAGAATGGATCAAAAATAACGAGCACATGTTCGAGTTCTAGGATACACTCAAGGAGAATAGGGCGAAATGTGCCTCCTTTCTGTTGGAGGTTCCTAGTTGCAGGTGGTGGGAATTTGTTCTTTAGATAGGGAATAATGAACAGATGAACTGGGGAGATTTCAAGGCTGTCTTTAATGAGTAGTACAGCCCTGAGGTGTTGGCTTAGATTGGTCACGAGAGTTCATAGACATTGTTCATGGAAATCTATATATGATGGAGTATGCCAACCGTTTTACTGAGTTGGTTTGGTATTCTCTTGATATCGTCTCTAATGAGCACTAGAAGGCCCAAAAGTTTGAGAATGGTTTGTGACCAAAGATAAACTCCCAGTTGTTCTTGTTCTATCTTAGGACCTATGCTGAGGTCATTGAATTTAAGTGCATGGTGAATATTGATTATAAAGGTAGGGATAGTTTTTATAGATCAGTATTAGTAGTGGGCAGTGGAAGCTCCTCAGAGAAGAAATGGAAACGGGAGGAACATGTGAATAAAGGAGGTGGATGTTCAGGGCACTCTTCCAGGTAGTTTTCGTCTACGGCTTCTGATGCGAGATAGGTCATGTGCCAGTAGTGTGGGTATCCAGGGAACATCCGACCAGAATTCCCACTTCCTCTGATGCCTTTCTACTAGTGTGGAGGTGTGAGGCATTTGTAGCACTTGTGCGGGGTCGCACGTCCACTTCTGAGTGGGGTTGGGTCAGTGGATTCAAGATGAGTTCCAAAACAATCTGAGCCATCAAGGAATAGGGGATCTCTTTTTAGTGGTTGTGGAGGTAAGCCTAGGTCCCCTTCTGGTTAGAGCCAGTTTAGGGCACATCCATAGACTAGAAGATATCCTAAGATAGATACTGAAAATATCAATGTAGTGGATAAGGCACAAACAGAATCAAGGGCGGGACCGTTGACTGTTCGAGGTACCATTTTGATCTCATATTTTATAGTTTATGATCATTTTTAAATTGGTGCCTCTATTTCATTCAATTTTACCATTGTGTGGGAACGCTTAATTTACCAATGGATTTGTTGCCTTTTGTGATGGAGTTAGTGATGCCACTGGGAAAGAAGAAGGAGCAAGGTCTCAGGTTCCCCTCGTGTGTGCTTTCCGTGTCAGGGGTTGTGGTGGAGTGGGACCTATTGGTCTTAGATATGGAACTGTGTGATCTGATACTTGTCCTGGATTGGATGGTACACTTATAGGTACACATTGATTTCTATAGGCGGAGATTTATTTTCATGGCACCTAATGGGAGTTGTCGGGTTTTTCATGGTGAATGGGATCCTCAGTCGCGTCATGCTAGACCTCCACTTCCAGAGTATAGAGGTATTATCTTCCAGTTATTGACACTCTCTCAAGAGGAAGATGTTCCTTCCCCTAAAGGTGCACTACCTCATGTAGTGAATGAGTTTTTGGTAGTATTTCCAGATGATTTTTAAGGTTTTATCACAGAGTATGATGTGGAGTTCTTGATTGAACTGGTGCTGGGAACACAATCGATATCTCTTCCCTCATATCGCATGGCTCCTGCCGAACTAATGGAATTAAAGATACAGTTGGATGAATATGAATCCAAAGGATTTATTCACCCATACAGCTCTCCTTAGGTCGCTCCGGTTTTGTTCGTTAAAAAGGATGATGGATCCCTCTGGTTGTGCATTGACTACCAGAAGCTAAATATGGTAACAATTAAGAAAAAATTTCTTTTCCCAGAGTATATGATTTATTTGACCTATTGAAGGGGGAAACGTGGTTTTCAAAAATATACTTGTGTTCGGGATACCATCAACTCAGGGTGAAAGAAGATGATATCCCAAAGATAGCCTTCTGAAGTAGGTACAACCACTTTTAGTTTTTGGTAATCCCTTCGGATTGACCAATGATACATTGGTCTTTGTGGAACTCATGAAAAAGGTGTTCCATCAGTACCTCTATTACCTTGTCGTGGTGTTTGTGGATGTCATTCTAGTATACTCTGGCTCTGAGGAGGAACATGGACATCACTTGTGGATCGTCTTGGGAAATTTTTGGAATCACTTCCTGTATGAAAAGTTGTCAAAGTGAACTTTATGAATTAGGGAAGTGAAATTTTTTGGGTATGTGATCTCAGAGTTGGGGGTTTTAGTGGCCCCTGAGAAGATCAGTGCAGTTATGTCTTGGGAGAAGCCAAAAAATGTGTTTGAGATTAGGAGTTTCCTTGGCCTGGCTGGTTAATAAATGTGATTCATTGGGGATTTTTCTCAGCTTGGTTCACTGATGATTGAACTCAACCAGAAAGGGGTGATGTTTTTTTGGGCCTAGAATGATAGGAATCCTTTGAGGAGATGAAGCAGTGGTTTACTACTACCCCCATGCTGATTTTTCCTGAGGATGGGAAGGGGTATGTGGTCTATTGCGATACTTCATGTATGGGTATTGGGTGCATGCATATGTTGGATGATCACATGGTGTAATATGGCTCTCGCCAACTCAGACCACAGGAAAAGAATTACCCAACACATGACTTGGAGTTGGCAGTGAGGATTCATTCATTGAATACTTTTCATCAATACCTCTTTTGGAGAAGTTTGTGGTTTACTCTAATCACAAAAATCAGGGCCTATATCTTCAAGCATAAGGACCTCAACTTGAGATAGTGTCGTTGGATAATGTACTTTCTATGGTTTGAATTTGACATTTTATATACCCCAGGAATGGGTAATGTGGTGGTTGACTCCTTGAATAGAAGAGTTCCAATACAGGATTTGAGGAAGTCTAGTGATGAGTGGACTTTGATGGGGCTCTTTTCTCAGATGCATGTGGAGATCGGGGAGAATAGTGGAGGTGTGTTCATGGAGAGCATCCAGTTGACTCCTTCTATCTTGGAGTTGATTCAGCAGGAACAGCCTATTGATGATCTTTGTCAATGGTTGAGGCAGTTTCTTCTTGGTGGGAAGACGTCCTCTGATTGGTGGTCATCTCTTGAGGGCATCTTGAGCTTCAAGGGTTGTTCCGTAGTGCCATTATCTATATGAAAGGTGGTGATGTAGGATAGACACCAGTCTCAGTGGGATGTCCATCCGGGTTCCACCAAGATATATTATGATGTTCGAAAATAGCTCTAGTAGCCAGGTATGCAACAAGACATAGCTGAATTTGTGTCGAGATGCTACACATGTCGGCAGGTGAAAGCCGAGCATTAGATGCCCTCTGGTTTTCTCTAACCATTTCCCATTCCTACCTAGAAGTGGGAAGAGGTCTCCATGGAATTTATTTTTGGCTTTCCTTGTACACCTCGGGGTAATAATTCCATTTGTGTGGTGATTGATCGTCTGAGCAAATCATCCCACTTCATTCCGATCAAATTTACAACTAAAGTGGATGAGTTGGGTCATTTGTATCTTCAGAAGGTGGTGATACTCCACAATGGGTGTTCAATAGTTGTCTCAGATAGAGAACCCTCTTCACTTATTGATTTTGGAAAGTCCATAAGAAGGCCTTGGGGTCTCAGATTACGATTATCACGACATATCACCCTCAAAATAATAGTCTGACTGAGCAGGCAAATCATATTTTGGAGGACATTATTCGTGCATGTGTCCTAGACTATAGTGGTTCCTGGGATATCCATTTGGGATTGGTTATGTTTTCTTATTATAATAGTTACCAATCTTAGATTCGAATTTCTCCTTTTGAGGCACCTTATGGTCGACATTATCAGTCCCCCCTGTGTGGGAATGAGGTTGGTGAGACCTAACTACTGGGGATGAGTCTGGTGCAGGAGACATCTAAGAATGTCAAGTTGATCAGGCAGAGGTTATTAATAGCTCAGAGTCACCATAAATCATATTCTGACTGTAGGAATTGATACATAGAGTTTTTTTGTGGGTGACACTGTATTCTTGAAAGTGGCCCCTCTTCTGGGCCATCGTCGATTGGGGAAGAAAGGGAAGTTGACACCGTGGAATATCAGGCCCCTTGAGAACCCTGAGCTTATTGGAATAGTTTAATATAGGTTGGATTTACCTTCTCAGTTGAAATCCATCCATGATGTCTTCCATGTATCTTAGTTGAAGAAATACAAACCGAATATGTCCCATTTGTTGAGTTGGGAAGAATTAGAGATAGATCCTGACTTTTCAGTCTTTGAGTGGCTGATGTGAATAGTGGACTTCTAAGAAAAGGTTCTTCTACGAAATTCTATTCCATTGGTTAAGGTTCTTTGGAAGCATGGGAATGATACACATGAGACATGGAAACATAAGTCATGGGTTGAGGAAGAGCACCCATTCCTATTTTCTGATCAAGCTTCGGGTTGACTTTCTAAGATGGAAAGTTTTCATGGTGTGTAGAATTGTCACATGCATTAATTATTTTAAAGGTTTTTTTCATTTAATTTACATTATTTATTGTTTTATGGTGTCTCCCATGTATTTTGGTGGAAATGGTGGGTTTTCAAAATTGGGGCCAAACCATGAGCCCAATTCCAGATATAAAAATAAATTTTGTTTCTTTTATAACTCTTTCATTTTTTAACATTTTTTATCCATTAAAATTTTTAATTGGACTCCCCCTGTCTATTATCACCACAATGTCAATTTGGAGCCTTTAGAAATCCATAATCATGGTGTATTTGGGTTTTTATTAAAGGAGTTGGGCCAACCTGGAAGCTCATTTACAGTTTAAAAAAATTTGTTTATTTAATAAATTATTCAGTTTTTATTATTTTTCAACGATTCAAACTGTCACCCAAGCCCACTGAACCCATCCACATGACCATTATATTTCCCCACTCTTTGGATCTCGTAAGCTTTGCGAATTAGGGTAGAACGTCATAGGGTTTATCAAATTGTCCATATTTGAAGAGGTAACTTCTTTCCTTCATAACTCTTTCAATTCTTACTCTTTCCCCCCATTCTAGTTCCTAAATGACCTTATCTTCCATATTTTAAACTCAATTTCATTTTTTTATATTTTCAAATTAATATACAGGTGTATTTAAGGCGATTTATCCCGGATCCCTCAAGTAAGCAGATCTCTTTCATTCTTCTTTCAAATTGATTAGGGTTTTATTTGATTTGATTTGGGTTTCTTCCCTTACCCTAGAGGTTTCTAATGTCCAGAAACTAGGGTTTTGAAAGCATTTGATTCTAGATTTAGTGGTCTATTATTTTGGATTTTGGCTTGATATATGTCCCTTGTGGTGTAGAGGTGGTGTGGTTTTATTTTCGAACAAAGGATTCATGGTTTTCATTTCTTTGGTACGTGATTCCATGTGTATTCAATTTCTGTAAATTGGATTTCTATGTGTATGATATTTTCATAATTATTTAATTTTATTATTACTGTGAAAACTGGTTTTAGTGGTGTGTGTAATGCAAATTAATTTTAAGTGATAATTGTATGTGAAATTGGGGGGTTTTCCAAGAAATATTTTAATGGTTCAATTGGGGAATACTTATAAATACTTAAGTGATTTTATAAAAATATAATAGGTCTGAAAATACTATTTGGAATGTTTATCCCCATTATTTTTTTCTGCAAAAATTGGTTTTAAAGGAGTTTGTAGAACATGTGAACTTTAAGTGCCATGTTTGTGGGAAGATGGAGGTTTTACAAACATATAATTTCTTGGATCACATGGGGTGACCCTAATTTTTTTTTGATTTCTTGGAAATGTATTTGGGATAAAACTTCTATTTTGGTGACATTTATGTTTTCACATGGTATGAAATGTGGGTTTTCAAAGTGTTTTGGGAGAAAAACAATGTGGGATTTTTGAGAAATTGTATTATGAAAAATCAAAGTTTTTTGTTGTGTGTTTTAAGTGGTGTAACATGTGTATATATACAAAACTTTTGTTTTGTAACCATTAGTGATGTTTTATATGAAATGAAATATATGTATATTGCTAATATTGTTTTATCCCAAAGGAGGAATCCCGGGTACCTAGGTTGGCAGATTTGTACTAGTACGGCTAGTGAACTAGATATGTTTTGTCCCTATTTCACATAGAATATAGATAATGAAAACTCTAAAAAAGTTATATGGATGATTATTGGGGAAAACTAGGTTATGTATATGTCCCCTACTAGTGGACCATGAGTGAGAATGGATTTTTCTATGGTTACTTTACACCGAGGTACGAGGTACATATGGCCTGAGACAATCTAATGCCTAGGGGTGTTCCCGATTTTGGTGATCACTAGATTTTTGATGTTTACCATTATATTAGGGTGTGTTAGGATGAAATTTATAGTAGATAAAATTTCTTATTTAACTATGTTAACATTCTGAAATATTTAGTTTAAAAACTGTTTTCAATTGAAAGTTTCACTACATGGAATTTTTCATCGTTTTCTTTACATAGTAAAAATACATGATTTTCACTTTGAAATGAATACCATTTAGAATATTTGGGTGTTATCATACTAGTATTAGGATAAAAAACTACATACACCCCTTTTTTGTAATTATACTTCAGTATGTTTGACTCAAGTAAAGGTGAAACCTCGGGTGAAGGCGGTTCGGGTTGTTAGTCCCCTCTTAGTGCGTTGTTGTGCTGATGGCTCAGGGGTGATGACCCCTTGTCGCGTGGAGTAATTGTTTCTGAATTTCAGCTATTATTATTATTATTTGGACCTATTGTGATTTTTTTAAAACCACATATTCATATCTGGTCATGTTAAGAATTTTTTGCACGAAAATTTCAAATTCTTATTATTGATTGTTTTTAATGTTAAATGCTTTCATACTCAGGTAAATCGTTCCCAAACCAAATTTATTAATACATAGGAACTTTTTCTAACCCTTGGGGTTAGGTAAGGACCTTCAGGCCTTTTCATGGGATGGATTTGGTGCTGGTATTAGGGTAAAATAGAACTGGTTTGTGATAATAGGGGTTCATGTAATGAGGATTTGTTGATCACTGGTGATTCCTTAATGAATTGTTTGATTTCTATTTTTGTCTTTTGATCTTAATGTGTCATTATATTGATCACACAGTGCATGATATTTCTAGATTTGATAACTAATAAGAGTTTAATTTCATCGTATTCAATAGAGATAAATACTTGTTTCTGGGAATAAATAATGTATCCTAAGAGCCAAAAGAAAAATGTAGAATATATACTTTGAAAACATAACTACTATAGTGAAATAAGAACAAGAAACCTTATACGGACATTCATTTCTAATAAGGATCTTGATAGTGTTTTCAAAAAGTACATAAAAAATGCGTGATTATTTTAGTATACTAATCTAATGTCACTTTTTTGTATTTTTTTATAATCATCTATTTTGTTTAAATTGGTGATGTTTGGATCTGGAATTTGAAATTTGAAAGTCATAAGACTTGAACACTATTAGGAGTAATCATGCATCATAACCATTCATAGAATTAAGTACCTCTAATTTCTTTATACATATCACTATCATTTTATTTCAAGTGGATCTTCATTGAAAATACTTATTTTTCTCTACAAATACCTATCATTTCCTTTATCATATCATGTTTTTTCTCCTTATGTAACCTTAATATACATGGTGGTTAATACTATTTCTTGTTTTTTATCAAATCATATTATTTTTGATGTCTTGGGTTGGTGATGGTCCCTTATTTACCTAATATATCATTCTTAAATGAAGGGGTATCTATTCTATCCACCAAAGGTATAATATTTTTTGAAATTTCATCTACATGAAATATCAGTAGGTGATTTGGTTTTAAAAAATAGTTACATAATAAATTCAACCAAAATCTAGTATTCGTGATGATATTATAATTTTTAATCATTTTTCTTCAATTTTGAGTTTTAAATCAATGGTTATCGATGCATATAAAATGGATTTCTAATAAACATGTTTCCTTATATTCTAAGTATTGATAAAATTTAAATGGAGCCCTTTTGGAAAAATGGTATGCATAAAGTGATAATTTGACTTCCAATTTATTTTAATAAAGGGAAATTCATGTTTTCAGGGAGTGTTATTCAATATAAGGGTGTATTTTCCATGTAAAAAATTCATGATATTTATGAGCTGGTTGTCTCTTATGTTGAATTAAATGATGTTTCATTATTATTGTTTATTTAAAAATGATTTTCCAAGGATATTATCTAGACGTAGATTTCTATATGTATTCTAGAGACCTATTGGGATTTTGATAAAAAAAAATCTTGATATATTAACATTAATTATTTTGAGACCCATTATTCTATACTTTATATAAGATTTTGTACTATAGGTGATGAAATTGATTATTATTTAATGTGTGTATAAGTGTGGAATGGAATTATACTTTGAAAGGTATTTTATGGTGAGGTGAGGGATTTTTTGAGATGTTTTATTATTATTATGTGTTGATATAAAGATTTTTCATGTCATCACCTCCACTTATTTTATTTCATTGAAGCCTAGGTAACTAAGTGGGACATAAAATATTGATGCTACAATAGTTAAAATTATTTATTGGACGATGTCCCTTAGGGATTATCTTTATCTATATAGTGGAGAACGACTGATGAGACAAGTTGGGAGTATGTTGGGAGGTGATTTTTGAGGAAAAAAACATTAGTCAATGTCATTTCCACTCAAGTATGTCTAGGATCCTCTTATTAGGAGCGAGTGAGTTATTCCCAATGATAATTTTTTAAATTTAATTTCTTTTGTGATTCACGTATCATATCTTTTGTTGTATTTACTTATTTCCAAATTTATTTCATGGTGTTTCTTATTTATATTTTTTTATTGTTGATGAACATATACATTTTTCTACCATTATTTTTATTATTTTAAATTTATACTAGAATAATGATGTTATTATTATTTTGTGTTTACTTAGAATTTTTTAATGGAATTTACGACATGTTTGCTCATCTTTATGTTTTACTTTCCATTACAACTAGTTTTAAATTTTTTTTCAAAAAAAATGTTAAAAAATGGAACAAGATATCCCTTTTATTTTTTTTTATAAATTTAAAAATATATAATTTTCAAGATTTTAGTACATTTTTTAAATAGTATCACTGAATTTGGTTTACACAAAAAGGGGTAATATTTTTTAAAGGATATAAGATAGTTATTTGTTTTCATTATTCTACCTTGTATGGGAGAATTTTTTTATAGTTATAGTTAAAAAAATAATTTATCAAAATGTAATATAAAAGAAATTGTACAATCACTTTAGTGAAATCCTACCAAGAATGTGTTGCTTACACCCTATATACTCACCCTATTTTTAATGTAGTTCTCATGTACTGATCCAGGTATTTATGTTATATTTCCATCTTGGTAGAATGAATAGTCACTTTAGTTGTCTTTATATTTCTGGGATGTGGATATAACCTTGGTATGTTCATATAGATTTTCAGGTCTTATAGTTTATCATCGAATATTTGTATCTTCCACTCCAATGATGCTTATATTTTCATTCTCATTCATACTAGTACTTGTTATGTATCTATGTAATGGAATTGTATTTAAATGTAGGGTTGTACATTTATATTGGAAATACCTTTTCAGATTCATTTTTTATTTAAACCCCTCATTTTATATGCCTATATGTCAAATGTATAAGTGTACAATACTTAATTCTTTGTAAGATCTTGTGATTTACTTATTGATATTTGAGGGTGCATTCATTTGAATGGTGTTGTTTTGATACCCTCTATGATTTTTTCTAGATCACGCTTATGAGGAATACTATTTAGGTTCTATGGTGAGCTAAATTTGGTGATGTGTTAGATCAAACAATATTATATCATTAAAAATGTTTGGGGACTATGAATTTCATGTAAATATTATGCAATTAAACTAAATTGATCCTAAAACCCCTTTTATCTCCACATAGATGACTGAAAAATTTATTTATTGTCTTTGTAAACACCAATACCACAGAATAATTTTTCTTGATTATTAGTTATAAATTTTTTATTACAATACTACACATGTATCCACACAATTATTCATTTACATTCTACGAAAACAGGTGATCTTAAATTATGAATTTCTCTAATAGTGACCCTCAATATATGACCCATATAATTCCTAGTAGATGTGATTTAAAGATCATATACACTTAAATGGGTCATATATTATAGACTAAAAAATTAAGTACTTTAGGAACCATTGAGGTAAGTAATTATATTTCACAATTTCACATTAAATTTTATATGGAAAATAAACTTCAAATCCTTATATTCAATGTACTTAATTAAATGTTTCACTAATATATTATTCTATTAAAGAGATAATTCATTAATTTTTTTGTATGAGTATGTACACTAGGCTATAATTGAAGAAGACATATTATCACTGATATAAGAAATATAGAGATACTTCCATAGAATCTTGGATAAAATAGAAAATTATAGAAAATAACATAATCGAGTGAGGATGAAAAAAGAGATGGCAGGGAAATAATTTCTAGATAAATTATAAAATATGAGTAGATTTCACTAAGGATTAGGGTATATAATTACCTACAATAATTTTAAATCCTTTAAATAATTGAGTCATAGCTAATTATATAAATTATGAGTCAAAGCGCCACTATTTACTATACTTACCTATATTTAATATATTCCCATCAGAAGATAAAATTTCATTCATCAAAACTTTTAAAACACTATGTAGTACGTTCCATTAAATTTCATATCAAAGTATTTATTGAGATTAATATGTTTTTAGAACCCTTATATTTTAGGATATATTTTTTCAAATAAATTTATTCTCTTGGATTTCTTGAGATACACCCAACAATAAGTTTAGAAGAACCACAATATACTATTAAAATATTATTATTCAATGCAACAGTTTCTACCTAGTCATTAGAAGGATCGTTAAAAATTGTAAAAAACAAATTATGAATCATTTATTGTTTACACATGTTTAAAATAAATTCATTAGTTATAAATTTATTGAAAAAATGAAAATTAGTTAAATGTGAAGGATATATTTTTCTAAAAAAGTTTATTTATGATCAAAATGAGTTTTTCTCTAAATAAATTAAATTAATCACTATAAGTGAATTATTTTAAGTAAATTTATATATTATATATTAAATAATATGTTTTAATATTAATATAATTTTTTTCTAGGCATGTGATATAAATAAATCTAATTTTAAGATTAAAAATATATATTTTTAGAAAAAATGTTTTGTTTCATTTTGAAAACTTATTTTAAAATATATTTATGCCACTTATCTAAATAGATTCTTGGAATATGGTATCCATATTTTGAAATAGGATGATATTTTTTTTATGTAGGTTACTTTTTATTTGTTTTACTAGGAATAGTGACCTTGGTAAATATTTGTTACTTCGGTAAGGGTAAAACGGGTAAAATATTGTTAAATCATTTGGATAAGGCTTTACAATTTCTCTAAAAATTTATTTTATCCTATTTGGTGAGTGGATTTTATCCATTTGAAACAAATTATCTAATATATGGATACTTTGTTCCATTATTCTTTGATTATGACCTTTATATTAATTTGAGAAAAGAATAAATACAAAATTTTACTATCTTAACTTTAATATCTCTAATAATTTTTACATAAGGATAAAAAAAGGATAAATATAGATAAACAATTTTAATTGAAATATTAATTATATTTTTATGATGGTAATTTATTTTAATTATTTATTTAATAATTACCTTAAATTCTTACATAACACCGATAAAGTATCTATTCATTTATAATAAAAATAAAATAAAGGATATTAAAAACATTAAAATTATTACAATTTGGATGATTTATTGTGCTCAATGAATTTTTTTGATAAATATAAAATTTTACAGAAGCTATAAGGTTTGTATTCTCATTCAATTCCTATAAATTTGTTTTTGAAGTCAAATTAAATGAATGGATCCAAAAATGACATTAATGATATTGTATAATAAATAATGTTTATTAAAAGATTTAAAATTCATAAAATTATAATAATAGAAAAATAGAACTGTATATGGATTAAAATATCTACCATGGTTCATTTATGGACCAACTTTATTTTTATGGTAACATTATTAACCCTTAAAGAGTAAAAAATAATGTTTTTTGGTAATTATCAAAATGGTTAATAGGGGTTATAACAATGAGGTAAGGGAAAAAATCACATAATTTTTTTGATATTTTATTATTTTAAATGATTAATAATAATAAAAAACTTATATTAGTTTTTTTATTTTGGATCATTTTTATGGAAACTGATTTATATTAATCTAATATGTTAATAAATTCCAAAAGTTCCCCTATCATATCTTATAAAAGGACACCTCATCTCCTTTTTTATTAAAAATAAATGATATTTCTATCTAATAATATAACTACCACAATACCTTCATATATTCCTTCCCCACATCATAGAGCTTATGGCCTTTCTAAAAAGACCATCCTTTCAAGGCATAAGGTGTAATCCAAAAGGGATTTCTCAATGAAGATGCTTAACTCTTAATCGAGAATTTTAAATTTTATATCATCATATACCTCCTAAAAATACATGGAAGTAAATATAAAATAATTAATAAAATAACTTGAAAATAATTAATTGTTTTTATTATTATGTAACAACTGTTATCCACCTTCTTATAATCTTTTAGAAAATGATAACATCGCTCATGCGTACATATAGACCACCACCACCCCAAAGAAACGTGATAAGTTTTTCATTTCCAATATAAATATATAGTAAGGATAACATTCATTAATATATAAGATATATATGATATAAAAATTATCCTATAATGTTGAAAAATTATTTACCTTCCATATGTCGAAAAGGGAAAACAGTGTTCATCTGTACCTACGGCCTAGCGTCTGCATGAATAGTGTAATTAATTTTTATATCTTAATAAACTATGGATGAATATAAATATATATTATATTAATATTATGTTTAAAATTATGTATATTATTGAACCATGATCAAAATTCGAGGATCAGAACTACAGAACTGATAATTCCATGAAAAATAAAACAGTCAATAAATAAATATAATGATTTTATTAAATAATTAATCATAAATTGGTGTGGAAAAAATATTAGTTGCTCATATATGATATTATATGTATTTAAATGACTTTTTTATAGAATTATAACCGATATAAATTTATCATATATGAGGATAGATCACTTTCAAAGTATGTAGAACTTGATGTTATGATTTTATGTTACAATCTCATTGTTTACAGAGGTTGTTTATGACTAAGCTTCTAATGATGAAATTTCATGATCAATCTGTAAATAATATGAAAAATATTATTCTAATATAGTTATTTATAGATAATAAATGTTTTTATTTCATTTCCACCCATTATTTACTTGAGATATAATAATAATATTTCTAATGAAAAATCGTCTGTGTTTCTCTTTTTAATCAAAACATATTTTCTTCCATATTAATGTTTTATAAAATGTTTAGAAGATGGTTTTTAATATAATATGATAAATTAAATTTATTTATACCCATTTTTTAATTTTTAAAAAATTATTTAAAAATAATAATCAGGTAATTCTCTAAGTAAGTTACTTTTTATTTTTTAACAAAACTGTGTAAGGAATACGTGTTTTAATGTACACGAAAGGAATGGAATTTCTCACCATAATGTGTCCTCAATTTTTTTATGAATTAATTAAAATTTTAAATGTTTTTTAAATAAAATGGTGTGTTTAATATTTTTTTAATTTTTTTATTTTAATGATGTGATTCTAACATGAAAAATGGTATTTTGGTAAATAAATATTCCAAATGATCATTTAAAGGCATTTTCATTTGTGATAACATACTTTAATGTTACTTATGATTTTATAGGGTTATGATACAAGGATAAATTAATTATTATTTATCAGTATGGTTTATTATTATTATGAATATATTTTTAGGAAAACCAATTTATTTTCCACAGGTTATTCTATGATGAAATGTTGAAATTTTAATGAAACCCATTTGTTTTCCATGGGTTATGGTATATTATGAATGATTCATGATCATAGAAAACATATAGGAATTTATTATTATTATGCTATGGGTGGGCCCAAGATTATATATCTCTTTAATTCATTTGGTAAACATACATATCTCATAAGATAATAAGGACTAGAATAGGGAGTAAACAAAGTTCAGTAAGGGACTTTGTCCACTATTATAGTCTTGGGATTGAACCATGAATAAGGATATGATAGAATTTGGAGTGAATCATATCAAATATTATAGTCTTGTTAGTGAGCCCTGACTAAGGAAACAACTTTCCATTATTATGTGTATGCCACAAAATCATGTCTTATGCCTATGTTCTACTCTCATGGATTATGTTCTTCGATTCCTTTATGATTATTTCCTTACGAACTAACAAGATTTATTCTATGAATAATTATTATGATAAATTATATAATGGGTATGTTTTTAAAATTTTAAGCTCAAGTACTCATACCCATATGGACATGTTATGTTTATGTGATATCCTTATCTCCATTTCTTACCCTTACTAAGAATCCGAGCTCTCCGATTCTTATGCTTCCTTTCTAAAGGTTTTGAAGAAATATTTTAAGTATGGTACATTTAATAAGGTTTCTAGTTATGAGGAACTTATTTTTATATGATTTGGTTCACCTATTAACCTATTTTTTCAATACATTTAATAAGAGTTCTAGTTATGATTAACTTAGTGGTAGATGATTTAGTTCACTTATAAACAGGTTTATTACATATATAGGTATCCAATGTTACTATACCTATATGATTCTGGAATGGATCATGATCACATGTATTGAATATGAATTTAATAATATGTGATATTTATATATTAAAAGAATGGGCCATTTTATTTTTTCATTACTAAATAAAGGGTTAATCATGAAAGTAGTTGTTAAAATAGTAAGAGATATAATTTAGAAAATTTTATAACATCTACAATGAATTTATTAGAAATTATACCCTACTAAAAGGACTATGGATTGGATGATCTAAATATCTAACATTTTCGAGAAATAAAAAGAACCATTTCATGAGTAATTAGAGATATTTAGATATTAAACTTATTAATTCCCATGACATAAATATTTTTTATTTATTGTTGATGAAATTATTTTATGAAGGATTTAAATATATAGGGTATACCCTTGTTGATTGAACTCTAGGAAGAAATTATAGAGACGTGAAAATAGTATTTATCAAGCACATTTAAAATATTATAGCCATAAAATCACTATATAAAGTGATCTAATTATGTAGTTTTATTTTTAATTAAGTGATAAAGATGTTTGATATAAATATAATGATTGAAAATATACATAAATTAGTGAAAAATCTTGTGTAAAACACCAATGTGAATAATTATAAATGAATCTAATTTGATAGGTTTGGGAATAATACTATAAATTATATGATTTTTTTTATTAAAACATAAAAATACATCACAATACTTAGTTAAAAAAGTGAGATACATGGGAAACAATTAAAAGAACTAGTAAGGAATTATCTTTTCATAATAATTTATATTCCAGGATGGATGAAATATCTAAATATTTTTTGGAAGAAAAAAGGAAATTTTAAGAAAGATAATTCATCTATATTTAAAGGAAAAAATATTTTGAAGGAAGTATTAAAACTTAAATATATGGGAATCAATATTAAAATTAAAATCATGATGATTAGGGGGTTGAGAGGATATTAGTGGAGTAATATTAGTTAGAAAAAAAAATCAAATCAAGATTAAAAATTTTATTCAATGTTCCAAATTTATTTTCACAAGGATATATTATTGTATTCCCAGAAATTAAGATATAATTCCTAATCATGAATTTTAAGTGGGATATATTTAATATAAAATCACTATGAGAAACAAAGTAAACTTCTAAGTACAACTGAGATCAATCCAAGAGAAGTATGGATGAAAATCACAACTAGAAGAAGAAAAATAATGAAGGGAAATAGTGAATAAAAAATTAATAAGGATAAAATAATGGATAACCAATAATATGAAATTAACTATCAAAGAAAGGGAAGTGATAGTGATCTATAATAAAATAAATAAAATACTGAATGATTTTATGAAAATAAATAGATAAAATAAAAAATCTATTGGAGATTCATTTTGAAGTTAACAAACAATGATTTGAAACCATATAAACAATATTAATTATTTTAATACAGTGAAACAATATTAATAAAAATAGATATATGTATTTGAAAAGGTCGATTCAAACGTTTGAGAATATCATGGAATACATTCATTTCACAGATAAATTATCTAATATTTACTCTCATAAAAAATTATTAAATAAAACCATTTTTGGTAAGACATGAGTAAAAGATATTTTTACTATACCATTTAAAAATTAATAATGTGTAGTAATTAAAATAAATATATCATTAAAATTTATGGAACCTGGGATTTTTAAAATTCAAATTGAATTTAAAGTAAAGATAACTTTCACTCGTTTAGTATATTTCGAATAAAGTATCAAACTAATTAGTCTTTCACTATATATGGAATTGGGAGTGGGGTAAATAAAATGAAGTATAGTAGATTTATAACTTTTATAAAAATCCTTCAAATATCCGACAATAGTTATTGAAAAAAATTGTGATAATTTGAATGATTATTCAGCTACATATTTCTTTTTTCTCGACATGGAAATAGAAAAATACATATATTTATTAAAAAAAATATTTGGTCACTATAGGAGATCTAATTAATGTTCCATAAAGAAGTTAATATTCCATATAGAAGAGTATAAGAAAATACTCAAAGAACTTTAAGCTATGAAAAATCCACGCATTCTTGAAGACTACATATCTATGGGAGCTATTGAAAACAATGTTGAAAGGAAGTTGTAGAATAACTTATGCACTGATTTGTGTGAGTAAAATGAAATAGATGGGGAGATAATAGATTAATATAAATAACATGTAAATAATGATGAAAATTTTTAATACAACTATTAAAAAAGTACATTTGGGATTCAAAGATATGAGTTAGGTGGAGACTATTAGGATGTGAAACCATATGTTCAAAACCCATTAATATTCATGTTGGATACACTACCACTGAGGTTGATAAATGCATATTTGAGAGATAAAGAGGCTTTTTGAGTAATTGTGTTTTTTGATTTAGCTATGTAATAGGAAAAAAATTTATATTATTTAATTAATCACAATACTTCTATACAACAACCCATTTTAGATATAAATTAAATAATTCCATTAATTTTTATGGACATGAATTTGGTGGAAGATGAAGCAAAATGATTTGTAGAGTTCAAATGGATATTAAATCCTAATTCAATGGAGGTTGTAAAAGCTTAAATCCTTAAATTTTTAGATACATGGATAATCTATACTATTTAAAATCATGAACACATATTTCCAATCAATGTTATGCTTAATAAAGGTTGGAATAGAAATAGTTAATAAATAGAGGAATGAACAAATCTTAATGAAATCTATTCTAGGTTAGAGAGGATTCATTGACTATAAGAAACTCAATACATTTATGAGAAAAAATAATTTCCCTATTTGTTTTTGATTACATATTGAAAAAATGTGATGAACATTCACACATTATTTTAATAGCTACTTAGGTAAAAAATATGTCCATATTGATTATGAAGATGGATAGATTCCTATATTTACATTTCCATATCCTATTTTTATTATAAAATGATGGATTTTAGATTGTTTTGTTCTCTTTCCACTTTTAAAATATACATGATTTAAATTTACCCTTGCATGGTGGAAAAAATAATTAAATTGTTCATAAATCACTTCTATGTAGTTTTAATGACATTCAAAGAATTCTTTAAAATTATATCTATTTTCCTTGAATTATGTAAAGATACCAACCTTGTGGTTAAGTGGGAAAATTACATTTTTTGTGAGAAAAGATGTTTTACAAGGAAACATAATTTAAATGAAAGGAAATTAACTTTATAAATAAAAGATTAAGGTGATATGAACAAGATACCACTAAATATAATCAAGAGGTAGTTAATCTCAATTTGAATTATTAATTCACTAGTTTAGAGTTTACCTTTTGAAAACATGTATAATAAAAGTAATTTTTTAGTTGGATCCAAGCTTAGATAGAACAAATATAAAAATAATAATTTTATCTATTATAATGGAAAATTACATAATGGGTGTCAAATGAATCGCGTTGTAACATAGAATGTGGTGCTTATTTTAGTATATGTTGTATAGAAATTAAAACAAGAACTCACTGGAAACATGGTGATTTTTTACCTTGACCATTCAAAATTGGAATATCTACTGTCAAATAAGGAAGACAATCCATGATTATTCATATTAGTGTTACTATTAAATTATTTTAATGTTGAAATTAAGGACAAAAAGGTAGTTCAAAACCATGTTGCAGATTATTTTTCAATATTCCAATATGTATAAGAAGATCACTTTTACCCAGTCAATGGATAATTACTTAATGACAATTTTTTCACTTCCAAGATCAAAGATATGCCTTAGAACTAAAATATTTAAGATTAAATTGTTATAGGTACAATGAAAGGTTGATTATAATTGAATAAAAAAACAAGTTCAATGATTTTGTTTGATAATAAATATATGAGGAACATTTTAGGTAAAAATAAGGTTATGATTTAATTATCATAAGATTTATACTATAAGGATAGGTAATATAAATTTTGAATTATTGTCACTCATTACCATTTGGAGATCACTCTATAAGGTTGAAGGCAGTTTATTAAGTGGGGTAGTATAGCTTTTATTTTAAAATAATTTTAAATTTTTTATGGATAATTTTGAAGAATGTAATATATTAGAGAATATGGAAATATGAGAAAGAGACAATAAAAACCATAATTTGGGATAATTGAATTAGGGAATTTTTATGTCACTTGATTTGATTTAATAAATACTTATCTAAAATCCCATGGTACAGAGTATATATTGGTTAAAATGGACTATATTTTAGTTTGGTTAGAGTCTGTGAATTTACTAGACAACATGGATCTATCAAATTGTAATTTTTTTGGATAAATTAATTTTAATAGATATAGAGTTACAAAATCCATCATCAGTGAAAATGATGTTTATTCTAAAAAATATTATTTATATTACTGATGATGAATTTAAAAAACAAGAAGAACATACCATCTACCAAACACTGGTTGATTTGAGGTGTGAAATAAGGCAATATAGGTGATTTTAAATAGAATAGTGTGTTACTCAGGGAGAAATTGGACACAAATTTTTTAGGATACACTATGGTCTTAAGTAACTATATTCAAAACATCAATTATAATATCTTTATATAATATAATGTTTGAAAATTAATTTTATTTAATTTTTTGAAATAATCCACTGGGTAATATAGGAATAAAAAGAGGTTAATTTTTATTATAATAGTGTAACTAAGAAAAAAAGTTCGGTTTGAATAGTCTAGAAGAAATCAGAAAAGATTCATATGATAATGAATGAATTTTTAAAAAGAAAGATAAACTATTTAATAGTAGGATGATTCAATAGAAGTAATTCAACGATGTATAACATTTTATTATATTAATTTTATGATTCCAACTATTTACAGGGAAAATGAAATATAGGTGGTCAAAACCATTTAAGTTGTTGCATTTCACTCCTAATGGAGTTATAGAGACCACTTTATAAGAAGTAGAATGATTTATAGTAAATTAACAGATATTGAGGACACGTGTTTATGTAATTAAGGTGGATAAATCCATTTTTATAAGGCTAAAATATTAATATTTGATGAAGTTTAGATATTTAATTTAAAACAATTTCTCTATAGAAGAAACCCTATCAAATTTATTTTTCAATTTAGTATGTTTTATTTTCCTAAATATAAATTCTCCAAAAAATTTGATTCTCGGTATCAATAGTATGGATATAAAAAGAAAAAGATTTATAAGAAGACACAGACTTTATAAAAAGAGAAAATGGGATAGGGGAGTATTCTACTACTCCTTGAAATTAAATTTGATTCATGTTTGAATTAACTACAAAATTATTACACCTACCAATATGTGTTTAGTTGACCATAACATAATAATATAACATGGGATAGATTAGTGGGTTATGTGAGAAATCAACCTGAGATAATTATATTAGTCAAAAATCTTGGAGAAAAAATTACATTCAAATTATGGAATATATTATCTTCAGTTTTTAAGAAATGATGTTCAATTGAACATATTTTTTTGTGAATCAAATTATAGCATGTGTACACTATGTTGTTCATATAAATATTGTGAAACTTGTTTGTAGTGATAAATCTATACCTCAATGATTTATCCAAAAAATAATTTAATAATCCATAATAAATGTAGTAAAATGTTAATTTTGGAAGAAAATTGAACGTTCACTAAAACGGATTAACCTAGTTTGTGTGAAATTAAAAATAATTAAATACATTTTAAGAGAAATTGGAGAGTTCATTTACAAAGATTAATTTTATTCCCTATTTATTTTAATTAGACTCATGTAATTTCATTTTTTTAGAATGTATTAATTGATATAATGGCAGATATAGAACCAAAATAAAGAATGTGTAGATAAAGTATCAACATTTTTTATAGGATGAATCATGGTTGTGTGAGACTGGACTATGAAATATGGATCTTGAGTGAAACATATTTAGGAAGGTGTTCCTTACTGAGATTATGATTAAACTCATCTATATAAATTTAAAATTCATGAAATAGAGCTCAAACTTGACATGGAATGGATTATATGTGAAATATTATTGTGATTAGTTATTTATGGAAAATTAATCATTGAATAATGGAGAATTGTTATGAAAATAAAATTATAATTATTATCTTATAGTTTTCCAGTCATGTTTTTTGTTTTTCATTGTATAAACATTAAGAATATAATATTTTATAGGTTTTAAGAAACATTGGGATTATGTGTCAATTTTTGAACTTTCATTTTTTTAAAATTATCCACTCATGATACTTTCAAAAAATGATTTATATAGATAATTCAATAAAGGGGTTTTTTAGATTAATGGAGTGAATTAGAGTGTATAATACTAATTAGAGAAAAAGGGATTGGAAAAGAATAAATTGAGTTATGTAGTTATCAATATTGTTGTGGTGTTGTCTATGTAATTTTCTAATAAATTTTTTTGATAAGATATAATCTGTATAATAAATTCAGAGAGTAGTTTTGGGAAGATAATTATGTATGCATTGAGGCTCAATGAGTTTTCATAGTTTGAATGTAGCTATTCTAGACCCAATGGGAGCTCAAAAATATAATAGTTTTCCCATGTTATATCCTAATGTTCTGGAAATATTTCGACATTTCATTATGATATTTTTCAATCTATAGATAACTCTATGATTATGCATGCATAAACATACAATGAAAACACTAATCAATAATGATATATATATGAAAAACCTAGGGAAATGATGGAAGGGGGAACCAAGTGTGTGTGAAAGGAGAAAAGATTTTTCCTACTCCATTTTACTAAATGGAAAAAGTGATGTTTCTTAATATAGTGAACTTATCCCAAAAATATCCACACTAATACCCAATATAAAAACATTGAATTTCACATGAAGTGTTTTAATTCTATTTTAAGAGAATTTAAACTTTTATATACCCACACCTTGGATCCCACTTAGATGTTGAGGTGATACATGATAATATATAATAAGAAGAAGAGGTTTTATACATCGATAAATTTGGGATAATGTCAGCAAGACAATACCTAAGAATCAACCATGTAGATATAAATTCCCATACAATGTTTTATACACTTTCTTTCTAAATAAAATTATATTATTTCAACACCAATTACATACACAAAAAATATTTCCTCTAAACCAATAGTAGTTAAATTTTATATTTTTCAAAAAATATATTAATTCTTCCTAAAAAGGGATTGAATAATTTAGTGGAAGACTTCAATAGTTATAGATAATTTCAATATATCTAGAATACTTAATATGTATGGAAGAAACTATAATCATTTTTTATTATCCATGAATAAAGTTTTTGATAAACATGGATGGTATAAAACCTTGTGGTCACCAAGGGAATCCCCATACATTCTTCTGTAACCAAATTCATTAGTCATTAAATGGAATTTATAAGTGTTAACATATACATTATAGAGATAATAAAGGTATAATATCAGTTTTTTGGAGCTAAAAAATTATGGATGATGGATAGAATTGGGTTATTAGTTATGAATTTTGAACATGGAATGATCTCAATATAAGTTTTTTATGTGGATTAATCGAATGGATAGAAGAGGAAATAAAAAAGAAGAATATCATGAATAGAGGTGGTGGTTCAAGATTAGAGAGCTACATTTTGGTAGTGGAGGATCCAAACATGAGTAGAATTACCCACACATCCTGAAAAAAATGAATTCCTTATTTTAATTTCATTTTCAATGTTATCAAATAATAATGAATGACTATTCATTAGTGTCCTTCAGGTGATATGGGGTTGTTGATCACTATTTATGCTTCAAATAATTGTTTTAATATAATTTTTATCATTTTTTATTAATTATTCACATGATTGATCACCATGTGTTTGATATTTTCTGATTTAGTGAAGTAACAAGAGTTGATTTCCATCACGTGAACTAGAGAGGAAGAGTTTTTTCTTCGGGTAATTGAAATTTTATAAGAGTATAATGTTCAAATATAATATATACATATAAAACATAACTACATTATTAATTCTAGCACAAGAAACCTTATATGTTTATATAATTATACCAAGGAGATGGATAGCGTGTCAATATAGAACTTAAAGGAATGAGTGATCATGCTAGTGTAAGATCCAATATTTCAAGTAGAAATAGTGTGGTTCAAAAAAATAAACCCCAATACCCAATTCAATATCCTCATAGATTACATAAAATAATATCTATTAATCTAGTGTAAAACAAAACCACACATTGATTTCGTTTGATTCAATGTTACCATAATTGTATTGTATTATATAACACACATCTACACCATTATTATTTTACATTCTGTTAAAATAAGTGAACAAAAATTATGAATTTATATAATGGTTCCTTGAGTATATGTCATAGGTAATTCCCAGTTAATGTGTTTTAGAGATGTTATGAAATTTTAGGGGTTGTATAACATCTACTACCAAAATCAATTAAGAACTATCTATGGATAATCATACATAATTAACATGTTGTATCACTATCCTAAGGTCAATATAAGGTCATACCGACCAACATAATGTGTATGTTAAGTAAAATCTCACTATATTTCTCCGAATATAAGAGAGTATCCCAAAAATAACTCTTATAATAGTTACTAACCACCTCCATTTCAATTAGAACTATTAAATGAGTAGAAATAAACACTACCCTAGTCCAAACTCAACTAATTCTATCATTAATTCAATCCCATCGATCTCAAGTCCATATATAAAATCAACTAACCATTCATCCCAAGAATAATAGTTAAATCCCTTGCATAAGGCACTAACCTTAATTATATCTCATATATACAAATGTAATCACATAAACCTTACCGAATTCATGATAAAACAACACCTAGGTCTTATTCCTATCAAATTATTCATCTATCAATGCTAAAAATATCTTAAGGTGCCCATGTTATTGGAATAACCCCTCTATCTCAAGACACATACAAATATCTTAATCCATGTCAATTAAAAACAGTAAAATCACTCTGTTGTTATATTATAAAACTCAACTCACACAACCCTGAGTAACATATCATCACCACTAGGCTCCCCCACTTTGAATATGAACCATACTCTCATTCAGGTCACAACTCATAGAAAAACATCTCTACTCCAATCTCAAAAAAATAAGGCAACTTATATTTGATCACCATCATCCAAGGGATCTAATCCTTAGTAAGGTATCCTAATACCCATACTATCCACTATATGGTATTTTTTATATTATTGTTCATCCTAATAATATATCAACCCAATTATTTATATCCATTACATTTTTGTAGTAATATTTTTTTACTAAATAACCTCCAATATATTATTCAAGAAAATGCCGAAAAATTATTTCTGATATTTCAAATAATTTAATCCTCTTTTTTATTCAAAACTAGTTTTTAATTGACACATAATCTTACCCATGTCATGTGATCCTATGTTCTATGTTTTATGTATGAACATGTACCTCTTTCCACCCCAGTCTAAGATAAATAAAAAAGTATAACCCAAAATGTCATACTTTTTTAAAACATACTCAACTATGACCCGAAAAAGAAAGAACGACAATCCCAACTCTTTAGAAAATTATATTTCTTCCTATAATTATTATGGTTAGAAAAAAATATGATATCCATTCCACGATCCAATCAATCGTATCTGCAACTAACATCTTGTAAATAGTAATACAACCAAAAAAATTCCATTATAATCCTCTATAATGTCACCATCCTAGATCCCAAACATTTAGTCTGAACATTAAGAAATCTTGGTCACTATATGACATTAGGATCCCCACTTTATATGATAATGGATACAGAATAGATGCGAGGGTTTGGTAAAACAATGTAGGTATATTATATCAATTATATCATAACATTAAATAACTGATAGATAATTGAAATAACAATAATAATGTATTATAAAATTAAATACATTGACTTACAGATAAAGATATAACATAGTAAAAAATATTATCATGTCATAATATAATGGACCCATACGAATCATAAAACCATAAATTAATAAAATATCTATTGATGGGATAATCATATACAATTTAATAAACAATAGAATAAAATAGAAAGGAGACCCACTATACTTTCCTAGACCATACCTTGGCCCTATATCCAAATCCTCAATTTTAATCTATACCATGATCACCTATACTAGCGTTTTTTCATAAATTGTATGTTAACCATAAGGTTTGAACATATAACCAGGTGAAAACGTATAGTATGTGCATTAAATTTAATAGATCACCAATATATATATCACTAATAATAAACAGTATATGTCATGACCCGTCCTCGGGGCCTGTGTCGTGACTACCTCAAGCCCGCCTTCCATATTCCAAGGGCTGGCGACTAGCACCAAAGGCATAAATCCCTATCTCGGGAAGGCATTGCCTTTATAAAAAGTAAACACACATAATCAGAGTACACAACTGGAAGAAAAACACTAAACAAACCTGTATACAGAAGAAGTGCTGGAAAGTAAAAGGGGCCCGAAAGACAAGCCCAACAGTAAATTACAGGTACAAATGAAAGTAAGTACAACTGAAAGAAAGTAAAGTAGCTACTGGGTCAACCTCCGGGGTTCCTACCTGAAGGGTAGGTACAAATGGCCTCCTCAGCACTCCACGTCCGTCCGTCTGCTCCATGCACCGTCACACTGAGTGGTCCACCACCGGGTACTGTCCAGTCCTGCTACTCTCTGCCTTAGTTAGGGTTTTCCATCATCTGCAACCAACAAAATGAGGTGCGGGCATAGCCCGTGCAAGGGTGAGTATAACGATACTCAGTAGGGACCCCGAGTCCCTCAAGGTCTCACAAAATCCAACAAGGATAAACCAAAAAGTATGAAATCAATGGATAACCATTACTTAGGTACATTCCAATACATATACCTAAGTTTTCTAGTAACCCATCTCAATAATGAAGAAATCACTAATGTCATTGACTCAGCTCAAAACCAGGATTTTTTTTCTTGGGGTGGTAACATGTAACACTCCCAGTAAAACTATCGAATCCTCGACTATCGGTGTACACTATCTCTAAAGAGTACTATGGGCCTACCACATCACACAGAGTCACATCCCACTATCTTGGACTGTTGTGGTACTCCTCCTGTCGAGTACCGTGGGTCTACTGTATCACAAAGAGGCGCTCCCCACTATGGGTCTGTCACGTCACACAGAGGAACTCCTCCTCGTATCCTACGGAGGTAATCCCCTATCGAGTACTTTGGGTCTGCTGCATCACATAGAGGCGATCCCCACTGTGGGTATGTCGCGTCACAAAGAGGCGCTTCCCACTGGGCTAGTCGAAACACTTCGAGTCAAAAGGTCAGCAGTCGTCAGGTCTCAGCCAGCTACTGGGTCTCCAAACTCTGCTCGCTTGTCTTTAGGAGGATCTGCTCCATGATCTACTAGTCGATACTCCTACTGTCACAAATTCCCATGTAAAAGTATCTCAAAGATCCACCTCGTCATAGGGGTCTCAACGCAACAGACGGTGTGTAAATCGGATGTCTGGTCTGTGAGTTATTGGAATTTCCGTTCCAGGGGCCCGGTTGGTTTATAGGTTCAAACCAACCCTACCGTAACCCAAATACATCCAAACCACAAGTGAGGTATTCCAAAAGAACCATCTCGTTCTATGAATTCGGTCGTTATAGATTGTTCGTCGATCAGACACCCGTAGCCCAAGATATGGCTGATAGGGTGAAATCCGACCAAAGCTGGTCCGGTCTGAAGTTTGACCAAATCCGAGGGTCCGACCTGGTATGAGGGGGTGGCCCGGCGGGCTGGCGGCCCATGTGGCTCAGCTGGTTGGTGGCCCGCGTGGCCCGGCTGGCCACACGTGGGGGGGGGGGGGGGGGTCGCGCCCCCTCATTGTCGAACGGAACCGGCGCTAAGCACCGGTTCGGAAGTTGCAGGACCCAAGAGGGTCCCACATTGCACGGCTGGCCAAGAAGCCCGTCAGATCCGCACCATTAGCATCCACCCTGAGGTTGGCCGCCCCTTCTCCTCCGCGCAGCACGACGGCGCCGCACCTCCTCCATCACAGCCCGACCAAGCCGCACCCCCTCCTCCTCCGCGTTGCGCGACGGCGCCGCACCCCCTCCGTCGCGGCCCAACCTAGCCACGACCCCCTACTCCTAAATGCGGCACGATGGTGTCGGGCCCTTCCGGTGACCCGGCGGCCTTGCGCCGGCGGTTCCTTCATGGACAGATTTATTCACAGTCGGTTTCCTTTGCGGTGGGCCCGACGTCGGCTACCATTGCTCAGCCTCCGTAATCAACAAACGAGATCAATAAGGGAGGAGGGTCGGGCCATGTTTGTGTTGTCTGAACCCTCCACATTATGGTGATATCAATTGGAAATTCACATTCCATAATTTGAATGACGAGGAACAGAAACAAAATCAACTCAAATCCCCTACCTCGTATTTTTTCAACGTTGATGAAGTCGCGGAAAGGCGGCATCGATTCGTCAATGTCATAAAAGGAAGAGGATATCCGTCATTAGTAGATGGTCATTCGGAGGTGATGAAGTCGAAGATGGAGTCTTCGGTGTTCTTCAAGGACGATGCTCCCACCATTGTTCTAGTTGAAGAAGGATGAAGGTGTTCGTCGTTCTTCTTTGGCGGAAGAGGTGTTCTTTGTTGCTATTACAACTCCTCTCCCAAATTATCCACCAAATGAATAGATTCCAACCAAAAAGAAATAATATATTTGTCTATTATTTAATTTTTGGCATGAATTCAAAATATTTTAAAATTTATTAATTAATTTTCCAATTATTAATTCATGTGGAGTGGCACTTTGACGAGGGGAGATCGAGAGTTTTCCCCCACTTATGGGGAGTTCAAGGAGATAAGAAGTCCGGGTGGTCCCCACCATAATTATCCTCCCAAGAGAGGTTATGATCAGCTGGGCCCCACAACCATAACCTCCCATGGGAGGTTAGGGTGTGGTGGCCCCCTCCTCTAGCCTCACCTTGGAGATTTTAACCTCCAAAATAAAAATAAGCTACACTTATTTTTATTTATCTTTATTCTTAAAAACACCAAAAACTAACTTCCATTCTCGACCAACTGCCGTTGAGGTGAAAGTCTTATTAAGTGAATATCGGCGCTGCAAGTTCAACAGTGCCATCAGATTTCAATTCCGAGCACTGGTTTAAAAGTTATAAAATCCTGCTCGCACGTTTACGGAACGTACCCGAACAAAACTTCAGAAATTGATTCCTAGAACAATGGGCCTCAGAATCAAGCGCCGTAAATTTTCACGGACTTGAAATAATCGCATGAATTTAAGAAAAAAATTTCCACAAAATTTTTAGGTATTTACATTCTCCAAACCTCAGGGTTTTACGTACCCATAAGCTACAACTCGAACTAGGGAAACAAATGGGGGTACTGAGAACGCATCTGAGTCTCCCGCTCCCATGTGCTCTCTTGGAGGTTCCCATGATGACATAAAATGCCCACCATAGGTATCTACCTTACACATAGGACCCACTCTTGTCGATCCTCAATCTCCACTGGAACCTCTTTGAAGTTATCCCTGTCACCGATGTTCAGCTCTCCTTGGTCGAGGATGTGGGAAGGGTCATGCACATATCTCCTCAGCTGAGATACGTGGAAGGTGTTGTGCACCCAGTGCAACTGAGGTGGAAGAGCCAGGTGGTAAGCCACCTCACCTACTCTACTGAGGACTTAGAAAGGTCCGACGAATTGTGGAGATAACTTGACGGCTCACCCAAATCTCCGTAGACCTCGTCGAGGTGAGACCCGTAGAAAGACGTGGTCACCATCCTCGAACTCTAGAGGCCTCTGTCTCCTGTCACTATATGACTTATGACTGCTCTGTGCAGTCTTCATCCACTCCTGGATGATCTGCACCTTGAATGTGGTAGCATGTACCATCTCTAGTCCCACTAGTTCTAAATCTCCTGGGTCTATCCAGCACAGTGATGATCTACAAGGTCGACCATACAAGGCCTCAAAAGGTTCCATACCGATGGTGGAGGTATAACTGTTGTTTTAGGAAAACTCTAACAAAGGTAATCGGTCCTCCCAACTACGACCAAAGATGAGGACACAAGCACATAGAATGTCCTTGAGAGTCTGAATAGTCCGCTCAGTCTTACCATCTATATAAGAATGGAAGGCGGTGCACCGACGTAGCTGCGTCCTGAAAGCCTCTGTAAACCCCTACCATAGCCATGATGTAAACCGTGTGTCACGATCGGAGATAATAGAAGAAGTCACTCCATGTAAATGCACAATCTCCTGCACATAGAGGCATTCCAAGCTCTCTATTAAGCCCTGCTCTTTGATCGGTTGTAAGTGGGATGACTTTGTGAGTTGGTCAATGATCACCCATATCGAATCGTGACTCCTAGATGTATGTGGAAGACCCTTCACTAAGTCCATGGAAATCTCATCCCACTTACACTCTAGGACCTCTAAGGGCTGTACCAAGCCTGCTGGAACCTGGTGATCTGCCTTCACTTGCTGACAAGTGAGGCACCGAGAGAAAAACTCAGCTACAGCCTTCTTCATACCTGGCCACCAGTGTTGTCATCAAAGTCCATTGTACATCTTCGCCACTCCTGGATGTACTGCTGGAGGGGGAGTGTGGAACTCCCTCAACACTTCCTATTTATGTGCTACTGGTACCATGGTACTCCCTCTGAAGTGGATAATGTGCTCGCCACATTCAGAAAATCCATCAGGTGCCAGTCCTGCGGATTACTGAACACGTTGTCTCTCACAGTCAGTGTCTCCACATTGTGCCTCCCTGACTCGCTGAAGAAGTGGAGGAGTGACTGTAAGAAACTGTAGATAGGCTTCTCTATCACTATCCACAAAGGACATCTATAAGGTAGCCAGCTGCTCTGTCGCCTCTCCTAGCAGCTATATACCTGATCTCCAACTGAGCGCATCTGCAACATCGTTCCCCTACCCAGTAGTATAGACTATCTCGAAGTCATAGTCCTGGAGGAACTCAAGCCAATTCCACTATCTCAGGTTCAGGTCCTTCTGAGAGAAGATATACCTGAGACTCTTGTGATTAGAGTACATGGTAAGAACGTTCGCCCATCAGATAGTTCTACCAAATCTTCAAGGCGAATACCATAGCTGCTAACTCTAGGTCATGGGTAGCGTAGTTCTGCTCGTGTTGTCTCAGCTTCCAAGAACCATATGCGATCACTACTCGCTCCTGCATCAGTACACACCCAAGTCCGGTCCCTGATGCATTACAGTAAACTACGTACCCTAAGCCCTCCTCTAGATGCCTCAATATGGGGGCACTAGTCAACCTCTGCCTCATCTCCTGAAAGCTTTGCTGGCATCTCTCTGACCACACGAAGAGTTTCCCCTTCTTTGTCAAGGATGATAGTGGCGCTGCAACTCTAGAGAATTCTGGAACGAATCCACAGTAGTAACCAGCCAAACCCAGGAAACTTCATACCTCTGTCACACTCCTGGGTGGCTCCCAAGCAAGTACTGCCTCAATCATCGATGGATCTACTGCAACTCCAGCCTTAAAGATGACATGTCCCAAGAAGTGAACCTCTTGAATCCATAACTGGCACTTCAAGAGCCTACCATAAAACTGATGCTCTCGGAGTGTATCCAGTACTACCTGCAAATGGTAGGCATGCTCCTCCTCAATAGTCGAGTAGATCAGAATGCCGTCAATGAAGACTAAGACAAAGAGACCGAGGTATGTCTAGAATATCCTCTTCATGAGACACATTAACACTACTGGAGTGTTGGTTATGTAGAAGGGCATAACCAATAAATCATAGTGGTCGTACCAACATCTGAAGGTCGTCTTCTGCACATCCTCATCCCGAACTCTGAGCTGGTGATAGGTTGATCTGAGGTCTATCTTCGAGAACCATCGTGCTCCCTTGAGCTAATCAAAGAAGTCTTCAATCCTCGAGAGTGGGTATTTTTTCGTCACAGTCATATGGTTCAAGTGACAGTAGTCAACACAAAGCCTCATGCTCCTATCCACCTTCTTGGCGAATAGAATAGGGGTTTCCCATAGAGAAACACTGGGCCTGATGAATCCCTTTCCCTAAAACTCCTCTAGTTGTACCCGAAGGTCATGAAGCTCAGTGGGAGCCATCCGATATGCTGGAGTGAATATCAGTGTCATCCCAGGGTACATGTAAATGTAAAATTCCACCTCTCTATGAGGAGGTAGTCCTGGAACATCGTCAGGGAAAACATCGGTGTATTGGTCCACCGCTATAGGATAAGTCAGACTCTCCACATCAACTTCCCTGAGGGTAAGGCAAGGAAACTGGTGAGTGATCCGCTGCACCCTCCTCTGAGTAAGTTTGTCCTGTGCTTCAAATTGTCCCTTCTCGCCAGTGAAGGTGAACATGGTCTCATCCGTGCAGATGCACTGCACATTGCGCCTAATACAGTCGATCTGATCATGGACTGTAGATAACCAGTCCATAACCAAGATGACGTCATAAGGACCCGACGTCACTATGAGGAGATCCCAGATGAAGCTCTCGCCTCCTAGAGTAAGCTCACACTGCTGGCACCAGTGCGTAATCATCGATTCTACTTCCCTAAAAGTCTCTAGCCATAAGGATCGAGCCAACAGCTCCGTCAGAATCTCCGAGCTCCGAATGAGGGCAGTGGAAATGAAATAATGACAAGAACCTGTGTCTATAAGAGCTACAAATAAGGTGGAGTTGACACAAATAGTACCTTGAATCATCTCTGGAGCACCGTTGTCATATGCCTCAGCTGCCTAAAGTTGAGCTCTCCCCTTTCCACATGCTCCCTGTGGTCGGGGTGGACCTCTTAGTGGTAGGGGTGGTAACACATCATAACGTTGCCCACCGCCAGCTGCTCGACCAGCTCCTATTCCATGTCTTCCTGCACCATGCGGACCGCCTTGATCGAACCTCTACCTCTGCCCGGGAGGTCCCTCTACTGTCTGTTGATCATCTGAATGGTGGTTCGGACAGTTACGAGCCATGTGACCCTGCCCACCGCATGAGTTGAACTGTTTTCTCCTGGCATATAAGTCACTGCCTCGGGTGCCCTGCACAACAGATCCTGAGTCCTGCAGTCATCCACCCATGGGTCTGGTCCTCTTGGACCTCTGTGTCATCTATTTTCTACCAGCTGTAGAAGACTCTGCAGTATGTCGACTAGTGGTGGGTCTCGCTGCTGGTGACTGATCAGCAAGGAAACTCTCCACAAGGAGGGCTCTCTCTAACACCCTTTCCTGCGTCAGGATGCTGAGGGAGATCATTGATGACCTTATCTCTCTTCTGATCCCTACTCGAAGGTCTGAGCCCAGAAAAATGGGTCCCGCACCATATTTGTGGAGTAGCATGAGAGGTCGGTGAACCTCGCTGAGTACTGTATTACTTTCATGCTTCCCTACTTCAGATGAAGTAGCTACGGTATTCGTACCACACATAGGGTCACTGGAACAAACTCCGCCCAGAACAGGCCCTCAATGTCTGCTTAGAGAAGTGTCACCTTGCCGTGGACATGGAGCATCAGGCTCCACCCTCTTCATACTGCTACATGAAGGAGACTCACAAAAAGGATCACCATGAGGTCTACTGGTGTCCATACCAGCCTGAAGACTCTCACAACAGCCTCCAGCCAATCCTCAGCCGCCTGTGGGTCCATCTCTCCCTAGAACCTAGGTGGCCTCTGGCGCTAGAACTCATGCAATGCGCTCAAGCGGCGTGCATTCTCTGCTGCTGGGGCTCGTGGCATCGGTGGCCCAATGTGAAGTGGTACCGCTAGTGCCTCTGTTTCTAAAGGGCCCTACACCGGGCTGTCAGAGCATATGACTCTTGGGGATCTACGAGGAGGCATCCTAAAATAAAAAAATGCGACATGATCAAAAGATTATACCTGGTGAGCTGACCTAGTTGAGCTGACTTAAGAAAACTTTTGAAAACACACATGCAATCATTGTTTTCATGCACTAAGTCAGAAATCAGTAGTTAGGGTCTTAGTGTATGGATACATCGGCTGCCCGCACCAACACTAGACTCACTGAACTGAAAACCACACCTAGTACCCTTAACACTATTTCTTCATAGAAAAGAATGACCAAAGTTCTATGTTTTGTGGTAGAACTGACTCCTCTGATACCAATTTGTCACGAACCGTCCTTGGGGCCCATGTCCTGACTACCCCAAGCCCGCCTTCAATAGGCCAGGGGCTAGTGACTAGCATTAAAGGAACAAATCCCTAATTTGTAAAGTCATTGACTTTATAAAAAGTAAACACACACAAACAGAGTACACAACTGGAAGAAAAATAATAAGAAATACTGTATATAGAAGAAGTGCTGAAAAGTAAAAGGGTCTGGAAATACAAGCCCAACAGTAAAGTACATGTACTACTGAAAGCAAGTTCAATTGAAAGCAAGTACAACTGGAAGCAAGTAAAGAAGCTACTGGGTCGTCCTACGGGGATCCTACCTGAAGGGTAGGTAAAAATGACCTTCTCATCATTCCACGTTCGTCTGTCCGCTCCATGCACCGTCACTCTAAGTGGACCACCTCCAGGTACCGTCTAGTCCTGCTACTCTCTGCCTCAGTCAGCACTATCCATCGTATGCAACCAACACAACGAGATGCGGTCATAGCCCATGCAGGGGTGAGTATAACGATACTTAGTAGGGACCATAAGAACCTCAAGGTCATAAAAAATCAAACAAGGATAAAAAAAGTATGAAATCAATGGATAACCATTACTTAAGTATATGCACATACATATACCTAAGTTGTCTTGTAATCCAAATCAATCATGAGGAAATAACTATTTTCATTGACTCAGCTGAAAACCAGGATTTTATTTCTAGGGGTGGTAACATGTAACACTCCCAATCAAACTGTTGAAACCTCAGCTGTCGGTGTACTCTTCCTCTAAAGAGTATTGTGGGCCTTCCGCATTACACATAGGCACATCCCACTATCCTTGTCTACTTTGGTACTCCTCCTGTCGAGTACTATAGGTCTTCTACGTCACAAAGAGGCGCTCCCTAGTGTGGGTCTACCATGTCATACAGAGGCACTCCCCCTTATAGCCTGCTGAGGTAATTCTCCTGTCGAGTACCATGGGTCTGCTGCATCAGACAGAGGTGCTCCCAACTGTGGGACTGTAGCGTCGCACAGTGGAGCTTCCCAATGGGCTAGTCGAAACACTCCGATTCGAAAGGTTAGCAGTCGTTAGATCTCATCCGACAACTAAGTCTCCATACTCTGCTCGCTCGTCTTCAGAAGGATCTGCTCCAAGAGCTACTATTCGATACTCCAACTGTCACGAATTACCATGTAGAAGTATCACAAAGGCTCGCATCATCATAGGGGTCTCAACGCAACAGACGGTGCTTCAATTGGATGCCCGGTCTGTGAGTTATTGGCATTTCCGTTCTAGGACCCGGTTGGTTTTTAGGTTCAAAACAACCCGAATGTAACCCAACTATGTCAAAACATTAAGTGGGATATTTCAAAAGAACTGACTCGTTCTAATCTTTTTGTCACTATAGACGGTTCGTCGATCGGACACCCATATCCCAAGATATGGGTGAAAGGGTGAAATCAGGCCAAAGTGGGTCCGGGTCTAGTCCGAACACGTCAGACAGACCCGGCCTGACCCGGGTCTGGTTGGACCAAGTCGAACGGACCCGGCCCGAACCGGGTCTCATCCGCATTCCGACCCGATCCACGGGTCCGACTTAGTCTGAGGGGGCGGCCCGATGGGCTGGAGGCCTGCACAGCCCGACAGGCTGGCAGCCCGCGTGGCCCGGCCGGCTGGCGTCCCACGGGTCCTGACCAGCTCACAGCCTATGGTGACCAGCCAGCTAGCGGCCCGCACGGCTCGGTCGTCTGGCGGCCTGCGCGGCCCGGCTGGCTGGCAGCCCGTGCGGCCCGGCTGGCTGGCGGCCCGCGTGGCCCGGCCGGCGGGCCTGTCTTTCCTGGATAGCCACAAATGGGGTGGGGGGGGGGGGTTCCGTGCCCCCGTTCTTGTCGAATGGAATCAGCACTAAGCATCGGTTCGGAAGCTGTGGGACCCTGTAGGGTCCCCCCTTGCCAGGATGGCCGAGCGGTTAGCCGGTTCCGCACCACCGGCGGCTGGCCCAATGTCAGCCGCCCCTTCTCCTCTGCGCTGCGCGACGACACCACGCCACCTCCGCCGCGGCCCATCCTTTCCACGAACCCCTGCTCCTCCTGTGCGACACGATGGAGCCACACCCTTCCGGCGACCTAGAGGCCTTCCTCCGCTGGTTCCTTCGCGACTGGATTTCTTCGCGGCTGGTTTCCTTTGCGGTCGGCCCAATGTCGGTCGCCGTTGCTCCACCTCCATAGTCAAAAAACGAGATCAACAAGGGGGGGGAGGGTCAAGTCGTGTTTATGTGATCCGAACCCTCCTCTTTATGGTGATATCAATCAGAAATTCACATTCCATAATTTGAACGACGTGGAATGGAAACAAAATCAACTCAAATCCCGTACCTCGTATTTTTTGAACGTTGACGAAGTCACTGAAAGGCGGCGTCAATTCTTCAATGTTGGAAAATGAAGAGGATATCCGTTGTTGGTGGATGAGAATTTGGATGTGACGAAGTCGAAGAGGGCATCATCAGCATTATTTAAGGATGGAACTACCTGCTTTGTTCCGGTTGAACAAGGATGAATGTGTTCGTCATTCTTCATTGGCGGAAGAGGCGTTCTTCGTTGCTCTTCTAACTCCTCTCCCAAATGCTCCACCAAATGAATATATGCCTAACAAAATGAAATAATAGATTTTTCTATTATTTAAATGTTGGAATGAATTCAAAAGATTTCAAAATTAATTAATTACTGTTCCATTAACTAATTTAGGTAGAGTGGCACTTTAATGAGGGGAGTTCAAGAGTTTTCCCGCACTTATGGGGAGTTCAAGGAGTTAAGAAGCTCGGGTGGTCCCCACCTTAACTATCCTACCAAGGGAGGTTATTCTCAGGTGGGCCCCACCACCATAACCTCCCATGAGAGGTTAGGGTGTGGTGGCCCCCTCCTCCAACCTCCCCTTGGATATTTTAACCACCAAAATAAAAATAAGCTACACTTATTTTTATTTAACTTTATTCTTAAAAACTGCAAAAACTAACTTTCATTCTCAACCAACTGTCGTCGAGGTGAAAGTCTTATTAAGAGAATACCGACACTGCGAGTTCAATGGTGCCCTTAGATTTCAATTTCGAACACTGGTTCAAAAGATATAAAATCTCGCTCGCATGATTATTGAACGTACCTGAACAAAACTTCAGAAATTGATTCTGGGCACACCAGGCTTCAGAATCAAGCGCCGTAAATTTTCGCAGACTCTTAAAAATCCAATGAATTTAAGAAAAAAATTTCCACAGAATTTCCAGTTTTTTAAAGTATATATGTTCATGCATGTAATTAATGAAATGAAATAAAAAGAAATAAAATACATAAAGTATCCATCCATCGATTTATTGAGAATCCATCTTGATGGTTGACCCATACATACATTGTCCAGTGATTGTGTTATGTATGAACACATTACACATAACCACTATGGGATGTTGAAATGTATTTCCATAATAACATAGTCTAATTACCCAATGATATGGGTTGGCAGTGAACCTAACCAATCCATAACCATATACGAGAATACTAAGTTGGCATAAAATATAGTATTCCATAATCGAATATCTCTATGTACTCAAATGCAAAAATTCATAATAAACCGCTATGATAGATAACTATATTGACCCCATGCTCAACCACAATGTAGTTTCAATATAATGGGTTAGATTCATGCACAATACCACTGAGGAAACAAGGATTCTGGGTTATAATTTTCCCAACCATCCATACATATGATAAACTTGGTTGGAATTATATCCAACCCTCTATCTACTCAAGATACTTGGTCGGAATCACACCCAAACTCAGAGCCATATACAATACTTGATAGAATAATTTTATACCCATAAAAATGAATATGTCTCTTAGTTGATATCATTCCCAAATATTACAGAAGAAAATATTTTGGTTGATGTCACACCAAACCTATAATAAGCTCGATCCTAGTAACCTAGAGCTGGTGTATACTTTATTACATTGTCATAAGATACATGGAATCACATCCCGATGGACCAAAAAAAAATTAGTAGTTTTGGTAAACTAGAAACATAAATGATTCCAATATTACATTTGAAAATATAAATTACAACATAATTATTTTTGGCAATATCATTATTCTGTATTGTATATCACTTCTTATGATTCATAGTACACTTCTTGGATTCTCAAGAATGAAAAAAAAGAGTGATCACAAATGCTAAGTACGAGTTATGTAATGTGGGAGATATCCTGAGTAAATGAAGAATAATAAATAAGGAATAATAAATATGGAAAGGAAAATAACTAATCACACATTACATTTACTTAACATGAATATGATGAATATAAAACCATAATCAACAAATCCTGGTAAATAACTGAAAAAACATCAATTTAATCGATAAACTGAGAATAAAAATGTATCGAGAGATTATATCATTAAATAAATATCATAAATATTAATAACTTAATTCATAATAAAGGAAATTGTTAATTATTGGAAGATCTCAGGCATCATGATAACTCTATTATTAATACCTTTCCAAGAAAATTTAAAACATATGGGTATGTATACACCAAAAACCCATTTAACTATGGTTGGACAACTTATTCAACTCCTAAGACTACTAATGCATTGAGGGGATATCTATAACTATTACCCACCCATAACACCATTTCATAATAATTATTCATATACCAAATAATAGATTAAATTCATGAATAAATATTCTTTATCATCAAATATCGGTATAGAGTAATTGATATAGATTTATTAATATTTCCCCAATTAATCAAAAATCATTTAAAGTAAACACCAAATGAAAAAATGCTATAAATTTATAAAAATAATCATATACATCATACAATAATATTTATACTTAATATATATGTTATTTATAATGAAAAATGACCGCAATAATGTGATTTTTTAACAAGAATGAAAATAATCAAAAAAACATTAATTTTTTCATTAATTTCTACCTCTTTGATAATTATTAAACAGTAATAAATTTAATAATAAACATGAAAAAACAATAATAATCATAATTAAATATATACTAATGTTAAAAAAATAAAAAGGTATGTATATATAACATAAAATTATATAGGATCATAATAACAAATATGTATTAATGAAATGTAGGTTGAGATGAAATAAAATAACACTTTATAATGTTCCTGTAAAATCCCCATAGATTATATAATTAATATTTAAACCTAAAATATCGTGAAAAATGAAGAATTCATGATATGACATGTAAAATGGACATTATTTACAACATATAAAATAAATAATGTTCATAATAATAGAATATTCCTCAATAAAGTTAAATTGAGACCAAACCCCTTACCTTGTGCTCTGTTTTTGTTAAACGTGATTTAAAAAATATTATACTGGTTTTATATATTTTTTTTTACTTAAAATATTAATATTTATAATATCATATATGATCTTTTTATAACATCTTATCACTCTCTCCTTAACAATATTTCATTATTACTATTGGTTTGAATGACAACTTCCAGGTTTGATCATGATTGTTTTAATGTAAAAGATTTAGTTCTTGAGAATATTATATATTTTCATCACCTACCCAGTTATATTAATGTTATAAATATAATTTTTTCTTTATATATAATTTTATAATTATTATTTAAATTTGAACAAGGATAATGGATCACATCACTTTATGGAGACTGTAAGTCGTACGTACGCATGAGAGACGTTATCATTTAACTTAATGGGTGAAAGGGAAAGGAATTATGATATATATTAATTTTATATATTCAATATCATGTCATATATTTTAAATATATTCATTAAAATTTTCATTATTCCATTCCATTAAAACCATAAGTGAAAAATGATTCACGTCACTTTGTGAGGCGGTAGTCCATCGTACACACGAGCAATGTTGTCATAATTTAAATGAAAAAAGGTAAGAAGTTATATATGATATTAAAATTATATAATAATAGTAATATCATATATATTATATATATAAATTAAATCCATAATTATATACAATTATTATATGTATTGATGGAAAATGAGTTACATCGGTTCGCAAGGCGGTAGTCTGCCGTTCACATGATCAGTGATTCTGTTTCCCATTTGATGGAGGTTGAGATGGAAAATGGTTATGAAAATAGAATAATAAAATATTTTTATTTTTATTCTTAATGTGTTATTATACTATCATTATTGATTTTTTTAAGGAGGTGGAAGAATAATTTAAAAAATCAACATTTCATAACATTACCTTTTTTTTGGATGACCTCTTTAGTTACACATTAAAATCCTTCTTAAGATGTATTAATGATCATTACATGGACTCTATGATGTTTTTAGGAGATTAATGAATTTATTTTTGAAGTTATTTTAAAAAAAATGGATTTGTAATTGTGAATATTGGATTATAGGGGTGAGCTTTTATAAGCGGGGGAGAAGACATGCATTGAATTTTAGAAAAGAATAAATTTCAAGCAAATTTTTATCATGTCACAAGCCTCATAAAATGGGTCATTATAGATAATTATAGGTTATAAGGTCGATATATTTCTATTAAATGGGTTTTGGACTTGTTGGAAGGTCATTTTAACCCTTATATTTTTAGTTTATCCCTCAAAAAATCAATTTTTACCTTAACCGTCGTAATTAATTTTTACTGATTTTTCTAATCATAATGTTTAAAGGTTATATTGAATCTATTATATAATAAAAATTATTTTTATTATAAATTTTGGATCCACTTTTATAAATTAAATTTATATATTTTAAAATAATCCAATTTAAAATTACACTCATAGTCACGACGAAAAAATAGTTTTGCAAAGGGGAAATTATAATAAGTATAGAAGGTTCTAATATCAAATTTTAATATTATATTGACTAAAATGACCTAAATTAATTAAACTGTCATATAATTCTACAAATTTCTATTTGAAATCAATTTTACAATAATTATCCTTGTAAATTATTGAAACTAAATACAGTTTTCAATAAAAATTGTGAATTTTCACTATTCATCAAAAAATGAATCATTTCACAAAAATAAAAAAATTACCATAAAATAGGTTTGATATTTTTATTTCAAAAACTAATTTCCTTTAATCCTATAAATTTTCATAAATTATTAAAATTTTATTTTATTTTATTTTCACAAAGGGTGATTGAACAATATTTTAGAAAAATATTATTTCTTAGAAAATAGTTAATTTTCATTAAAATGATTATTATTTTATTTAAAATCAATAAATAAACATAATTTTAATAATTTAGTCTTTAATATTCATACCTAAAAATTTAACAGCTCAGTTATAATGGTATACAATATTATAGTTTATTCAGACTCGAGGTTACGTGTTTCACTAGTTATCAAATAGTTTAAATTTAATTTAAAAAATTTATCATAATGTCTCATGGTGTTACATTATCTTCTAGTATCGGTGTTTTGTTTTATATAGGATATCAAACCTAAAATTTATTCATTTAAAATCTCATGGTGTTACATTCTCTCCACCTTAAATAAATTGGGACCTTGCAATTTAAACATGATCTTGGTAATCAAGGGTTTTGCATTTGAAAATGCCATTGTTGAAAAAGACACATCATAAAAAGGGTTAAAAAAACATACTATAAAATAAGTAAATATAAATATAAAAGTTCATCTAGAATAAAAAATAACTTTGTTTCCTAGCATCAGAACATTGGTGGTAAGTTAAGATATATACTGGGAATAAAAGTGTAATGCCGAAATAATTATGGAGGGTGATAGATTTCATTGATAAACATAATGTGGATGATCAAGAGAAATTCAAAAACCACAAAAAGATAAAACTATGATTTACCAAATAGCCATTTATTCAGTTGATTTGAAGTTAATTGGAAAATTATTTTTCATGATTGTTTTCCAAATTTTGTGGAATTATTTTACTATCTATGAACATATGGAAATATTATTAATTGATATATTTCAATTTCATAAGAATAATTTCATCCTTTTATTGTGATTTGATTAACTTACACTTTATCTCTCACTCCAAGAAATGAATATCCAAAATGAATTATTATTCTGTAATCTATAATATTAACTTTTAATATATCATATGATCCATAAAATAGTGACGAATCATTCCACTTATTTTTAAATATTTTTTCAAAAACAATATAGTTTGCACATATTTCCCAATATAATACATTAATCTCTAAACATAAATAGTATCACCGCTGGTTCATCGTTAATATTTATTTATTAAATAATTTAAGTGAAAAAAATAATATATTAACTAGAACATCACGTATTCTAGAGTTAGGTGAAAAATAATTATCATCCTTCCATTGTGGGTTTTACCCCCATTTCCTTTTCCGAATGCAAAACATTTTCCTTTTTCCGAAACTTTATTTTTATAATTTCTATATTGTTCACAAATTTTTATGACCCATAATTAGAGAAACATTAACGAAAAGAAAAATCTTAAAGTATATCAATAACTTCAATAACATTTCCAAAATAGGAAGGAAACTCTTCCTTAAATAAAATTTTCATATTTTAAACCAATCTCTTATATTCCCATAAATGTTTTCCAAAAAATATATTTAATCATGTTATATCACAACCAATTTTTTTTATCAAATGTTTGTTTATATTTTTTAAATTAAAATAAAAATTAAATTCATAAACCCATGGTGGTATAAATAACTCTTATGTAAGTAAATACATATAGGATAATAAAATTTTACACAATCCTTATATGTTTCATGATTCGTATATCAAAAATACCATGGAAAAAAATAATTCTAAAAAATAATTCTAGAAACCAAATACATATGATTTCATATTTAGTCTTGGTGTTACCCATTAGAAGAGAGAATCAAATAAGATAATTCCCTGGTTCTACGCATTTATGGAAACGAACTAAAAAAGGATCCCTTAGATGAAATTTAATTCCTTCCATCATATAAGTCATTTTTTCTCAGTAATTCATTTCTTTATTCCGTTATTTTCCACACATAATTTTTTTTCCATTCCTTTGTGTCACTTTATTGGGTGTCTATTTCCATATTTCTGAGATGAAATAAATTGATCCTTCTTTACTCTATGGTCTCCACTAATAGAGATCTTAGTGAATTCCAAGCTTCGATTTTTTTGGTGAGTTTAGGATTTGGTTAAATTGTATTTTTTTAATCTTATTTAGATATAACTAACTAGGAATAACTGTGATATATTTCACTTCAGCCATCATCCATTTTGGTTTCTCATAGTCACCACATTTTCTTTATATTCAATGTTAACATGATTCCATCACATTTCAGTGATTAACTAAAATAAAAAAAATATTTGTGTGAGAAAAAATAATTGCAGTGAGAAAACAATATAATAATTTATAGGATTTCTAAATCAAGACACCTTATTTTATATCTAATACACCTTAGGTTTAACCATGGTCATTTATATTTCACATTTATTGAAATCCTTTACAATGGTTTGTAATGAAAATGTGATTTATCTAAAGCATATCCCTTAAGAGTGTTAAACCATGTGCACAATAAGTATCTTTTTTATATAGAGAGTAATAATTTGGTCAAGACTGACATTCCTTTTTTAGAGTTATTACCCCTAGGTGCATCTATGCGTAAAACACATCCACCTATAATTCTTAGATATGTATGTATTACTAGAAAAAACCACATAATCCCTACAATACAAAAACATTAGGTTATTATTCTCTAATTATCCTCAATGTCTATCATAGGGTTATGTTCTCTAATCTATATCTCCTTAAATATAATTCCAAAGGCTTCAACTAAACTACCTATATTACCTACTTTAATAACCCCAAACCTAAAATCCCAGATTTGGTATATGCAATATATCATTGGTATAAGATACAAAGAATCAAATCCCAAATTACTGGGTTTTTATTAGTATTGGTAAACTATATATATAGCTGACTCCTACATTACATTTCAATTCAAAAATTACAACATATTTTTTTTGAGAATATCAATATTCACTTTAAAATATCCTTTCATATCATTCATAGTACACTTTCTTAATTCATAAGGAAGTAAAAAAAATAAGGTTGAACTCAAATTCATTGTAAGAGTTAAATAAAGTGGAATATATCATGAGTAAATGAATAATAATCAATATGAAAAGGTTAATAAATGAAGAAAAATTCCACTTAAATAACCTTAGAATCTTTAATAGGTAATTATATTCAATGTAGAATGATGAATAATTGAAAACAAATTAAATTTAATTGAAAAACTATGAACGAAAATGAATCTAGAGATAATATCTTTGGGAAAATATCATGAATAACAAAAACTAAATTCTTAATGAAGTAATTTCTTAATTATTGGATTTTATGATCCAAGGAATCATGATAACTCTAATTTCAAGACCTTTTAAAAGATAGTTTGAAACTGATGGGTAGGTATACCCTAGAAACCCATTTAACTAAGGCCAGCCAACTGATTCATCTCATGAGACTACTCATGCATCAAGGTTCTATCTATAACTATGAATCACACATAAATTAACATCTCAAGAATTACTCATGTATGAAATAATCTATTAAATTCATGAATTAATATTCCTTATCATCAAATGTCTATATTGATTAAAGGATATATAGTTTTCAATATTTCCCTAGTTAATGACAGAATATTAAAAGTCATCACCATATTTAAAATTGTATATGGTTTAGGAAATAATTAAATAAATTATAATTTAATATTTATATTTAATATAAATATAATTTCTAATAAAAAATTATCACAATAAATTGATTATTTCTATAGAAAGTAACCAATCACAAAAAAGTGAGATTGTACAATTATTTTTACCTCTTTGATAACTTTTAAATTGTAACCCCTGGAAGAATGAACATGAAAAAAAACACTAATCATAACTACTAAATATGTATTAATGTTAAATACATAAAATGGTAACTATATACCCAAAATTAATTTTAATAGTTACATATTAACAAATACGCCTCTATGAAATAGAAATTGAGACAAGATCCCATACCACTTGGAAACGTTATAGAAAACCCCCTCGGATGTAATTAATCGAATTGAAATATAAATTTATATGAATTTTGAAGTATTTATTATATGACATGTAAAATGGGCAGTATGTACCCCATATAAATGAAATTAGGTGCACAATAATAAAATATGACTGAATAAAGAGAAATTGAGACGAAGTCCCTTACCGCATGCTTCCTTTTGGTTGAATACACTTTAACCTCCTACATAGTGGGTTTTAAGTATTTTATTAACATATACTAGAACCATTTTAATATTTATAATATCATATATAGTCATTTTATAACTCTTATCACTCATTTGTTAATAATATTTCTTTATAACTATTGTTTTGAGTGATAACTACCCTGTTTTCTCATGCATGTTTTAATGTGAAAGTTCATGTTCATGAGAATATTATGTTGTTCAGTCATCTCGATAATGATAAAAAATTTATAAATATAATTTTTTTCATATAGAGAATGATAATAAAATAATAACTATTATTTAAGAACGTTACCTCTTATTTGATTGACCTCTTTAGATTTTCACCAAAATCCTTCCTAGGATAGTTTTCTTAGCAAACCAGGGGTGATAATATTTTTCGAGGGGATTGAGGAATTTATTTTTTCATGGACTCAATAAATAAAATATATATGGGCGAGTGAAGAGGGAATGAGTGTGGTTGGCCTTTTATAAGTAGGGAAGATGAGACATAAAAAATTATTGAAAAGAATCTAATACACCCACAATTTTATTATTCCACAGGATTTAAAATCGGTTATTATCAATCCTTAAGGGTTATAGGTTCCTAATATTTCTATAAAAGTTGTTTTGTACATGTTTTAGTTCATTTTATTATTTTTATTTTTAGTTTAACCCCAAAAAAATCATTTCTATCCTTAACCAAGGTATATAACTTTTACTACTTTTATTATTCATAATGTTAAAAAAATAAGGGGAAGTAATTAGATAATATAAATTATTATGATTACAAATATGGAATAAATTTTACATATGAAGTTCACATAATTGGTAGGATGAATTTTAAAATTATACTCAAAGACACGATGTAAATGCGAGTCTCCAAAGAGAAAATTCTCATAAGTATTGATGTATTTAATATAAAAATTCAATATTAAATTGATTCTAATGACCAAAATTAGTTAAATTATAATATTATATAACTATTTTTACATTAAAAAAAATTTAAAATATTATTTTTTCTTGTAAATTATGTAAATGAAATGGATGTTCTCAATAACAATCTATATTTTTTACTATTCATTGAAAAATGATAGATTTCATAAAAATCCCAAAACATCAACCTAATATAATTTTTATACGATTATTTAAAAAATTAAGATTATTATTTTCATATAAAATTTTCAAAATTAATATTAAATTATTTACACAAATAATGACTAAACTGTATTTTAGATTAATAGTTTTTTCAGAAGACACTTCTTTTTCTATTAAATGTTTGTTATTTTATTTCTAATTATAGGTTAACATAACATTAATAATTAAGTTATTGCTATTTATGCAAACCAATTTAATGTATTATTTATAATTTTATAATATATCAAGGTTCATTTAGACTCAGGTTTATGTGTTCCACAAGCTATCAAAGAAATCAAAATTATTTAAAATGAAATTTATCAAAAATTCTCAGGGGTTACATTATAATCTAAGCTTGGTGTAGCATGTCATATTTTTATCAGACCCATGTTGTTTATTTGAAAATATCTAAGTGTTAAAAAAACCATACACTAGGAATTGATACGAAAGTATTTATCCAAACAACACCACATCACACCACAGAAGGAAATTTTTCCAAAATAGGAAATCACATAGAATATCACTAGTTGAAAATAGAAATGTATAGGAAATAATATATAAAATACCTATATGGAATAGAATCTAGTTTAGGTAATCACATAGCCTATGAAAATATATAAAAGTGTTCAATATCACTGATCATGCATTGAATCATTAGTTGGAAGACCTACAAGTCCTAAAAATAACATATCCTATCACTAGCTAGCAGAGTGTCCAGTTTAGGAAATCAGATATATTACTCATATATATAAGAGTGACCAATCTAGGATATCACATATCCTATCTATTATACACCATTTCACTGTATCATTTACTTCTATATAATATTTTAATTAATTTTAGTTCATTTTAATTTTTTAAAATTTCCATGAATGGATTTTATATTTTCTGTAATTTTCCCTTTTGCACATTTTTTACCCCATATGACTTATGAGAAACTATGTGATGTCCCCAATGAATTATAATGAACCCAAATAAAGTAACCGGAGCTGATTCCTACTTTATTACAATTGTACTAGATAAAAGGTATCATATCCCATAGGACTAAATATTTTTTAGGTCTTGGAAAACCAGATACATTCTATAATTTCACATATATTTGAAAAAATCAAATATACATATCATTTTATTTTATAATTCCATTTTCCCTCATAGCATACCCCTATATACCAATCACAAAAAATTCCTAGTATTTTGGGGTAAATAAAACATAATAAAGGGTTGAGATCAGATGCTTAGTAAAGGTATGTGTATAGAAGAAGATATCATGAATAAATAATCATAATCAATTTCGAAAGGTAAATAGAAAAATCCATTTAATGAATAGAATGAGAATAATAAGAACAAAATAAATTATGATCAAACAAGTCCATATAAATAATCACATAATCTTGAAACTTATCTATGAATATTTTAACTAATACAATAATAGGATTGAAATAAATGATACCATAATAAGGGGATTCATAATGCAATAAATCATAAAATATCTAGAATTTTCACAAGACAGTTGAAATATGTGGGTAGAAACCTATCTAATTTAGCAAACTGGTTTATCTCTTGAGATATGTCTATGAATAAAATGGATATCTCTAATTTGAACCCTCACATCACTTACTATGTATCATTTATTCCTCAAATGAAAGGGGTGAAACATAATCAACATAAAAATTCATGGTAAAAAACAAACATTTGAAATGTTAACACTTACCCCAATCAAATAAATATAATCATAAACCATCCAAATTAATTTGGTTAAAGGTAATAAAATTATACATCCTCCAACAAAATTTTTATATAACATAAAAATAAAGAATAAGGATTATATTAATACAATATATTCCTATTTTATCATATTCACAATAAATACTTGAAGTCATTGAGGAATATAAGTACCATAAAAATTTAATTAAAAACATTTTTAAGGAAAATAACCTTTTCACTTTGAAAATATTTTTAAAATAGGAAGTTAAAAAAATATTTTGAAAATATTTTTCTTTAATTTTTTTAAAACATGTAAAATAATCTTAAAAACATTGAGTGTCCCTAATTATGGAAAAAAAATTCACACCGTAAATGTTAAAACAAATATTCTTTTCAAATTTTGAGTAAATTATAAACGGGCCTTGATTTTAAAATGGTATGAATATTCCATTTAAATTGTAATAAAAATAAATCAAAATTGGTAAAAATATATTTAATAAATTATTTTTATAAGGTTAAAAAATTTGAAATCGTTATTAGAAAACAATATTTTTGATGAAAATTGATTTTCAACTAAAGAGAGAAATAAATTTAGATTTTCTTAAAAAAATTGGATTTATTTTAAGGAAACAATTGTTGAAAAATGGTACTATTACATTAAAAAGTTTTTTAAAAACTATATAAGTGGAAAATATTTTTTTTAAGAAAGAAAAATAATATAATTCCCCCAATAGAGACTTAAACAAAAATAAACCTGAATAATGATGAGATTGTGAAATAGATCCCTACAACATTGGGAACTTATGAATCATTTTCTCCATGAAAGAAATAATCATAATAAAAAACATTAAATATCATGAATATAATGTGTTTCATGAAATAAAATATCGAAGGGGAGGTTTATACACCACAAAAAGGAATAAGTGGTGAATAATGTGTATGTCTCACTGAAGTAAATGTGAGACTAGAAACCCTTACGTCAAGTTAGAATTCATTCTGATGTGTCAAAAAATCATATATACTAAATTTTTGGTTTAATATAAATTTATTCCAGAACCATATTACTATATCTGATAACACATATTGTCCTCTTATAATATTTTACCTGAGGTTTGTTGATAATATTTCAATATTTTCATTGTTTTGTGTGTTAATTGTCTTGTTTTCTCATGCATGTTTTCATTAAAGTTCCATTTATTGTATATGGTATATAGTCCAATCATCACTAGAATAATTTTATTTTTATAAATATTATTTTTTTCATTAGTAAAATATTTTTAACCATTCTATAAAATTGGACAAATAAAACGAATTGCATCCCTTCGTGGAGATGATATGTCATACGTACGCACAAGCAACAACATCATTCCAAAAAACTAGTGAAAGGGTAAGGAAGTTTATAATATTTTAATTTTACATTATTTATATCATATAATATTTATATAATATATTCATTAAATTTATCATTATTACTTTCAATTTAAAAATAAATAAAAATTAATCACTTCGCTTCATAGGACTATAGTCCGTCAAACACACAAGCGATATTAACGTATTTGAAATAGAATGGAATGTTAAAATTTAAAGTGGATATTAGAAATCAATAGATATAATTATATCATAAATATTATATATATATATAATACATAATTATATCCAACTGTGAGAAGTGTTGATGGGAAATGAGTTGCATTAGTTCTTGAGGTGGTAGTCCGTTGTACACACAATTTGACGATTTCATTTCCAATTTGATGGAAGTGGAGATGGATAAATATTATTCCATAGATGTAATAACATATAATTATATGGAATATAATTTTTTTATTATATTAATAAGTTTATGACATAATTTGTGTTTTCAAAAGAAAAAAGAAAAAATAATGACTTTAGTGAAGTGAATCACCTTCTATTAAGAAAAAAATCCTTTGGATCTCTTCTTAAAGACATTAGGGATGGATTTAATGACAAAAATAGATCCAGAATGTGTATAAGTATTTTGGGGAGAAATGTTTGAAGGTTTTGGTTAATCGAAATGTCTTGAGGGGTGTGAGTAATTGAATGGAGTGAGTTCCTTTTTATAATTGAGGAGTGGTATTTTTTTAAATACATAAAACTAATCAAAATTGGGAATTACCTCTCACCCCATATGAATCTAAAATTGATAATTAAAGGGTATAGGTGATGGTATTATAGAAACAAACCTGAAAAAACACTTGTGCTAAAAATTTTGTTCCTTAACTTCTATGTTTCCTTTGTTTTACAATTTCAGGTTTTCACTACGGTAACTAGTTGTTTTAATCTAGGTAATTTATCCTTTAAGACTAAAATAAAAAGAGAATTATTATATAATTTATAATGACTAATTTTTAATATAAAATTAAATTTGTAAAATAAAAACTATATAAGTGTAAAAAATTAATTTTAATACTAGTGTATATAACATAAAAAAAAATATTCTATCCTTAACTACACTAACAAAGTTATTAGTATTTAGGGGTCAATATAGTCACTATAAAAGAAAAATCAGTCAATAAATGGACCATATTTGATTTTTAACCACTTAAAAATCAGTTGGAATAACATAGCATTTTTTTAAAGTTAAAATCATTTAAAAATATCAATTATAGAAAAATAAAATTACTGTTATTTTCGAAATTATTCACTTTATTTAAATTTAACAATTATCAGGATAATAATGAAATTTCAATCTATTATATTCAAAATTACATAACAAGATATATTTTTCTAATAAATTAATATAACACAATAAATAGTTCTTTTTATTTTTCTTTTATATTTTAGTTTCATTTATTTTATTTCTATATTAATTAGATATTTTTTTACATCAACATTGCTTAAGACTTTAAGTCAATTATGTGATATCTAAAAATTAAAAATAAATTACACTCATGAAATTAGTCTCATTATTTTCTAAATTACCATCCATATTTGTTCAAATACTTTCTTATTACCCATGTGAATAAATAATTGTACTTTAAAAGAAAGAGGGTGGCACTTTTTCTTTTCCTTTACTAAAATTATTATGTAGGTCACTTTCCTAGAAAAGTGTCCCAAATACTCATAAAAATATATACAAATATGATAATAGACTATATATATATATAATGGTTTCTTGAAAAATTTTAAGGTTATGTTTTCCCTTATCATTATAGTTTGACCCCCCTGGTAAACCCATTTTTACGTTAACTGGGATAATTAATTTTTACAAATTTCACTATTCATTATGGTCAATATTTAAGTCGACCCTATTAGATAAATTAACTATTATTATTTAAAATACGGAATCTATTTTTACAAATTCATTTCATACAAGTTTCATAATATAATTTTAAATTGAAACATAGATGCGACTAAAGAGAAGTTTTCCAAGGGGAAGGTTCTCATAAGTATATATTTCCATAATAAAACAATTCAATTTTAAATTGATTACAATGAACTAATTTAGTTAAATTGTAATATTATTTATCTAATTAAACTTGAAAACCAATATAAAATATAATTTAACTTGTTAAATAATTTAAACGAAAAGGAAGTTTGAAATAAAAATTTGTATTTTTAACTATTCATCAGAAAAAATATTTTCAGAAAAATCCAAAAAATTCCTGCCAAAGATATTTTTTCCATATAGATTTAAAAAATTAATTTAATTTTGTCAAATAAATTTTCTAAAATGGAACAATTAAAATATAAAATATATGCCCAAAGAAATAAAAAACAATATTTTAAGAAAATATATATATTTTAAAAATCATTTCTTTCTTTTTCAAATGATTCTAATTTTATTTATAATATATATATAACCATTGAATTTAGTTTATACATGTGTAAAACATATAATTTTCATAACATAGTTATTAATATTTATACTCTCTATATCAACGGCTAGTTTATAATGGTCATGTTTAAATAATAATATTTTAATAGAGTATATTTTTTCGTTCAAAAGTTGTATTACGTTCATTGTAAGCTATTGAGGATATTGAATTTATTTAAAAGTAAATAATTTTTAAATTATAGATGTTTAACAATTTATTATATGTTTGGTGTTGTGTTTAATATATAAAATCAAATATAATGTTTTAGTTTTAAAATCTTGGGGTGTTACATATAGAGTCGTCATCATTTCATTTTGAACATAGATGGTTTGTCATGCATGAGTAATACATAGTTGTGCCCAAACCATTTGAGGCCTAGTATAAATTTTTCATTACCTTGGATTCATAGGAGTGGTGACGCCCAAATTTCACATGGTTATATTAAATGATGAGATAATTATGCGAGGGAACTCTATAATTCAACTTAGGAATTTTATTATGATGGAACGTGGTTAGTAAACTGTGTGGAAAAAACATTCGAATGTGTTTTATCTCTCAAGTATATCCAAAATGGTTGGTGAAAAATTTTCCATCCCATATAGTAACCATGTGATCTACCTAGTTTTTAAAAAACATGAAATTCCAAGAAGTAACATAATCAAATTAAAAAGGGGAAACCCCCATATTTTTACCCCTCTTTGTTCGACCAGCCATGAATTATGGGAGGGAGCTCCATCTTCACCTCCAATTTGAACTTCAAGCCCCCCCCCCACCTTTTTAATGTGATTGCCTTCATGTAAACCTTATTCCCTATATTTCTCCCCCTATTTCCCTCCCTATTGGTTTCAATTCCACCCATAGTCCCTAGGGGATATTATTTTTTATTTTAGCGTTTAATGGTATTTATTTTTAGGGATTTTTATGTTAAATATTTCCCAAGACAACTTGAGGTTTTATTTAAATTCCACCATCATAGGAAAATAAATTAATCTTGAATTCTATTGAAAATATATAGGGTTTTTTCAATTTTCCATTAATTAGAATATAATTTGATGTTTGGTGTTTCAAATTGAATGATTTATTAATATATTCCTATGTATGATATTAAAAATTGGTTTGATAAAGGTCTAAGTGGGGTTTACAATTAGAATAAGGCCTTTACTTGGAATTTCAAGTGGCACATAAAATAATTTTATTTGAAATTAGTTGACATTATTTTTTAAAGTAAAGTGTTATGTTTTAAAATAATTTGACCCCATTTTGGTCACAAACTGAGTTGGAATGTTAGATTTTTGTCTTTTATTGATTATTAATGAAAAAGGTGGTTTTTTTCTTCGAAGTATTTTCTTATAATTTTGATGAATTATTTTAGAAATGTCTTTTAAATATATTTTAAAGGTTTAATATTAAATAATTATTTGAAATTTAGTTTTGAACCAATAAGAGATAACTTGACATTCTTAGTTTATTTTAAAAGAAGTCCTATTTGGAACTTTGATATCGTTATCTAAAATGTGTGAATGTGTGAGACCCTCTTTATCCCCTTTTTTAATTGTAAATAGAGATGGAAATATTTCATATGGTAATATAATTAATTATAAATAATGGGTAATGTTCATATATTGGATATGGATGATATATGATTGTGTATATTTCTCATGAATGTGTAGAAGGTGAGGTGATATTTAACCCTTTTGATTCATTTCATATAGTGTTTACTAAAATCCAATTTATCAACATATAGGGGTAGTCTATGAATATTAATGAAGTATGAGATATTTTATATCCAGTCCTAATGAGATGATCTAGATCACTTATAGTGTTAGAGATCATAGGGTTTTGTTCCACCGATGAGGACAGTTGAGAGTACCTGAGTTGGTAAAATACTTTGTAACTTCCTCGATATTCCTACAGATAGTTATGAACTGAGAATGTCTAGGGTTTCCTCATGAAATTTTTAATATTAACCATATCCACATGATTATTATACATCAGAAAATTTATTTCATTTTGTTCCCTATATTCATTTTCATTTAGGTAATCATGTTCCATTTGATTGATTTTTTCTGAGATGGATTAATTATTATTTATTATTTCTAATTTTAGCTTGTTTTGTTTAATTTTTTTTAAATATATTTGAAATGGTCTATTAATGCATTTATTTTTAAAATTAGATATTTTTTGGGGTTTTTATTAAAAGGTGTCATGTGTGGGAAATAGTTTTTGAGTGACTTTTTTCATTTAAGATGATGAAATTAGATTTTTTAAAATGAGTTAAATGTGATAGTGAACATCGTACATGTTAAGTTGAAAAAACATATTTTTTATTGAATTTCAAATTTGTATGAAATGAGATATAAATTTTAAGGGTTTTAAAAAACTATGTGGTTCTTAATTACTTGGATCGGTTTTTCTCACACCATGTATACACCATTTAATTTATTCAACTCTTATGGATCTCTTTAAATTTTCTTGGCTTGGGTATTATGGTTTAGGTTATTAATGTTTATTATTGTGGTTGGATTGGGATGTAGATATTGAAAAAATTACATATATAGTTTTATGGTAGATTTTGGTTTTTAGTTTCTATTTTGTTTTTTAGAATATGTATGTTTTATATTTTATCCTGGAACTTATTCAATATTTTTTATGTATTGTTTTTCTTATTTATATCTCAAAAAAAAAATTATTAATTTTTTTTCCAACCTTTATGTATCCTCTCATTTTTTTCTTCTTACCCTAATTATCTATTTTATTTTATATTTTTTATTCAATTTATCGGATGAAGTTGTTAATAATGACTATATTCTAATACCTTAGAACAGTTTTCTACCCTAAGGAAATTGGCAATGCGCCTCAGGTATTTCATGGGACAACTCGGGTGTTTTGTGGTTGGATATACAAAGTTATTTCAAGAAAAAATGGTATCAAATAATTCTATCTTATTATTAAGGGTGTGTTTGGGTAGTTTGGAGATCATGACTATTATTGGCACTCAAGTGGTAGTTGTGGGGACAAGCCTGATGATATTTTTATCTTTTATAATCTCATGTTTCCATGGGTGGTTTGGGATTTGAGACATTATTTTTGAGTTCTATTTTAGGTATTATTTTTTTATTTTGAATTTTTTCTATGATTGTCCAGTCCTCAATGAGAAACTTGATGATTTTTAGGATCATATTAAGTTTAGGAGGTATAAAAAGTGAATAATATAGGGAGACATAGTTATCTTACATGGTCAGGTAACCTGTTTAGATCCCTTGTGGCCAAACCATTCAGAAATATATTTCTCATTTAGATATTTTATCCTTACCATGAATTATGATTTGATCCAAATGGTTTCTACCATTAGTGTGATGTTTATTAAGGAGTATTTTGATTGATTTGATGTAGTTTTAAATAATTTTTTTCCTGGAATCTTGGATTTTTTCCCTTAGGGCCTTTATGTTATGCATATAAGTAATGGGTTTTAGGGTTGGAAAAAGAATTTTTTGTAGCAGTTTATTTTATTAAACTAGATATATAGTTTTTTTGGGATGTTTTTTGTTTTTGTTTTTTAATTTTTTTTAAATTGGTTTTAAATACTATATGTTTTTTTATTGGAACAAACTAAATGAATTTATTTCAAATGAAGAATGAATTTTGGATTAAAATTATAATTTCTGAAAGATTGATATTTCAAAATGGTTTGTTTTGAAATTTATTAATTCTAGTTTATGAAATTATATTTCAAAATTGAATTTTGAAACAAATTTGGTAACAAAAAATAATACTTTTATTTATAATGAATTTAGAAAGTGTTGTAACATAAATGAGATTCTATTAAATGTTTTTTTTTATGATGAATATTTATGAGATACCTCAGTTTTTAAGAGAGGTATTCCAAATAATTTAAAATGTTATAAAAATTTATAGGGGGTTTGGTTTTAAGGATCAAGATTTTTAAAAATTGGGAATTTAGAAACATGTTTTTTCATGGAAAATGGTTTCTTTGGGTTCTTACCTTTATATATGAGATAGTATTATTTGATTATATATTATGAGAAGATAAGTTTGTAATGAATTCTTTTTTCTATGGTTTTATTTTTAAAAATTAATTGGAAAAATTTCAAGACCAGGCGCTGAGTCCACATGATATTCTGAGGCCCGATGTTGTGAAAAAAAATTCATGGAAAATGTATTGTTTTTAATAAAGTACACATGCTGGGTTTCTTTAAAAGGGGAATAAATTATAAATGGGTACCTAGATTAGAAATTAGAGTGCACCATTGCATTCAGAGAATAAAATTTACCTTAGGTGAGGCCTAACATCAACCGATGAGACTTGACTAAGAAAGTTAGAATTTGGATATAACCGTCATTAAAATATTTTGATAAAAATATTTTATAGGGCGCAATAATGTTTTTCTTTTTAATTAAACATTATTCAGGAATTCATGGTTATTACCATAACCTTGGAATTCTTTGTGAGGAAAGGAAAGAAACTCCCTCGATGAAAAATGTCATTGTATCGAGGATAAATGATGATATGGACCTCCATTCTTCATCAACAAATGATCCAACAGTGAGGTAGGGCGATTAATCTCATGGTGTTTTCCTTTCCATTTTTAGATTCAAACAACGAACTCAGACCAAACCAAGAATAGGTTGATCCATAGTTTTTCTATTCTTGCGGGATTGATAAATTACTGAGGGGTTTAAAAAAGGAGATATATATTTATGATTATCTATTATTATTCTTTGTTATACCTTTTAACATGAACAAATCATGATTGACATGAAAAAGACAAGATTCATAATTTGGGCATTCTCTTTATTCTTAAAATACCAATTCTCAGTGTTATTCGCCATTGGACGCTGATGGCCATGAAATAATTTTCCAGGAGGCTCTAGATGGGATCGTGCCATCTAAGTGCTAGTAATATGGATTGAAGACCAAAGTAGTGAAGGTCGCAACCTGAGGATAACAGATGTGGCACCATTTCAAAAAAATGGAGATTTAGAGCAATGGGGGTGACTGGTGGAACCAGGGTTGTTAGAAGATGACATCGGTGGTGGAAAACGGTAGTTCCTGGTGGCACAAAGTGGCGGCCACAGGCGGTGATGGGGGGATGTGGTAGGAGGCTATAGCGGTGAGCTGGGATGCGGCTCGAAGCCGCATTAGAGGAACCCAAGGCAGTAAGCCCCATGGAATGCGAAGGAGGCAGTCTGGCCATGTGAAACATGACTTAGCACTGCATTAACCTAGAGACATTGGGGGGGCCACCTAGTCAGGGTGGACTGCATGGACCTGTGGGGCGCAGCCCGGGATGGCCTCATCCAGCGGAGTAAATCGGCCCATAGTAGGGGCCGAACTAGGGTGGTCAGGATGCTCTAGCAGCCTAGAATCCCACAGGGCCATTTCCAGTCATCCCAATGATTCAAGATCAGTAGTCCGGTCCTTTTTAGGCAGGACTACAACATTTCGGGCTTGGTAAAGTCGTCCGGATTAGGTTGGGTCCGATATAGTCTGAACTAGGTCAGACTTTTTACAAAAAAAATGGCCATATCATTCCTATAGTGTGTCTGTTTGGTGTGTCATTTGTGGTGTTGGGACCCTTAAGACGAGATAGTCCTTTTGAGATACTCTAATTGAGTAGTTGAAGATGTTGGAATACAGACTAAGGGCTTGAGGACTATGTTCTCCATGTATAAGCGTTCTATGAACAAAATAATGTGGCTAGATATGACTTGGTGACTACGTGACTTGGGGATTGCATGACCCGTCAATGCTATGTGCGCCATTGATTTTCTATGTTCCATAGATTCATCGTTTACCATTGACGATCCATGCGCCATCAACACTCTATGCAAGATTGATGCTCCCTAAGCCATTGATGCTCCGTGATCCATCGATGCTCCATGAGCCATTGACTCTCCACGCCTCGTCGACAATCCAATTCTCTATCGACACTCTGTGTGTCATAAAAACTATGATATCTATAGACTACAACTGAAAATCATTCTATTCATGATTCAAACTTATACCTATGTGAGCATACCGTACTTCAGGTATTTATTTACGGTGAACTTCATGTATTTATTTGTGGTATAATTTGTGTGTTTCCTAGTCGTATTCCTTTGTGGTTTGGGGGTAACCTACTGAGTATTATTTTACTCACCCCTGCTTGATAATTTCCCTCTCGTGTCATGTATTGTGAAGAGGATATACTCTTTGATGGAGTTATAGGTTGACTAGGACCAGATGGTTCTTAGAGTGATCAGGTAGATGAGGTTCAGTCTTATTTCTTCATACATTTGTCCAACACCTACCCTTCGGATATGGGTTTCAGCGGATGAGTTTCAGGAACTTGTGCATTCACTTTGGGAGGATATTATTTTTGTGGTCTTGTATTATATCCCTATATACTTTTCAATTTTACAACATTCTTTCTTTTTTCTGTTATCTTAGTGTATGAAGTCATTGTTTACTTAGTGTTTTTACATTGAAGAATGGCTGGCTTAGAGATGTGTGTGTGTGCACATGTACATTGGAAAATGCCTCCCATTTTTGGGATATTCTTATTAGGTGCTAGTCGCCATTCCCTACTATATTAGAGGCGATTTTGAGGTAGTCATGACATGGGACACTCTCAGATGGGTTGTGATAGAGTGGTATCAAAGTGTGTTGGTTCTACTTAAGTACCGAGAGTCTGTGAGGTTGGATTGGGGAAATAGTGTTTAGTGTTTTGAGTTCAGATTTATGGATAGGGACTCCAGTGTTGGTGCAATGGCTGATGTATCCATAAAACCAAACTATGAACACCTGCTTTTCGAGTTGTAACATTAAAAAATTGTTTTCATGGAAAAAATGGTACATTCATCATATATGATTTTGAGTGTGTTCTAATTTCCTTCTTGAGATAGCTCACCCAGTATACTCTGTTGACTGTGGTAAATCATGATCTGTTTTAGGATGACTCTATGCAGACATCCATCTAGGATTCTATTGCATGATCACGAGGATGATTCACATAGCAATGTGGCGTCAGTATATGGGGATGTTACCGAGTTACTCCCTGCACTGATGATAGATCCTCTGGGTGGTTTACCAGCAATACCACCACCTGACGAGCAATATTTACTACCTGCTCAACTGATTGAGGAAGCATGTAGGTTGAGTGCATTGTATGAGTTCTAGAGGTAGTGACCTAAAAGGTTTAGGGGTGATCCAGACCACGAAATAGCTAATTATTCCTTGGAGGTAGTTACAGGTGTCTTCATCCATGTGAGGATGCCTTCTGACCGGATGAAAATTCTAGTTGTGAGACTTATTCAGGGATTAGTGGGGTGATGGTGGAGTTTAGTGGTACAGAAACATTGAAAGATGACTCTCTCTTGGGAAAACATTGAGCTCTTCTTTTGGGAGTATATATATCTGGAAACATTTTGCTCAATGTGCATAAAAGAGATCCCACATCTATAGTAGGGCTACCATACAATAGTGATGTACTCAGATAGATTTATGGATCAATTGCGCTACTCCACCAATATGGTGCGCGACCCGTTATTCAGAGACCAAAACTTTGAAAAGGGGATACACTAAGATATCAGGTCATCCATGAAATCCCTGATCATCCCTACATATACTTGGGTATTAAATTGAGCTATTCTAGTGGAGATCTTTCTAAGAGAGAAGATGCCAACAGTGGGAGCTACCAGCAGGCACCAGGTAGATGAGTCTTTGGCAGTAGGTAGCCGACATCAGATGTAGGGACCCAAGTGGGAAAATAACTATAGGGGATGAACCTAGGACACAATATTAGTATTGAGGGGCTCCTAGGGTATAACAGGTCAGCTGAAGGGTAGTTGTGTTACTCATACGGTGGTTAGAGACATCTGGATAGAGATTTCCCAACTCATCATACAAATGATTGGCATACCATTGAGGGACAGCTGAGGTAGATGAGGATGCAGGAGTAGGGTGGTCCATATGGTGGAGGTCATGGACGATGGGCAGTTAGACATTAGGCAGTGGGAAATTTTTTGACGTACTATAACCACCACCCCTAGGTGGTCCATAATGGGCTCAGGAAGTTGGTGGACAGGGATGAGGCTAGCTTCAAGTGATCGAGGCTTATAAACAGAGTTCTCCCGATATGATTAGACATATGGTCTAAGTATTTTCTACCCTAGATTCAGTTTTGATAGACATAGGTGTTAGTCAATCTTTTCTCCCGATGAACCTTGTTTGAGACACGAATATTCCAGTGGAACTGTTAACTCGATCACTTCTATTAGAGAATCCTATAGGGAGAGATTCAATGATTATACACTTGTGCCGTTAGTATGAGCTTAATCTTGGAGGTGAGAGTTCTGGTTGGGATCTATTGGTATCAGATTCGAGGCCTTATGATATCATTCTCAGTATAGACTAGATATCACTATTCCGTGCTCAGATTGACTATTTTAGCTGCAAAGTATTGTGTTCCAGCAGTGATGGGACTATATTTTCTTTTTTTGGGTGAAAGGGTAACACAAATGGAACATGATAGACCCATGTATAAGAGGTTATAGACGATCACAAATCACTTTGTTATCATGACCCTCAGTGTAGTGAAATATAGGAGTCTGTAGTTTCCTATAGTGGTGGTGGAGTATTAGGACATCATTCCTGAGGATGTTGCTGGATCACCACCCCACATAGAGGTATACCTCTTAATTTACATATACCTCAGGACAAAACCAATATCAAAACCTTCAAATAGGATGGCTCCCGTGGAACTTTTTTAGTTGATGGTATAGCTATAGGACTATTAGAGGAAAAGATTCATGGGACCCAGTGTTTCAACCCGGGTTGCCCCAGTTTTGTTTTCCATTAAGGCAGACTGGAGCTTGAGGTTTTGTGTGGACATTCAGTGCCTGAATTAGGTGACTATGAAGAACAAGTATACACTACTAAGGATAGACAACCACTTTAATAAGCTGAATGGATCAAGGTGGTTCTCAAAGATTTACCTCTAGTTTGGCTATCACCAACTTCGTCAACGGGTTGAGGATGTACTGGAGACAACCATCAGATGTTGATACGGCCCCTACATGTACATGGTGATGTTGTTTTTCATGATGAACACCCTATAAGTGTTCATGGGACTAATGAACATAATCTTCTATCCTTACTTAGGATGGTTCATCATAGTCTTCATTGATGACCTCCTAGTGTACTCAGAATCTGAGGAGCACACGCTAAACTTGAGGATGGACTTGGAAAAACTTTGAGAGAGCCAGATTTATGGGGATATCTCAAAGTGTCAGTTCTATATTTGAGATTTCCACTTTATGGGACATGTCATTTCAGAGGCGGAGTTGCATTAGATTTGGAAAAGATTGAGGTGGTTCTTTCTTAGGATCCACCCAAGAGTGTTCCTGAGGTTCAGAGTTACTTGGTTTTGATGTGTACTATATGATATTTTTTCTCTAATTTTCAAGAGTTGAAGAATCCTTGAAATCATGGATGTGAAAAGGGAAACCATTCATGTGGACAAAGTAGAGTCAGAAAATATTTCAGCAACTGAGTTATAGATTGATGAGCGACCCTATATTTATATTACTAGGGGAGGGTGTTGAGTATATGGTATTCTGTGATGCATTAGGGACTAGTCTTGGATGTTTCCTGGTGCAGTAAAAAGTGGGTAATTTCTACTGTACATTATAGTTGATTCCACATGAGCTGAACTACACGACCCATGATCTTGAGTTGGCTGTAGTAGTCTTCACCTTTAAGATGTGGGAACACTACCTTATGAGTGAAAAGTTTATCGTCTGATCTAATAGAAAAATTATCAAGTATATATTCTATCATAATGATTTGAACATGAGATATAAGTAATGGATAGAGTTCTTATAGTACTATGAAATTGAGATTTTTTATACTTTTGTGAAGGTGAATGTAGTGATAGACACTCTCGTCAGGAGGTTCATCTTGTAGTTACTGATTGAGGGGTTATTGTAGTTGGCTGGGTTACTGATATCCTCTATGGATGGATATGGATTATCTTACCTCAAGTCAATGGTTTTCACCCCTCCACTCTTACACCATGTTAGGGAGGCATAACATGGATACACAAACTGTGTGACTTTACATGCTCAAATGTCAACAAGGAATTCCCCTAATGAATATTCTAAAGGTGGGGAGCATGTCATTCTCTTTAGAGGATATAAAGTAGTACCAGTGATGTTGTGGGAGGATGTATTGAGTTTTTTTTATACATACCCTTTGAAGATACATCCCAGAGTGGAAAAGATGTATCAAGACCTACAACATCAGTTCTGGTGGTCGGGGATGAAGAAGACAGTAGAAGAGTTCATTTCTTTATGCCTAACTTTCCAGCAAGTGATGGCTAAACACCAGGTTCCAGCAGGCTTGACGCGACCACTTGAGGTGCTAGAGTGAGAGAGGGATGGGATATCAATGGTAATCATGATGGTTTTACCATGAATGTACAGGGTATAGAATAGCATCTAAGAGATCATTGACTAACTCACCAAGTCGTCCCACCTCCTACATATCCTGTAGCAGAGTTCAGTATAGTGATTAGGATGCCTCTACATATAGGAGATAGTTTGGTTTCACGTATAGACATTGATGATCATTTCAAACCACGATTCTTGTCTCACATACCAGTTTTGGGAGTGATTTTAGGTGGCATTTGAGACTTAGTTGTTCATGAGAATGAATTTTCATCACCCGATGGATGGTTACATGGATAGAACAATTTAGTTTCTTTAGGAAATGTTACGTACTTGAATACTAGATTTTGTCCATAGCTGGGATGATCACCCACCCCTAGTGAAGTTTTCATAAAACAATAGATACCACTCCACCATCGGTATAACACCATTTGATGCCTTGTATGGGAGACCATGCAGGTCACCACATGGTTGGACATACCTAGGAGAGTCGGCACTCAGGGTCCCATAGTTCTTGGGGGCTACCATAGAGAAGGTGCAATCCATCTAAGAGAAAATAAAGACTGCACTGAGCCATCATATGTCTTTTTCTGACCTGCGACAGAGGCCCATGGAGTTCGAGGAGGGAGACCATATGTCCTTTTAGTCTCACCTCGATGGTGATTGCAATGATTTGGATGGGGAAACAAGTTATCCATAACATACATCAGCCCTTTTCATATTTTGAGTAGCATTAGTTAGGTGGCCTACCACATATATCGACCCCCACAGTGGCACCAAGCTCATGATGTATTCCATGTTTTACATTTTAGGAGGTACATGCATGATCCATTACACGTCATCAACTGAGGCGATCTGGACATTAATGACACAATGACTTTTGAAGAGTACCTGGTGGAGATCAAGGATTGGTGGGAGAGGATCCTTTGTCGGTGGTTGATTCCTCTTGTGCGCATTTGGGTTTAGCACTATAATAACAATGAGATAACTTTGGAGTTTGAGGATTAGATTCGTGCTTTGTACCCTCACCTTTGTGTTGAGTATCCCTTGTTTTGGATTTTAGGGACGTAAGTACCTAAGGTGGGGAAAATTTAATTACATAATTTTTTTATAATATTATATTCATAAATTAATTGGGAAAATTCGGATACTAGGCACTAAGTCAGTGTGATATTTTGAGGCCTGGTGTGACCAAAACAATTCCATCAAAAATGTTGTGTTTTTAATAAATCAGGTGAGTTTTTTTTTAAATGGGAAGAACATATAAATGGGTCCACTGATCAAAAATCCAAGGGCACCATTACATTCAGAGCAGTTACTTTACCTTAGGTGGGAACTAACATTGACAAGTGTAGGTCGACTATGAAAGTTAAAATTTGGACGTAGCCATCCTTAAAATATTTAAATAAAAATATTTTATTAGACACATCAATGTTTTGATTTTTGTGGAATCCTTTTTCGTAATTTAGGGTTATCACCATAACCCTTGAATTCCTTTGAGTTGTGGATGGAAACTTTCTCGATGACAAACGATGTGGGATCAATGATAGACAATGACACACACCTCCATTATTCATAAATGACTAATCTAATCATGTGGTTAGGTGTTTTATCTCTTGGATATTTCCTTTCCCTTGATAGATTCAAATAAATTTTTTTAATAACCAATGAATAGTTTGATTTTTGGTTTGTCCATTCTTTCGGGATGGATAAATTGTTGCGGGGTTCAAAAATAGAGATCGATCATTGTGATTATATGTTCTAGTTCTTTGTTAAAACTACTAACATGAAGGGTTAATTTTCAAAATGATAAAGGATATGATGCATTATTTGGGAGTTATATGTGTTATTATTATCCCTATTATTGGATTTCCTCACCGTTGGACCCTCATGGTCACAATACAATTTTTAGGGAGGCTCCGAATGCAATCATGCCCCCAGAATGCTAGCATGATTTATTGATAACCAATGTTGTTAAGGTCATGACCCAAGGATCAAGAATATAGAAACATTTTGAAAAAATGGACTAGAGAAGAAATGGGGGTGACCTACCGAACAATGTCCACCAGAAGTACCCGGTGGCATGTGGTGGAGGATGGTGGTCGCCCGTGGTGGTGACTTCTAGAGAAGGCAGCGACGACCAAACTGCCTGGAACCTACAACGGTGGAAGCGGTGGGCAGTGACAAGGGGCCATGACCAGAGGCGATGATTACAACATGGGACCTAGCCCAATGTTGTATTTGAGGAACCCACATCGGTAAGTCCCATGGCATGCAGAGAAGGTAGGTCGGTTGCGTAAAATGTGGCATGACGCTATGTTGACCGGGTGACACAGGTAGAGCCACGCAGTCAGGGTAGACTGTGGGGACCAAGTGGTATGGCCAGGAGAGGCTACTCCATTTTCCAGGTGAGCTGGACATAGTGGCCCCAGCGGTAGATCCTAGAGGGCTAGGACAAACCAGACCGAGATGTGTTGGGGTGGACGGACCGAGTCGGGTCGGATCCGAGTCAGACCCGGGTCAGTGTTTTTTTTTAAATGGTCATATATTTCAAATAGTGTTCCTATTTGATGACCCATTTGTAGAGTTGGGACCCTTGAAATGAGATGGTCCCTTTGATATACTCTATGTTTTTTGTGGAAGATAGAATTTGTCCTAATGGATTGAGGAGTATGTTCTCTCGGTACAGGCGTGCTACAAGCGGTGTCCTACGGCTCGCTGTGACTTGGTGACTACATGACTTGGGGGCTTCATGACCCCTGAAAGCTTCATACTCCATCAAAGTTTCATTCACCATCGATGTTATGTGCACCATAAACCCTCTATGATGCATCGATTATTCATGCTCCATTGATGGTTTATGCTCCATCGACACCCCGTGTGCCATCGACGCTCCGTACACCATCAACGCTCCATGAGCCAACAACGCTTTGTGCACCATTGATGCTCCATGCACCATCGACACTCCATGTTTCATGGAAACTGGAAGATCTATGGACTAGAACTGAAAATAATTATCTTTGTTCTTTATACTTATACCTATTTGAGATGACTGTGCTTTATGTATTTCCTTGTGGTGTACTTCATGTATTTTTTGTGGTATACATCATGTGTTTCTTAGAGGTATTCCATTGTGGGTTCAGGGGGTCTTATTGAGTATTGATTTACTCACACCAATACGAGAATTTCGGGTATCTGTCATGTCGTGTGCTGAAGATCAACTCTTTGAAAGAGTTATAGGTGGACTAGGACTAGGTGGTTCTTATAGTGATCAAGAAGGAAGTGTGTGCTTCTATGGCTTCAGACAGCTATCCTACACCTACCCTTCAGGTATGGTTTTCTAAAAATGAGTTTTAGGAACCTTTGCATTCACTTTGGCAGACTCTCCTCTTTATGGGCTTGTATTCTGGCCCTATTTAATCTCCAATCTTCCTACTTCCATACTTTATTGTTGGTATCTCAGTGTATGAATGCATTGTTTACATTGTGTTTTTACATTTCAGTGTGTGCGATTGGAGATGTGTGTCTATGTACAGGTATAAAAGCAATGCTTCCCATTTATGGGATATGCATACTCACTGCTATTCTCCAGCCCCTAGCCTATTAGAGGCATGCTTGGGGTAGTCACGACACATGCCCCTTTGGGATGGGTCATGAAAAAGTTCATGTTTTGTGTTAGTTTATTTATTTCCCCAATAAAATTTATAATTAAAGGATGTGTATTTTCCTTCATCCTTAGGTGTGGTCCTTCTAGTTGGTGGCTATTTCTAAAATTCACGTGGAATGGTGGACCGGGATTTTTTTCTGTTCTAGAATTTATTAGATTATTGTATATTAACTCATGGTGAGTTTGGTTAGGTTTAGAGCCTTAGTGGTAATACTTTTAGGGGTAATCCAAGAGACTAGTGTGTTAGCCTTATGTGGAAACTTGTTTTGGATATTTATTTTTGGTTTATATCACTATTTCCTTTGTTTTATGTTTTAGATAGAAATAAATTCGTGATCAGTATGTAAGACTTTAGGATTTTTTATACTATATTAGAATTATAAGTTTTTATGCATAACATTCCCTTTTGGTTTGATTCCCTTTAGGATATTAGTTTTTTTAGTTACAGAAATAATTATGTCAGTTTATTGATGATTTGAGAATGGGTGTTCTTTGGGTAAGGTCTTGGATAACTATGATGAGTATTTCATTTGGGAAGTTGAGAACTCAATGGTGCTAGCCATTTTGTGTTCACCTTAGGATGAACTTCAATATTTGTGATCCTAGTTTACCCATCAGGTATGATGACCAAGGTCTGAGACCCATGTTGTTCATTATTGCTGCATGATTTTATGTTTTCATCATGTTCTTTGTGTTTTTGATACATGTTGAGTTTGGTGATGATTATTTTATATATGTTTATTTCCTTTCGGGTTGTGTTCAACTTGGGAGATAGAGGTTATTACTTATTGATTTCTCAGGGTAGAATGATTTGGGTGATTATTAAGAAACTATTATTTATTCATGAACTCATGGTGTATTCTCTTCTTTTCATACAATTTGGAAAAATACTAAATGGTGGGATGAACCATTATCAGTTTCCATCCACCTTAATATTTTACTTCATGATTGTGTAGAGTTTCTATTGGAGGCATATTGTGTCCTTGAGGTTATGTGTTTTCTGGTTTTGGGGAATAGTTTATGCTTGGGGTCTTTCTCTATTATGTTCTTTCTATAGGGTTGGACCAACAAACTCTCTTTATTCTGTAGAGTGTGGTAGTATATTGATATTAGATACTTCATTCAATTTTATGAACTTTTGGGGGGTAAAGTGTAGTGATTGGGAGTTTATCTCACCCCATTTCAGCATATAATTTATTTTAATAGTTTTTAAATTAACATTGGGGATATTTACATTATTAAAATTTTCACACTATTATTTTTTATTTTTCTAGTATTTTCACTTATGCGCCTGGTTTTCCATGTATAGTTTTTCGGAAACTATAAATGGCCCATGTTTATAGTCTTCCTTAGTTAATTTTGAATGGTCATAATATTTTCTACATGGTTTGACTATGGTTATTCCCAAACCATGAGATTCCTAGTGGAATCTGTGAAGGTATTTGGTTTCTACTGACTGATGGAACATGAATTATACATGGTGTTTATAAACCATGTGACAATTATTCATTAGAACTGTACAATTAAATAGATATTTTTAACATGGTTAGAGAACTCTTAGTAAACTGTGTATCCAATTCATGAAAATATGTTTTATATCTCTAATAAAGACTGCACAATTGGCACATGGTTTTCCAAACAGTATGGTGACTGTGCGATCCACCTAGTTTTTTCAAAATATAAAATTCAAAAATTATCCCTATTGAATTAAAAGTGGAACCCCCCATTCTTTACCGCCCTCTTTTTTTGACCATCCATGGGAATTGGGAGGGAAATCCTTCCCTTCTATTTGATCTTTAATCCCTCCCACCCATTTTTAATTAATTCCCATTAAATTACACCATAATTTACATCTATTTTCTTCCAATATTCATCTATCCCACAGTTATATTTCATGATAAAAATCCAAGGGGTTTATAGGTTTGATTTTAGGGTTTTAGGGGAGTTAGTCATGGGGGTATTGTTTATTAGGACTTCCTTATGATCAGTTGAGGCTTATTTGATTCTCCATTTTTTCAAGCAACAAATTCTGGCTTGAATTTCATTGACTCGAGGTAGGGGTTTTTGATATTTTCCTTATATTAGTATAGATTTCAATTATTAGTGTTTCAAAATTATTTTTTATTTATATATCTCGATGTGTGATTGTAAAAATATAAATGATAATTTTCTAAATGAGTTTTTCAATTCAGTTAATGCCTTTACTTGGAATTTTGTTTGGTACTTGAAATTAAATTATTTAAAATATTTTTTAATGATTTTTTATGTAAATTGGGATGTTTTAAATTGATTTGACAATGTTTGGGTCATAACCGGGGATGGAATGTGTAATTTTGAGCTTTTGGTAAATTTTAATGAAAATGTGAGTTTGTTCTTTTATGGAATCTTTAATAATATGGGAAAACTATTTGAAAAATGTTATGAAAATGGATTTTAATGGATTTATATTAAATAATTAATTAAAATATAATTTTAAAACATCATAATATGACATGGAATTATGATTGAATTTAAAAAAAATTCCTATTCGGCGCTTTGAAATGGTTTTCTAAATAGTGTAGATGTGTGAGATCCTCTTTAGTCCACTATTGAATTGTAACCTTTGAGGAGAATATTTTTTTATAGTTTTGGTTTGAATTTTGGAAAAATAGGAATGATTATATATGTGATATGAATAATATTTGATCATGGATTTTTCTTATGATTGTGTAGGATGTGAGGTTAGATTTATTGATTTGGATTCCTTGATTCTTTTGTTTGTTCATATCTTATTCATTGATAAGAATGGGTATATCAGTAATCCTATTGATGGTTAGGATATATTCTATATAGTATGGATGAGATAAACTAAATCCCCTATGGTGTTGGAGACCATAAGAGATTTTTATTCTGGTGAGGCTAGTTGAGAGTAAGCAATGTTGTTGGAGGCTTAAGAACAACATCGATAACACTACTGATGGTTCCAAAATGAGTCCATCTAGGGTTTCCTCAAGATATGTTTAAGAATTCACTGGGTATAAATGTTTAATATCCATCAAGAACTTTCTTTTGTTCTGTTTCAATGCTTTATTGTCATTTAGTGCATCAGGTTTTGTTTTAACTCTTTTTAAAAGGATTCCTTAATGATTATTTTTTATTTTTGAATTTAACCTATTTTGTTCAATTTATTTTAATGATACTTTTAATCACGTGTTAATGAATTGAATTGTAAAAGTGGATCTAATTTTGGGTTTTTATTAAAAGGGGGTTGGGGAAGGAGAATTTTTTTTCCTATGATTGTTTTCATTTAATAAAAATAAATGAGCTTTTTTAAAATGATTTGGATTTGATATTGGATTTTATATATGGTAAGATGAAAAAATATTTTGCATTATATTTGGAATTGGCATAAAAAATTCAATTTGTATGTATTTTCACAAAATATGTGGTGGTTACATATTACGATGAGTTTCTATCACACCCTATATACACTATTCAGGGTATGCAACTATTATAGTTTTTTTAGTTTCCTTGTCTTTTATCTTCAGGACTTGATTATTTAGTTTTTTAGTAGTTGTTGTCTTGTGATATGGATATTGATTAAATGTGACTTGTAGTTTTATGGCTAGGTTTTAATATTTTTTATTTTTTGGATGTGTATTTTTTTATTTTAACATAGATCATGTCCAGTTTTGTTTATTTATCCATTTTATGGTTTATATATGTGATCAAACTGATTTATTTATATTCAGTCTTATATGTGTCCTCCCATTTTCACTACTTAATCTGATTATATACTTCATTTTTGATGGTTTTGTTTTATATTCAAGGTAAAATAGTTCCCAAAGACAATTTTCTAAGACCCTAACACTTGTCTTAATCTGGGGGAGGTCAAGAAAAAACGTCGAGTATATCATGGGAAAACAAGTATATCTAGTGGATTGAGGTGCTAGGTTGGTTCATGTAACTATCATATATTTATATAGAATCAAGTCTATTATCAAATTTACACACAACATCAGGTATAACATGAACCTCACAATATTATGTGACTCCATCCCCAAGCTACCCTATGTCTAATCCATTGTACCTCATGTGATCCAGATTCTTACTTTCTTAATAAGTAATCCCTAGGTTATAAGTCAAATTTCCCATGACTGGGTTATAAAGTAGACAGATCATTGATAAACCACCAGGAACCATTCTATCAACAATCCATTACCCATATCACACTTAACCATCATTGTTATACACAATTTAACCCAATCACATATCACTAGTCACCTCTCACAATACGAATCAACGTTATGGATCTCCACTAACCCACCTCATATACTAACCCCTATGCGCAGTAGTCCCTGATAGTCTATATTCTATATTACCCTTAGAGGAACTCTCTTTAAAATTCATCAATCAATATAAAGTCTAAGGTTGATGATTTTAATACAAAAAATATTTTTCACCAATCCAAAATAACAATATCCTATAATATTCATCAAGGAACCATTTTTATAGCTCCCCTATAACCCACTCTACTCAATGAAGTGTCAATTAGCCGTACACAATCCTCAATAGGCCACCTAATATTTGAAAGAAGGTTATATTTCCCTCAAGGCACCTCTCACTAAATAACCCATTGGATCATTAAGAAACTAGATATCATATACAACATGTGTGAGATTTTCTTCATGACCTTAATACATCAATCCCATTTTTATAATAATAATATGAACCCATTTGGATCTCACTTGGGTTAATATGACCCTCTTAAACCCTCTTAAATTTTATAAAATTTAGGCATTAACATATAAATATGGTAATATTTGGAACCAACTACCTCGATTTGGATTAATCTTCTTTATAATGAAGTTTAAACACCGCCCTTGATCACCATGGCGTCCTCGAGCTCCTAGTTCATAAAAAACATCCTTCGTTGAATTTTTAAAAAATTATATTTGATCTCATAATTAATTTATTCTGAATTTAATAAGGTATAATAGGGGAATTATAACTGGGTAGTTCATCCTCACTAAAACCACATGCACCAAATTTTTGAAAACTCCCACCAAACATTTGAGTCTATGCTATAAAAATCCATTTTTTTTATTTCTATCATCCACCTAATTTCACCCAAAATTGATAAAAACCTATAATTACCAAGGAGGTAACATAAGTAAAATATAATTATAAAAAAAATTTGTTTATCAATCTATGTCCTCCATTACACACCATAAAAAAAATCCCCTTAATATTTTGTGATTCCACTATGATCTAGTGGATTCACATTAAAATCCCTAATATAATGATTATAATATATACAGACCAGTGAAAAGAGAGAAAATGAGAGAGTAAAATATAATTCCAGCTGTATATCACCATGAATAAAACTCATACACATCTGTATTAAAGGGTAGAACAAATGAGTAAGAATGGGGAGAAGAAAATACATCTCCCTCCTCTATCAGTTGTTGAGAAATTTTAATCTCAATGGTTGTAAATACCCACACCACCAAATTAACATCCGAAACCCTCTTAATTTGGAGGCTGATTATGGACGTAAAACATCTTATTACCTTAGCCATAATTTTGATGGATCTACCGGGTCCCTAGTGACCACCACAAAAATTTAGATGTGGTGGTCTGTAACTAATTTATATGCACCTAAGGTCTATTGGACTCCACTAAGATTCCTATAGATTTTTGTAGTATCTAATTTCACATTTTTACTAACCAAAATTATTAAAACAAATTATAGGTCTTTTACACCTTAACCTTTATCTCAGAAACATAAATTTAATCAGTAAACACATGTTTAGAACTATTGTTCCAAATATAAATTCAAAATTTTACATTTCTCACTATCTCTTATTCTAATGGATTTTAACCATTATCATTTTCCATTGAATACTAGAAAAATGGGTAATTAAAATCATGAAATAGTGTTTCATTTGATTATTTCACTGTTGAAAATATTACCAAATGAAAATTAGGAAACCTATATAATTGACAAGGTTTTTCATGATCTAGTACATGAGATAAAAAAATCCTTAACAATGTTATTTATATAATATATAATATTAGTCCCAATAGGAATGATACCTTGGGTGGGGTGAGGTTGAATTCAATATTATAAAATCAAGCCATATAAAAATTATTTAAATAATATGGATATGAGTCCATAATATATAACCAAATACTTCTTTAAAAAAAACTAAATGTGTACTAATAAATTGGAAATGGTGCATAATGAATAATTTTATTTTTCATGTTTCACATTTGATGTAGAGGATAATATAAGGACTAAGAATAAGATACTTTTCAAGTCAAAAAATTCATTAATCTTATATATTACAAAAAATGTTAACACACTCTTCCACTGTAGGTACACCATTTTCACTCAAATTTATAAAAATAACATTACTAAAATATTACTCAAGAATAATTAAGAAATATTTTTCCTTTTTTAGATGTTGTATAAGTGATCTATTATATGGTGTGACTAGTTGAATATGGGAATCACTTAGAGGGTATTGGTGACTCAATGATGTAAAATTTTTCTCACTTGTAAAAAAATTATTTAATTGGAAGTTAGTGTATAAGACCTGTCTCTCAACTTATTGAATCAACATGAATTATAAAACAATAGGATAAATTACATAGAAACATGATTATTTACAAGGTTCCATAACTCTTGAGAGTGGCTAGTATTTGATGATTAGTGATTCTTACGCCACAAAACACCGTCTTTTTTATTTTTATTAATGAATACTTTTACGGGAAAGGTGATAGTCTTTAACCCTTTATAGGTAATTTCACCAAAGAATCAATTTATACTTATAAAAAATGACACAACACATGACGTTCAAAAAATCATGAAATAGATAAAGATGTAATCCTATATATCAAAAATTATGATCTTCTTTATCCAACATATGAACTATTTATCCACTTTTAATTAGCATACTCACTCTCAACTCAATAATTGATCTTTTCATCTATATAGTGATATCCTTAAATTTTGGGAGGCTATATATATTTCTCCCTCTCTCTAAGTGAAATTTTATGTTTAAATTATGTCTATAAAATATTTTTTAGCTACTTGAACCATAACTATATCATCTCCAGTCAATTATAAATATGAAAAAAACGTTTTTATCTTTATTTTCAACAAAATTTGGTAGTCATTTACATATTAAATCATAAAACATTGGATTAAACTAATACAAGTTTTTATCTATACAAATAAATCGTTTCATCTCCAAATATTCAATACCTATATCAAAAAACACATTCATTAAAGCATGATGGTTTTATTCTCCACATCAAATTCAAATAGATGTCATGTAAACATCTTTTAAAGTATGATAACTAACATTACATGTTTTAATACTATGTAAGTTGGTAGATTCACCAAAATATATATATGAATCACATCTTGAGAAATAATCATATTTATCTAAGCTTATATGTGATCAGTGAAACCATTACCTATTATTCCCCCCTATGGTTTCTAGTAGATTCAATAATCATTTTTGAGTAATTATTAGATTAAACTAGTACTATTGAAATATTATTATTTTCTATTCATATTTCGTATTAGTTTAACCATGAAAATTTTTATGGACCACCACAATATTGTTTAATAATTCCTTGAATTAATCATTTCTTTTCCTCTCATACATCTTCAATCAAAGTCAAACAATTTCTTAAGAATGGTGAAAATGAATTCCCCCTTAAATAAAGGTCATCACTATTGAATTATCACATCAATAAATTATTACATCATATACTCCCAATGTGATAGTTTTCTAAAAAAGTATTAAAAAATTTATAAATTTTGGTAAATGAAGTCAATCTCTTAGTTTAAAGGAAAAACTACATTGAAGATTTTTCATTTACCTCCCTATGTATCATAAATCACTCCTTTTATTACTCAATATATTCATAAGAGTGTCTTCAAATGTCTAAAAGAATAATCAATATCCTATTATAAAACATCAATATCCTACAAGTTATTCTCAATATACCCAATTATATTTTTTAAATACATGAAAATTTGTGTATCTACATTTTTCATAAATCAAGAATTTTTATCTATTTTTTAAAAAAAAATATAATTATAGCATGTATCAAGATCTATATTCTAATTATTATCTTTAATATCTAGTCATTATATAATAAATATTTTTTAATTTTTTATTCCAAGATTATTTTTCAACTCATTTTATTATTTAACACAAATATCCAACTTGGAATATATTTTTCACAATTTCTCCAACATTATTTTTTTGGATAATATTCCCATTTTGATAATAATAACTACCCATTATTTTTATTTATAAAATATTATTCCCACCAAATATACTTCTTTTATAAAAAAACAAAAAACAATTTCATATATAAGGTAAATAAACATTCTCATAGGGATTTTGGGAGGAAATACACTCCTAGAAACACTCGTAAGTGATAAAATGCATCCTTTGATAGGGGATTAATTAAGATATCTAGAAAATGTTTCTTTTTATAAACATAATAAAATTTAATTTCACTATATTCTAATATATCCTTGATAAAATTTAAATTTATATTAACACGTTTCAATCTTGAGTGTTACAATACATTATCTAATTGGTTTATTAAACTTTGGTTTTCACACCCAATCAACATTGGATATGAAAATGGAACTTTCATATCCTCAATATATAGTTCCATTAGAATAATTATATATATATATTATGATTTCATATCATTTTAATATTCATTAGTTATTATAATGATATATTTTTTTCTTAGAGTTCCATGAATTGAATTCTACACTCATAAAGAAACATTCTCCAAAAGTTGGGTATCTATCGACAATGTTACCTACCTATTTTTAATGAAAACCCCCATAAATAATAATTGGTATATCTTCATCACACCAAAATCTATACTCGAAGGTTCATTTTCTATATCATAAAATCTAATTTACTTTAATAACATTTAATTCCTTTTATTTTCATTGTAATCATGCCCATAAAGACATAATATAAATAATGTTGGGTCTATATGCCATAAAGTATAATAAAATTACTATCAATACCCAAAATACATTTTTTTATTAATTATATATCATTATCCTAAGATAATTTATTCCCATTATATATATGAATTGACACCTCATTTGAGTAATATATAGAGAATCACTTTAATAACTCATAAAAATGTGTTTCTTATAATAAGAATATAAAACCTGATATAAGACTCACTTGAAATGTGAAGAAAAAATTATTTACTCTAATAATTTATATATTTATGTTTTTCTTCATTTGGGGTATAAATTCCTCCTACATATTTATGTCATTATTGGGGAAAAAATTCATCAATATATAATATCACAATTAATGAGTTAGTGATAGTTTTATTATATATATAAGTTTTTTATTCACTTTATGTCTTATTAATATGATTCTCTTCAATAAAATATAAATATTTGAATACCATGATTAAGAAACTTATTTATGCAGATAAAGTGTTTTTTTCTTGCATACATGGTTTCTAACACTATCATGAATAAATCCATTTTCATGTTCTATGTAGACCTCCCTACCAAGTTCACCATTAAAGAATTTTAATTAAAATTGATTTTTAAAATTGTTTACATAATGTTTGCACATATTTTAGGAAGTATTTAGATAATTTCAATCCATTACAGTGATTAAAATGTCTCTATAAATTCAATACCCTTAATTTGAGAGTAATTTTTTTTGTAAATACTGATCTTTATTCTGTGATACTTCACATTTATAATGTAGTTTATTTATAAAAAACCATTTTATACTTATATCATTATTGGGTTTTAATGTAAATAAGTTTCTTTTTAGTTATATTTATTTGATTTAATTCATTAACAATGGAAAAAATCCAATCCTTATGTTTTGAATATTCTTTAACACTTTTCAATTCAACATTAGAATATAATTCTGTATGATTTTAATTTATCAAATTAATTTTAATTAAACTCTTTAATTGTTATCCCTAAGGATGGTTTTAGTTGCAATATATTTTCTCAGTCTTCTATAATTTATTTTACTTTGCTTCTCACTATATTAATTACTTATGATATCACAATCTATATGTTCTTCATTTAAACCTACTTCACTTGTCTCATATATTCCATTTTGTCTTGAGTTGACTTCAAGAGTCACTTAAAAAATATCTTCTAAAATGAGATGATTTTTTGAGCACTATATAAATATATAAAAATATAAAAAAACTTTTCAAAAAAATTATTTATATTTAAACTGGGTTTATATCCAAGAAATATTCCATCGTCAAATAATTCATCCAATTTTACTGAATGAATTATTTTGATTTTAGTTAGTAATGGGATTCTAAGAAATATCAAATATTTCAAGTTTATATTATTTTCAACATATAAGTGGTAATGAATATTGATATAATTTGATCAATAAAAAAATATATTTTGAATTTAGATTTTCATTATTATGGCATACCATAAAAAAATTTAATGTTTCATTCTATGATTACATCATTTTTTACAATTAAATAAAACATCAATTTTTTTAAATGGATTATCTATTTTTGGGGGATTTGGACTCCTTATCCCATGATATTCATGATATTCCTGAAATTTCTTTTTTTATTAAGATCCTTTTTTAGAAATTTATTTATTACATACACTTTTTACTTCTCAACAACTATGTGATCATATTTAACCTTTTACAAGCCCTATGATTTACTTGATATTAATGAAATGTAATTAATATAAGTATAATCATAAACAAAATTTATCAATTACATATATTCTTGGTTGATTTCAAACTCATTGGACTATACAAACCCTAATGATAAAGTTCATGTAGCCTTCTTGTATTAATCTCCACTAGTTTTCAACTTCTTTCACTGTCTTTATTTTGAGACCCACTTCACTTGAATTGGTATTACCCTAGTTGAGAATAAATATATATCTCACTCAAGTATAATCATTATATTTTTATCCAAAGTAACCATGTTTTTGATTTCATAGCTCATTCAATTCGTTTATAATTAATAAAAAATAATTCTTTTCCTTTTTTATTTATAATAGATATCATTGTGTTCCTTATCCTTTCATGAAGATGATCATGGTTCTATGGCACAATGGAACAAGATGGACCAATTCCTAATAATGGAAATGTGACAACTTCTCAAGATTTATCCTCAGAATTATATGAATAAAAACTTCTAACTCTATAATATAGTATCATCATATATAATTTATAACTTATTTATGTAAATAATAATTTACCCACATTTGAATTATTTATTCGTTGATGAATCATATGAAAAATTTAGGTCATACTATCATTGTGTTATAGTATTCAAGTGTATAATACCTCTAAAAATGTTCCACATGTATACAAGAATAATTTAATTCCATTATGGAAATTCCTAGGTGCTATCATAGCTGATTATAATTCTTGTGTCAATCGTTATTGATCAACAAAAGAATAACATGAAGGTGGAGGGATTCTTCTTTTTCTCTCTAGAATAAAAATAGCAGAGAATGAGAATCAGTCTATATTCTTGAGAGTATTATAGAGTAGGTCCTATATATGGATTGATAGGATTATCGGTATAATTAATTATACATAATAGTGATTATGTTTGAGAATGATAAAAATAGTTTATATATAGGTAGGGTTAATGAATAAATAATTTTATATGTACCATTTTTATTATCTTAATCCCTAGTGAACCCCATTTCTACACAATAATAATAAAATTATTATTTACATGAAATGTGATAAGATTGTAGATAAGTAAATATTATTTATTGGATATACTAATTAATCATTATTCAAACAATGTTCAATATATCATTTATCAACAGACTATGAACTTGACTCATCAATCCTCCAATGAATTTATCAAACATTGAATAATGACTATTTATATAAATAATTGAATATAAATACATTATTTTATGATAATGAATTATATATTATATTCACTAAAATAATTAATAGATATTTATTAAATATTCAACTCATAATATTCTCTTAAATAACTAGTGATTGAATATATATGATCAATACATCATGAATAATTATTAAACCACACCAGAACATATTATTTATTCAACATTTTAAATTCATATAGAATTTAGTTAGGGTTCAGGATACAAGTAGTTTGTTTCATTCGATGCCCCTTTCTCAGTAAAATTATAAAGATCCCCCAAAAGTCTAAAATTACCATATAAAAATAGGAAAACTCACCCATATAGAAAGTATTTAAGTATCATAATTAAAATAACCACATATAAACACACACTATATTATATATTTTCATTTTCTTGATATCAATAAGCAACTAAGTTGCATAATGGTCTCATTAACCTATGTGATTGTTGACTCTTTCTTTGACTATCTAGAAATGAACATAAAAAAGAACAACACAACCATAAACTTAATTAGGTAGTCTCTTTCCCATAAAAGGGAATGATATATCAACTTCTGTTAAAGAATAGAAGGAGAAAATCCTTCATCACATTATTAATTATTGCAATGTCCATTATGATGCATCCAATGTACCGAAATTCATTATGAACATATTCTTTCATTGATTATGTAATACATATAATTAAATGACTCATGATATGAATTAATAATAATATTAATGTCTAAGGACTATTACACATGTCTACAAATATGAATATTCATTGACACAAATACAAGTGGATTTCCTACTGGCATGTCAATTTCTCATAAACTTATTGTCTTAGTTATAACCAAGGAACGAAATCATCAAAAGGAGTCTTAATGTCTTATGATTATCCTATCCTTATTAGCCTCTATAATCTATGTCATATTATAAGATATCATCTCTCCATATAATATGTATTTAAAAATATTATAAAATCACTTCAATGTTATTATCATTACTGGGAACTTCCATAAAATTTTGGTGTGAAAAGTATCCTTATGAAATCATCACATTGATATCATATAGAATAAAGATTATTTATAATAATTTAAAAATTAATATTGAAGACCATGAATATTTTGGTTATCAAAAGATCAAAGTAATTGGTTATGGGGAGCCAACTCTAATAGAATTATACTTTCACTTGACCTAACTTCTATCTTTAACAAGTTAGTCTCACATGATAAACATGATTATACTGAGATGTGTTTACAGTTGTCGATCCCTCTAAACTACCCATGTGGTTATTCTGATTAATTTCACCCGAACTCTCTGATAAAATTCCTTTATGAGATGATATCAACTAGTATTTATTTCCTCTATCAGTACTGATATACTGTATAATACTATAGTTATAATTCAACATAATATGACTAAATTTTTCTATATATGTAAAAATAAAAAATATAGAACTAATAATTAATAAAAAATATTCTTATGCTACAACCGAATACAAAACCTACTCAGTCTAAAATAGATTTGACAAATACTAGCTGTAATAAGTTTAAACCTTTCATATTAACAAATACTTTTTATGATGACCGATCAAATTATCTAAGGAGGATTAGTTTATATCCCCTATAAAATACTATTAACATGTCTAATATTACCATGAAATCATATAGTTTTTCATTCTGAAGAACTATTAGATAGTTATGACTACCACCCAATGTGGTTCGCTTGGTCTTTTTTGATATTTTTATTTTATACCTTTTAAATAAGAATTATCCAACCAAAATACATATAATAGTAAGTGAGATATATTTAAAATGCACATTTAGGAATATGTATCCTATTTAGTAGAAGAATACCATGTGAAACTAGAAATAATTTTGTGTAAATTGTTCAATAATTTATTTTTTAATACAATGTCAATACTATGATATAATTTGGATTAAAAATCCCCTTGATATATAATAGTAAATCATGATACATAGAAAATGGGTTTATACTTATATCATTTAATATAAATTAACCATATTAATAATTAAATAAAATTATATTTCCTTATTTTCTATATATTTTTGAACAAATATATCTTGAAATACTACAGTTCTCCCACTAAACACTTATAGATTTGTGGGAAACTTTATTTTAAACGAATATATTATGGTCCTTATATAATTCCGACCCATAAATGGATCCTTGAAAATTATATTCCATATTTGTTTTATTTGATCTCTCCACACTTTTTTCACTTCATATATACATGTTCCATAAAGTAACCTATATGGGATTAGTCATTCACACTTGGTTCCATATATAATGTTTTTAGTATCTATGAAAAGTAAAATTAAAAAAAAAATCATGATTTCTTGGTATAACCAATAGATCCTTATTGGTTCCTATCTTTCACTATTAATATATTGTTTTTATAGAATATAAAAAAATTACATTACATCGACCATAAAAATAGAAAATTAATCTATTTCGTGGAACCATGTTTTTGAATTTGTATGAATCTTTTTATAATAAGTGGTTATAACTTACTATGCCCTGTATGATTTATTATTCATACTAAATAATATATCACCCACCATGTTGAATATAAAACCACCAATAATTTTTTATATATTATATGATTTATGTATCTCAAAAGAAATTACCCAAAAAAAACTTATAATGTCTATTATTCTTATGAAAACATTTTCATCTATATACATATTCAACTAAAGTCCTATTTTTAAAACTATCTCTAAATAGATGTGCTTCCCACATAGAAATATAATTTTTATAATGAGTATATTTTATTAAATGGGTTGCTAAATATTTTTATTTGAAATAGTGTCATTAAATACGACGAACTTTGTGTTTTTCATGATGTACATTTTAAGCATTCACCCATTTTAAACAATTAATCCCATCAAAACACTGAATCCTTTAACATAATGAAAATTATGCAATTCATAGATTATATTATATAAACTATTAAATATAGTTGTCATATGGTTAGTTATTATACTACTATTTTAAAAAAAATATAGAAATGAATCATGAAGAACTATAATACAAATATAATAATACATTCTGATATTCCAAATATTTATGATCTGAATAAGGATATGTGAGTTTTCAAAAACTATAGTGGCCTACATAGATAACTATATAATCCAAAAAACTTTAAAAAATATATCATTATAATAAATTGCAAATAACTTTTAAATTTATAATTTTAGATATTTAAGATAACAAATTTAATAAAAGAACCCATGATCATTGTATTAGTTTGAAATTTTTTCCATTATGTATCAAACTAATAATTCCCTAATGAGTCTCCAATATATCTCATAAATTTTATGCATAATAAACTCTTATATATATTTCATACTTTTATAATATGCATAATTAGGGTAAATGAAAATATATGAAAAGGGGATAGATTAGATGCTCAGTAAGGGTAAATATGAGAGATAACAATTTAATATCATTAGAGAGAAAAAGATAAGAATATGATAATAATAAAGATATTTAAGAAACCAATAACCAATAATGAATAGATCACACATGATGGAAAAAGGGTTAACATAACATAATACTTTATTGAATAAATAAATATGATCCATGATAACATAATGTAAGAATTATAATAAATATAAAATTGTGTAACATCATTAAAACATAGAAGACACAATAGTATAGAGAAACATTACATACATGATCCACACCACCAGTGTCGATGCTTACAATAAGCTAAAATATATTCATGAATATTTATCACATGAGATACAAATTGTTAACCAATTAATTTGTGGGTGATATTGGAGGCGAAATTTTATTCATACATACATACATGTTCCACTTGAAAATAAATCTCTTATCACATTATAAAGAACCCAAGGAACAAAGTGGATTTCATACAAATTTAAAATTAACTTCATTTAGTTTTTATGGAAGCTGTGATGCTCAAATAAGAAAATCCATTTGGCAAGGTCAAGGAGACTTTGATTTAGGGGAATACCAATGGAATTTTAGAGGATTATTTAATATTAGTACTAATCCAAATAAAAATAATGATACTGGAGCCTTCCCTCAGAAATAAAAACATGGAATTTTTTTAGTTCACGACTAGTAATGGCCATATAGACATGAGTTACACTAGGGATTAGTTCACAAGGTGAAATAACTATAGATGGGTTCTTTGAATTTGGTTCAATATTGATCAATTACTTGAGAATGATCATTACATTTCCACCAATTCTAATTTAATGGTAACTCACCTAATATGAAGAATATTAGATCATTCACCTCTTATGGTTCCTTGTCCTTCAGGAAGGAGACGCAAGAGTGTTTCAACCTCCATCGTCTATGGAACAACACAACATACGATCATCAGGCCATGAGTGAATCATGGAATAATAACATATTGTGATGTTCATGTATTATGTTTCACAATAGGCTGAGACATCCCAAATATGATCTATAGATATGGATCATTAAACCCCCACCCCCATTCTCAGAACAGGGATACCATAAATATTGGTATTTACCAACTGGAATCCATTCATGAAGATGAATGGAATGAAGTATTATTTAGAGACCTTACTATAAATAAGGATATCCTGGATGAAAATATTCTAGGGGCAAGAATGCCTTGTGCATGATAAATCGAGAATATAGTGGCTATAGGAAGGTAATCAGAATAAATAATACTTCCATGAAAATATCATAGAGGAATGAAACATCATGAAACCCAATATATTGCAGGAGGATGAAACCTATATTCAATTTTTAGATGTGGGTTTTTTCAAGGATGATCCATATTTCTAAGAACTTATCGCATGACATAATGCACATATTCTATAATTTTACCTATGAGGCCATGCTGAAATTATGGAAGAGGAACCAGAGACTAACTCTAGAAAAGAGAATAAATTCTTTTAAGAAGTTCCATGTATGAAAGAGATACATGAGAAGTTATTGGGCCTTAACCCTAATAGTTCTTCGAGACCATACGGTTTCCTGATATATTTCTATAGGGCATCTTGGTAGGTTATTAAAAGTGAACTGGTGATAGACATATAAGATTTATTTCGTGGAGGTAGCAACGCTCTTGTTTCTTGCTCCACTACCTTTGTTTTTGTACCTATAATAAAGTACCCTTATTCCCTCCAACATTATAGGCCAGTAACCATGTGGAATTATCTGTATAAAGTGCTGGAGAGTGTCATCAATATAAGGATCTATATTCATATTCTCTATTGGATCTCCTAGGAGAAACATGGATTTGTTGAAGAGAGAACAATCCAAAGGTCCATGGCATTGGACTTGAAAGTTATAAGTGATATAAAACTCAATGAAAATGGTTAAAAAATGGTAATAATGTAAGATACAGATAAGTAATGTGATATAATTAAGTAGAGAATTGTCATAAAGATGTTTTCAGGTATTGTTTTCTCCTCTTGGGCCTCTGATAAAAATTTTAGGTGCCTTAGCTCTTTGTGTATGGATGTCTCCATCCATGGAAAATTCATGGATTCCTAAAGGATATTCATGGGTTGAGACAAGGAGACCCTATATCCTAGAGAATTTTCATACTCACCCAATATTTTCTAAGCCATTTTGTCAATAATAGAATTTTTAGGGGAAATATTTGTCCTTTTATCTGTATATTGTTCTCTCATTTCATCTCCCATATCATATTAATAGAAAATACAATTATATTTATTAATTACTGTAATAGATCATTTTTGGAACTAATAATTTCCTTGATGAATATTTTCATTAGATTAGAAAAATCATAAATTAGGTGAAGAGTAACTTCTATATTTCAAGTAGGTTCGTAGATAGAAGGATTAGTTGTATGAGTAATTTCTTGTACATGAATTGAAGGATACTTCAAATGGAGTACCTGGGTGACACCACATATTCATTTAGGCTACATGTATTTTGTTGTGATCATATTATAGGTAGGATCACAGGCCTAGTTATAAAGTTGAAAAATCGATACTTAACTTTTGGAGGTAGGAAAGATTTGGTGAGGAATTTTCTTTAATTCATAAAAATTATTTCCTTATTAGCCATCAAGGTCTCAAAAGGTTTTATTTCTAACATAGATAGCATTCAAAGTTCCTTTATTTGGGATTCACTCTCAGAAGGAATGTGGAAATGGGATTCGTGGTCCATGTTGGAGATTCCAATCTTGAAGGGAGGAATCAATGTGAGGAATATCTCATACATATTTTATTTCATGTATTAAAATATAGTGTGGGAAGTTATTGAGGAACAAACCCTATAAGTTAGGATCATATTTAATAAATTTAGAGGGGATGAAAATATGATAGAAAATGAATTATTCTTCTTTATGGACCATGATTTTCCCACATATTTTGACTCTTCAATCTCTTACTTGATTGATTTTGGGGAAAGGAGATATATTATGTTGGAAACACAACGAGGTTGGTTCTAAGTTCATATTTACCAGATGTATGACTCCAAATATTTCTTTCAGTAGGGAATGAATGCCCCCAATTTTCATCAAAGTCATCCTTGAAAACCACTAGAATTATACCTATGTCCCTATTGATATTAACATGGATTCAGATAGGTTCATTTTCATTGCATCTATATAAGGTTCCTTCTCTAGGTGGGTCTTCACAAGGGGGATGATCCTACCGGAATAAGTTGATAACTGAGGATAGATACTATGGTTTAAAGTGATTCCTACTAAGTATAACATCCATGTACAGAGAATCTGGAATCACATGACACCCACTAATGAAAATTTCAATAGAACATGCATCAACCTTGTTTCCAGGTACCCATGTTGCAGAGAGCTACAGAAGGAGAGATCATATCATCTATTTTTTTGAGGTGAAAGGGTGTGTGAAGTATGATGATTATTTAGAGAATTTAAGATATTTAACTCCCTAAAGATACTAGGTGTATCATTTCTTGTTCGTTGGTTTAATGGAGTGGGTGCTCCTATCCTTGAGAAGAATCCTTAGGCCATCGTGATCCAAGTATGATATTGGTGTATTTGAAAATCAAGGAACAAAACTGACATGAGGAGGTTTTCTACATGGGGAAATCTCTAATTATCAGAACCAAAAATCTATTGATTAACCAGGTTAGGATCTTCAAGAACTGTATTGAGGCTCCCACTATAAGACTGATACAGGCTGCAAGCCCACTCAACTATTCAATACTTAAAGAATATTAGGGACACTAGTTTAGATAGTTCCCAACCTTTTAGTAAGAAAACTGAATACGAACATATCTTATAGTATGGGATAAATGAAAGGAGGGGGTGTGGTCCATGACCCCAAGGGATCTATAATATTTCTGTTTACATCACACTTTGGATGTGGAAACTCCCTCCAAGATAAAGCCATGGAAATGATAACATGCCTTTGTTAATGTAGGTAATGATTGAATGAGAAGTAGTGGAAAAAATCTATTATTATACAAAATTATCTAAATGGAACATGTACCACCATTTAGACAATATCTTATGATATCATAAGGTTCATGAGTTACATTAATAACCATATTCAAGCACTTCATACATGGAATGTGGGTAAAAAGGTTGCAGACTATATTTCCTCTATGGAGGTCCAAGGGAGAAGTGTCACCTTCTTCTGAAGAATGAAATACTTGATGTTTGAGGGGGTTAATCTAGCGAGAGGGTATTTTCTTAGGCACAAAGTTTTCACACTTCCTTTTTTATGTTCTTTTAACTATTTATTTTTATGTGTATGATTTATCACTTTTTTAAATAAATAAATGATGATGATAATGATGAAAAAACTAAGAGAAGCACAATTTCTATAGAAACCATGAAACAAGTCATGAAAAAATCATCATATAAAGCAATAAAGGTGATGTAATGACATATTTATATATAAATTTTAAAAATAAAATATTTTCACATTTGAAAAAAAGACATATAGAAAATGATAAAATTTATTTAAAACTTTTAAAATAAGGGAAATTAGCAAATAATTACCTTAATAAATTATTTAATCATATATTAGGACACCTTAAAAGGCACGTAATAAATGAAAATATTGAAAAGTGAGGTTCACAACTGAGAAAAATAGATGAGGTCAGTTTCATTTACAAAAATAAGTTTAGATAAAATATGATTCAAGAGGAAATAAAATTTTGAGGGTACATGTAAAACCCTATAAATATATAATGAAAATTATAAGGTTTCCAATAAATGGAAAAATTACCTAGACATATTATCTTTCTGAAAAAATATTTATTTTAATATAAAATAATCGATCAAAACCCATACAGGTTTAGTAAAATTTTAATCACAATACTTTTCAACAATGGAATCTTTTGATTCAGAGGGAATTTATAAAATGTACACAATATGTATATTCATACCCCATGAATATAGTAATATAAATTCATTAAATAGTAATCAATCCATATTAAATTTACTATGGTGAACATTAAGAAATATGTCTCAAGAAATTTAATTTTTTCCAAATAACCCTTTACCTCAATTCATCCTTAGTCAAAATATTATATAACCTCATATATAAAAATTCACTATCCTAATCACCCATTTCTGAACCATTTCAATATTTTTAACCTTTTATTAACATAATTTATAATTATTATCTACATATATACTAGTTAGTTGTTATCTGTTTCTGATATCATATGTGAGTAATGTTGACCATTTTGAACATGTCTCATAATAGTTATGTTGTTATTCATTCTTATACAAAATTAAATCATTACAAGATCACAAAAGATAATATAATTGCTATTTTATATTTTTTTAATTTTTTAATTTCATTATATTGTATTTTTTTCTTGGATTTGAAAGACTAAATTGGTGATGATCATGTTTTGATGATTCTTAATGAATGAAGGGTATTTTCTAAAATGATTTGTTAAATTTTTTATAAAACCATTCTTGAAACAATAAAAATTAATTAATAAATTAATTTTATTGTATATTATAATAAATTAAATTCCCGTAGTCTTCCATGAAATTAATTTATAGCATTATTTAAGTATGCGGTTAAACAAAATCGATCAAGAATATACCATAATTAATGGACGATTATGAAGTGCTTATTCGTAAAACCATTATAAAAGAAATAAAATGATTTTATTTAGGGATTATTATAATTATATATCAAAATCAAAATTAAATGTATTTATAATATAACATATATGATGATATTTTATCGAATAAATAAAAAAAATCTCTTAGAATTCTTTTTTGGATGATTGAAATTACCATGGTTGTTTACTGCTCATATTGTTAATAGGTTTTCCAATTTTTCATTCCAAAAACCTAATAATTTCTTTAGAATAATATTTAATAATTAAACCCATTATTATTAAAATCCATTAATTCTTGGGTTGAATGTAAAAATGTAAATCAATCATTCCATGGAGGTCATAGTCCACATGTACGCATGGAAGATGATTTCATTTTCCATACAATAAGTAAAAGGGTTAATATTATTTATCATTTAATAATTCAAGATATTTCATAGATATTATAATTATATATTATATTCACTCTTAGTACCATAATCATATTGTGGTGAAGGAAAATGAAACATGTTGCATCCTAGAGGTGGTAGTTCACACAATGCTTGAAAGAAGTTTCATTTCTTATAATGGAAAAGGGAAATGTGGTAAATTATTTTACCATAATTTTAATAATATAAAAATATAATTTTCATACATATGAAATAATTTTATGATGGTGTAATATAATTTTAGGAAGAATTAGTGCACTTAAAGAAATAAAAATGGGAAAAGAGTGGTTAGCAATTTCTGTATCACATCTTGGATAATCTCCACTACGAAGGGGGTTAATTATTTTCGGAATGGAATTATGAGAATACTATAACCTCTTAAATTTAGTTAGTAATGTTTAGGAGATGTTTTTCTAGATATATTTTTGAAATAAATTTGTTTTTGAGTTTTGGTACCTTGAGAGAGGAGTGCCCCTTTTATATGTCAAAAGAGATGATTTTTTTTGTAAATACCCAAAATTTTCAATAATGGGAATCCAATCTATAGTAAAGTGGATAAAAATTTGAGAAATAATGGAGAGGTGAATATATAAGGATGATCTAGGCCTAAACTATCTATTCCCACACATGTTTAATCGTATTTTAAACTCATTACCAATAGATTTTTTTTACTTTTACAATTTTATCTTTAATAGTGGTACTTAGTTTTAAACTAAAGTAACATATCCTTTATGAACAAAAATATAATGAACCAATGACCTAGTTATTAAAAAATTTAAATCTATTTTACTATATTTATTTTCTAAAAATGATGATTTTTTTTCAAAATACTAGAAGTACACTATAGTAAAACTCTATTTTTTGAAAAAATTAATTTAAGATATAAAATGAAAAATATGGGTTTTTCAATTAAAACATAATTTATTGAAATTATAAATTCGCTTATAAAATAAATATCAGGTTTTATAAAATTATTTTATGAATTTTCAATTCTTACATATATTCTAGTAATTTCTGAAAAGTAAAGTTGTTTATAAAAATGATATTTTTCACCATCCAACAAGAAATCAATTTTTAGAAAAAACATAACAAAATAACCTTAAAAAATTTAATTTTTGAATAAAAAAATGAAGTTTATTTTTCAAATTATAATTCTATAATTTTTTATTTTAATATTTAAATAAAATCATAAAATACAATGAGAAAACATTTTTACAGGAAACTTACTTTTTAAAATACTAGTTGTTTTTATTTTTAATTTTTATAATACACTTATACATATAGAATTTATTAATTAATATTATATTTTATTAACATCATATTTTAAAAAATATAATTATATTTCTTTAATAAAAATTAGAACACATAAAATGATAGATTAGTAAACACAATATCGAATTAAGTAAATTTTTATAAAATAAACTTTATATATATATATTAATATATCTTATAATTCGCTTAATTATATTCACACTTATTAATTTAATGGCCATATTTTATCGGTATAGGCATATTATGAATTAATTTTATTTGGTTTTTAAAATAGAGAAAGCTTTCAAAAACATTGTTTATTTAAGAAAAAAATTTAGTGAAATATGAGTTTGTTACATTCTCCCATATTAAATAAATAATGTTCTCACTATTTTAATTATTACTCACTAAATAATTTAGGAGAGAGTATTAATAGTATATTTATCATTATGGGTGTCACCTATAATAATAAATGTACGTTACTCTCTCAGTATACATTTTGTGACATATCTTTCTTCAAACAACATTGTCCATTATTGAAATCATATACCAAAGTATGTATATACCCTAGTAATATAGTCTCACCAAAAAAAAATTCCCAAAACCATTTGAATCTCAAATTTTCTGAACAAAAACAAAACCATATATCATTATAAGAATTAACAATATATTTAACCATCAAATGTTATAGAATCACACACAAAAAATATATACCACGATCCAAGAAATGCAATGAAATTTACCAAAAATATTATGAATAATTTATCAATACTATGGTTACAAATAATTTGTAACATAATTGTTTAAAATTGATCAACCCTTGATTATCTCATCATCAAGAACATGTTTACCATAAGAGTTATTTATCCCTAAATAATGTGTTCTAAAATAATTATCCCCAAAATATAACATTTTCATAAAATAACTTTTAATGTTTATTGATAAAATTTAATATATGTTTCCAATTCAATAAATTGAAGAAAATATTAGATAAAAATCATAAGAAGTTTCACATAATTTCGATAAAAATTTAGAATATACCATAATATCAACAATAAATGTTAGATATCATCCTCACTACCAAATTTATGAAAAGCCACCCACCTTTTCAATCTTAACCGAAATATACTAAGATTCTAATACACTTAATTATTCAATCATATTTAGCTATATGACATAGTGGTTTCTAGATAAAATAATTTTTTAGCTTCATTTTCACGATCTCATTTCAATTAAATAATTATTACAAAATTATTAGTATAATATCCAATAGAATCAAATAATGATAATACAAATTTGAAAAATCAATATTCTCTAAGAGAATATTATTTTTATCCCTTTATGATTTCATTTTAATACAATTTTCTTTTATCTAGGTTATATTTTTCTTATTAACCCAATCTCTTAATGTAATGATGAAATAAATAATTTATAATGGTTGCGTAAAGTGAATGTGATTTACCAAATAATATCCCTAATGAGTGTGAGATCATATGTGTAATTTGGATTATTTTTCTTGAACCATGTGAAAATTGAGATAATTAATGCATTACCTTTTAGTTTTATTACCCATAGGTATATAATTTCAAGATCTAGCATCCACTTATAGTATCTAGACAAGGATGTTTTAACCAGGAAGACAACACAATCTATTCTTTACCAAACTTTCAAGATGTTATACTATACATAGATTTATCACTAGATTTATCAAGATGGTTTTCACTATAGTTCTATTATCACAATCCACAAAATATTATCACTGCTAAGTTAAAGGGGAATCGATAACTTTTAAATTCTAATAAAACCTAACATATCAAACTTTGATGGCTTTTCTCACTCCAAATTTTTCCTCAAAAATTATTATCCTAAATTACAATGGTATCTAAAACCAACTTTGATACTAACTATAGTATCCCATAGACATGACTATATCATCCACATAAAATAAATAAAATATCATTTTAAAATATACTCCAATGACCTTTGAGGTTAAGAATTTTATAGAATTAGGATAAAACATTAACTAAAAAACCCACGTTCTTTTTATTTGTTAGAAAAATTTCCCATTATGTATGAAACTAATTAATCCATAATGAGGTTTTAACATCTCCCAACAATTACCCACAATGAAAAATAATGTATACATTTTATTCTTTTCCCATATTCAAAACCCGGGGGAATAGAATTATAAGAAAAGAGGTGAGCTCAGATGCTCAGTATGGGAAAACATAAGTGGTGACAATTGATTATCATTAGTGTTCATAAGATGATAATATGTGTTTAATCAAGATATATAATAAAAATATAACCCAATAAATAATACATCACACCTCATGACATAAGGACTCTAATAATATACTACATGAATAAGTTAATAAAAATGATTCGTGAGATAACAATATATGAATGGAAATAAGAATAAAACCATGGAAAATCATTCAAATTAGTGACATTAATTAGTAAAGGGAAACATTGCTTTATTTATCCCCTCTATCAATGACCATGCTTACGAGTGGCTAAAATGTACTCTTGAATAATTATATCAAGAGATATGAATCCCTAATTAATTCATTAGATGATGATATAGTAGGACACCCATAATTTATCCATACTTGTGTATCCCACTTGAAAATATATCTTTTATCACATCGTAAATAATCAATTAAAATATATTGAGTTTTATAAAACTCTCATATGTGAATCATCAATTTTTATAGCATAATGAACCCACATAATGAAAACGGTTTTCATTCAATACATCATAAATACCCTACAAAATGAAAATGGGATTCAAGTCTACTTCAAATTGATTAATTTGAGGAAATAATTAACAATTAAATGAATAATAATAATAGGATTAATAGATGGAAAATAAATGGGTATCCAATAAAATCAAGTAACTTTATCGGTAAATACAATTTAATCAAGATAAAAAAGAATGTGGAATTTGGATATTCTAGATAAGAGTTATATGGTCGAGATTTTTTTTTCCAATAAATAGATATATATAAAACTAGGTGAACACCCATAAATCAAAGGAATCAAAAATATTGTATTCACATATGGAATTAATTGAAATAAATATTATGTTTATAAACCTTTAATGACTTCTAAATATAAAAGTAGTGATATGTCATTTTCATGATATAAAATTATATTTATAAATCCAACTGGAGAAATAAGGTGGATGAAATCATTTGAATAATATCTTTAATCAAGAATAACAATTCTCCAAGGATAATGAATCGGAGGAAAACAACTTTTTATAAGTTTTAGAAAAAACTAATTTGGAAATAAGAAATTTTCTTGATCATTTGAAATAAATTTAAAAGGAATATTTCATAAAACAAGGAGAAAAATATTTTCATTATAATGCTTAAAAATAGTGGGAAAATATCAATTAAAACAAAAAAAATAGTACAATTAAATATCCTCTTGTAAACAATAAAAGGAAAATATTTTTCACATTTTTATGAAAATGAACCATATGAAAATTATTATTATTTTTTAAATATTTTAAAATAATATTAAGAGGTATAAAATGAGCTTATTAAGTCATTAAATCCTATATAAGGATACTTTAAATAGTATTCATGGAATACAGATACATGAAAAGGGATGTTCCTGATGGAGAATGAGAGACATGGTCTGTTTCAATTTTAAAAAAACACTTCGAGTAAAATATGAGTTAAGGGGAATTAAAATTTTGAAGGGAAATGTAAAACCCCTTGACCATAAAATTAAAATAATTTTGTTTTATATAAATAATAAAAATTTCATAGATTTAATAGCTTTATGAAACAATCTTGATTTTAAAATAATATTTTCAATTGAAACCTTTACAGTTTGACTGGAATTTTAATAAAAACCCTTTTCCAATTTGGTATTTTTAGTCAAAGAAAATTAAAATAAAATAAATGATATGGGTGTTAAAACCCCGTGATTATGGTAAAAGGAATTCAATAGGAAGAAATCAAATTATAATAATGGTATTATTGTACACATTAATAATTATATCTCATAAAATTAAATTTGAGACAAAGAACCCCTTATCATAATCCATTTTTAGTCAAAATGTGATATAATGTTATTTGTAACAAAATTAACTATTTTAACCACCAATTTCATAATTTTATCATTGCATATATCCTTTTATAAACATGATATTTAATTTTAATCTATTTTTATATTAGTTATTTGTTATCTATTTTTGATATCGTGTGTGAGTAATCATGGTAATTTTTAATTAGTTTCATAATAACAGTATTGGTATTCATTATTCTCCAAATTTACATCATTACCATATCATACAGGTTAGTATAATTTATATTTCAAAATAATTTATAATTTTATAATTAAATTTTATGGTATTTTTTGTTATGATTTTTAAAGGTGTAATTTGGCGAGGAGCATGTTTCAATGATTATTAGTGGCTATAGGATGTTTTCTAAAATAATGAGTTAAATTTTTATATCACTATTAATAACAAAAAAAATCATTCTTTACTCATTTATATAATATACTATCAGAAATTAAATTCCCAGTGTCATCCATGATATAAATTTATAACAATGTTCAAGTAAGTGGTTAGACAAACCCGAACAAGAACATTCCATAAATAATGGATGATTACAAATCTATTTAGTTATAATATCATTATTAAAAAAATCATACTGGTCATATATAGTATTTATTATTTTGATATATTGGAATTGGAAAAAAATTATAAGAAAAAATAACCTAAATGAACTTGTTTTTTAGTATGAAGATATAACTGTTTTCTATTTGAACAAACGTTTGGACAATTAAATTTACTACAATTATTTGTTACTCATATATTTAATTGGTCATAAAATTTATATTTCTTAAAAATTAATAATTTAATAGTAATCATATTTATATATTAAAAACTTTCTTATAACCTTCAATGAAAGGTGTTGTTGAAAAAAATGGAAATCAATCTTTCTATGGTGGAAGAAGTCCATATATACCCATGGATAATGATTTCATTATCCAAAGAATGGGAAAAATGGGTTATATAGATTATATTTATAGAAGATAAAATATGTATTATATATAATAGTTATATATTAAATTTTATATTAGGACCATACTTTTCCAGTGGGGAAGGAAAATGTGACATGTTGCGTCATGGAGGTGGTCATCTACCCAATGCATGAAGGACAATATATTTTTCCCTAAAGGAAATTGGGAAGGTAGTTAATAATCATACCATAATTATAGAAACAAAAAATAAAAATAATTATAATTATACGATCATATTAATATTTTTTATTGGAATTCTATTAAGAATATGTTACATAATGAAATAGAATTGATAATGGAATTGTAATAAATTTATAACTCATTTCTCTGAGTATCTCCATTGAAAATAGGGTTAAGCCTTTGAGTGATGATATTTTTAATATACAAGAACCTATTGAAGGTGGATATGAATTTTTAAGAGAGGTTTGGGTCATTTTTTGGTTGAACTAAGTTCTTTTTAATATGTGGGGATGTAAGGATATGAGCATCCCTTTTATAAGTAGTAATGTAAGACATTTTTTTGTAAATACTCAATTATTTTCAATAATGGGATGCCACTATCAAGTAATGTGTCTCTAAAATTGTTAAATAACGAATATTGGAAAATAGAAAGTCGACTTAGGCCTAAATAAATAACTCCCACACATATTTTTAAACATGTTTTCAACTCATTACCATTAATTTGTTTACTTTAACCATTTTATCCATTACCATGGTAACTAGTTTTTTCCTAAAGTAACATTTCCATTAGGAAAAAAAATAAAATATTCATTATTAAAAAATTTATAACTAATTATTTCAAATTTTAGATCCATTTTATTATATTATTTATCTAAAAGTGATAAAAAATAATTTTAAATTACTAAATGATTAATGTAATAAAAATAATTTTTTGAAAGAATGTAACTTAAGTTATAAAATTTCATAAATGAGTTTTTAAATTAAAACCAACATTTTTAAAATTATAAAATTAGTTATAAAATACATATTTTCTCTTAGAATGTTTTTCATGATTTAACAATTCAATCTTATTTTCTAATAATGTCATAAACGTCCTGTTATTTATAAAAAATCATATCTTGTATTATTCACCAAAAAGGAAATATTTTAAGAAAAATAAAAAAAATACTCATAATTGATATTGAAATTATAAATACACAAATTATATTTATTTTTTGAAATTTAATTTATATAATTTCATATTTTAAACATTATAAAAAATAATAAAATACAATGAGTAAATCTTTTTATATGAAAATAAAATTTTAAAATACAATTTGTTCTAAATCATTATTATTATAAAACACTAAGAATATAGAATTAATAAATCAATATTGTATTTTATTAGAATACCCATTTATCAATAATATACTTTGTTTTATTTAATAAAAAGTACAACTCATAAAAATAAATTTTCTTAAAAACAATAATGAAATAAGTAAATTTTTATATAAGAAAATTTATTTATATAAATATATATATTAATGTATTTCATAATTTAGTTACTCATATTCATACTTATGAATTCATAGACTTCATTTTTATGTCTTAAAAACCCACAATTTCATTATAGCTTGGTTTTTTATGGATCTTGATATTTACCACTTTTTTATGTATTGAAAATGTACAGTGAAATATCGTGTCATTATAAAATCCACCACTCCACACTAAAAGATCGATTAATACATGGTAAGTATGTAATCTAAAATACCGTCCTATAGTTTCATATATCCTTCACTAGGTTCATTCATTACATCAATGATAATTCCTCAAATTTCCAAATGGAATCTTATGAAGTGGATGAATTTATCTCTAGATTAACATCAGAATAGTTCATTCTACTAAGAATGAACTAACTTTGAAAGAGTTGTGGACTACCATGATATCAAAATGTATATTTATTTCAACACCTCAATAAGGGAGTGTATTTACTACCACTTTGAGTATAATCTCAAAAGATTCAAAATATTTTTGAAAAACAATAATTGGACAATAAATTATATCCTATAATTATGTATGAGTCTTATAACTATATTATTTATTTTTTTTGATATTATACATCAATGATTAATTTAATAATGTACTATTAAGTTTACTGTACCATAAAAAAAATCACTAAATAATAAATAATTTGTAATTTTTTCAGAAAACATAGAAAAAAAATATTTTGTAAAACATAATATAAACAATATTTAAAATAGAATATATTCATTTATAAATTATAAGTCATTTTTTTCTCATAGTTTGACATATGAATCATCCTTTCTCAACTAGTAGAACAAAACACCTTACATAAAATAGAAAAAAATTACTTCTTGTAATGTTTTTGTTTTCTTTTCACTAACAACATAAGAAAAACTTTTTCTCAACCTCAAGGAGAACACACAAAACATATTTGGATTTTATATTAAAATAATATTGTTTTAAATTTCTAGAAATTGACATAAAAACACTAAATAATATGATCAATATATTATTGATATAGATACCACTAATTTATTTTTCATTAATTCTTGGTAGTGTCTTTTTAATGGATCATACATTTCAAATGGGATGTAAATAGCCTTATATTCACCAGAAGACATTTTAATATTTTTTCTAATTAAATATTTTGTATTGGAACCATTGAATTTGATTCGATTATAGGATTTTAAACCGTTTTTTCATCATGCTCACAAAAAGGATTGTGGAACCGAGTTCCCTAAAACTATTATTTAACTGGTGAAGCTTAGTAAACATATTTATGAGTTGTTCATATGTACAGTTCATATAATAATTTTATATGAATAAGAGTAATATGGAATATAGGGTCAATAATTTGTTATTAATTGATTTTTTATTATCTATATAGAAGATATACTTCATAAAAAATAAATATAATTAATTTTATTGATGAAAATAGTAATATCTATGTAAATCCTTCCTATTTAGTTTCATATAGTGTAGTTTCAATATTATTTATCTAAAGATAATCTATATCCTTCCTTAGAGATAGATGTTGATATTTTATAATGTAAGAATCTATGCCCTTTTATTGTATTATATGTTCATAAGGAATAACATATATTCTGATGCAATGGATAATTTGAGAATCCCTATCACAAATAGACTTTTCAGAAAAGACTATTTTTATTATTTAATTTTTCATTGAGATATTTTGTCGAGTTGAGGGCCGAGAATGATTGAAAAGTTTTGTTTTTGCTGATAAGTAGATGTTCCGGGCATGAAAACACCTGGAATATAGGTAGCGCACAATCAAAGATGTGCAACTTTTCTAGGTCACAGGGTGACCTTCCTTATGTTAAAAAAAATTAATTAATTAATTAATGGGATTCATGATAAAGTTAAAGAAATGGGAAATAAAAAAAATAAAAAATATATGAATTGTTTTAATAATAATAATATTGATGAAAATATTATTTAGAATAATAATAATAATAATAGTGTTATTAATTTAATTAGGTTTTATTTATTATCATTTTTAATATTATTATAAAATTATAATTATTCTTATTTTTATTATCATATATTATTATTATTACTAATACTTTTATATTTTAGTTTTTTTATGTTTCCCTTTTTTCTTTTTTTCATCCCTTTCCTCCATATTTTTATCCTCTCTGCTCCCATCGCACCCCTATGTTTCACGCCCAAGCCCCTCCGCCATAAACCTAGCTTCGTCCTCTCCTGGTCACCACCCATTTGTTTTCACCCTACTCCTCTCCAAGCACTGGCACCCTGCTCCCCCTACGACAAAATTGCACCACCTTAATCCCTTCGCGCCACTCTTGCGCTGCCCCACCTTGCTCCATCCTCCCTTCTTGGCCAGATCTCTAGCAAGTCTCACTTCTAATGGCCCTTGATCCAGCATGCCATACTTTCCTCTGGAGACATTCTACCATCCCAGGTAAAGAAAGTATAATAAATATTCATATTTATTAATATTTTTGTATTAAATATTAATTTTACATTAAATAGGATTCTATGTTTGATGGATTACCCAATACGCAACAACATGCTTCTTTGAAATCTTATATTGCACACTAATAATATTATAATATTATTTTAAATGGTTGTTAACACATAGTCATTGTATTTTTATAAATGAATAGAATTAACTACAATATGATTATACATGTTTTTATATGTTTTCATATTTATCCAATAATATTAAAGGCTTAAAATGTTAATGAATCCAATTTTAAGCACAAATACTCTAATATTTTTTTAAAGGTCGATTTACCGCTTTTTAATGGTTAATCCTATTTAAATCTAGTTTCAGTCACATTTATATGTTCTATTTTTTAAAAAATAAAATTTTTCTTTAGAATCGGGACATTAAAATTATCTTTGGATGAAATTTTGGTATTTTTATAATAAAATTCATTTATAATGAATAGTGAAGAATACTATATATTAATTCAAAACTGTCTTTTAATATAAATTATTTATAAGGATAGATTATCTTTTTAATTGGTTTTAAAGTGTAAATAGATTATGTTTTTACTATTTAATCCAATTTTGGTCATTGGAAGTAATTTCACTTGGAAATCGGACATAAATAAGTGTCAATATTTTGATAGTTATTATTTCTTAAAAACATGCCATTTGTTTTGACAGCGGAAATTAATTTTAAATTAATTTATTCCACTTCTGTGTTTTGAATTTAGAAAAATGGATTCCATATTTTTAATTTGGAGTTCCCAATTATATAAATAGATAACTTTTATTTTTATACATAAGGAATATTTACTTCAGTAAATATTTTATTTACCACGGCTAGAGGGTAAATCTGGAAAATAAGGGTAAACAAATATTATTATAATAATATAAAATTAGCTAAAAATGTGTCTTAAAAAATTTTTTTGATAAATTTCTGACCATGGGAATCCCTGGGTTTATTTTTTGACCGCTTGGAGCAACTTGGGAGTAATAATCGCACTTTATTTTAATTACCTTAATGTAAAGACAAAAATGACATAAACAAATATCTTTTAGTAAATCAATTATTACATTGGGTTATATAAGTTATCATTTATACTATAAATATTAATTTGATATCTAAAATTATTTCTTACATAATTGTATTTTTTTTATAATTTTTAGATATAAAATAAATAAAATTATTTATGACACAATAATGATGTAGTGTTTACCTCATTAATGAATGATTTAAATAAATAAGATTATAAAAACTAAAACAATATCCAAAACCTTCACAATTTTTATTGGATGATTTTATTTCGAACATGAGTCATCTTATCTTCTACTATAATGATTTTAGGACCTTTTGAAACTGAAGATATGTTTTTAATAAAATAATTGTTTCAAACATTCCTAAATATCCCCTCCTCCCCCTTATAAAAGGACTACCCTTCTAACTCATTTATCACACCTCTCAAGCCCCTTGGATCATCCAAAATAAGCCAAAATAAGCTCTCCACATCCATATTCTCCTCCAATAATCCTTACCTTCGGCAGAAGGCACTTCAAGTAAACCTTTTGGTTTAAACCAATGGGAAATACCTGATTTAAAGTTAATGTCTTCTTTTAAGTTCTTTTCTTTTATTTTACTTCTCAATCCCTATAAAATATTTTTATTCATTTCTTTTATAAAAACACCAGTATCCTCTACATAATATGTTTTTTTAAGAGAAGGATTCTAACTACACTTACACACACCTCCATTTAATGGGTAAAGAACATACTGTTTCTATGGACGACGAACTACTACCTCACGAAACAATGATTGTTCAATTATCTCCAACCGCCGCTCAAGGTGTCCATTATGATAGAACTATATTTATATGATATATATATATATATATTATATTTATATTTTTTCTATGATTCTATATTTTTCATTAATATCATACCTTTTTTGATTAAATTATGGGTAAATGTGATAATTTCATTTGAGGATGTGCGGACTACCGCCCCCTCAATGTGATATTATTTTTTCATACCATACGTGGAACATATAAATGATGGAGTTACTGAAATTATATATTATATTATACTAGAATTATAATATAAATATGTATCATTATGTTTTCATCCCATTAATATACGGAATAGAAATGAAAGTAGCATTCATGCGTACGTACGACTTACCATCTCCATGAACGGTGCATTTCATTTCTTATCTCCAAATGTTATGTACTATTATAAATACATATATATAATAGATATATATGATATATATGATATCTAAATCATGAATATATTTCTATATATAATGGAATTTTGACCGCATGAACAATTTGTAATTATAAGAAGTTATTTTTGACTCAAGTACCACATATCGACAAAACAACAATTATTAACTTAAATTATTACCTAATGTCTATAACATGGTAATAAGTGAAATAAAAGGAATAATAAACTAAAAAAAGTTTCTTAAGAAAGTATAAATTAACTTTAGTTTATTATTAAGGATATTAAAGAATGATCGAGTCAAGTCAGACACGAGGTAAGGGACTTCGTCTCAATCTCCTTTCATTGAGGCATATTTTGTTTTATACACGACTTTATTTTATACAATATATAAACACCTAGGACTTTTAATTTCATTCGAATGGAATATTTTTATATAAGGATTTTAACTAAACAAAAAAATAATGTTTTAACGTGATAGGTGACAACGACCTTTTCCCCCACCATGGGTATTATTTGATCATTGGCTTCCTTAACAAGTCATAATGTTTTTAAAGGGAAAATAAATACCATATACTCGTTTATGTATTTTGGTATAGAAAATGGTTTTGATAATGTATTTTTTATTTCAATATATTTAAATGAAACCTTGTGATTGAAATGTGGAAATGTTATCTTTCCTTTATATTTGTTTTATGTGTTATGATTTTATAATGGTACATGGACATTTTACGGGTGGTTACAAGATAAAAAAATGATTGGTGGTGTCATTATAAACCAGGTTGGGGGGTTCCATTAAAACCTCCAATGCATTGGGTATGCAATTCAGCCATATGGCTATTTCATTTAGTGATATGTGTGGAAGTCAACCATATGGTAATTCCATCTATGTATGTTTATGTCCCAAGTTACCTTTATATGTTATGTGTTCTTTCTATTGGTTTTATGGAAATATTTTGGTTACAAAATGGTAAGAAATGATCTTTTTTTAGTGAAGTGTATTTAATACATCGTAAAGGTGAAAATTATTACTTTTGATAGAGTATTCATGGTTTACTTGTTGTTTTGAAAAAATAATAGTTTTCCTTCTTTGTGCATCCCTTACTATGATTTTTATGCTCATCCCATGTTTTTGAATAGTTTTTCACATGACAAAAAATAGAATAGGGTCATGGATGGGATTAAGGAAAATTCATGCAGTCTAAAACATGGAACTAGACATGACTATTTTTTTAAGAGTTTTTTATTATATGAAAAAAATGGAAACTGAGTAGAAGTGTATACACTGTAATTTTTGAGATGAAATGTAATAGTTATAGCCTAAATCTATAAAACTCTAAACCTGAAAAGATACTCAATGTGAATTATTCATTTAATTAATGATTATGTAATGTTTTAAGGATGGGTCCTTATAGTTGGTATCAGAGGTCAGTTTAGAAAACATTAGTTGTTAGAATATTGTTAAATTAATTTATGGTAAGATTAAAATGATATAGAATTTAAAGATTACAATTTTGATTTACCTATGATATTTCTATGTTTAGAATGGTTTTCCATAGAGGAAGCATGACATCTATATTGGGAAGGAATACAGAGAAGAATAACCTTCCAAATAAGCAACCTGAGATGGTTAGAATCGGAACTGAACAGTTCGTTGTAGTGATGGCATAGTTGAATTAGGCTATAATTTTTGGTGATATCCTTGCATGAGATCATCCAGAACAACCAAAAAGGAACATGCCATTAGTGGATCATTTCATGAGTCAATTTCCCCCATCATTCAGAGGATCATCTTACCCTGTGCCAGCTGAAGGGTGGATTAAAGCACTTGAGAATATTTTTGATGTCATGGGGTGTTCAAAACATCAAAATCTTAGTCTATCTATTTACCGTTTTGAAGGTTAAGCTGATCAGTGGTTGTCGGTGGTCAAAAATATTAACGATAGTGAGGATATTAATACTCTTGATTGGGATGAATTAAATGGAATGTTTCTTGAGAAATATTTTCCTAATATGGTTAGTCTTAGGATATAAATAAAATTTTTAGAATTCAGGTAGGAGGATGACTCAATGGATTCTTATAAAGAAAAATCCATTTGAATGGCATGGTATGCTCCAAATTTAATCCGAGATATTGATTCTAAGATAAATCAATTTTACTTAGGACTGAAGCCGTGATATTGAAGAGCATTAGCATCTCGTGAATTAAAAATCTATGAAAAACTTTTCAGATGTGTTGAGAAGGTAGAAATGGAGTTTTCTGATAACCAGGTGTTCCAAGGGAGAATACAAAAGAAGAGGTCCAGTTGGAAGGAAAATGGAACAAATTCATCAAAGAATCCTGGAGGTAAGAAAATTAAATATCCATCTTGTGAGAAGTGTGGTAAAAAAATCCAGGATAATGTTTTTCAAAGTCTGGAAAGTGCTTCCAGTGTTATAAGTCTAGTCATATTACTCATAATTGTAAAATAGATGATCAAGTAGGAAATGAAAAACCAATGGTAAGATGTTTTAAGTGAAATGAAATGGGTTATTATGAAGATGAGTGTCCAACGAAGAACTCAACTGAGTGAAATCATCCGAACTACAAGAAAAAAGGGGTGGTGAAATCCTTTACAACTACTTCAACAGATGTTAAGCCATCGAATGAAGTAATATCAGGTACACTCATAGTTTTTTCAGATTATTCCAATGTGTTGTTTGATTCAGGGTCTACACATTCATTCATTTCTGAGAAAATTTCTAGTAAATTTGGAATTACATCTCAAGATATGAATACTGAACTTATGGTAAAAACACCTGAAGGAAATGTTGAGACAAAAAGAAATTATCAGAACCTTATTATCCTTGTGTGTGGAAAGAATCTACTTATAAACCTTATTTTTTCCCTCTAGTAGAGTTTGATGTTATTTTGGGTATGAATTGGATTTCTGTTTATCGTTCTAAGATTAACTACATAGTTAAAGAGTTTTCCTTTCAAAAAGAATTTTAGTTCGTGTACAAGAATGAAACCATACTTTTGATAACATATCAGGAAGATGAGAAACTAGTAAAAGATGGAAATGAATGATACCTTGATCATATTTTTGAAAATAAAGCAATTGTCCAGATTAATGATGTGCCAGTTGTAAATGATTGTCTTGATGTTTTTCTTGATGGGTATCCTAGTATTATACCTGATCGGGAAGTTGAATTTATAGTTGATTTCGTTCCTCATGCTAAGACAATTTCAAAACCCCCTTATCGAATGGATCAAACTGAACTTTTACAGTTAAAGAAGCAATTGAATGAGTTATTAGATAATCGTTTCATTCGACCTAGCACAACACCATGGGGTACTCCTGTCTTGTTTTTTAAAAAGAAAGATGGTTCAATGATACTTTGCATTGATTATAGAGCATTTAATAACATCACTGTCAAGAACAAGTACCCTTTGCCTCATATCGATGATTGGTTTGATCAGTTACAGGGAGCTCAGTATTTTTCAAAGACTAGCTTGAGGTCGGGGTACCATCAGTTGAATGTAAAGGAAAAAGAAATTCTGAACACCGTGTTGCGTATTATATATGTCCATTATGAATTTTTTGTTATGTATTTTGGATTAACCAATGCACCTGCTATATTCATGGATCTTATGAATAATTTTTTTTTGAGATTTTGGATAAGTTTTTGGTTGTGTTTATTGATGATATTTTGGTTTATTCTAAAAGTAAAGAGGAGAATGAAAGTCAGTTAAGGGTTGTCTTGAAAAATTTAAAATAAAAGAAACTATATGGGAAATTCAGCAAGTGTGAGTTTGGATTACAAAAATTTATTTCCTTGGTCACATTGTTTAAAAACTGTCATAAGTGTTGATCCTGATAAAATAAAACTTGTCGAAGAATGGCCAAGTCTTACAATTATAAATGAGATTTGAATTTTTCTTAGTTTAGTAGGTTATTAAGAGAGGTTGGTATAGAATTATGCATGGTTATGTAGTCTAATGACTAAGTTAACTTGAAAAGGTGTTAAGTTCATTTGGACAAAATAATATGATGATTGATTTCAGGAATTGAAAATAATATTGGTGAATGCTCATGTTTTTTCATTACCTTCCAAAGATGGTGAATTTGTTATCTATAGTGATTATTCATAGAAAGGAATTGGTTGTTTCCTTATGAGGAATGATCAGGTAATTTATTATGATTCATTTTAGTTGAAACCTCGTGAGTTAAATTACCCAAAACATGATTTGGAATTAGATGATGTTGCTTTTTCTTTAAAAATTTAGAGGCATCATCTCTATGGATTAAAAAGTGAAATATATACTGACCAGAAAAGTTTGAAGTATATATTCACTTAGAAAGAATTGAACATGATATAGAGGAGTTTAATATAATTAATCAAAGATTATGATTTCATGATACTTTACCATACATGAAAGGAAAATAAAGTGGCTGATTCTTTGAGTCGAAAGAGTAATAAAACATTAACCATGATACATATGGAATAAGATACTTTGGTTTTTGATTTGATGAAATCTGACATAGATGTTTTTGTTGTAGGGAATTCCTCTATTTGGTTTTAGGTTTTAGTGAAATCCTCTCTATCAGACAGAATAAATAAAGCACAAAAAGAAGACAGTGAGTTATAAAAAAGGTAGAATTAGTTCAGAAGGGTAAGTTGCCTGATTTTAACATTGATAATGATTGTGTTTTAAGGTTTGGGAAGAGATTTTGTGTACCTTGTGATTCACATTTTAAGAAATAATTATTATGTGAGGAATATAGTTCTCCATTTTCAGTTCATCCTTGTAGTACTAAAATATATAATGATCTTCAGAAGTATTACTGGGGGGATGGAATGAAAAGAGATATTGCTAACTTTACTGTGAAGTGTTTGACTTTAAAAAAGGTTAGAGAAGAGTGATATTTATTGAAAGGGATTCTTCATCCCCTACTGGTTCCATAGTGGAAACTGGAAAATATATCCATGGACTTCATTGTGGTATTTCCGAAGACATGTTGAGGTAACAATGCAATCAGGGTTATTGTTGATCAGTTGACTAAATCCTCTCATTTCCATCCTATTCGAGATACTCTATCTCTAGATCAACTTTCTCTATTGTATGTTAAATAGATAGTTAGGTTTCATAGAGTTCCCATCTTCATTGTATTTTATTTTGATCCCAGGATTACTTATAACTTTTGGAAAGGACTTCATAAGTTGTTGGGTACTGAGTTAAATTTTAGTACAACTTTTCATCCATAATTAGATGGAGAGTTAGAAAGAACACTTCAGACCTTGGAGGATATGTTATGCACTTGTTTACTAGATTACCAGGGAATTTGGTTCCAACATCTTCCTTAGGATGAATTTTCATATAATAACAGTTTTCATTCCAGTATACAGATGGCTCCATTTGAGGGATTATATGGGAAGCGATGTCGAACTCCAGCTTTTTGGGATGAAGTAGGTGAAAGGAAACTGATGGTACTAGAATTGGTAGAAGAGATGGAAGAAAAAGTTTAAATGATTTAGAAGAACATGAGAATAGATCAGAGCAGGCTGAAAAGTTATGCAGATAACTGGAGGAAGGATATTTCTATTGAGGTATGTGATCGTGTCTTTCTGAATGTTTCTCCATGGAAATGTGTGATGCGTTTTGCTAAGAAGGGAAAGTTGAGTCTGAGGTTCATTGGAACTTATGAAATCCTAGAGAAAGTTGGATCAGTTTCATTCATAGTGTATTTACCTCCATTTTTATCCTAGGTACATAATGTTTTTCATGTTTCAATGTTGAGAAAGTATTTGCCAGATCCATCTCATGTTTTGAGCCCAGAGGTAGTTCAGTTGGAAGAGAATCTCTCTTATGAGGAACAACCGGTTCAGATTCTTGACTGAAGAGATAAAGTGTTGAAGAATAAGGTAATTCATTAGGTAAAGGTTTTTTGGAAAAACCATATAGTTTAAGAGGCAACGTGGGAATCTGAAAATGCTATGAGGGATAAATACCCCCCACTTATTTGATAAATGAATAAAGATTGTGAGGACGCAATTTCCAAAAGGGGGTAAGGATGTAACATCACAGGTAAATAAAGAATAATATATTTTCATATTTATTAATATTTGTGAATTAAATATTAATGTTACTTTAAATAGGATTCTATGTTTGATGGCTGACCTGATACGCAACAACGGGATTCTTTAAAATCTTACATTGCACACTAATAATATAACAATATTATTTTAAATGGTATTTAACACCTAGACGTTGTATTATAATGAATGAACAGAACTAAATACAATATGATTATACATTTTTTTTAAATGTTTTTATATTTATTAAATAAAATTTAGTGGCATAAAATGTGAATGAATCCAATTTTATGCACAAATACTCTAATATTCATTAAAAGGTCAATTTATCGTCTTTTAATGGAAAACCACATTAAATATAGTTTTGTTGAATTTTATATGTTATATTTCACAAAATAAATATTTTCTTTAGAATCAAGACATCAAAATTTACTTTGGATGAAATTTTGGTTTTTTCTGATAAAATTCATTTTTAATGAATAGTGAAAAATATTTTATTTTAATTCAAAACTGCCTTTTAATCTAATTTAATTATATGGTTATATTATTTTTTTTATTGGTTTTAAAGTTTAATTAGATCATCTTTTTACTATTTAATCCAATTTTGGTCATTAGAAGTAATTTCACTTTGAAATTGGACATAAATATGTGTCAATCTTTTGATAGTTATTATTTCTTAAAAACACGCCCTTTCTTTTGAAAACAAGAATTAATTTAAAATTAATTTCATCCACTTCTATGTTTTGAATTTGTAATAATTGATTCCATATTTGGAATCATGATGTCCAAATTGTGTAAATAGGTTAATTTTATTTTTAGACATTATGAATATTTACTTCAGTAAATATTTTATTTACCATGGTTAAAATGTAAATCTGGAAAATAAGGGTAAAAATTATTATTATAAAATATAAAATTACCCCAAAATGTGTCCTAATACTATTTTTTGATACATTTCGGACCATTGAAATCCTTGGGTCGATTTTAGGACTCTATGGAGCCACTTGAGAGTGATAATGACACTTTATTTTAATTAACTTAAAGTAAAGGCAAAAATGACATAATCAAATATCTTTTCATGAATCAATTTTTACATGAGTTTATATAAGTTATCTCTTAGACTATAGATATTAATTTTAAAGATAAAACTATTTCCTACATCATGTTATTTTTTTTATAATTTTTAGACATAATATAAATAAAATTATTTACGACACAATAATGATGTAGTGTTTACCTCATTAATGAAGGATTTAAATAAATAAGATTATAAATACTAAAACAATATCCAAAACCTAAAAAAATTTTATTTGATGATTTTAATTCGAACCTGAGTCATCCTACCTTAAAATTAAATTTTTTTTAGAAAATTTTAAATAGAAGATAAGTTTATAATAAAATAATTGTTTCCAACAATCATAAAGAGCCCATCCTCCCCCTTATAAAAGGACACCAATTATACCTCATTAATCACACCTATCTGGACCTTTTTCTCATCCAAAATCCACCTAAATAAACCCTCCAAATACCTATCCTCATCCTAGAATCCTTACCTTAGGCATAAGTCACTTCAAGTAAACCATTGGATTCAAACCAAAGTGAGATATCTGATTTAAAGGTAATGTCTTCTTTTAAGTTCTAATCATTTATTTTACATCTCCAACCCCCTAAAACTTTTTTTATTCATTTATTTTATAACAAAAATAGTATCCTAAATATACTAGGTTATTTTTATGAGAATTATTAGAACTACACTTACACACACCTCTATCTAATGGATAAAGAACATACTGTTTCGGTGGGAAACAAACTATTGCCTCACAAAACGATGATTGTTCAATTATATCCAAACCGCCTCTCATGGTGGCCATTATGATGGAACTATATTTATATGTCATATATATTATATTTATATTTTCTCAATTCTTCTTTATTTTTTATATATATCATACCTTTATGGTTTCCATTATGGGTTAATGCGATAATTTCATTTGAGGATGTGCGGACTACATCCCCCTCAAAGTGATATGACTCGTTCATACCGTATGCGGAACGTATAAAGGATAGAGTTGATAAAATTATATATGATATTTTACTGGAATTATAATATAACTCTTTATAATTATGTTTTCATCTGATTAAAAAATTAAATATAAATGAAAGTAGTGTTCATGTGTACGTACGACTTACCGTCTCCATCAACAGTGCATTTCATTTCTTATCTCCAAATGTTATGTACTATTATAAATAAATATATATACTTGATATATATGATATATATGATATATAAATTATGAATATCATTCTTGAGAAAGAAGAAATTAAATTTAGTTTATTATTCAAGAGATTAAAGAATGATCGAGTCAAGTAGGACACGAGGTAAGAGATTTCTTCTCAATCTCCTTTCATTGAGGCATATTTTGCTTTATACATGACATTATTTTATATGGTATATAAACACATTTGAATTTTAATTTCATTCAAAGGAAATATTTTTCTATTAGTAATTTTACTAAATGATAGAAAAAGGATGTTTTAAGGTCTGTAGTGACAACGTCCTTTTCCGCCACTGTGAGTATTATTTGATATTTGGATTCGTTAATAAGTCGTAAGGTTTTTAAATGGAAAATAGATACCATATACGTTTTTACATATTTTGGTATTGAAAATGATTTTAATAATGGATTTTTTTATGTCAATATATTTAAATGATATTTTTTGATTGAAATGTGGAAATGTTATCTTTCCTTTATATTTGTTTTATGTGTTATGATTTTATAATGGTAATTGGACATTTGATGGGTGGTTACATGAAAAACCAAAGGACGAGTGGTGTCGTGATAAACCAGGAAGGGTGGTTACGTTATAACATCCAATTCATTGGGTAGGGAATTCGGTCATATGGCTATTCCATTTAGTGATATGTGTGGAAGTAGACCGTATGGTTATTCCATCTAAGTATGTTTATGTCCCAACTTACCTTTATATATTACTAGTTCTTTTTATGGGTTTTATGGTAATCTTTTGGTTAAAAAATGGTAGGAAATGATTTTTTATTCAGTGAAGAGTATTTAATACTTCATAAAGGTAAAAAGTATTACTTATGATTGGGTATTTGTGGTTTAGTTGTTGTTTTGAAAAAATAACAATTTTCCTTCTTTGTGTATCCCTTACTGTGCTTTTTATGCTCATCCCATGTTTTTGAAATGTTTTTTTCACAAGAAATAAAGTGGAATATGATCATGGATGGGATCAAGGAATAATAATTCTATCTAAAACATGGAACTAGACACGACACTTTTTTAAAGATTTTTTATTTTATGAATAAATTGAAACTGAGTAGAATTGTATACTTTGTAACTTTTGAGATGAAAAATAATAGTTATAGACTAACTCTCTAAAACACAAAAACTAAAAATATCCTCCACGTGAATTATTCATTTAATTCAAGATTATGTGATGTTTTAAGGCCAGGTCCTTATAGACATACCTGACTGATGCCCCATGTGCTGCCTCAAACCACTTCACACAGTGGCACACCACAAGTTTCTAGTGTGACTCACTTATGGATCCCACCTTAAGCATGGACAACCTCCTGAACCCTTCAACGGACTCTCACTCCCCTTATCGTAAGTGTGAACCACCTGGGTAACCTTCCTTCCTCCTTCATAGGGTTTTTGATTAGGGCCTATTTTGATTTTTTTTTTGTGCATTTGCTGATAAATTGGATTTGTGCACCGAACGTTTAGTGTTTTTTACATTGAGGTAGGTGGTAACATTCCCTATCATGTTTTTGTGATTTAACTTGCTACTTAATTAAATTTCAACGTTCTCTAATGATAAGTTGTATGCTGTGAATTCTATTTTGGATATATTTTTACATTAATATATTATGAGTTTGATTTTTTAAAGGATATGCCTATGTAAGCTATATCCGTTTTGTTGTGGGAATTTTTTTGACATGATTAATTAATTATTTATAGGATTCAAATTGTGTTTTAAAAAATTCTGGAGGCAAGAATGTGATTAATGTGGGTTTCTCAAAAGGAGATAAACTATTTTTATATGTTTTTTTATTTTGAACATTGGAGTATGTTTTATGGGTGAAAATGGGGTTTTATAAGGGTTGGCATGTGCAATTTTTTAATTGTTTTTTTCACATAATGTTGGTGTTTTTTGAATTGAGGCCTTGATATATGAATGCGAGTTATTTAATAAAATATTATTTTTTTATTTATGTGGTTTTTGGAATGAGAAACATGGTTGGAATGGTTTTTTGAGTTATTTGGTAGGTGTGGGATGTGTTTTAGTGTCTTTTTGGATGTCTGTAAATTTAAATGGAGATTTTTAATTAGAAAATGAAATGTTTTCGGGGTAGGATTCCATTGTTTCTATGTTAAATATGGTTTTATTTTGAGCCTTTGGAAGTTATTAGAGTCTCTTGCATCGTTGTAGGGTGTTTTGTTCATTGCGGTGTGGCTTTTGGGTGCCAACGATATTGGCCTATATGTATATACATGGGTGAGCATGTATATATGTATATAATCATTGTGAAAATTCAATCATTGTGTGGGGAATATGTACTTGATTCAAAGGGTATATATATATATATATATATGAAAATTAATATGCATATATGTGAAGCGGTCCCGGTTTTCCATCGCCATGAGATGCATGTCCTGAGGTAGGTCCCCTATGCATATGCATTTAATATGAATTCCATAATTGTTTTATTGTTTTAAAAATATGTTTTATATTTTTTCTATATACACATGCTAAGAAATCTGGTTGCAGTTGCTAAAAATGATTATGACTTTGTCTTTTAAATGGAAATGTATTTATAATGTCCGTTGGTCTTAAGTGTATTTTCTTGAAAAATGATTTTCAAAGTGGTTTTGAATTGTTAATGAATATTTCCAATGGAGTTTGGTCCTTCATCTGGTTATTTATAAAAAGTGTTCCATGTATGTAATTAAGACAGTTTGGATCATTAATAATGGATTATGAAAAATAAAAATCACACTTGAGGAATGCCCCCTATTTTAGAAAATAATGGGTGTGTTAAATGTGTGATTTGTGATATGTTCCTACTAAAGAGGCTTGTGAATAATTGTGTGAAGGAAAAAAGTTGGATTCGCTCAAGGAGGGAGATTGGTGGTGAGAGGTTTGATATGTTTTATGTAAATAAAATGATAAGTACATATATATTATCCGAATAAAAACTCACCACCACTTGAAATTGTGCATAATGAAAAACATGGGTATCTCGGTGGATGGACTAGGAATAGTATGCTAGATGATACGTAAGTGCTTCATCCATATTTTCTCTAGAAGTATTGATGCTATAACACTAACTAAACATTTGAGATTATTGGATACCACTAGGTTATGGTTGTGTCCCCTACTAGTGGCTCATGCATGAAAACACAGATCATTGTGGTTCATATTCCATGTTTTCACTGAGGTATGAGGATCCTAGGTACCCAACTAACACTATGTTCTTAGGTATTTCCCTTGGGACATATGATATAATCTTCAATTTAATTATTTCATGCTTGTTTTCTCTTTTGTGAAATCTATATTTAAATTTAAATTGATTCCCTTTCATTTTGAAATGTTAATGCATTTTTTGATTCTATTTTCAAAATGTTGTGGTAGACAAATTTTTTTCATAAAAATATAAACCCGTTACTTGATTTTGAAAGAAATGAAAAACAATATTTTAATAGCTATTTTTCAAAATAGAATGTTTTGGATTTCCTTTTAAAGGTAAGGGAATTGGGCATTGTGGTACTCTATAATTCCTACTGGGAATCTCGGTTCCCATGCCTACTTTATATTTTTTAGTTTTAGGGAGTAGTTTAGGATCGCTCTTATAGAAAGTGTGTTTTATGTTCCATGGTGACCGACAAGGTCACTTGAGTTATGTCTCATTACTTAGTTTTTTCCTTTTTCCATGACTAGTTTGTTTAGTTCAACTTCTTTTATTTATCTATTTTTTTCAGTTTATGTTTACTTATCTTTCTTTTTTTACCAGCTAAATCATTCCCAAATGTTCGTTTGATACTCGGACACTTGTTCCAGCCCATGGGGATCAGGAATTCCCCTCCAACCTTGTTGCGGATCGGGTCGGGTGCCAGGTCCGACAAGGACCTGGCATGGTTTGTGACAAAATAGTATCAAAGAAGGTGTTCTCTCTTGAGCCTTTCCCCTTCTGAAAGATATTGGTTAGACCAAAGCATTTATTTTCAAGACATGACATTCTGATTATGAGTAGGGTGCCTTGCCCGCACACCTCGTGACAAAAATCAAGTTACCATGGGTGGTCGGGTTTCATTTGAACCATTTGTCCCTTGTGGCTGCTTGTTATTTGGGAAATGATATGGGAGTTGAGGAAATGGTCTCAGTGAGATCGCAGGGCCTAGAAAACCATGTGGAGTTGGGGACATTGTCCTAGAATACTCTCTCTGGTCGTCGCATGATTAGTGTATCACCACCAACCATATATACAATCCACCCACTAACACTAGTATCCTCTTGCATCGTTCTTTGTCTCTTTGTTTTGGAATCATGGAAATTTGGTTTTTAAGTAAAAATGATTTGATCTTGGAAGATGTTTTGAAATTTAGCAATTTAAAAAGAAACATATACATAAGGTTTGAAATGTTTGGGTTAAATGTTTTGGTTTGGAAAAAATTGAAAGGTCTGGTTTTGATCCTTGGTGTTCTCAAGGGAAACCACATGCATGGTTATATATGGATATGGAAATGGTTAATGGTACGAGCGGATGAGTGCCTGGATTGAAACAAGGTGCGTGACTAGTGTGGCATGGGAACATGAATGTTTGAGGCCCATGGGACCCCATGGGTTTTTGCGCGACCCACAAACTTCATTTATTTTCAAAATGTTATGTTAAAGAAAAATTTGGTGTTTTAATAACTGGTGATAGTGTGTCGTGTCCTTGTATTTTGGGAATGTTTTATGTGAGGTGTTTTCAGCTGACAATCCTTTTTGGCTAATTTGTGTCTTGATTTTTAATTATTATCGGTATTGTTGTGTGGAAGTGTTTGGTTAGTGGATTCTTTTGAAATTTTCATCAAGAATCCATTGCAGTGGTTCCCCCAACACATTTAGTGTTCACTTGTGGTATGTCTTGTCCATTAGAACAATTTGATTGGGTCCATGGTTTTCTATCTTGACTATGGTATGCCCCTATAAAGTATTAACATGCTATTGAACTCTGGACACAGGCAATTCACACTCGATTAACACTCTAATTGGTCAAAGGACTTTCCCCTTTAAGTGTATGTGCTAAGTATATCACTTTTTACTTTTTGGTTAAGTGGATCCTCTTGTTGTGAGACTGCAGATGTGAGAGGAGTTGAATGGGGTTTTGGTCTCTTTGAGTTTTCTTTTTCAATGGGTATGATGTTTGACACTGTCATGTCTGAAGGACCCACCTAGAAAACGGTGAATGGAATTATTGCGATAAAGGGTGAAGGTGGTTCAGAGTTATTGGTGATGACCGGTTTCTTGAAAGGATTTTTAGTGATTTCATTGGACAAGAGGTTTATTTTTGGTGAATTATGGAAGAATTACTTCTCTTTGTAGTGCAAGGGTAGTTAGTAGAATCCTTAGGGAATCTCTAATTTCAATAGAGTGTATCATCCTCTTAGGTAGTTTTATTTTTTTGTTCAAAAGGGTGTGTTGGTCGTGCATCTTTCTTTCTGAAGTTTCTTGGTGAAGGTGAAGAGTTTATTCAATTGAATCATCTAAACCATAGTTTTTAGTGGATGTGATATGAGGGAGTAGTTGTATGTTGGGGTTTGTTGAGTCTATTGGTGTTGTCTCAGTTGTAGTGTGGTTGTGTTTTTGAAAAAAATTAGAAGCTCTATTCCAGAGTCTTCAATGCCCAGCTGCAAGGTAGAAGATGCTTCAAACATCAGGGCTCCAGCCATAGGCCTCAGAGTGAAGCTGACACATGGTCAGAAACCCTAGGAGTGTATGGGACCCTGAACATATTTCTGTCATTGGTGTTGAAGGTGAAGGAAGTTTAAATTTTCTTTTGTAGATGCTCTGTTCTGAATAACCCATTTGAGTAAGTGGTGTTTCCCATGGATATGAGGAGGTGTGGTCATCTCATTACCGTAAATTCCCAGTGGTTGTTTCCCACTGGATTTAATATTTTTTGTGGTTTTTATGGGGTCTATTTGGTTAGATTGGTATTAATTTTGATTAGAGATCATCTAGGGATGTGAAGATGTTGGTTTGTCTTTGAAAGTGGTTTTGACACACCGGTAGTTGGGCCCATCCATACCCTCCCTTGTGGTGGTGTGTTCGGCCAGTGCTGGGAAGCCTCTAAATTCCTGTGTTTCCATTGGTGCTAATCATGGTGAGACCCATTATGGATATTTCTAAAATTCCCTGAGAATAAACCAGTATTATCCTTTTTCTAATGGTGGGGAGTTTGTTCGGGCCTCCCCATGTCATTTTTCTAGTCTTGTCTTGGGGGTTGGTTGGTTCCAAATGGTGGGGAGTCTGTTTGGACCACTCCATGTTGATATTTTGGTTCTATTTCTAGAGATAGATCGGTGGTAGGATATGAGAGTATTATTTAGGATGTGGTTTTATTTTTTTTATCTTGTTTCGGGAAAGTGGTGTGTGTTCTATTTGTTTGTGTTTGTGGGGTTTTAATTTAAGAAGTTGGATTGTGGATCCGGGGAGATCTCTTTTACTTTAACCGATTAAATGGAGATGTTTAAAATCTTGGGGTGGGTGGATCGTCATGGGGAGTCCATTTTGGTAACATGATTTTATTTTCTATGTATTTTCCTTTTTTGATAGTGTTCTGACCTTTTCTCATCGGTCATTCTTGGAAATATCGTTGGACTGATAAGGGGGCATTGGCTTCTATGTTGGGGTTAGGCCTTGTTGTTGATTTTCGAGGGAGGAAAGATTTATGGTGGGGAGAAATGTCACACCAGGACTTTTGGGATAACATTAATTTTTTTATTTTATTTTTCCTTGAGATAATTTGTTGAGTTGTGGGCCAAGCCTACTTGAAATTTTTCATTTGTGCTGATAAATGGATGTTTTGGATATGACATCACCTAGCATCTGGGTAGCACACGGTCGAATCCATGTGGCTTCACCAAGATATTGGGGGGTCAGATCAGAGTTCAAAATAAAATATTAATTAATTAATTAATTAATGAGATGCATGGAAATGTGAAAGTAAAGTGAAATAAAAAATGAAAAAAAATATTATGAATTCTTTTAATTATAATATTATTTTTGAAAAATTAAGTAAGAATATTATTATTATTAATGTTAATATTTAAATTAAGTATTATTATTATCATTTTTAATATTATTATTAAATTGTTACTATTATACTTATTATTATCATCTATAATTATTATTAATACTTTTATATTTTATTTTTTTTGGGTTTATTTTTTTATTTTCTTTTTTCTTCCATTTCTTCCATCCTTTTTCTTAATTCACTCCCGTCATAACCCATATGCATCAGGAACAAGCCCCTAACCCAAACCCTAGCATCTTCCTCTCCTAGTCACCACCACTTTGGCCGTGTCCCTCTCCTCTCCTTGCATTGGTTCCCTACTCCCTCTCCGAAAAACCTACACCACACTTCTCCCTTTATGTCACTCTCTCACCAACCCACATTGCATTGCACTCCCTTCTCTATTGGATCTCCGACTTGGCTCATATCTGGTGGCCCTAAATCCAGCATTCCACACCTCCCTTGGGAAACAAACCTAACTAGCGCCCCTCATGTCGCCTCTCCCACCCTTGCACCGCTTCGCACAGTCACCCACCACATTTTTCCGTCGCAGCTCACCTATGGAAACCCCCCTTTTCACATGACCAGCCTCCAGAACCCTTACATCAGCCTCCTTATCACTTCTCCTCAAGTGAAAACCACCCAGGTAGCCTTCCTTTCACCTCCTTAGGGTTTTTAGATATGGAATATCTTGTTTGGGGGTTGATTTTATGGTTTTTCCAAATTCTTGATTTTGGGTATATTTTGATTTTGTTGTCCTGCGTTTGGAAAGTAGTTGGAGTGGCACACCAAACCATTGGGGTTTTATACACCAAGGTAGGTGGTTTTCTTCCCTAACATCTTTAGGTGATTGAATATTCAGCTTAATTAATTTTTAACATGTTCTAATGATAAATTTCATTGTGTGAATTCTATTTTGGATATATTATAACATGCATATATGATGAGTTTGATTTTCTAAAAGAAATGTATATGTACAATATATGAATTTTTTTGTGGACTTTTTTTTACATGATTAATTAAAATTTTATGGTATGAAAATTGTGTTTTCAAAAACAGTTTATGTGCAATTGTGATTACTATGGGGTTTTCAAAAGGATAAAAAATATTTTGACATTTTTATTTATATTGTGAACCATGAAGTATGTTTTAGGGGAGAAATGTGGTTTTAGAAGGGTTGGGATGTGAAATTGTTTTATTAAATGGGTTTTCATGTGAAATTTGTGTGTTTAGAAGTGATGCATTGGAATATTCATGTGATATGTTTTATAAATTAAGAAATTATTTATTTAAGTGGTGTTTAGAATGCGAAACGTGGTTCAAAATGTTTTTGGACATATTTGGTAGGTGGTACATGTGTTTTAGGGGATTTTGAGGTGTATGTATTTTTAAATTGAGATTTTAATTGGAAAATGAATAATTGGGGGGGGTTCTATTTTATTTTGTTCAATTTTTTAACACCCCAATATTTCATAGTATGTTATCTTACTAAAGTAATTCAATATCTTGTGTTACACGCAACACTGAGTTTAAGCACACCATAACTAACCAAACTAGCCATTGAAAAATCAGTTATGAAGATTATTAAATAAATTTTGAAATATTATATACTATATATAATTTTAATATCCATATTATGTGTTTCTTAGAAATAATATAAGAACAAATTCATTTTTTTCAGATAAAAGAAGTATTTTTCAAAAAATGAAATTTTACCGCCTTTTAACGGAGAACCCTTTTTAAAACCAATATTTAAAATTTTATATATTCAATTTAATGAAATAAAATTATTTTTTATAGGTGGTACATAAAAATTTAGTTTGGATAAAATTTTGGTACTCTTCTGAAAACTTTCACATTTTGATGAATAGTTAAAAATACTAAATTTTAATTGAAAACATCATTTTAATCAAAATAATTTATAGTCTTAAATTATACATTTGAATGGTTTGGATGTATAATTAGATACTATTTTTATCATTTAATACAATTTAGTTCATTATAAGTAATTTCACATTTAAATTTGACATAAACACATGGCAATCTTTTGAAAGTTTCTACTTTTTAAAAACCCACATTCTAGTTTTGACAATGGGAATTAATTTTAATTTAATTAATTCAACTTATATGTTTTTAATATGGTAAAATATAACTCATTTTTAATTCGTAATATCAAAATTATCTTAGGGTGAATTTTTCTATTTTTCTGAAAACATTAAATTTTTGGTGAATAGTGAAAAACACTACGTTATTGTTTAAAACTGAATTTTTATTTAAATAATTAGTTATTTTAATTTAATTTACTTTTGGTCAAAATAGATATTTAATACCTATATATGTTCAATGTAATTCATTGGATTCATTTAAATATATGTTTAGATATATAGAATTTTATTTAACTTTTTACAATCTTTTACCCACCTTCTTGGTGCATTTTCAAATTTACATAAATCTAAGTTTTACCGCCTCTGTGAGTTGAATTTAAAAAATATGAGATACACAGTTAACATCAGTAAGTAAAATATGGTTTTGTAAGACGAAAATAATTTTTGGTGAATAGTAACTTTTGACTATTACTTACCAGAGTTAAAAGTAAATAGAGTAATTAAGGGTAAAAATGATATTATTATTACCCTAACACATGTATTAATTCTATTGGATAAGTGTAATTCGACCAAAAACAACCTTAGGAATAAAATATGATCCTCTTTGGTCAACTTGGTTTAGATTATGACATTTATTATTATTATTTTAAAGAAGAGTTAAAAGTGTTTTTAATGTTTATTAACTAAAACATTTTTAATATAGGGTTATATATAAGATAAATTATACTATAAATATTAAATAGAAATATAAAACGATTTCCTACATGATGGTATTTTATATTTAATTTTTAGATAATAAATAATTGAATTTATTTATTACATAATGACGACGCAGTAATTACCTGATTAATTAATTATTAAAATAATTGATATCATAAATATCAAAATAAATGTGAATTGAGACTCTTGATGAATTCCAATTATTTTCTAGGTTAATATGACATTTTAGGGTTGATTATTAAATTTTTTTTTCAAATTGATAAGTTTTTTATGACTTTCCCAAAAACAAAATTCCAAATAGTGTAGAAATTGACATAAATTAATTTTCAAAAAAAATACATTATTATTGGTTGATATAATATTCTCAAAAATATAAGGTTCAAAAAAAGGTATTAAATAATATAATATATGTCATTAGTAAACCACTTGATGTTCTCTTGTATGTTTAGAGTATTTTTATTAACCATATATTGTAAAAATACAAGAATACACGGTAAAAGTTAAATTATTTAACTCAGAGTTAAATCTAAAAGATAAGGATAAAATGGTAACCTAAACTTGTCTAAAACCAATTGGTAGAGATTATTTCGACCCATAACCACCTAAGTATTGAAATAAATTCATTTGGATCCATTATAAGCTGAAAATTATTGTATAAAAAATTAATATTTTAATCTTTTCCTTAAGTGACTGTCACCCCTCTTATAAAAGGTCACTTCCCCCTTCTCTCAAAATAACACCTCCAAAGCCATTTGTCTCAGCCAAAAACTGCCCAAATATCCACCCAACTTCTCTCAAGTAATCCTATAGTTATTACATTGATCATAAATCCAACCTAAGGAGCCCTTTTGATCAACTCAAAATGAAACACTTGAAGAAGAGGTAATAATTTCATCACCCTCTTTCAAGTTCTTTTATTATTCCACATCCTCTTTATTTGTTGTTTCCAAACCAAAATAATACCTCCAATACCTCATACATACTGTGTTGTTAATATAAATAAGGTACAACCATGTTTTTTATTCTATCCATCCTATAAATTACAAAGTCATCATACGTCCATACGTACGTCTTACCGTCTCCACATCGTGGTGTAGTTTGTTATTAAAACACTGAATTATTTGGATGGGTATAATAATGAGTATAACTAATGTAAATAATAAATATAACATGTTAATAATTCTATATATATGATATACCATCCAATTAAATATTATTTCACCATTAATATAATGATATTGTCGCTCGTGCGTACGTACAGATTTCTATCTCCACGACGCAATGAGATTCATTCCCACGTTCACCATTAAACGATGATTATAAAAATATAAATTATTATTAAGTATGTAATATATGACATAATAATGATACTGGATATATATATGTATATATATATTTATGTATGTAAATACTTACATATATCTTATTCACTTACTTCCGGTCAATATGATTTGAAAACGGAAACATCGTTTATGCGTACGTACGACCTACCATATCCATAAACGGCGTCTTCCATTTCATATACCTATCTGTTATAAATATTTATATTCTAAATATATATAATATATAAATCAATTTTTATATTCTGGAAGTATTTAAATCATCATCTAAATGATACGATCAAGAATAACAAGTTAAAACACGTACGATAAAGAAAGAGAATTTACCCAAAATGTTAATTTAACATATAAATCATTATTAAATGGGTAGTATAAAGTCATAAATTAATCATGTATGATATAATAAATGTGAATATGGTTCTTTAATAATTTAATAACATATTATGGTCATTATACAGAAGGTTAAACGTACCCTCGACCAAAGGAAAGTGAAAGGTAAGGGTTAATTCCCCAATCTCATTATTATTTGAGATTGTTTATGGGTATGTTTTTACTGGGACATATTTATTATCCATGTCTATGTTTTATAAAAGAGTTTTCAATGGGATTATTTTTAAGGTACTATTTTATTAAAATATCATTTTTAGTTTTTTAAATATTTATTCTTCTATATCATTCTCATTAATGTCCATGTTTTCAAAAAGGTTTTGTAAGGATTTATTTATATGGCCATGAATGTTTTTAAAATGTTAGTTCCATTAAAAAAATTCAAAATGGTATGGGACACTTTGATTCAAAAATTTATTTAAATTTTTTCCTTTTTAAATTGGGTGACTTTTAAATGTTTTCATGAAAAAGGGGTATTTATCTCAAAGAGTTTTACAAATCATTTTCATCTATGTCAACTTCCTTTTATGGATTTCAAACTTTTTTGATGTTGATTTATTATGATACAAATCTTCCATATTTTATTGAATGTTTTGTGATATGTTTGACTATGGATGTGTTATTTCTATACCATTCATGGTTTATGGTTAAAGTATTTACATTTTTTATGATAGTTATAATATGAATTTTTATGTCATGTTTCAACCTTTTCATATGTGAAATGTATTGGACATAGTATGTGATGGGTGGAGCCCGCTATAACTCCTCGATGCATCAATAGGTCTCATGAGAAAATTAGACATGGAATTGGATGAGGCCTTTCCCAATTTGATATATGGTTTTGGCCGAGTCCTTAATCGTTTTTAGACGTATGGGCTCAGGCCTTGACAAAATGTCTCAAAATGTCTAGAATTATACATTCCCTCGTTATGAAAATAATATTGATGGTTCATGTGGTTATTCTACATGTAGAATATCTATGACTATGTTTTATTATGGAATTATTTACTAAACTCATATTTATTCCATAAAGTGTTCATGTTTATTATTTGTAAAGGCCTGCATTTTCAATTATTCACCATGACTATTGTTTATGTAATCTTCTGCTAAATTTCTTACCCCTACTGAGCATATGATCTCACACCTTTCTTATATTTTATTTTCCAAGGATTTCCAATAAGTGTATTATGATTCATATGTAGGGATATGCTAAAAATTAATAATGGAGTTCTCAAAGAACAATCTATGTTGTATTTTATTTTTTAAATTGTAATGTGATGTTGATGTATGTAATATATTTCCAAGACTACTAAAATGATTGGTCTTTCGGGACTTGATTTCCATGTTGCATGCCAATGTATTAAAATAATGCACTGACTCTGGGTAATTGGGGTCGGGGCATTACAGTTGGTTTTAGATGATGTTTAGAAACAACCTTGGAAATGGATTTAGAAAAAATATGATTAGAGAACATTACCCTAAGTTAGACTTTGATGATTAGTATAGAATAACTTCCTAGAATTTTAGTAATGTAAAGATTTAGATTATTTTCAAGAAATACATCACTGTCTAGATACAGGTAGGTAGAGGTGGCTTTGGAACATATGTACCTAGGAGTGAAAAATCTATCAAGGAGTTTCGGGCGTGACCCGGGGTATCCTAGTACATGAAAACAGGCCTTGCTTCACTCTTGATTACGACACTCCCGGTTGATATGCTTAGGATAATTCACATTTTCATTACATGCCATTATTAATGATTTTGGAGTAAATACTTCCTCAAAGAAAATAGATTATTATTATAGATTATATGCATAAAATTTTCAATTTACGTTAGGTATTTTACATGTTTGGAATTATGCATTTTGATTAATAAACTAACCTTGTGTATGCCATTTTTTAGAAATGGAAACTAGTAGTAGGAATGAGAATTCCAGTAATAATCATGATCGAAAGATTATGAAAGATCATATCTTTAATGGATTTAAGCAAAAATTTAAAAGGGAAATAGTATCCCACATATTATCATCATATTAAGATATAGTATCATGTGTTAATAATATAAGTAAATAATTATTTGAGTTATATGGAATTGAAGGGAAGCAAGAGAAGAGAAGGATGGAAGAGAGAAATATGGATAAAGGGAAGATGGGAAAGAAGGATTTCCCCATATGTGATTACTATGTAAAGAATCACCTTGGTAAGTGCTTTAATGGAATGGGAGTTTGTTATATGTGTGGAGAAAAAGGACACCAAGTATGTGATTTCAAGGGTAAAGAAAAAGGTTTCAAATGTACAACGCTTCATCTGTAAGGAGTTGGGACAATACGCGAATCAATGTCCAAATCATCAGAGTATACCCCAAATGCTTCTAATGGATAATAATCCAGTTATGATACTACCAAAGATAAAGAGAAATGATTAGAGTTATAATGTTGTTATTAAAGTATTGTGTCATTTGAATATTGTGTTAATGATGTACATGTTTTAAGAATTATAGAGTATATAAGGATTGTACTGAAGTATTATTTTATTAAGGACATGAGATTGTGTGGATCCAAGAAATGTGACTCAATAGCAGATTAATTTTTTTGAAAAATATATTGTTGAGAGAAAGTTAATCCTTAAAATGATTCTGATACTGAGTTAGTGATTTTGGAATAAGATAGGAATTATTTGGAAAAATTATATTGGATATTCTTGACTACCTTGAAACTGATTAATGATTTGTATATTCCATCATTGTTGGAGTTTAAAACATTTTTGGATAGAAGTAGTATATCCAGTAGTCTATAAGGAATAAGAGAGCGTCAATGTAATTAATAAGGTTTAATGGTAATTCAGGGTGTTACAGTTTTTAAAAGAATACATGATGAAGGTTTTCACTAGTTATTATGTGGCAAAAATAATTTTCATTGTGTTTACCTTCCTTATAAATTTTGGACTATGAGTTTGGACTAAAGTATTTCGGATAATTCTAAAGGTTTTAATCGATTAAGTATGAAATTTGATTCTATTATTAAGGATAAATCCTTTATTGATATTATTTTTGGATTTTCATAAAAAGGACAACCCATAGATTAGGAGACAACCCATCGCGTCCAGCAAGTCCGCGAAGAATAAACCAGCAACCGTAGGGAGACAAGGGTGCATCACCTACCACTAGCCCATGTGATGTCTTGGATTGTATAGTGTAGTTTTTAAAGGTCTGATTGATGAATTATAAATTCATTTTTTGTAACCCTATACGATTAGGATAAATAAAATATTTTTAAGTTTTATTATCTTTTAGAGTGAAATATGAGTTTGTGGTAGAAATTAGTTAAAGATTGGAACTCCACCAGTCAAGTATATTTTTTCACTCTTATTCTATGATGAAATTAATTATTAAACATTAGGTAAGGGATCTTAAAACCAAAAATGTGTTATCATAATACCTTATTCTTTGTTGAACCGATAATATTTTAAATCATCTTAGATTGATTGCTTTGAGACACTCGATTTTACACTTGGTTGTGATTGATGACCTCAATCACTCCCTTTAAATATTTATGTTTTCCTCCAATTATGTATCCCTAATTTCCACCAATGATTTTCTAATCAAGATCATAATTTGGTGGTGACTTTTCTATTTCTCTTTCCCTCTTATTAAGAATAAATTTTATTATCCCAATTTCCGATGTGGGTTTTCCAAAAAGTTATTTTTCTATTTTTAAGGCTTTATTTTCGATTTTTTTTTGAAATTGTGAGGAAACAATTTATTGAATGAGGCAAGAATTTAACACCCCAAGATTTCATAGTACGTTATATCATTAAATCAATTAAATAGCTTGCACTACACACAACACCGAGTTCGAGCGCACCACAATATACCATACAAACCGTTCAAAAAGCGGGTTTGAATATTATTAACTGAATTTTTAAATATAATATACTCTATATATTATTAAAATCCATATTATGTGTTTCCTATACATAATATAAGAAAATATTCATTTTTTCAGATAAAATATGTATTTTTCAAAAAATGTATTTTACCACCTTTTAAAGGCGAACCCTTTTTAAAACCAATATTTGAAACTTTTATATATTAAATTTAATGAAATTAAATTATTCATTATAATCTGGATGTAAATATTTAGTTTCGATAAAATTTTGGTACTTTTCTGATAAATTTTATATTTTGATGAATAGTTAAAAATACTAAATTTTAATTGAAAACAACTATTTTAATCTAAGTAATTTATTATGTTAAATTATTAATTTAAATGGTTTGGAAGTATAATTAGAATATATTTCTATAATTTAATAAAATTTAGGTCATTATAAGTAATTTCACATTTAAATTTGACATAAACACAAGTCAATCTTTTGATAGTTTTTACTTTTTAAAAACCCGCCTTTTGGTTTTGACAAGAGGAATTTATTTTAAATTAATTAAGGAAACTTATATATGTTGAATTTTGTAAAATAGAATTCATTTTTTAATTCATAATATCAAAATTATCTTAGGGTGAATTTTTTGTATGTTTCTGAAAACTTTCAATTTTTGATGAATAGTGAAAGACATTGTGATATTGTTTAAAACGGACTATTTATTTAATTAATTAGTTATTTTAATTTAATTTATTTTAGGAAAAAATAGATACATAATACTTATATATGTTCAATGTAATTCAATGGAGTCATTTTATAATAAGTTTAGATATATAAAATTTTATTGAACTTTTTACTCTCTTTTATCCACCTTCTAGGTGCATTTGCAAATTTTCTTGAAACTAAATTTTACCGCTTATGTGAGTTGAATTTAAAAAATATGAGAGACGCGGATAAAATCAATATGTAAAATTTGGTTCAATAAAATGAAAATAATTTTTGGTGAAAAGTAACTTTTGAATTTTATTTACCACGGTTAAAAGTAAATTGGGTAATTAAGGGTAAAAACAATATTATAATTTCCCTAGAACATGTCCTAATTCTATTGGATAAGTGTAATTATAACTAAAAAAACCTTAGAAATAAAATATGATCCTCTTTGGTCCACATGGATTAGATTAGGATATTTAATATTATTTTATTTAAAGAAGAGTTAAAAGTGTTAAATTCAACATTTATTAATTAAACCATTTTTTAATATAGGGTTATACATAAGATAAATTAGACTATAAATATTCATTAAAATTACAAAAATATTTCTTAAATAATTTTTTTTATAATTTTTAGACATTAAATAATTTAATTTATTGATGACACAATGATGATGCAGTAATTACCATATTAATTAAATATTAAAATAATTTATTTTATAAATATCCAATTAAATGTAAATTGAGAGTTATGATGAATTAAAATTATTTTCTAGGTTAATATTACATGTTATGGTTGATTAGATACAAAATTTTCTAAGTGATAAGGATGTTATGACTTTCACGAAAACAAAATACCAAATAGAGTCGAAATTGACATAAAATAATTTTTAAAAAAATACTATATTATTTGTTGATATAATATTCCCAAAAATATATATTATGGAAAAAGGGATTAAATAATATTATATATGTACTTAATGAACCACTTTAGGTTTTCTTAGATGTTTAGAGTATGATTATTAACGATATAGTGTAAGAATACAAGAAGACCCAATAAAAGTTAAATTATTTAACTAAGAGTTAAATCTAAAAGGTACGGTTAAAATGGTAACTTAAACATGTATAAAACCTTTTAGTTGAGAGGATTGCAATCCATAACTACCTAAGTCTAGAAATAAATTCATTTGGATCCATTATAAACCAAAAATGATTGTATAATAAATTAATAATTTAATCTTTTCCTATTGTGACCCTCACCCCTCTTATAAAAGGGAACTTCGCCTTCTCTCAAAATCACACCTCCTAATACCTTTGGCTTTTCCAAACCCTACCCAAATATCCTCCCAAATTCCATGAAACCAACCTGGAGTTTTAAATTTGATCAGAAAGACCACCTAAGGAGCCCTTTTGATCAACTCAAAAGGAAACACCCGAAGAAGATGTAATAATTTAACCACACTCTTTCAAGTTATTTTCTTCTTCCACTTCCTCTTTCATTGTTGTTTACATACCAAAATATTAACTCCAGTACCTCTTACATACTGTGATTCTACTATAAATATGGTAAAACAATGTTCATTTTTCTTTCCATCCTATAAATGACAATGTCACCATACGTGCGTACGTAAGGCTTACCGTCTCCACGTCATGGTGTAGTTTGTTATTCAAACACTAAATTATTTGGATGGGTATAATAATGAGTATAACTGATGAAAATAATAAATATAACATTTTAATGATTCTGTATATATGATATTACATCCAATTACATACTATATCACCATCAATATAATGATATTGTCACCCGTGCGTACGTACAGATTACCGTCTCCATGACATGATGAGATTCATTCCACGTTCACTATTCAACGATGATTATAAAATATATATTATTAATAAGTATGTAATATATTACATAATAATTCTACTAGTGATATATATATATATACAAGTACTTACCTATATCTTATTCACCTACTTCCATTCAATACGATATGAAAATGGAAACATCGTTTATGTATACGTATAGCCTACCGTCTCCATAATTAGCGTCTTCTATTTCATATAACTATATATTATAATTATTTATATTCTAAATATATATGATATATAAATAAGGGTTTATATTCTAGAAGTATTTAATTCATGATCTAAATGATACGATCAAGAATAACAAGTTAAAACACGTACGATAAAGAAAGCAATTGTTACCCAAAATGTTAATTTAACATGGAAACCATCATTAAATGGGTAGTATAAGGTAATAAATGAATGATGTATGATATAATAAAAATTAATATGTTTATGGTATAATTTTACAATATATTATGGTCATTATACAGGAGTTTAAATGTACCCTCGACCAAAGGAAAGTGCAAGGTAAGGGTTAATTTCTTAATCTCATTATTATTCGAGATTGTTTATGGGTAAGTTTTTGTTGGGAAATATTTATTATCTATTTACATGTTTCATAAAAAAGTTTTCAATGGGACTATTTTTGAGAGAATCATTTATTAAATCATCATTTTAAATGATTTAAATATTTATTCTTGTAAATCATTCTCCTTAATGTCCATGTTTTAAAAATTGTTTTTAAGGGTTTATTTAAATGGATATGAATGTTTTTAAAATGTTAATTCCATTAAAATGATTCAAAGTGGTATGGGAAACTTTGATTAAAAAATGTATTTAAATTTCTTCACTTCTAAATTGTGTTACTATTAAATGTTTTCATGAAAAAGAGATATTTCTCTCAAAGTGTTTTATAAATCATTTCCATCTATGTCAACATCCTTTGATGTATTTTAAAATTATTGGAAGTTTATTTGTTATGATAAAAATATTCCATATTATATTTAAGGTTTTTTGATATGTTTGACTATGGATGTGTTATTTTTAAACCATTCATGGTTTATGGTTAAAGTATTGACATTTCGTATGCTAGTTCTAATACGAATGTTTATGTTTTGTTTCAACCTTTTCATATGAGGAATGTATTAGACATAGTAAGTGATGGATGGAGCCCACTATATCATCTCGATGCATCAGTAGGTATCATAAGACAATTAGATGTGGAATTGGCCTAAGCCTTTCCCAATTTGATATATGGTATTTTCTGAGGCCTTAATCATTTTTAGACGTCTTACCCGAGGCCTTGAAAAAATGTTTCAGAATGTCTGGCATTAAACATTCCCTCATTATGAAAATAATATTGATGGTTCATGTAGTTATTCGACTAGTAAAATACCCATGATTATGTTTTATTATGGAATTATTTACTGAACTCATATTTCTTCCATAAAGTGTTCATGATTATTATTTTTAAAGGCAAATGTTTTAAATTATTCACCAGGCCTCTTGTTTATGTTATATTCCACTAAATTGTGTACCCTTACTGAGAATCTGAGCTCACTCCTTTGTTATGTTTTATATTCAGAAGATTTCCAAGAAGTGTATTATGATTGATATGAAGGGTTAAGAAAAAATGGAATAATTACGTTCTCAAAGAACTATCTATGTTGTATTGTATGTTTGAAATTGTAATGTGAATTTGATATATGTAATCTATTTCCAAGACTACTAAACCGATCGGTCTTTTGGGACACGATTTATTTGTATCAATCCAATGTATTAAAATAATGCACTGACTCTACGTTACTGGGGTCGAGGCATTACAAATATGGTTTATTTGGAGACTTTGGTAGTTATCAGACTCCCTTTCATCATTGTAGGGTGTTTTTTTCATTGCGGTGTTAGTTTTGGTCAGCAGTGACAATGACTTATATGTATATACATGGGTAAGCATGTATATATGTATATCCTCCTTACACATATTCCTTCATTGCGTGGGGAATATGTACTTGTGTCAAAGTATATATATATATATATGAAAATGTATATACGTATAAGTGAAGTGGTCCCGGGTTTCCATCGTCATGAGCTATATGTCTTGAGGTAGGTCCCCTTTGCCTCTGCATTTAATTTGAATTACTTAATTTATGTATTTTTATAAAAATATGTGTCAAATTTAGGCTATAAACACATGATATTAAATATGCTTTTGGTTTCTTGTAATGATTATACCTTTTTTGGGAAACTGAAATGTACTTATAACACCCAATGGTATTAAGTGGATTTTCTAGTATTGTGATTTCCTATGTGGTTTTAAATTGGTAATGAATATTTCTAAAGGAATTCGGTCCATCTATTGGTTAGTTATAAAAAGTGTTCCTTTTATTTAATTATGATATTTT